>CM057449.1:330317500-330967500 GCA_016271365.2 Neoceratodus forsteri | reverse complement strand
CTTTTTGCTCCATTTCCATGGGGAAATATCCTCTTCTCTCTTGTCTTGCCTCTTTTGGCCTTTGGTGGGAAAGATCTGGAAGGCAGGTGTGGGGAGACCGCCCCTTTGTGCCGGCGTCGTATGGCGCCGGTCACACCTGATGTGAGGGCGTCCCGCCAGAGACTGCTAACTAGAAATTTTCTGTGGGGTCGTGACGTCTGGCGGGTCAGTTCTATATGTGAATACCTGCAGAGCCTCTCTCGAAGATCTACTGTTACGGTAGTTCTTCGTAACTTTGCTTTCTCCCGGATGAGGAGAACCCATCAAACCGAAGGGATACATTGGGTTACCTGGGGCTGGCTGCATTGTGAGGCCTGGAGGTTCAGAGGTCATGGGGGTTCCTTGACAGAGTCTGAAGGAGTGGCCAGTTGGGTGTAGGGATGGTAAACAAATGAGGAAAAAAAAAGCCTTGATTGATAACTCAGTTATGGGATCACTGGTGGCGAGACATGAAATCACTACATCTGGTCTCCTACTCACTGCTAGGTTGGGTCCTTTGCATTTTGGCAGCTACGTTTCTGTGCCACACAGCTTAGTCTTTTCCATTAAGGTAGTTGGGTGCAGCCCAGTTATCCCTGTTTCCATGGTATTCTCAGGTTTCTTTTTCAGTATTTTAGAAGCAAGCAGTTTCGTTCTGGGAATAGTGTTCTATCTATCACCTGATGTTTGCCTAGTGTTGCAACTTTAAGCTTTATGTTGATACATTGCTCTTTAACATTTTATATATATATAAAAAAGAAAATCAAGATATAGAAAAACAGGCAATTAACATAAATCATCACCAGTGCAACAAATTAGCCATTGGACCCTGAGGAGGCAGGATTTCAGCCAGGTTTAAAAACTCATCCTTGTTGATTTTGCCATTGCCTCAGGCTTTTCTCTGAGCCAATATTCAAGGCTGAGGCTTCCACACAAGACCACTGTGGCAGGAACCAGCAACCAAAGACTCCATCCCTGTCTCATGCCTATGTCAGAGGATTGGGTGCTCCCAAGCATCCATTCTCACTGTTCATGATGTCAGCAGAGGCTGCTACGAAACATATAGATACAGCCAGCCAGTCAGCTGCTGGAAGGACCCTGAAGGGATGGAATTTTGGCCTCTTTATAGGAATGATGCGGCTGTGTGACTTGAGTGTGTGTGTATGTTCCTCGTTGATTATACAAATAAATGGCAGGATCTACCAGATAAAATTCTTATTAAGAGACATATCTGGATTAAAATGAGTGGAAAATGAGAGCTGGGTGGGAGCTTCAGATTGGAAAAAAATCAAGGAACTTTGTGAAGGAGAGGATGGTTTGACTTCTGCTACAAATGAGCTGTGTGTGTGCTCAGGGCTGATCTTGCTTATAAACACTCAGATATATAACAGATTTTGAGGGTGCATGGTGGGCTTTCTAGCCTTCAGTTTGGATCTTCCCACTCTCTGTATGGCCCTTTTTCTAGTAGTGCTTTCAGGCCATTATATTTATTGCCACCAGGCGGTGTGATGGCCATTATTTAAGCCCTGGTCCCCGGAGCATGGGAAGATGATGAGTCTGTGACTGTAGTAGGGACAGTGTCCCGAGGGAGCCTCCCCTCAGCCTAAGGAGTCAGCAAAGGGCAGCATCAGTGCAATCAGGTGTTTGGTCTCTGGCGGAGGGCTGGCAGGAGCTTTGTGGCCGTGTGGGTACAGGAAAGAATTTTCATCAGCTGCAGGTGGAGGAAGGCTTGAAACAGAAAGTAGAGGTCTGGAAGATTCACAGAATCCCTCTCTTTGACACAGCGATCCGGTACCCTGTTTTCTAGAAGGGACAAGCTGGCAGTGGGGCTGCTGCAGTGGTGGTGAGGCCTGCAGCAGGGTCACAGAAGGTGGCAGATCTGGTGGGCCATACCATGTGGCACGCTGCCAGTGTGTGGAGCAGTTGTAGCAAGGGAAGTGCAGCCTTGGATTCGCTATGGGACCTGCAGTGCCTGTGTCTGAGGCAGGTCCATCAGACCCATGAAGGCTGTGACTCCTGTGGAACTGGAATGCTGGGTAGAGTGGAGCTGCTGCTGAGGCTTGGTTCACCTGGAGCAGGGTCGAAGAGCAAAAGGAGGTGAAGGCACCATGTTTGGTTAAGAGCAGCAGTAATGGGTAATTTATTGGGAGCAGCTACAGGAGGCTTAGGCTGCAAATCACCCTGAGGTCATGTTTTTGTCTCAGCTGGCATTGGGAGGAGTAAGGCACTGCCCCACTAGGAGGATGAAATGAGAAGAGGTCTGATTATGCTGGGTGTGACAAGAGCTCCCTGCCACTTTGAGGACCGACCTTTTCTTAAATCTGTTGCAGCAGTTCTTCTATTGCTTAGCCTAATCTATTCTTTACAATTTCTAGTTCTTAGGTTGGCCACCTATGGGCACCCCTTCCCTTTCTTGGCTATGCTGTAATGTCCTTTAATTTTCCTTTTCCTCTCTGGTCCTTGTACAGGGAGTTTATTGTTGTGACCTCCAAGCTGATATAAGGCAACAGGCTGTGTTCCTTGTTGTTGGATTTAGTATGCAATGTCACTATGTCATGAAATATGTTAATGTATATAACTTATGTGTATGAAACCTGTAAATGTTGAAAACACCATGGCACTAGGTTTTTGATAAAGGTAAAATGTACTAGGTGACTGTATTATAGAAATCAAATTAGATGTGCTATTTAAAATGCATGTAAATTGCTGTAGGTTGAACAAGTCTGAAATGTCATGGTGATTTGCATATATCCCATGATGCTGCATATGGAAGTATGTGTGATGTTGTGTTTCTTTGAAACTTGGCTTGTGTCAGTGCCCTTTGGGGTAACCCTTGTTTCAGTGCTTCTGCCTTGAGGTTCTTTGTCTTCAGTGTTTTTTTTTGAGTCCCCACCACCCAAGCAAACAAGGCCTGCATAGGGAGGCTAAAATCTCAACAGATAAGTTAGATCAGAGATCAGTGAGTCAGTAGGTGCTGGCTAAGTGTAGAGGAAAGGCGAGCATAGTCTGTTGCTACAAACTGATGTACTGAAGAAGGGATATGCCATTGTTGAAGGTTCCCTCTGCATTTTGAATAAACATCACACAGAGATTGTGTGTTGAACTTGAAGTTTGGTGTCTGGTCTATGTATTGTCCACAACTCCTCCACAGACTTGGTGTGAGAAGTGGGGTAACCTAAGCTAGCTCTGGACTGGTTGAAGAGGGACATTGTCTGGTGGATGTGCCTAGAGATCCCAGGTGGACTGATGCACCAGGAGGTGCCAGAGGAGAACACAGAGAAGAAAGTCCATGGAGTTCTAACCAGAACCATGGCCGACAGATTGGGAGAGAAGCTACTGCCTGGACTGGACCTGGGAGCTCAGAGGATGGCCTAGCCTGAAGATGATGAAGAGATGCAAAGGGGATGAGGAGCTACTATGCGGTTGAGGCAGACCCGACTCATGAGGGCAGAACACGGTGCCAGGTGCTCAAAGTCCCTGCCAGAGATTTGGTTAAAGAATCTGAGGAGGATTTTTCATGGGCTCAGCTGGAGGAGGACCCCTGACTGAGTAGGATATTCCTTTGTTTCCTGTGTTCCCAGGATGTTACCTGTTGGAGGTCAGAGATGCAAGTATGGAACTTGAATGTGAGACCCCAGGTAAGACTGTGCCTAGTGATATTGTGCTGGGGTTGAAGACTCCAAGCAAGCAAGAAAAAGCCTATGAGGCTGAAGGGACTTTTCTTGTATTGATGCAGCTAAATCTAGTAACAGTATCAACTGGGGTATACTGCAGGCTAAAGATGCTATTGCCAAAATGTTACAATATGTTAAGATCAGGGAGGTGGTACATGAGTTTATTTTTTATGAAAAACCAACAAAGGAGGAGGCGGGTGGAAAATGGATAGGAATCTGTGTTGGGGTAACACCTAGAGTGTCTACCCTCAGGTGTCTGTATCAGTAGCAAGTGAAATGAATGAATCCAAGAGACATAGGGGTTTATGTAGAGGGTTGAACCTAGGACTGGGCCCCGTTTAAAACTGACATATCTGGTGGGGTTGGAGCAGGTAATTACTCACCTCAGAGTAATACTTTCTATAGTACTGGACTTCACAGCCATCCAGATTTCTGGTCAATAAAATATGGCGGACTTTCCCTGAAAGGAGATGGGAAGGTAATAGTCTCGGTTGAGAAATATGTTAATGCCTCTGGGTAAGAATGATGATATCCACTATGTTTATGATAGAATGTTTATCATTAATAGGGATCCTGAGACAGAGCTTCTGAAGATGGATGGGTGGAGCTCCATCCCTTCCTGGGACAGGAAGGTGATAAGCAGTCTGCAATTACTGCTTCCCTTTTAAGGTGGGGGATATGAGGACCGCCTTTTCTTAAATCTGTTGCAACAGTTCTTCTATTTCTTAGACTAATCTATTCTTTACATTTCTAGTCCATAAGGTTGGCACCTATGGGCATTCCCCTCCCTTTCTTGACTATGCTATAGAGTCCTCTTTAATTTTCCTGTTTCCTCTCAGGTCCTCGTACAGTGATATTGTTTGTGACCTCAAAGCTGATATAAAACAGGCTGTGTTCCTCATTGCTGGCTTTAGTATGCAATGGCACTATGCCATAAAATACTTAAATGTATGTAACTTATGTGTATGAAACCTGTAAATGTTGAAATACCATGGCACTAGGTATTTTTGATAAAGGTAAACAGTACTAGGTGACTGTATTATAGAAATTAAGTTAGGTGTGCTATTTAAAATGCATGTAAATTGCTGTAAGTTGAACAAGTCTGAAATGTAATGATGATTTGCATATATCACATGATGCTTTGCATTATGGATATATATGATGTTGTGTTTCTTTGAAACTTAGCTTATTGTCAGTGCCCTTTGGGGTAGGTTTTTCTCTTTAGCTTTTTCTTTTTTTTCTTTGAGCCCCAGCACCCAAGCAAACAAGGCTAAATCTCAACAGATAAGTTAGATCAGAGATCCGTGAGTCAGTAGGTGCTGGCTAAGTATAGAGGAAAGACTTGCATAGTCTGTTGCTACAAACTGATGTACTGAAGAAGAGATATGCCATTGATGAAGGTTCTCCACTGCATTTTGACTAAACATCACACAGAGAATGTGTTGAACTTGAAGTTCGTTGTCTGGTCCATCTGTTATCCCACAGCCCTTCCACACTGGGAAGCTGTTATTAATGAAGTGAGATGTGTGCCCAAGGGAAAAAGTACAAGTGGAGCCAGATTGATCTATGAGCTAGGCCTTGTGAAAATCTTGGTTGCTGTGCCGATCTAAATGTGCCATGTAAGCTGTTGTATACCAGTTAATCATCTCTCAACCCCAAGGAGCTGCTCTTGGTTGTTTAAAGCTGTTTTTGGGCCCAATCATTTTCAGTTTTATTGTTCCTGTGTTTATAAAAAGAAATGTTGTAGCCATGTTAGTCCAGTCAACAATGTAGAAATAATACAACAAATATGTTTGCATGTGATACCTTTTAGTGGACTAACAAAATTATTTTAAGACTAGCTTTAGAGAGGTGAAACTATCTTCCTCAGGTCAAATGTTCAGGTTTTCCACTTTTGACCTGAGGAAGAGTTCTCCTCAGCTAATCTTAAAATAATTTTATTGATCAATAAAAGTATCACCTACAACATATTTGTTGTATTTTTCTCTACATTGTTCCTGTGATTATAGTTGTGGCAAGTGATCATTTAAATAAAGAAGTGGGAATTAATGAATTACACCTTCTCGCTGACAGTATATGTTTTGCTTCTGAGAAACTATCTATTCCCCATTTTGGGAGACCAGTAGAGATACCACCTGCAAAAGACCCAACTGCTGCCACCTGTGGCGGGAAGATGCTACCTGGGTGAGGAAAGCCTTTTAGAACTAGAAGACATCAACACGTAAGGCCACTCTGTTTTCCATTCTCACTGTGAAAGTACCAGGAAGTGTTCACGTCTGTGCCCCCATTTGAGGATCAGGGTCGGGTTACACACTCATATATGAGATTTTAAGGTTGTGGTTTTCAGTTGTAATTGACCTAACCAGTAAGTACAGTACATTTACAGAGAAAGATCCATCTTTTGACCAACATTCTCTACACAAAACATGCCAGTTGTGCATGAAGATCAGAGTAAATATATTTAAATCCTTATACAATAATTCTAGCATTAAAAACAAAGCAAACCCATAAGAGGACAGCAGGAAAAATACCTTGATATAATTGCTGGTAAACACACCCACAGGAGAAGGATCTGCGAGACCCAGCACTTAAACTTTCAAATCCCAGATGGACCAACTTGTGCTTAAGTTGGTAATATGCCTTCCTTGGAAGAATTTAAAGGGCAGAACCAAAAGAGAAGATTCAGGTGAGCAACCCAGTGCCTAAAGTCTGTATGTATGTAGCTTTCAGAAAAAATCTAAAATCAAAGCACTCTGCAAAGATGGAGTTAGTATGGGTAATATAAAAATAAACACAGGACTGATTAGGGCAGTGTTATGTCCCTATAGGTACTGAAAGTAAAAAAATCCATAAGGCAAAGACTCTGGTGAAAGACTCAGTGCATAAACTCTGTGCAGGTCCCAGATGAACTACTAGCTGGTCAAGAAAATGCAAAATCACACATACTCCACAATGCAAAGCATCATGGACTGCATATGTAAATCACCACAGAATGTTATGCTGGTCCAACTTTAAGCAGATTTGCATGGTGCCAAAAGGCCTCTCACACAGTTTGCAAAGGATGCTAGCAGAAGACATAGACACATGTTTTGTCCTACCAGGACTCATCAGTATGCCTCATCTGACACCCCAGTGGATTGGACCAGCTACCCTTAAGGCAGTGTGCCTTGGATATATTGTGGTGAACCCATTAAAATAAAAATATATTTAAAAGACAGAGAGCTTCTATGCGCAAACACTGAGGCAAGGGTTACCCCAAAGGGCATTTGACTGGGAAGCCAAGTTTCAGGAAAATACAAAATCACACATGCCCCCACAATGCAAGCGTCATGGGCTGCATATATAAATCACCACAGAATGTTATGCTGGTCCAACTTTAAGCAGAATTGCATGGTGCGAAGAAGCCTCACACAGTTGCAAAGGGTGCTAAAAGAAGAGATAGACACGTGTTCTAGGGACATGGATATGTTGTTCATCCACACTCATTGGCAGTATCCTTGCGCTTTAAATCTTGCGAAGGTCTTCAAGCTTGCTCCTCCCACCCACCGGGTGGTATAACTCGGCTCCGCCCATGGCGCCAGATCTTCCTTACGCTTGGAAGCTCAGGTTCCCTCCTTACGCTCTGCGTTTGTGACTGGTTCCTATTTCTCCGTTTGCGTTTAAAAATAATATTTTGCAAAAGACTTCGATCTTGATCCCTCGCGGCTGCGATGGACCATCGACTCCCAGTTCGGAGATGCCCATGCGAAGTGAAAGATGTCTCGCGGACGGATCCACACTCACGTGTGTCTACTGCTTAGGCCTTGAGCACGACCCGCGAGCTTGCGACCTGTGCTCATCTTTCTGACCTCGTCCTCGAAGGCCGTGCTGCCCGATTGCAACTGGGCCGTCGAGCGTTCCCTCCGGTGAAGTCCAAGAGGCCGGTTGGCGGTGTCCTTGGTAGTGGTTCGTGGATCAGCTCGGCGGATGGTCGCCCCTCGAAGAAGGCGTGAGCGCCGTATCTTCCTCGACAGACATTTATCCGCTCTCTCTGGGTTCTTCCTACGGCTTCCTTTAAGGAGCTTTGTCTGTCCTCTCCACTAAAGGGAGAAGGGCCTGCGTCTGCTGGACCTTTTCTCGGTCAAAAGAAGGACAAAGGTAGTCCTCCGTCGGCGCTCTTGGGGCAGGAAAGGTCCCTCTCCGGGCGTCGGCCGTCGGCCCGGTGCGACCGCTCGGCCGACCACTGGCCTCACGGTGTCCCCGTCAGGTCAGTTGACAGAGACTCCACCTGATGAAGTCGAGATTTTCTCGACCCATTGACCGACTGTGCGCCTTTAGCAGCGAGATTCCCTCTCCCGGTTCCCCGGGAGAGTTGAGGATCCGTGGGCTCGCCTGTGCCTCGGTTCGGAGCCCTCGGATGGACCTTCGAGCCGAAGGGTGTCGGTTCGGCCGACACCTCCCTGCACCGACCGGAAATTCGGGACTCTCGGTCGGTCATCGGACCTCTTCAGGGTCCAGCCGTTCCCACCGTCATAAGCGGTCTCGGTCGGCACCCAGCGGTAAGCGGCGTCGCGCTTCGTCTCGATCCTCCTCCACCGGATGGGGAAGCAGGCGTAAATTCGTCGGCCATGCGAGACCTATGTTTAGCAACAACTCCTCCTGGCGAGGAATAAGCCGACTCCGGCCTTCCCGACCATTAAAGTAACTGTCACCGGGCGGCCGACACAACCCTCGACTTGCCGAGCCTATGCCAGGCGGTTGTTGGCCAAAACCAGCTGCTCCACCGAGTTGCGGTGGAACCTCCGCCTCCACAGCCACCAATTGGGGCTCCGACCAAGGATTCTCGGTCGTGAGGTTTTACCCCATACGGCTGTCAGTTACCCTCACTCCCGACCGACCTCGGCAGGTGAAGGGTGGCTCAGGCCAGAGGCAGCTCTTCGAGGACTCTTCCGAGTCGAAGATGATTCCTCCTTCTTCTCAAGCGACTGGACTTGGAGTCTTCAGGAAGGTCAGCCAATGGGCGATAGCCCGTCGTCCTTCCTAGGACTGCTTCGGCTCATCTCGGAGTCTACGGGATGGAGCTCGAACCACGTTCCAAGCGGGCCAGGTATCCCCTCACGGAATTCTGGACGAGGGGATTCTCCGGCGGAGGCCTTTCCGGTGGCGAGGCCATAGTGGGTCAACACTGGAACTTTGGCGGCGCCCTGCTTCCTGCCCTGCGCCTTGACCAGGATGGCCAGGAAGTATCACGGTCCCCGGTTCCTTGTCCGGTTTTGAACACCCCTCTGCTGAGGGTTGGTTACCGACAGCGTTTTCGGTAGCCCGGCTGGCGAGGATGTGGACAAACCTCCTGACAAGAGTCCAAGAAATTGGACTATGTCGGGCGAAAAGTCTCGCTGCGTCCTCTCTCGGCATCCGTCAGGCCAGTTCGGCCGTCCTCATGGCACATTTTCTCATGCCCTGTTGGGCTCCCTGGATGAGGTCATCCTCATCTTCCCGCCGATCTGCAGACTACGGTTAAGCAGGTGCGGGACCAGAGACAAGACAGTGGCCAAACAGCAGCTCAGACTGCTTTGGATGTAGGGACTCATGTGCCAGATCGGTGGCGGCCGCAGTGGCTATCGTCCGTGAGCTTGGCTGGGATATCCACCTTTAGCCGGATACCCAGCTGAGTTGGCGGATGTTCCCTTTTTGAGGACTGGCCTCTTGACCCCTGGGGTGGAAGGTCACCTGCAGAGGATCGAGAGGTCAATGCCACCTTGGACTCGGTCTCTTCCGCTCAGAAGGACAAAGGCCGCCAAACCACAGCCTAAGCCCTTCGTCCTTCTGTGCCCCGGCAGCGCCCGGCCCAGCAACGTCAGGGCCAGCAGGCTCGACCTTGGCATCCCAAACCCAAACCGCCCGGCTTCCTCTAACAGGAGGCAGGGAGGAAAGGGCCCAGGAGGGTCCCTCGGCGGTCCCTCCTCCAAGCCTGCCAGTGACAGGCTGAGGGGTGTCGCCCACGTCCCGTCCACCTTACCCCTGGGTCCCCGTGAGAGGCAGGCTCCGGCACTTCCGTTCCGCCTGGTCGCTGTTACCACGGACCAGGTGGGTCTTGGAAGGTGGTGGGAAGGGCCTGCCTCTGGGAATCGAGCAGGCACCACCCTTCGAGCCGTCGCCTCGGGGGCCCGGATCCCCAGCCTCACTGGCGGCTCGTCGGGCAGCATCACTCTCCTCCTCCAGAAGGAGGTGGTAAGAGAGGTGGTGGACCCTCCTTCAGACCCAGGGTTTGTGTCCAGGTACTTCCTGGTTCCGAAGCGGACGGGGGCTGGCGCCCCATTCTCGACCTACGACCTAAACAAGTTCCTAGGTCCAGAACCTTCAGGATGGTCACTCTGGCTCAGATAATACCATCCTTGGAGCAGCAGTGTGGTTCTGCTCTCTGGACTTGCAGGGCGCGTTTTTCACGTCCCTATCCGTCCGTCTCACCAGGAGATTCCTTGGCTTCCGAGGAAGGATCTCTCTTGATTCAAGCCATGCCCTTGGCTTGTCTCCAGCTCCCAGGGTCTTCACCAAATGCATGGCAGTGGTGACAGCATTCCTGCGGCCGAGGGGTCGGGTGTACCCTTACCTGGACGACTGGCTGATAGCAGCTCCCTCAGGAAGGAGGCGGGTGGTCCAGAGATCTGGCCTCCAGGTCTGCTCTCAACTGGGCCTCCTTATCCAGCGAGGCCAAGTGAGATTCGAGCGAAGCAGGTGATTTTATTCATCGGGCGCAGCTCGACTCTCTTGACCAGGCCGCGGCTCGGCCGGACAGGGCGAGGTTCTTTCCTCCTTTGCCCGATCATTTCTGGTTGGGCAATTGCGCCTGCCGGGACTTCCCCCTCCTGGGTCTCATGGCGGCCTGTACCAGCGTGGTCCTTGGGCCGGCTGGAACATCGTCCCCTTCAGTGGGGACTGGCCAGCCAGTGGTCTAGCACTGCGATCCCTGGACCAGCTTGTGTCGGTGACACAGGGGATGTGGAATGCTCTCAGTGGTGGACCGTTCCAGATCATTTGCAGGAGGGCATCCCGTTCGTCCGCCCGAGCCGGCGGTCTCTCATGGGCACGATGCCTCTCTGATGGGTTGGGGTGCCCATCTGGGGAACACCGAGCTCATGGCCTCTGGTCCCCGCGGAGTCGATGCCACATCAACCTGCTGGAGCTCCGAGGCGGTCCGCTAGCTCTCACCGCTTTTGCTCCGTTCCTCCGGGGTCAAGTGGTCAAGGTCCAGACGGACAATACCACGACCATGTACTATCTAAACGCCAAGGGCGGGGGCGCGCTCCATGCTTCTATGCAGAAGCTCTCCGCATTTGGTCACTTCGTGCGCGGCCTGGGCGGATCTCCTAGCCATTCACGTGGCAGGGGCCTCCAACACCTGGCCGATGCCCTGGGCGGATAGGGCTGCATCCCACAGGTCTCTCCTGCAGGTAGTACAGCATCTGTTCTCCCTTTGGGGCACACCTCAGGTGGACCTGTTTGCCTCCATGGAAGGCAGCTGAGTCCTGTTCCATGCCCCCCTCAGCAGGGCTCGCTGCAGAGGGATGCCTTCTCGAGGCAATGGACCCCGAGCCTCTTTCGCCTTTCCCCATTTCCCTTGATCCACAAGGTGCTTCTCAAGGCGAGGAGGACAAGGCGCAGGTGATTCTGATAGCCCCAGACTGGCCTCGCCAGTTCTGGTACAGATCTCCTCAGTCTCAGCTCCAGGACTCAGCGGCAGCTTCAGCCGCCGGACCTGCTCTCAGTCAATCGGGAAGGTGTTCCATCCGGACCTTCAATCCCTGCACCTGACGGCCTGGTTCCTGGCGGCTAGGGTTCCAGGCTTTGGGTCTTTCCGACGAGGTCCTCAATGTAGTTGGGCGTCCGTAAGTCGACCAGAAAATGCTATGCCTTCAAATGGAAAAGGTTTTCCATTGGTGTCAGGGAACAGGGCTTGGACCCTTCCTCCTGTTCCTTGGCAAAGCATCTTGGATATTTATGGTCCCTTTCTAGTCAAGGGCTTGGGTCTAGGCGACCTAGAGGTGCACCTGGCAGCCATCTCTGCTTACAGGTAGCGGGCGGGAAGCAGTCGATGGCAGGAGAGAGGTGGTCTGGCGCGCTTCAAGGCCTTGATCACATTTCCCCTCAGTCTGGGAACCCCACCTCCGTGGGATCTACTGCTGTACTGGCAAGCTCATGGGCAAGCCATTGAACCTATGCACAGTGTGCTCTCTCTCACCTATCGTGGAAGACCGCCTTCTTGGTGGCTATCACGTCAGCCAGAAGAATGGGAGGCTCAGGCGCTTTCCATCGAGTCTCCTTACCTGGTCTTCCACAGGGACAAGGTTGTCCTCCCCCACCGAAATTCCTTCCGAAGGTGGTGTGGAGTTTCACCTTAACCAGGTGTTGACTCTGCGGTGTTCTACCCCAATCACCTCGGAGGCCGAATATAGGCTCCATACTCTGGATCCTAGAGAAGCGCTCGCTTATTATAAAGGCGCTACGGCTGAAATTGAGGGAGAGGTTCGCCAGCTGTTTGTCACCTACGCTGAAGCAGCATCTGGCAGACCTGCAGCCAAGCGGACGATAAGCAGGTGATTAACCTCCTGCATAGATCTCTGCTATAAGTTAGCGGGCATGGAGCCTCCCAGAGGATAAGAGCTCATTCTACCCGCCATGCCTGCTACTAGCAGGTGGCTGCTTCCAGGGGCGTCCCTATCCAGGAAATCTGCAGGGCTGCTACCTGGAAGTCAGCAAACACCTTCATTACCCACTACCACATCGACCTTGAGTCACGCCGGGATGCTGGTTTTGGGGCCTCGGTTCTCCAGTCTCTCTTTCCCAAGTAAGTATATGGGGTGTGTCTTGCCTCCCTCCTCCCGGAGAACTGCTAGGAGTCTGCCAATGAGTGTGGATGAACAACATATCCATGTCCTAGAAATACAGGTTACTCACCTGTAACAGGAGTTCTAGGAATGGTATATGTTGTTCATCCTACAGTACTCAACCTCCCGGCCCGGCCGCACAACCTGAGCTTCCAGCCGAGGCCAGATCTGGCGTCATGGGGCGGGAGCCGAGTTATACCACCGGGTGGGTGGGAGGAACAACTTGAAGACCTTCCGGCAAGATTTAAAGCGGCAAGGATACTGCCAATGAGTGTGGATGAACAACATATACCATTCCTAGAACTCCTGTTACAGGTGAGTAACCTGTATTTTAGTCCTACCAGGACTCATCAGTATGCCTCGTCTGTTTGACACCCCAGTGGATTGGACCAGCTACCCTTAAAGGCAGTGTGCCTTGGATATATTGTGGTGAACCCATTAAAATAAAAACTATTGCCTCAGTGTTTCGCACAGAGGTTCTTTGTTTTTAATAGTTTTATTTTAATGGGTTCACCACAACTATCAAGACACACTGTCTTAAAGATAGCTGGTCCATTCCACTGGGGTGTCAAACAGATGAAGGTTTACTGTTGAGTCCTGGTAGACAAACACGTGTCTATGTTTTCTGTTAGCACCTTTGCAAACTGTGTGAGAGGCCTTTCGGCACCATGCAATTCTGCTTAAAGTTGGACCAGCATAACATTCTGTGGTGATTTGCATATAGCCCATGATGCTTTGCATTGTGTGGGCATGTGTGATTTTGTATTTTCTTGAAACTTGGCTTCCCAGCCAAATGCCCTTAGGGGTAATCCTTGCCTCAGTGTTTTGCGCTCAGAGGCTCTTTGTCTTTAAATAGTTTTTTATTTTAATGGGTTCACCACAATATATCCAAGGCACACTGCCTTAAGGGTAGCTGGTCCAATCCACTGGGGTGTCAAACAGACGAGGCATATTGATGAGTCCTGGTAGGACGAAACAAGTGTCTATCTCTTGTTAGCACCCTTTGCAAACTGTGTGAGAGGCCTTCGGCACCATGCAATTCTGTTTAAAATTGGACCAGCATAACATTCTGTGTGATTTACATATGTAGCCCATGACACTTTGCATTATGGGGGCATGTGTGATTTTGTATTTTCTTGAAACTGGCTTCCCAGCCAAATGCTCTTTGGAAGTAACCCTTGCTCAGTGTTTGCGCACAGAGGTTCTTTGTTTTACTAGCTGGTCAGATGCCTTCACTGGAATAAAATATAGTACATGTTGAAATGCTATTGTAGACAGAAATCCATCCCTAGAATAACGTTGTTGTGCTGCAGTAGCGATGTCATTTTGCTGCTGTACTGCACTAGACACATAACTACTGCAGCACAACATGGAGCATTTTGTGAGCAAAACACGCTTGAGCCATATAGTCATATAGTCATAGTGCTGTATGAGTAAAGTGACAGTTTGACAGATCATACAACATAAGCAGATATGTTGTTTTCTTTGAACTGTGCCAAAATTTACTAAATGGACATAAAGGACTGGAAGTGAAGTTATTTTACACACTTCAAAGAAAAAAAAATTTCCTAGCACTGTGTAATCTGTCAAACTGTCAGTATGACACACAGCACTAGTGATTGCAGTTGGGCTCGAGCAGGTTTTGCATGCAAATGTATTCCATGCTGCAGTAGCTATGTATCTAGTGCAGCACAGCAGCAAAATGACAAAGCTACTGAACCACAACAGTGTTGTTCTAGGGATGAATTTGCATACAATATTGTTCCACCATACACTATAAAGTACTTGTGTGTTCAGTCTCCATGAGAAGGATTTGTGCTGACTGCAGCCTGCAATAAAGTCTGATGATCTTTGGGGATCTCTCTTTCATCAAGTCACACCTACAGAACTTAGCAGTCAGACACTAGGATCCCATGGAAGCTTTTCTGTAGCAGTCTAGTAGGGGCTGCCCATGCCGATGTCACACACCAGCGTCCCTTATCCTACATAAGCATAGGTGGCCCTTCCTCATCAGTTCTTTCCGCCATCGACCTACTCACATGGACTCCATGAAAGCTTAGTTGTTCAGTCAACTGCCAAAACTTGCTTTTTATTTTCTTCAAGTTGTAGAATCACTTTCTTTGAAGTGATTCCTTTTCCTGTATGCGAGAACCATGGTCTTGTCAGCTCTTTTCCATTGCTGTCACTGCAGAAGATACCTTCCACCGTGAGCACAACCTCTGCGTTTGTTGCCCTCGGGCCTAGCCACAACACCCGAACTCTGCCAAGTTTCAACCTCGCCACCTTGCGATGCCGAAGAAAACCCTGCAGAAGTTCCTCATGGAGCAACCAGCAGCCTGATTGGAACAGGAGTCCTCCAGGGCTAGCCCGCCTAGATCGCCGGCTTCTTTTTCAGGCTCTTAGGCCATCAAGGTCGGGACAAGTCTTCAGGAAACCTCTCACCGGACAAGAAGCACTCTAAGGCCCCCTCCTCCCGGAGGCGCTCCCGTTCCCCATTGGCTGCTCCTTCTCATTCAGGGACTGCGCCCCGATGTCTTCGCCATTGGCACATCCTGCCGTAGGCAGGCATTGAGCTCCACTAGCCTTCCTTTGGTTGTTGAGGGGCCATCAACCCCTGGGGATGTTGACCCCTGTCTTGCCACTGTGACCCTCAGAGCTGCAAGGTCCACAGGCACCAGAGCCCTCCAGCTCTGCTGCTCTAGGCAGCCTTTTGTTGGTGCTGGAACTGTTCTTCCCCTATTACAACCTACTTCAATGGTGTGGCCTTTCCCTGTCATTGACCTCAATACCATGCTCAATTCTTTTTTTTTTTTATTTAGATTGTTTTCCCCAGTTTTTCTGAGGCTAGCAGGCAACTCCGTCCTCTTCCATGGGGGAGGGGTTGCATCTGATCCGGCAATCCTCTGGGATCATCATAGGTCTGCCAGCTCCATTTTTTCTCCCTGCTCCTGCTGCAGCCAGCGTGTGTGTGTGTGTGTGTGTGTGTGTGTGTGTGTGTGTGTGTGTAGGCATGCGCATGCTCACACATGCTGCAATGTTGCTGCCAACCTGCGCTACCGCAGGCCTCCACCTGGGGGAAGCTGTATGGTGGAGTGGCGAATTCCTCCTGGAGGGAGAGCTGCCTTGTGGCTGCTCAGTCCAACTCCCGCCCCAGCCAACCCGATGACCTAGGCTCGTTCCTGAACTCAGGACACCAGCATGAGCGAGGTGTGGCGTCAGTGCCCCAACCCTCAAGCGCCACGGGCGACTATACCATGCTCACTTCTGTTACCACAGCCCTGGTCCAGCAGCTGGTTCTGTGGCTGGGGCTGCCTTGCCTCTGCCGTCAGATCCGTTTTGGTGTTGGCTGGTTTGCCTTTCGTCCGGCCCCTACCCATGTGCTGTCAGTACTGTTGTCATCGGCGTCTGCCTCTGACCAGGTTGACATAGAGGTAGAGTACTGTCCTGATCTCATTCTCTCTGAAGAGGAGGATGAGGAGGAAGATGAGGGTGGCTTCCTCGGACAGATCTACTGTCTCTTCTGGGAGTGAGGACTCGGTTAAGCATACCCTGAGGTCCCCTCCTGAGGACCCCACTTTATTCAATATCATGAAGCAGCTTCAAGTCTCTGTGCAGTTCAGACTGATTAAGAGGTTGTTACCAGGAGGAATCTAGTGGATTTTCTGGAAGTTTCAGAGTCTCACCCAAGATCATCCCTCTTTTGCTTCCAGCCTCAGCTCAGACACAAAAGGCAATCCTAGGAGGCATATGCCAAGTGCGGTCCAGCCCCTAGCCTTATTCTCTGCTGAGCTTCACTGATTTTCACTGACTGGAAAGAGACATCAATCATGGAGGGAAGGCAGACTCTGACAGGTGCAGTACAGGAATTCCTTGACAGCAGTTCTACCTGGCTGAATCCCCTTGGAGTGTACAGTCTGAGCTTCTATCTCCACTGAGGCGACTTCTCTCCTCGATTGCTCTGCTCAGACCCAGCCAATGGCTGCTCTCAGCATAAGGAGCAGTTGGAACACTTACCCAGAATTCCTGGCTGCTGGATGTAAATCAGCATTTGTACTGCTGTACCACTACTGAAATAGTGGTCGACTAATATAAAGCTCTCAGCTGAAAGCAACAGCTCAGACACAAAGGGTAACCCTAGGAGGCATATGCCAAGGCGGTCCAGCCCCTATCCTTACTGTCTGCTGTACCTACTACTGAAATAGTGGTCAGCTGTTAAAAGCTCTCAGCTAGAAACAACCAGAAGGAAGAGCTCAGACACAGAGGGCAACCCTAGGAGGCATACACCAAGTGTGGTCCAGCCCTAGCATTACTGTCTGCTGAGCTTCACGGACTGGAGAGAGAGACCAATCACAGAGGGAAGTCAGACTCCGACAGGTGCAAAAGCAGGGATTCCTTGACAGCAGTTCTACGTGGCTGAATCTCCCTTGGAGTGCACAGTCCAGGCTCCTATCTCTGCTGATGTCTGTGACTACGGACAACAGCAGGGCGGCAAAAAAGCTGTCAGTGCAGTAGCTCGAAGAACAGAGAGGAATCCCCAGGAGAGCTATAGGATCTTGTTCCTTCCTTCCTTTCTTTCTCGCTCCCTCAAGTGCTTTTTTCAATCCAGTGCCAGCAGGAGAAAGTGGCAGCACAGAGCTTCCACTATAGCACTCTGATCTTTGGGGAACCAATCCGAGCAGCCTCTCCAAGCCAGCCAATCAGAAGGGCCCAGCAGCCAGCCAATCAGGGAACTCCCATTGTTCCCTACCACAGCTCCAGTCCATAAGACCAGCGTTCAGGCTTGGTCACTGCCACACTGGGAACTCTCGAGGGGCATTCGCGCTCCCTTAGAAGCAGGACGGTGGCTCCAGAAGCACTTACAAAGCACTCCCTGATCTCCAGACTTTGGCTTTTCGTCCTGACTATGGACAACAGCAGGGCAGCAGAAAGAAACTGTTAGTGCGGCAGCTCGAGGAACAGAGGAATCCCAGGAGAGCTGTAGGATCTTGATCCTTCCTTTCTTTCTCTCTCTCTCCCCCTCCCTGGGTGTTTTGTTTCCCATCCAGTGCCAGCAAGCCTCTATTGCTCGTTTCCCACAGGGCTAATCAGAAGGATAATCTCACCAGGGGCAGTGGCTTGGTGCAGCTGTGTGAGAAGATTGTTTCGTCGGCAGTGGATAGGGCTCACCCTCTACCCCTCATCCCACCCACCTCTAGCTGGAGCTTCCTTATATACACAAGGCCTGTGACATCACCGTACCTCACAGAGCTAATTAGGTTACCATACCTCAGTAACACAAATAAATTAGATACAATCTTAGCTGACACTTTTCTGAAACAATCTTACCTGACATTCTGCCTTCCATCCGCTTTTCTGACAAGTAACCAATCTGATTTTCACCCACGCCTGGGAGTGAATATTACTTTATTGCAACAAATCTGAGGTCACAATGGACATTATTAACTGCAACAGCTGTGGAACACTCTTTGCAAGGGCATTTATTCACAGGGTGGGCACTGTCCTATCTGCTTTGCAATAAGGAATCTAGCATCTTCACTAAATGCAGCATGGTCTGAGATACACCACCTCCGCACAAACTCATTCAGTTCTCTAGAAACAATAACACCGCAACAGCAACCTGCCACTCCCTCAAGCAGACACCCCTGTCACAAAAGGCATGCCATCCAGGGGCTGGCAAAGGGTTGGAAAATGCGGTATAAAACCAAATTGCAGAACAAACATTGGAATACCTCCTACGTACATATCAAATAAATATGCAACACTGTCTTCAATGCAACCGGAAAACAAAGAGGACATAGGGCAGATCAGGAAACCTGCACCACACAAGGTTGTGTGCACTACCAAGGAAAAGACAAAACAAAACTTAAAAAATGAAAAACAGTACTCCTAATCGGAGGCTCTATGATTAGAAGGTAGAATCTTGACTTTGCATTATGACCAGGAGAGGATCGAGGTTAAGTGCCTCCCTGGGACATCGGCATGGTGGGACACAGACCGCATAGAAAATATTATGCGCAATAAGGAACTCTACACTAAGGTCATTCTCCACATAGGAACAAATGACGTAGCCAGTAGGTCAGTGGAGAAACAAAATACAGTAAAACCTAATGAAACTTGGCAACAAGATGGCTTCCCTTTGGTCCAGTGCATCTTTCTCTGAGTTTCTGCCTGTCGGGAGGGGTGGGACAGCAGGCAGAAGAACAGAGAGAAAGACATAACCGAACTTAACAACTGGCTAAAATGTGGTGTAAAGAAAAAGGACATCGCTATATAGGGGACTGGCACACCTTCTGGAGAGGGAGTTTTTGCCTTGACTGCCTTCACCTCACAAAGCAGAGAACTTGGCGCTTGGTCAGAAGTTCGATATCCATATCTCTCAGTTAAACTAGTGGAGGGAGGAAGCAAGGTGCCCATCACATCAGAGAAAGCGCATTACCCTTCCCCCATTCTCAGCTAGTAGGCGTCTCAGCACTATAAGGTTAGCGTAACCTTAGATCAGAAGAATGATCCACCAAGGAAAAGTGGTGGGAGTATGAAACACAAACATTGTAAATTGAAACTGCATAAACAGACCTTACAAAGGCAGACCCAGGGATGGCAGGCAATGTACATTAATACTCATCCAGGGCCCTTGGTGTTCTATGACAGAATTTTCTGATTTCTGCGGCGGGGTTCCTTGACTTCTCTGACAGCATTTTCTGATTTCTGCGGCATGATTTATTCACTTCTCTGGCAGAATGCAGTCCTGTCATTGGCTAAATATGATGTGATGTCATCGATGACATCATATGCTGAGCATAGAGGAGGGCTTCAGGATAAGCGAGATGGGAAGAAAGCCTGACACTATGAAAAAACAGTATATTTATATGAAAATTCAACAAAAACAATGAATTCTGCGGCACTATATATATTCTAGGCTAAGGCAAATTCTGCAACAAATTCCACAACCACAGAACCACAGAATTCCAGGGCCTTGCTCATAGCCTACCGAACAAGATATCAGAGCTCACAGCCATGTTGGCAGAGATGCAGCTAGACTGGGTTGCAGTCACGGAAACATGGTTCACCACGAACCACACCTGGGATGTAGTCATAACAGGTTACCGCTCTTCAGGAGGGACCACGAGGGAAGGAATGGGGGGTGTCTCTGTGAGGAAGGATCAATGCAACAGAGATCCAGGAAAACACAAGAACACAGAAGCCCTGTGGGTTACCCTAGGAGCTGGGGACAAGGATCCCATCAGAGTGGAGTTATATACAGACCCCAAGCCAGGAACTAGAAATGGACAAGGAACTCCTATGGCCAACAAAATGAGCAGCTAATAGTTGTGGACTTCAATCTGCCCGATGTAGATTGGACCTCATACACAACATCCTCTGAAAGGGTAGGAGTTCCTGCTCACACTGAAAGGGGCAGGGCTCAACCAACTAGTGAACTTACCGCTGAGACCAGCTACCCTTGACCAAGTGCTCACAAACAGCTCAAGGGTTTCAAATGCTGAGGTGGGCGTAAACCTAGGGACCAGTGACCACAGGTCAGTCTGGCTGTCAATCACCAAGGCAGAAGAAATATGTCACACAAAAATCAAGATCCTGGATTTCCATAGGGCAGACTTTCCAGAGATGAGATCAAGAATCAAATCATTACTAGCTAGGGGAAGCATGGGGATGTGGAATATGACCGGGAGCATTTTAAGAAGGCCATAACAACAGTTACTGAACAATGTACACATGAAATCAGCAAATCAAAAGGAGGAGGAAACCTCTCTGGTTCCAGAGACTTAGTAGCAATAATAAGGGATAAGAAGGGCCTGAAAGCAATTCAAGGTATCACAGAAGGAAGCCGACATGGACAACTACAGGAACAAGCTCAGGAGTCAGGAGGAGCCATTGAAGGGCCAAAGCACAAACAGAGGAACAAATAGCACAGAGAGTTAAGAAGGAGATAAAACCTTCTATAGGTACATGAGAGATAAAAGGAAGCATAAGGGAGGAATAGTCAGACTAATAGCACAAGATGGCCAGATGGCAGAGGATGACAATCACAAAGCAGAGATGTTAAACAAGTTGTTCTGCTCCATTTTCACAATACACGACAGTGGAAAAGGTCCTCCACCAAAGCAGATGGAACACAATATCAAGGAGGCAGACATGAGACCCTTCACAAGTGAGAGTCCTAGAAGAGCTAAACAAACTTAAGAGCTGATAAAGCAGTGGAGCCAGATGGAATTCACCTGAGGGTGTTGAAGGAACTAAGGGAAGAAATTGCAGCACCACTACCAGAATTATTCAGTAGATCACTGAGAGCGGCACAGTACCGGGACTGGAGAACAGCAACAGTAGTGCTCCTGCACAAGGGAGAAAGTAAGGAGGATACTGGGAACTATCTCCCAGTCAGCCTAACCTCAATAGTGGGAAAAATGATGGAAGCACTACTAAAGGAGAGAATAACAGAATACCTGAGG
Source organism: Neoceratodus forsteri (assembly GCA_016271365.2). Taxonomy (NCBI): domain Eukaryota; kingdom Metazoa; phylum Chordata; order Ceratodontiformes; family Ceratodontidae; genus Neoceratodus; species Neoceratodus forsteri. The sequence goes on along the minus strand of CM057449.1, from coordinate 330,946,479 downwards.
AAAATGGAAAACTAGACCCCAGGCAACATGGTTTCACAGCAGGAAGATCATGTCAGACAAACATGACACATTTTATTGACTGGGTTTCCAAAACAATGGAACAGAGGCGGCTGGGTGGACTTAGTGTACCTAGACTTCAGTAAAACCTTGACACCGTCCCCACAGGAGGCTGGGAAATAAGCTGGAGCACACAGGGTTAGGGCACAAGATAGTCAACTGGGTTAGGAATTGGCTATGGGATAGAAAACAGAGAGTCTTGGTAAGTGGGGCTATGTCACAGGAAGGGAGATGACCAGCAGCGTGCCACAGGGGTCAGTGCTGGGTCCAGTACTCTTCAACATATTCATCAGTGATATTGCAGAGGAACTGGAGGGAACGTATGCCTGTTTGCAGATGATACAAAGCTCTGCAGCAGGGTGGACACACAGGAAGGGGCCACAAGCATGGTGGCCAACCTCCGAAACTAGAGGAGTGGTCAAAACTATGGCAGTTAAAGTTTAATGCCAAGAAATGCAAGGTCATGCACCTGGGAAAGCAAAACCCAGAAGTAAAGTACACACTGGATGGGCACCAATTGGAGGTAACAAAGATGGAAAGGGACCTGGGTGTAGTCATCACTGATGACTTAAAAGTCACAAAATAGTGTGAAAAGCAGCACAGAGGCAAGTGGCATCCTAGGATGTACGCGTGAGGGTATTACAAGCAGAAAGCAAGAGGTAATCATGCCACTGTGCAGATCCTTGGTGAGGCCGCACCTGAAGTACTGTGTCCAGTTCTGGAGGCCACACCTGAAAAAGGACAAAGACCAGAGATGGTGCAGAAGCACCACTAAAATGGTGCAGGGGCTGCACCATGTGACATATGAAACTAGGCTCAAGGAACTGAAATTGTACTCACTAGAACAGAGAAGAAACAGTGGTGACATAATAGAAACATTCAAATACATCTAGGAATATATACAAGATGAAGAACCTCTTCCAAGAAAACAAGGAACTCTGACAAGGGGCACAACTTACGTCTGGTGGGAGGCAAGTTCAGGAGCAACTATAGAAAGTACTTCTTCACGGAGAGGATGCTAGAGCCATGGAACAGCCTGCCAGCACAGGTGGTGGCAGCTGAAACAGTAAGAGAATGTAAGCTAGCGTGGGACAGACAGTGTGGACAGCTTGGCTGGAACAATTAAAGGGAGGAGGGATAGCCACCTTGGGAAGACTAGATGGCTTAAGTGGTCCCCATCTGCCAACACCATTCTTATGTTCTTATGCTGCCAGTGCTGCATGGCACAGGCCTAACTCAGTGCCTGCCATGCCCAGAAAGGCTGATGAGCTTTACCAAGCCCTTTAGGTAAGCCTTTCTATGCTGTTCAGCCAGAGACTGACTCAGTGGTCATCATGGTGGCCCATGACAGGTCCAAGGTGCCCAAGCACCTAAGTTCCCTCCTCCTGACAGGGAATCCAGGAGTCTGGACCTTTGGCACAAGAGGACCTTTGCTTCTGCCATTCTAAGCCTTAGAATTGCCAGTTACCTATCCCATTTGGTCAAGTACCAGAATACCCACTGGAAGAAGGGCAAGGCTGCAACACAGGCCCTACCTGAGGGTTCGGAGGCAAGAACTCCTTAAGAATCTTCAGGCTCGGAAAATGTTAGTGAGCACCTCTTAAGTGCTATTTATGACATATCTGATTCCACTGTCAGAGCAACTGCCACTGGCATTTGCCTTAAAAGACACTCTGGCTGAGAGTCACAGGTCTTGCTGCTGATATCCAGCAGAAGGTCTTAGATGCTCCCTTTCTGGACATCAAGCTTTTTGGCTCTGATGTGCAGGATATTATTATTAACCTGCAGGCATCTGGTAGGACTATTCGGTCTGTTCTTTCTCTTTATCATACCTAGCCCAGGAGCAGGCCAAGACCCTCCTTTTGCAAGGTCTGTCATAAGTCAGGAACCAGATCTCAGGGCAAGCGCAGAGCCAGTGCTTCCTTATCTCCCCTTCCTCCACCTCTGGTGCCCCTGCCCAAAGCCCTAGAGGTGGTAGTGTGGCTCCAGCCACTGGCTTGACCGCAGCATGACTCCTTGCTTGACACCCCTCCTCCTGTTCTAAGCCAGGAGGTAGTGGTAGGGGTCATTTCTCCTCCATCTAGACCAGTGGAGGCCCGTACTGAACACTTGGATCCTGCAGCTCATTGAACAGGGCCACGCTCTAGAACTTCTGTAACAATCTCCAGATTGTCCACCTGTTCCTTCCCATTACCCTCCAGATCAATTTCCAGTGTTGTGGGAGGAGGTGCTCACTCTGCTGCACAAAGGGCAGACTCGATGAGCCAGAGGGTCCTTTCTGCCACCAGATTTCTATGAAATTTTCTACCTCGTCAGTGTCAGTGGCTCAGTAGATAGCACACTCGCCTCTGAGCCGGGAGATCAGAGGGCTGTGGGTTCAGTTCCCACATCTGGCACTTGGGTTAATATCCTAGTACTGACACTGTAGTGCAGCATGAGAGTGGTGCTGCACTTCTGAGGTGCCGTCTTTCGGATGAGGCGTTAAACCATGGTCCCATGTACCTGGATTGGTGGTAGTTCAGGTGGATGTTAAAGATCCCATGGCACTTATCGAAAAGAGTAGGAATTTCCCGGTGTTCTGGCCAAATTTCCCTCATTCACTAAAAATACCACCAACAGCTTAATCTGAATAAAAGTCAGTTGGCATTCATCTGTATCCCCCTCACCGGTCGTGCCTGAAAATAGGCAGGATTTGTCTAGTGCATTTACCGGTCAACAAAAACTAAATAAATAAATGATTCTGTGATTCTGTAAAGGGTATAGAGCCAGTGCCCAGTCAGCAAAGACACAAGGGGTTCTATTCCGGTTCTTCCTTGTTCCCAAGCGCAGACGGGGATCTGAGGTCTATTCTACACCTTGAGGAACTAAATCTTTACATTCAGTACAAGAAGTGCCAGATGGACACCATGCCTGGCCTGCTGCCTCTGCTCAAGCAGGGAGACTAGTTATTCTCCCTTAGCACGCAGGATGCATACCTGCATATATCACGGTGTGCTCCCCACATCGGTATCTCAGGTTCTTTTTCCAGGGGAACATTACCAATTCAGAGTCTTGCCCTTTGGCTTGTCATCTGCAGTAAGGATTTTTACCAAGTGCTTAGCAGCAGTGGCAGCAGCCCCTCAGGCGTGAAGGCCTGTATGTTTTCCCTTATCTGGACGACTGGTTGCTGAAGGCCCAGTCCAGGGATCTCCGCTCGGACTCTGGACCACACCAGACATTTATTTGATTACAGTCAATCTACCCAATCCATCTTCTCCCTGTGCCAACAGCTGCAGTATATTGGGGCAGTCCTGGACACTACCTAAAAGCAAAGTCTTCCTTCCTTAGGACAGGGCAGAATAAAGATTGGGGTTCCCAGCACAAAGAAGGTGTTTGGGAGCTCCTGCTGGACCAGGGCCTCAAAAGTTGATCGCTGGTGTCACCAGGCATAACTATAAAACAGGTGGGGACCACTTTAGACTGGTTAATAGTCCCCTTTAACAGTAGGATCTTAAATCCTATAGTTTGCCTGATGCCATCCATGATCACTGTCCTATTTATTGTGAGTGGTGTGCTGGGTCCCAGGGGAGAGGGCTCACCAGCACTAATTAAATATCGGAATTTCAATAAGCGTGATCCCCTAAGTGTTAGTGAGGCATGTAAGCATGTTGACTGGTCAAACTTGGACTCAGTTAGGGACATTGATTTGTTCTTGAAGTTTTTGAGTATTTATACTATAATTGTAGATAAAGTGGCCGCTTTGAAAAGGATTAGGGTTAGAGTCCAGAGACATAAATGGATTACCCCAGATTTACTAAGAGGCATGAAAATTCGGGACAAAGCATGGAAGAAATATAAGGCTACTAAGGATAGTGTTGCCCTACAGAACTATAAGATGTTATGTAATAAATGTAAGATTCATATTAGGAGAGCAAAAGACAATATTTTGTATCTCTACAAGGCAAATCTTTTGGTAACTCTAGACGGACCTAAGCGGGACTTATATGATCTTTTGGGAAAGGGCATAAGGATACTCCTGTTACTTTAAACTTGGATGGTATTACCCTAAGTGAACCCCTACAAGTTGCACAGGCTTTAATACTTTCTTTGGGAACCTTGAACACTTTAGGTTGCCTCAGTCCCATATTGCCCCTGTATTGTATTCTGATGTTAATTCTAAATCTCATCCCTTTTTCACTTTAGTGAGATATCCCTGGCCCAGGTCAGGGATTATATATAAATTAAACCCTAGGCGAATTTAGCACATGATAATATTGATTATAGGTTTATTAAGCTTGGAATAGATTCTTTTGCATCCCCTTTGTCAATATTGTTTAATCTATCTATGCACTCTGGATATTTTCCCATTAGATGGAAAAGGCAAATATTAAGCCTAGCCTAAAAAGTGGAAATCTTCTATTATCTCCAAATTATTGTCCCATTTCTCTTTAACCTACTTTCTAAGGTCCTAGAAAAATTATTCTGGAGCAAACCACCAAATTCTTGGATAATTCTGGCTTGCTTTTTGATGTACAGCATGGATTTAAGCATAAGCATGACACTAAGACAGCCTTGGTGGGGTTCACTGGCTGCACACAGGGTACCCTAGATAAGGAGTGCTCTGTTGCAGCCATATTTGTGGAGCTCACCAAGGCTTTCGATCTAGTTGAACATGATTTACTTCCATCTGTTTTGACTGAATGTTATTTTTCCCCAAAATGTTACTAGTTGGTTTTCTAATTATTTACAGAATAGGAGTCATTGTACCTTGATTGGCGGTATCCCTCTAGTCCACATGATAATCATTGTGGGGTTCCATCCTGGGCCCAATGATCTTTTCTCTCTTCATGAATTCAGCACCTACTAGCTACTACTGTAGGTCATTCTGTTATATCTCTCTATGCGGATGATGTGGTTTTATACTACATTGCCAAGAATCACTCTCTGGCAATAAAAATGGCCAGGTGGATTTTACTCTTTTTCAGAAATGGCTTGTTTCAAGCACATGGTGCTGAACTTGAAGAAGACTAAGTTGATGATTTTCGCTGGGCTCGGGTGGAACCCTCCTCTATGTATTATCGGTGGTAGGTTCTAAGGGTGTTACTATTGAAAGGGTCGATACATTTAAATACCTAGGTATTTGCCTGGACTCACATTTGACTTTTGAACATCATGTTAATTATTTACATAAGTCTCTACATCAAAGACTTGGGATGCTGTACAGGGTTTGCCCTTTTTAACTAAAGACTCTAGGAAATTATTGACCCGTAGTTTGCTTTTAGCCTATTAGATTATGGTACTGATATTTATACTACTACCACTAACAGTATATTGGATAGACTAAAAGTAACATATAATTCCATCCTTAGATTTTTGATGTGGGCTGCTCCTCGCACTTACTCCTGTGAGCTAGTTAAGATCTCAGGTTGTATTTCCTTTCAAAAAAGCATCTATTTCAAGTCAGCTCTTTTTATTCAGGGTGTCCTGGGTTTTCTTGCCCCCCTCCATCACGTCTCTCTTTCCCAGGCGTCAAATAAATGTGGAACTCGGTCCCAGAGTAAATTAACTTTTCCATTCCATTATATAGAAAATCTATTGGTCAGAGGTCTTTTCACTTCACTTCACTTCCTACTATATTACCAACTGCACGTTTTATTCACTTTTAAAAATCTTTGTGGAAGTGGCTTTTGATAAGGCTGAATGTAATTGTTTTGTGATATAGTATAATGGTGTTACTTATCATATGTGTTTTCTATGTAATTTTGATTGTATGTACAGTTTGTACTTAAGATGTCTCCTTATGTCTTCGTGTACACTTGTCGCATATGAAAATGGGCAGACATGCTTATTTTGCATACAAGTATAAAAAATTAAATGAAATGAAAAGTCTGATAGCATGAGGCCAACTGGTTGCCCAAAGCCAGTCGGTCACCACCAGGACCTTCCTGTGGCTGTTGGGCCTGATGACTGCAGCCATAGCCACTGTTCCTTGGCCAGGTTACACATGAGGATTCCCCATGCGTGTCCAGTGGGATCAATGCTCAGACAGTCTAAATCACCGGGCTCTTGTCTCTTCCCGTCCTCAAGCATCTTCAATGGTGGATGAATCCTCTTAATTTTCTGAGAGGGTGCTCTTCTCATTCTCTCCTCAGCAGATCCTCATATCAGATGCCTTTGGTCTGGACTGGAGGTTGCACCTGGGTCCTGGTCAGTGTTGGAGACCCACTTCCACATCTGGTAAGCGTGCTACAAATGAGAACAGGTCTGTATGCCTTACAAGCTTTCCAAAACCACCTTTCTATGGGTCCCTCCTGGTACAGTCATAGAACCTCAGTGTTGTTAATTACTCCAGCAAGCAAAGGGGAACTCACCTCACCTTCTATGTTGGAAGGTGATGGGAGTCTTGTACTGGGCTCTAGAACACTGTCTAAAACTGTCGGCTGTCCAGGTGATCAACGCCTGGCAGACAGCACAAGTGGGAACTGCTGACCTCAGTCGAAGAAGACCTGTTCAGACAGGTGGGGTCATCCAGAATTTGATTTTTACATCCCACTCTACACAAAACTGCTGCATATCTGCTGGCTAGATCCAGGGCCTGGAGTTTTCTAGGGAGGCGTTGTCCCTCTCTTGGAAAGGAAATTCCTCTATGCCTTCCCTCCTTTCTTCTGATTCAGAGGTGCTGATCAAGCCCCAAATGGAGGCAGCCACCGTATTCTGGTAGCCCTGTTCTGACCTTGTCAGATTTTGTTTCCATTACTGCAGCAGTGGACTGTTGAACCTCCAGTTACTCTGCCCTCTGCCAGGACCTGTTGACTCAGGAACAGGGAACCCTGGTTCATCTGAACCTCAAGTCCCTCCATCTGCATGCCTGGATCTGAAGACTTAGACATTACCCAGTTTGGGGTGTCTCAGAAAGTGGCTAATGTTCTGGTGGCTGCCAGGAAACCTCCACTAGGGCCACTTATTCAATGTAGTGGAAGGATTTGCTATATGGGCGCTTCCCATCACCTGGACTCTTTCACCTGTCCAGTGAACTAGGTTCTAGAGTATCTCCTGTCCCTGTATGATTCAGGACTCCAATACTCCTCTATTAAGATGCACTTGTCTGCTATATCAGCCTTCTGTGTGCCCATCATATTGGCCATGTAGGTAGAAAGCTAAAGCAGCAGAGAGGCTCTGGTGTAAGAATTTTTACCCATGGTATCCAGCCTTCTAGATTCCTTTTAGGAGGCTGGGATGATAGAGGCACTTTAGCTTTGTTGCATGCAGCAGCCTGCATCACCCCCTCATGGTCTGGGTGCATGTAAAGAAATTATACATTAGTTTTCTCCAGTTGATGCTTTTTCAATTTTCATGTCCACTCCTGGAGTGGAAGTGGGGTTCTGGAGTAATTTAAAAGTGGCTCTATGAAGTGATTTTATGAATAGGCAGAAGCAACTTTTAGGGGAAGCCCATCATATCTAGAAAATCTTCTTCCTAGTCTTGATCAGTGGTCTCTTGGATAGTGAGATCCAGAGTATCCACCATATGCTGAATAAAAGTACAGTGAGAGGAAAAATCCCCTGCCATTAGAGGAGAGCCAAACTCTTAGTCAGGGAATACATCTGGTTCTAAAGGTTCACCCTTGTCTTCCTCTTCCTCACCCTCATAATAAAAGTCCAGGCCATGCTCAGGGTCTGGGGGTGTTAGTGTCAGGAGGGCCATTAAAGAGTTTGCACATAGCCTGAAAAGTCTGATACAGTTGCCAAGCCTTAGCCATTTCTTCATCAGAGGGTGTATCTTTTGTGTCACTGGCGCTCCTTTGCTTTTCAGCGGAGGGGCAGTGATGTGCTTTCTTTTGTGCAGGCACTGAATCAGAAATCTGCTGAATATGTCTCTTTTGGCTTGTTCATCATCATTATTTTATCAAACTTATTTTCTAGGAGTCCTTGCTGGGCTTTTCTTTGGATTTGAGGAGGATGACCCCTTTCAGGATTTTTGTTAGAGGGGAGGCAGACTGAGAGGCCATAATTACCAACCTTCTAACCCTTGTTTTAACTGTTTCAGGATAACATTTTGAACAAAGCTCACAGTTATGGTCTGGATCTAAACAGGTTAAACATAGATCATGGATATCTGCCTTGGCCACTGTCTTAGAATACTTAATACAATTTTTAGAACCTGTAGGTCCAGTTCTTTTCTTGGGTCTATCTGACATGTCAGTTCATCAGAAGACCTCCGAATAGTGTTTTTAATAAGGAAAAATAACAGAAATTTGGTCAGTTCCCAAGTGCTATGGAACCGCAAAAGAATGGCTGCAAAAGTGCCAAAAATACAAAGTGCATGTAAGAAAATTGCAGTTCTGACGAAAAAAAGGAACCACTAAGCAAATAAAGTAAAAGAAATAAAAGGCGTGGTTATTTGATAAAAAGCTAAAATTTTACCTCAGAAAAGCTGGAACCGCTGAAGAGAACTAAATTCACGGTTCCTGGGAACCCAGAGTAACGTGCTAAAAACAGTGAAAATAACAGAAAAAGTTCAAAAACACTAAAGGCAGCACACATAACTAAATAGAGCTGACTTTAAAATAAATTAAGTATTCATATAAATAATTAATTCTTCAAGTGAAGTTTTGAAGAGAGGACTCCGGGGCCAGTGTTGCTCCAGTCAGTGGAGAAATTAATCTGACTGTCCTCCTCCTCAAGCTACATGCAGCACTTCCTCTCCTGCTCTCTGATTGGCTGATGCCACAAATCATTAGCATTGATACCACCTCCGGGCAGCTGAACCCCGCTGGCATACCTGCATTAGTCAAGCATACTGAAGGATTCCTGGGGTGAGAAACACTTTGCTGGGAACAATAACTTACAGCTTCAGTGCAGTTCTCCTTTAAAAGTATCTGGTGTTCTTGTTATGGAAATGAGTAAAGTGGATCCCTGCTGAAGATTATTTCCTCCTGTGTCTGGCATCCCCAGTCTGCTCTTGGAAGCATTTTTAGCTTGGTGGACAGTTCTTCCACACAGACAGGGGCATGGGTAGCAGATCACACAAGTGACAACATTATATAAGGCAAGCGGTAAAATGCTTGATGTCTACAGAGAATTCAGTACTGGGATGTATGAACTATTGACCCTGTAGTACAAACTTACAGATAGAACAATGGCCATACTTTAATAATATACTATATATATTTTTAAAATAGGGCACACCAGAGAGGAATTGTTTTGCATCCTAGGAGAACAAGAAACAGGATCTGTTCTGTTGCAGGCCTCCACTGACAGGCCCAGTTCCATGGTCAGCTATGACAGTTTGCTGGAGAGGAAATTTCTGAATGCATTTTTCCTATTACCTCTACTTCTGTGAGTTCTTTTCTAGTTGAGAGAGTGCAGCGATGATTAATAGCACCATAATGGGCCAGAAAACCCTTGTGCCATCTGCTTCTAACATCTGAAATAAAACTTGCCTGTCCTCAAAAATGCAGCAGTCTTTCTAGAGTCAATCTTCTTTATAGAGTCAGGCTGTTCAGTGTAAGAGCCGAAGGCCGTAGGACCCCATGGGTACCAGATAATCTTGGTCTGGCACTGCCACCACCTAACACAGACTTGCAGTGTTGTGCACCAGCCTCAGGATGTGTAGCAACACCAGTGGCAGCTGCCTTAGTTTGATTTTTCCCAATGTTTCCTGGTCAAGGACCAGAACTTCAGTTTGTATACAAATAGCATTCTAGTGTAGAATGGATCAGTCAACCTGCCTCAGAGTTGTAATGCCATCATTCTGACGTCAGGAGTCCATAATACCATCAACCTGGTGTCAAAGCGATATTATTATTACAGAAGAAAAAGCTCATGCTCAGTTGTTCTCAGTGATCGCTGTAGCCATTGGCTTTCAAACTTCAGTTAGTGATGGGAGCAGTGCCGACAGCTGACACCTATTTAGCAAGATTTACTGAAAACCTTCACTTACCCAGATCACATGAGCCTTTTCCTTTCCTCTGTACATCTAGTGCAGCAGGAAATGGAAACATATTTAGATCTGCCACCTCCCTCCCCCACTTACTATCTGTCGCTTTTAACTGAAATTCAATACAAAATTACTTGTCTGCACTTCAGTTAAAGGTGACATAAACAGGTTTTTTTTTTAATTAAAACTGCAAAAGCAAAAACATAGCACTGTAGGTCTGAAGCTTACCTGCAGAATGATGTGCTCTGTTTTCTTAGAAATGGATTCAATCCATTTTCGTCTGCTTTAAAGAATGCCACAAATGTAAACAAACCCCAACTTTTGTTCAAACACTGCACTCCTATAGATACTTAAAGTGGACATGACATCCTTACATGATTATCAGGGCTTGACAAATTTTAAAATTAGGGACTTGTCCACGGACAAGTGGCTTGTCCAAAAGTAGTTGTCCCAGCGCTTGAGTTGGTAGTCCCGGTATAAATGGCATATTTTTATGGAAAATATCAAACTACAGAAAACTCTATGGATTTATTGTAGTAGTTGTTATTTAGTGTTGAAATAGACAATAAGGAGAATAAATAATATGATTTTATTTTGTCAGCAGCATGGCGAGCATAAGGATTGTGACAGAATTAGCATCAGCAGCGAGGAACTGACAGCAAGTATGGTTGCAGCAGCACAGTGAGAACAGCATTACAGCAGAGTAGCAGACAGTACAGCATCCGGAAGAGTTACAGGAAGCCTGAGCTTGCTCCAGCGAAGCATCATATTCAGTCATGTCATCATCAAGACTAGTGACAGCCTCAGGGACATTTTCGTGTGAATCAGCAGAACTAGTAGTTGAACTAGCATGACAATGATGACCATGAATGTGGCGTGTGCCAAGACACAGATAGTAGCCAGTGGTTGATAGCTTGATCCGATCAAAGCTGTTCAATGCAGGGCCTTCAACTGCTATGCAGAAGTGACTGGAGTGTCATCAGCCAAACTTGTTCTTATTTTTGTTTTATAAGATTCTGAATGGAGAATACTCTCTCACATTTAGCTGTAGGCACACTCATAGCCAGTAACATTTCTGTTAGGTTAAGGATGGAGCAAGTCACGGGTTTTCCTCGTGAGTAGTCATGAATACACTTGCAGATATGGCTTATCAACTGCAGACTTAAGCATTGCTTTTAATGCAGAATACTCCCTTTTATACTGGTTACGTGATCTTCAGAAAAAGTTGAGAAAGTAGTCTAATAAATTACTTAAATCAGTTGTGCCAAATTGTGCAAGTTCTTCTCGTGATAGATCGACATTTTTGAAATCTAAGCAACTGAACCATTTTAGAGGTTCTTCGAGAAATTCTGAAAACGCTGATCAATGTAAGATACTGCTGCATCTATTAAACTGTGCAGCTGTGTATCAATCGTAAAATTTACTTCTGGACAGTTCCTTTGAAAGTAAAAGGAACAATCTTGTCCTCACTGCCACGTTTGAAATGAGATAGTTCATGCATTTCTCTGCAGGATTATATTGGTTTAGAAATGATGTCATAAACTTTCCAGGTCTTGTTTTTGCTCTGTCAACTGGAGTAAGCATGTCTCGACGAGTTTGGGGACTTCTGATATTAGTAGGTCATCCTTCTGAAATTCAAGTGATACATTTTTCAATATTGGCAGAAAATCTTGAAGAATAAACAGTGATTTTACAAACTGTACTGCGTGTGCATCTCTTAGAAGTGCTTTGCTTTGGCCCCATCATCACCAGCAGAGTTTGAGATGTGTTCAAGATGTTGAATTACTGTAGGCAGGTTGACTTGAACAGCATGAAATGAACGCGTCTTACTTGCAAGCCAACACACTTGCTTTATTGCACTGAAATGAGCCAACTCAGTGTGTATGACATCTGCTATTTCCTGCAGTTCCCTAAGTTTCTTGGGGCTGTAGTAGTAACATTTAAAATTCCTTTCAAGGTGTTTTCTACTTTTTGAACAAAAGGATTTTTTTCATGACGTCAAGAACTGCTAACTCCAATTTGTGGGCTACGCAATGCATGGGTATTACAGTGGGCACATGTTCTCGGATTTTGCTATGGTGCCACCTGTATGACCCATCATCACATTGGCACCATCAAAGTTGGCACATATGAGAACTGGTCCAGGTCTGCTCACATCGTTAGGTCCATAGAAACAAAGATCAACAGACTCAAGTGCAGAGCTTATTGTTTTAAAACTCCAGCTGCGTGAGAATGTTCAAGAGGTACAGCTTAATTAACACAATTGTAACTTTTTTCGCGCCATCAACAAAACAAAGGAAGACATTTTCCCACTCTACAGTGCTTGCATCTGTACTGCCATCTGCAAGAACAGTAACAAATTTTGTATTTTTGACAGTCTGGATCTGTGTTTTAGACATGACAGCTGATATTGCGTTACAGAAATCTCTGGCCGTTTACCATTTGCGTAATTGCTGCCTAGTTTAACCCATTTTTCTTGCAATATGCAAAGCCACTCCATATCTGAGAAAGGACTGACATTTTAGCCAAGGAATATGCGGTGTTAAATAAACGCCTCATTTTATTTTTGGTGACTTCTCCATCTAAGAAAATGCGTGATATATTGCAGTTTCAGATATGTTAAAATTGACTGCATGTTGACCAGTTTCGTGACTGTGCTGGTTTGCACAAATTATATGTGATTTGATTTCTCATCTCACGGACTCGATTCTGAAATTATTTGAACCAGTGGCAAACACGTTAGGTTTTTGAATAAGCAGGAGTCGCAAGAGTGGGATATTTCTCAGAGCAGAGCAGTACATGAAGTATTTTGGTCATCATACCTTAACCAGGTAGACTGATTTAGCCAGTGATGCCAAAATGTTCGAGCCTTTTTCAACATCATGTTTTTTATCTTTATTTCTTTTCTCATCAGACTTTAAGTTTGTTGTTTCATTTTCCTCATCTAAAATCAAAGGTCGCTTTCTGCTGCTGCTATAATTTTTCTCACTAATTTCAGCAATTGGTATGATCAAGTCAGATTGATCACCTGTTATGTCTACAAATACAGACCCAGACTGAGAATCATTGTTTTGGTCTTTTCCTGACTAGGTGGTGAGGAGGGGGACTGGTTGGGACAGGCTTGACTGTGAAGAAGAAGGCTCTGCATCTTTACTTTTTGTTCCTGAAGAAGATGAGATGGAAGATTGTTTCCAGTCCAAATGGAAAATAAAGTAGTTTGCTTTGGCTTATTTTTTTGCATTTTTAACTCCTAATGCAATTGAATAAAATATTGAAATATTATTGTACACAATAAAATTGTGTTATATGTTATATTTATTATGCGTGTTGTGTAATATTTTACCTGAAGCTGTTGTGCTTAGAAGTTAGTGCTTATGCTTAGAACACTAGTACAAAATGGCCAGTGGGCAGGACAACAGAGTAGGTGGGAGTAGGAGTGAGAGGGAGGTAGAGGTGGTGGTGGTAGCCATACTACTCCTCCGCAGTTGTTCACCCCAAGTTCCTATACCGTCCTTCAGGGCAGGTTAGGTCTCTCACAGCCACTTACGCACACCTCCACCAAAGAAGAGTTTATTTTTGTTTACCACAACAAATGTTTTTCCCCTTAGTTTGTATTAATTGCTTATTTCTAAGAAGCCTGCAGTTGTTCCTCAAGTTCCTTCCTCTACCCTCTAGTGCAGCAGGTTTTATTTGTCTCACACACCTTCGCCAAAGTAAGTAATAGTAATATAGGTAGGTAGCTACACTACTAGGTGGTTTATTTTTTTTCTGTGTAGCACAAAAGGACCAAAATATTTCTAAAATTAAATTCCACAGTTAGTTGTTAAAGTTTTAGACCACTACCCTCCCAGAGCAGCAGCAGAATATCTCACACACCGTCCTTCAGCAAAGTAGATAATATAGGTAGCTAGGCTAGGTTTATTTATTTTTCTGTGTATCACAAAAATGTTTTCCCCTTCAGTATAGTTTATATCTAATAAATCATGGGAGGCGTAGTTCTCCAAGTTCCTCTACCTCTCAGCCTGGAGGGCACAGCCACACAGTGTCTCGCGACACCTTCACCAAAGTAATAGTAATATACAGGACTGGTAGGTAGCTACACCACAGGTGGTTTATTTTTTTTCTGTGTAGCACAAAATGGGCCAAAAGTCTGCAGTTAGTTGTTGAAGTTTCTCAACCTCTACCCTCCCAGGGCAGCAGCACTCAGGTTGGTTAGGTCTCACACACAGCCACACAAGGTCCCCTCCCCATCCCCACATACCCATTGGAAGCCTGCACATCACCGCTCCTTGGCCAGAGCCATGGTCCTCCTTCTACTCTTAACAGGCAATATACATCCTAACCCAGGCTCCACCCAGACCAGACCACCAGGTGGGTCCCCGGTCTGAGCATTGCCTCCATGAATATAATGAAGCATATTGAAAAATATGATACCCTCCAATGCTGGGTCACGCTGCACAAACCAGTTGTCATTGCACTGGTGGAAACCTGGTTATCAAAGTCCACCCTGACTCCTTTGTCTCCCTCCTGGCTACACCCCTATACCGGAGGATCGTAGCAAACGTGGGGGTGGCTGTGCAGTCTATACCAGGGATACACTCACTGGTCAAGCACCTCTGCTTGTAAGCGGGCACAGGCCCCTACCCTTAAATCCTACTCCGACCTCCCAGGGGCCCCTTTATCTCACCACTGCCTACATTCCCCAAAGAACCAAAACCCGGCACTAGTATCTTTAACTGATTATCTTGCCACCCTCCTCACAAGGCAGAACAAGTACTTGTGGGGGACCTGAACATGAACTGGCTCAGCGCCTCCTCTACCACCTGGGACTCCTTCGCAGCCATTGATCTGACGAACTCATTTCCCAACCCACAAGAGTAAACCCAAAGAGAGGTACCAGCTCCTTCCTAGCTGTTATCATCACCAACCGCCCCAAAAACTTGTATATCCAGGTCCTCCTGACTCACTCAGTGAACATTCCCCTATCCTATTCCGCTGGGTGACCCCTCGCCCTGAATCACAGCCCAGCCCACACTCCGCAGCGTTTCAGACCAGGTGGGCTGAAAACCTCAAGCAATTTCTTGCCCAGATAAACTGGTCCCCTATTCACCACGCTCCCTGACATAGATACTGCCCTTGCCTTCTTTTCCAAACCTTTAACAAAGCTTGTGACCTCTTCAAACCCTTCATGGCTGCCGAACCAAAAAACATAACACGCCTGGGTTACTCCTGCCCTATTACAATTGCTCAGGCTTAGGATAACCTATGGCACCTTGCCACAGAAACAGGCCAGATGGCTGACAGATATGCCTACAATGCAGCGCAGAATAAGTACACTTGGGCCATCCGAAAAGCCAAGGCTGACCACTACCAGGCCATTCTCACCTCCTCCTGGGTGTGCCCAAACCTTCTGGGATAATGTCAAACAATTAAATGGGGCGCTACGCTCCCCTCCCATCCCAGATCACCATTGGCGACACTACCGTTCTGGACCCAGCTAACATTGCAAACTACCTTAACACATCCTTTACAGACTTTAGCTCTGTTCTCCCCAGTAATTTCTTTGACCTGCCACCCTCCCAACCTGCCCCAGTCTTCCAGTGTTCTAGCTTCTGCTCACGTAGGTTACTGCCAGGAAGCCAGACCCTACCTGGTCAGAGCATTAAAGAGCAATAGTCCGGAGACGACTCTCTGGACCCCAGCATTCTCCGTCTAGTACTGGATCAGGTCCTGCCCCACTCACCAGCCTTCTCAACAAATCCCTATGCCTGGGGCAATTCCCAAATGCATGGAAAACCGCCATTGTTACTCCCATTCACAAAGGTGGTGACAGGTCCTCTGCCGGGAACTACCGACCTTTCTCTATCCTCCCACCCCTCTCCAAAGCCCTAGAAAACTGGTTGCCATGCAAATCACTGAATACCTGACCAAACACAACATCCTTTGTCCTGAACAGCACCGCTTCCATGCAGGACACAGTACCGACACTGCACTAGTTGAATTCTCAACTTTCCTACACTCCTCCCTGGACTCTGGCACCCTAGCCGGGCAGTGTTTGTCTACCTCTCAAAGGCTTTCGACACTGTCTCCCCCCCTCCTGCTGGATGCCCTCTGCCACACTGGCTTCTCTACTGGGCCTCTCGCCTGGTGCACCAGCTACCTGTCTGCCCACTGCCAATGTGTCAGAATTAATGGGACACTTTCCAAAACTTGTCCCATCCGGTCAGGGTTCCTTAGGGCTCCATCCTGGACCCCTACTCTTCTCACTCTACCTTAACACCCTGCCCAGTGCATGTACTGGAAATATTCTGCTATATGCTGATGATGCCATCATCTTTGCCACCACCGTAACCCTATCTCCCTCCAGGACTCCTACCACTACCCTATAATGATGCGAAACCTGGTTTAAGAGCACAGACTGGTCATTAATCTCAAAAAACAAAAACAATGCTCTTTGCCCACCCCCAAAACAAAGCCAGCAACTTCCCACTCCATATCCTCCCTGCTCCAAACAACCACTAGAGCAAGTCCACTCCTACAAGCACCTTGGGTCTCCTTGACAGCCCTCACCTACCACACCCACATTGATGCA
Organism: Neoceratodus forsteri; assembly: GCA_016271365.2. Lineage (NCBI taxonomy): Eukaryota > Metazoa > Chordata > Ceratodontiformes > Ceratodontidae > Neoceratodus > Neoceratodus forsteri. The sequence goes on along the minus strand of CM057449.1, from coordinate 330,929,912 downwards.
CTAGCCTCGGCCACTAATGTGCGGCTAGGTATCTTATACCACTATAAAACTGTCTCCCTGCTGCCCTCTGTCTAGTGGTTACATCATCTATATCATCCCTTGTTGACTATGGCCTACCAGTATACGGTGCTGCTGACACGACCGCCTCAATAAAATTTGCCTCATCCTAAATAAGGCTTGCAGGCTAATCACTCGGGGCCCCAGGCTCACACATTCATGCCAGCTCTATGACATGGCGATACTGCTGAATCTAGATGAACGCCTATGATACCAAACCTGCCTAATAAAAAAACTCTTCTCGGCTATCCCCACTGGCTGACAGCCTTCCTCCACCAAGCCCAACCTTGATCTGTACAGACCTCCTGCAAGGCCACTTTTCTGCTCCCAAGATCCAGGACCTCACATGGACAGAGGTCCTTCTGCTATAGAGCTCCATCCTGGTATAACTCGCTCCCCTGCCCCCATCTCTGATGCCCCACGATCTCCAAATTCAAAACTGCACTTTGAAGCCAACTATTTAATACGCGTAGCTGCACCTGTCTATGATTGAGGCATAGTCTCTGTACCCTGACAATGACCGGGTGGCAAACTACACCTCACCTCTTTCAATCCTCACCGTTGCTGTTTGAACTGCTATTACACTACTGCTTGCTCGTACTCATCGGCAAGAATGTGCCACTGTAACTTAACTGGCTTATCTGTTTAAATGCTGTAATCACATGTACCTGCTAGCTATGTAACCCATTTGATGTAACCAAAAGTCTGTTATGTATTTGTCCTCAATGTGACGAGGTACCTTTGGAAATGAGCCTCTGGCTCAAAGGTTGTAAACCCGATGTATACATAAATAAATAAATGTCTCACACACCATCCTTTAGCAAAGCAGGTAATATAGGTAGCTAGGCTAGGTTTATTTATTTTTAGTATGTATCACAAAAAAATGTTTTCCCCTTCAGTATATCATTGCAGGTCCAGTTGTTCCCTAAGTTCTTCTACCTCTCGGCCTGGGGCACACCAGCGCAGGGTATTAGGTCTCACAGCCACACAGTGTCTCACACACCTTCACCAAAGTAATAATAATAATAATATAGGTAGATAACTACACTGGGTTTATTTTTTTGTAGCACAACAAATATTTTCTCCTCCTTCCTATAGTTTATTTCTGTTAATCCGCAGTTCTTCTCCAAGTCCTCCTCTACCCTGGCTCTCAGAGCAGTAGGTTGGAGTCTCACTCTGCTGAGCCACCACACACCTTCACCAAAGTAAGTAGGAGGTAGGGGTTAAGGGTATAGGTAGCAGATGCCAGACTAGCAGTAGCAGGCAGTTGGTTTTCTTTCTGTAGCTAGCTAAAAAGTTCTCAAGTTCCTTTACCTCTCAGTCTGAGGGCAGGTTATTGGGTCTCACAGCCCCAGCTACACACACAAACACACCAAGTGGGGTACTAGCTAGATTTTTCTTTAGATAGTTATAAGTGTAGTAGTTAGTTAGTCGCACTCTCCGCAATCAGTAGTAGTAGTAAGTTAAGTTTAGTAGTCCTTATTCCTTAGACACAAACATACAGCCCTGTGATTCACTACTGCAGTGCTGCTGCCTGCTTGCCAAATAAAATGCCCGTTATTTATTTTTATTTATCTTCTCCTCTCCACTGTTTAATTTTCCTTCTCTGAGCACTCCCTGAGTCTTCCTTCATGTGGAATGGCTTGTCCTCCCCTGCCCAGTCTTTCGACTGATCCGCTACCCACTCAGTGCCCTCACAACTGGTTTGATTTTTTTTCTGAAGGCAGGATAGATGTTTAGCCAGGTAGCAAGTTACATTATATTAGTTGTAGCCAGGTAGTATTTAGTATGCGGCCCTTCGGGCAGTCATTTCTCTCTCTCTCTGTACCCACGAGCCACCCACTACAAGCTAGCAGCAAAATGCCTCTGTTCACTGCAAGTGTCGGTAGCGAATGGCGATTTTTCATCCCGTGTCCAGCTACCGACACTCCCAGCTCCTCCTCAAGATGCGCCCTCATCCATTAGCAAGGGACGGCAAGCCTATCAGTCTCCATTCTGTGCTCTGCTGCTCCCGTAGTCCCACCCTACCTGTCTTCCACGCTCCACCAGCCCCATCCCGAGATAGAGACAGTGCCCGCCAGCGCCTGTAACAGGGCGCGTATTCCAGACCAGTGCCACATGACTACAGTTGTGGCAGTCAGGTGACTGAGCCTCTGAGGGTTTGTTGTGCTGCTGAGAATGTCGCCTGGTGCTGCTGCCACCTGGTGGCTGGGAAAAGCTGCAAACGAAACAAAGCTAAAAAAAAATAAAATTTGGTGGTCCAGATGACAGGCAGAACACAGCAGACTGCTTGTGCTTGTCCCTGGTTAAATAATAGTTGTCTGGGATGTGAGCTATGGGATTTGTCAAGCCCTGATGTTTATGTCAGTGGAGCCACAGCACTCTAGAGAGATAATACACTTTACATAGGGACCATACAAATAGGTATACTGGTGAGTTAACATTAGAAAATAAACTTATCAAAATCCTTTACTGTGCATGTACAGTATGTATGAAAAGGTTGACATGCATGCACAGTAAATGATTTTGATGAGAAACACTATCTAATATTAATTCATTAGTATATTGGTAACATCACTAGGCGAGTGTGTTACCTCTCCAGAGCTGATCGCTCCATTGATGTCATCACTAAGGACATTAGTGCTATTTTAAGCATCTACAGGAGCATGGTGTGTGACTAGAAAGCCAGGGATCTTCTTCAAGGATATCTCCTCTATTAGGTCACACCTTTGGAACTAAAAGCCATCAGTGTTAGGACCAAACAAAAACTTTTGCTAGCCAGGGCCACCCACAATGATGTGCTACGTGTATGTGTATTGAAACGCATGGCCCCATTACTTACTACTTTTCCCACTGTCGATCATCCTCGCCGGACTACTGAAAGGAAACACTGTCAACGTAGCCATTGCTGTTTATTATTTTACTTTGTTGGTGTTTATTTTGTCTCTCTGCATGCCTCCCAAGTCGAAAGAACCTTTATTCTGGTATTGCAATGCAGAGATAAAATCTACAAACAAGGCACTCGTGGGGTTTATGTGTGCTGCATGGGTCTGTCTCACAGTGTGAGGACTTGTGAGATTTGCTAGAGCATCCCAGGCTACAAGGCAACACCATAAGAAAGCTTTAGGAAATGTCCTCCTTCTCAAAACATTAAAAGCTATGGAGAAGAAACAAGGCTCAATATCTATGTCTCCCTCACTGTCTGCTCAAAAGCAGCCATTGAAGTCTGAAGCTCAAGACAAGGAACAGTGGTCACAGGCCTCTTCCTCATCTGACCATAAGCACAGACACAGAGATAAGGATGGGTCTGATTTGCCGTGGAGGTCCAGGCTGCTGTTGAGAACAGGTATGTCCTCATCGGCACCTACTCTGGCAGTGTTGACTACAGCCCCTGACAATCAATGAGACACCGAGGTCAGAGCTTAGCTTAGATGCTGCTGTACCTACTATGGACTGTAGGACACCATCATCTGGGCCAAGGCCTATTGACACAGGTAGTCCCAGCCCATTCATTTATTTATTATTTATTTAAAGGAGATTTACCAGGAAAGACATACTGAGCCATAAAGCTCATTTCCATATGTGTCCTGGGAAGGAGTACATTCATAATAACAAGTAAAAAGTGCAGAAATATGATAAAGCAATAAGACGCATAAATGTACAGTAACACACATAAGCCATGATGCAGCAAATGCAGTCTGCCATGGGCTTTGCAGTGAAAGAGGAAGATTCCGCTAAAATAAATCTTATGGCATTTTTTGAGGAGCCATGCCCCCTGCATTATAAGTACACCTATATATCCTGCATTAGAGGGCACTGCCTTGCATGATGCAGACCAAACTTCTGCCTGCAGTGCCTAGAAGGGCTAATAAGCAGTATCCTGCACAATCTGCTAAATTGTATACTAACCAGCAAGAAACTGACTCCGTAGTCATCATGGCTGCTCACAGTAGGTCTAGGCCCCTAGACACATGAGTATTTGGTCTCCTGACAGAGAATCTAGAAAGTTGGATGTGATGGATAAACATACTTATGCCGCTGCATCATTGGGCCTTAGGATTGCAAACTACCAGGTCCATCTGATAAACTACCAGAATAGCCTGTGGAAAGCTGCCTTACTGTGGCTGAGGCTTTGCCAAAATGATCTACTTAAAACATTGTGTACTGGTGATAGGGTTGGCAAAAAGTTGCTCGCTGAGTTTATAATCTTTCTGATGCTTCTGCCAGAGTTGCTGCTTCTGGCATTTGCACATGGAGCTATTCTTGGCTTAGAGTTGCTGACTTTGCCAATGATGTGCAACAGGCGTTGTCAGAATGCTCATTTTAAAGGGACAGAACTGTTGGCTATGATGTTATACATGATATACGTGACCTTCAGACCCTCAAAGTGACTCTAAGGTCTGTGAAGTCCCTGTATCCCACTCCTCCTAGGGATTGTGGGAAGGGCCCGTAAGTCACTGTTTCTGTCATGGGCTTCTTAGGTCTGCCTTGGTGCCTGAGGTAGCCATGCTTACTGTCAGGAAGGCCACTGTGAAGAGAGTGGTCCCCTCCCTGAGTGCCCATGAAAGCACCCAAGCAATTGGTTCCAGTGGTCTTGCCACCACCAGTTCCTCCTGACTCTCTTCTCTCCACCCCACCGCCACCCCCAGAGGAGTTGTGGGGTGAGGCAGGATTTCCTTCTCTGAAACAGTGGCCACATATCAGTATGGATAGTGGGTTCTAGAGACAGTTGCAGGGGAGCATACTCTGAGCTGTTACAAATTCCTCCAGATCATCCTCTGCTTCCTTCTTTATCCTCTGGGCCATTTGTCCTCAAAAGATGATGTTCAGTTGTTATTACAAAACAAGCTATAGAATTGGTTCTACCTTGGGAGAGAAACAAAGGGTTATATTATTGGGCTAGGGAATCTGCATCCTGTGTTGGATCTCAGGCATCTCAACTTCTACATTGAATACAAAAAGTTTTGAATGACGCTCCTGCAAACTATGGTTCCCTTCTGCAAACAGGGGACTGGCTTTGTTCTCTGGACATGAAGGATGTATATCTTCATATCAAGGTCAGGAAATCCCACACACAGTACCTGCACTTCATGCTGGAGGAGAACAGAACACTACCAGCTGAAAGTATTGCCATTTGGCTTGTCTTCTGCACCGTGGATCTTTACCAGATGCTTGGCAATAGTGGCAGCAGCTCTTCGCAGTGAAGGTCTGTATGTGTTCCTATATCTGGATGATTGGCATCTGAAGACTAGCTCAAGGGAGGCTCTGCTACATACTCTGTCTTGGACATATCAATTGTTCAATGACTTGGGAGTCACAGTGAATGTGCCAAAGTCTATACTGATTCCCTGCCAAAGACTGTGGTATATGGGGCAGTCTTGGACACAGAGAAGGATGTAGCTCTCCTACCACAGAGAGAGCAGACAATCTGATTGCACAGGTGCAGTTGGTATACAAGAACCATTATGTTCTCTGCAGAACAATGTTATGTCTCCTGGGTCTCATGGCTGTGGCCATAGTGACTGTGCCACTGGCAAGCCTTCATATGAGAATCCCTCAGTGGTCACTCAGGGTCTAGTGGGATCAGTTGATGGACAAGCTGGACCAAATGGTTCTCTTCACGCTCCACTTCACAGAGCATTGTTATGGTGGATGGATTAGAAAACCTTTTAAGGGCATTCCATTCCTTATACCAGCTCCTTTTCAGATCCTCACCATGGATGTCTTGGGCTCCTGCTGGGTGCTTATCTCTGCCCTTACCAAACGCAGGGTCATGGACCAAGGTGGAGGCCAAGCTGCATATAAGTTCCTGGAAATGGGGCTGTCATTTACAGCCCCAGGCATTTCACAATCATCTTTGTTCCAGTCATCTGCTAATCCAGATGGACAATGTCCGTAGTGATGCATTACATCATCAAACAAAGGGGATCCACTCTTATCCCTTATGCAGGAAGCTGGGAGTACAGTGCTGGTCTCTCGTCCCACGGCCTTCAGCTATCGGCCATGTATCTCTGTTCTTCAAAATGTCTTAGCAGACAGGCTAAGTAGGACCCAGTCCATGATTTATTTAATAGGAACTGGTGACAATCCATAGTGAATGACCTCTGTAAGACGGAGTCATCCATAGTTGGACCTTTTGCATCACCATACAATGCTAACCTGCCATGTTTCTCCTTGTGGGCATTTTGCATCACCACACAATGTAAAACTGCCACGCTTCTTCTTGCTTGCACCAGGGCTGGAGTTTTGTCAAGACACATTGTCTGTCTTGAAAAGGGAAGCTCTTATACACATTTCCCCATTTCCTCTAATACAGAGGGTTCTGCACAAACTGTAGGTACTGAGTGCCACTCGATTCATGTGGCTTTATTATGACCTCTCCAGATATGGTTTCTACTTCTTCAGCAGCTGGCAGTGGAACCTCCTGTCCTCTACCTCTGTGTCAGGGTCTGTTGTCACAGGACAACAGGTCTGTGGTCCATCCAGACCTGAAGTCCCTCATCTGTATGCATGGCTCCTATAGACATAGCCATTGCCCAATTTGGGGTATCCCTAAGGTTGCTGATGTCCTGATTGTGGCTAGGAAGCCTCTAGTAGACATAGTTTTCCTGAAATGGAAGCATTCCACTTTATGGCCTGCTTCCCAGAATCTGAACTCTTCTACATGTCCTGTAAATGCAGTGTTAGAATACTGGCATTCCTTGTCTGACTTTGGCCTGTAATATTTCTCTCAAGATGCCTTGGCCGCTGTATCAGCTTTCCATACCCCTATGATGGTTAAACGGTTGCCCAGTTAGAGGTGTCCTGTATGTTTCTGAGAGGTATTCTTATATGAAACCTATCTGTAATTCAGTCCTACCATAAGGTTTGAATTTTGTGCTTGAGAAATTGACATTGGCTCCTTTTGAGACAGCCACGCAGCTGTGATCTACATTATCTTTAGTTTGAATTACTCTGTTTGAAAGATTTCTGAGCTCGGGCGCCTGTGTGAGCCTCCTTATATGACTTCACAGAGTCTTTTTCATACAAATTCCAAATTTTACCAAAGGTGGTATCTGAATTTACGCTGAATGAAACAATACACCTTTATGTATTTTATTCTGAACATGCCAACAAGGATGGGGCACTGCTCCATACTTTGGATGTATGTAGAATGCTACAATACTACATTACTCACATCAAGGACTGAAGAAGGTCCTCTCAGCTTATTGTGTTGTTCACCCATGAAAGAGGGTGGCTCAGTGTCTAAACAGTGCCTATCCAAATGGCTTGCACATTGTATTATGTTCTGTTATAGGAAGTATGGAAAGGAACTTCTGGTGTTGCTTGTGGCCACCCCATAAGGGTTATATGGCCACTTTTGTTGCCTGTTTTAAAAGTGTCCTTGCTGCTGGCATAATGTACTGCAGCCACCTGGAGCAATGTTCACACTTTCAGTAAGCATTACAGTCTGGACAAAGTCTCTTAGACATGCTGGCCTTGGTCTTGCTGTGCTGCAAGGTCTTCTGTCCTTTCATATATCAGACTGTGCCTCCCTCCCAGGTCACTTTTCACTGCTTGGGAATCATTCCAAAGGTGTGGCCTAATGGAGGAGATACCCCGAGGAAGGTAGAACAGTTGCATAACAACTTACTGTCACAAAAGATCTTCAATCTTCAAGAATATCTCCTCCCTACATCATGCTGTCCCTCCTCTGCCCCTTTTTACGCTCACTTGCACTTGCACAAGGAACATCTTGCTACTAACGGCATTTTAGAGGTGGCACTGCCAAGCCAGTTACAGCTGAAACTGCAGTGGCTTGGTAGTAAGACCAATGACCAAGCACGCTGGTCATGACACTGGTTCGCTTGCTGACGTGGACAAGTTCTAGCTGAAAGAAATGAACCGCCTAATGAGACAGAGCTTCATTTCTTTCTGTAGCCGAACTCTGGGCATGCGATTAGAGTTGACACTAATGAGCTTGGTTGAGTTATGGCTACAGCTTTACGGATTTCCTGTCACCAAGCCATATAGTTGTAAAACCCTGTATCTTTCACCTCACTCACATACTCGCCCGCTGACCTTCGGAATCTAATGCATAATACAGCTATGGGCAAGAAATAGTACAGCTGTGGGCAACAAAGAGTGACAGTGCCCAATTGGGTGATATCTGAGGAAGGAGGTACACAGTGGTATTTGCCTCTCTCCCTCCCCACAGGGCTACATAGCTTCTTTTCCCATAACAGTGCATCCCTGCACACCCAACCGCCTAGCGGATCTCTGCATACTCTGTGAGTCATTGCTGAATTACCCTATAATCTCCTCAGTTCTCCCACCACAGAAGACATCTGTGCTGTGTCCAATTCCTTCTCTCTGGGCAGCTCCAACCTGAACGGCATGTACTGAGCCCTGCACCCTGTCAGTAATTGGCATCCCACAGCCAAAATTTGTGGGCAGAGATGGACACATACAGCTTCCTCCACCGCAATGAAAGTGTTATGCTCGGCCCACTCTTTTCCCAAGGAGATGGTGCGTGTTGCGTGCTCACCCCACCCCATTCATGACAGACAGCAACACTGTTCGAGATTCACCTGCTATCCCCATTCACGTGTTGTTTGCCAGTGCAACTTTGAGGGAGAGAGAGTGAAACTGGTGGCTCAAAGTGAGGAGCAGCAACAATAACTCTCAGGGTGCGGGTAGGTAGCTGGGCAGCTCGTGGTGAGTGTGCGTCAGGTGAGGATGAGACAGCAGCACTGTGGGGAAGGGGGACAGACAAGCGCATTGGAAGTTGAATGCTCTGGACTGTTTTCCACGCTGTGCTGCTGCAACGCACCGAGAATGAGGACTTGGTTTTGGAACAGTGGGCTTTGCTGCTCACTCTGGGTGTGTCTGTGTGGATGGCTGGAGGAGAGAGAGAGAGAGGGACGAGATGTCATGCCTGCAAGAAATTGCCTGTCCCCTGCCTTGCAACACTGAGTCGTGAGCGATCTTTGTGGAACTGTGGAACCTTATTCTTTTGGCAGTCTGGTCCAAGGAAGACCCCTCCCCCACATACCCTCATCTGTGCGACACAGAGGCAGACAGTGATGTAGTGAGATGCAGCCTTCAGGAGCTCCCTGTGTTGCTCAGAGCTGCATGTGGGGGCGGGGGAGGACATGTTCTAGGCAGGGCACCATAGGGTATTAAACCCTCCCGCCCTCCCTCTCTGCGCTGTATGCACTGCACCCTCTGTTACCCATCCCAGCACAAACCTGCAGTTGAACGTTTGGCATTGATAAATGCTTGTTATTGTCAGTGAGGATTACATCAGATGTTGTGCCTAAAATCCTACTTCATGCATCCTGTATCTGGCCCCATACCTCTCCTTGTATGCCTGGTGCTGGTCTTATCTCCTGGTTCCCACAGTTGGAAGTCCTCTGAAGGTAATCTCTGGTAGGGAATCGAGGAGTGATGGGGACACCCATGTTTATTTACAGGTAGATATGGCAAGTCATTGTTGGCAGTCCCTGATTAGCAAAGTTTCATGTGGTCCTAATGCTGATGGTATATAGTTCCAAAGGTGGCCTAATTGAAGAGAGTCTTTGAAGAACAACTGTAAAGTAAGTTTTACTGAACTGTTCTTTTGTTTACATTTGTGGATCTTTTAAAGCTGATGAAAACAGATTACTCAATTTCTAAGACAAACTGTGCACATCCTTCTTAGGTAAGCCTCTTACCTGCAGCACTATGTTTTGCTTTTGTAGTTCTTAATTTTAAAGAAAGCCCTGTTTATGTGTCCCTTAAGGTAAGCGATAGATATCTGGTGGAGGGATTGAGGAGGAGGGAGGGAAGGAAGTGGCTATCTGTGTTTCCATTTTGCATTTTGTAGTGGTGACTGAGATTCACAGCATGAAAAGAAAAGGCTCAGAGTGATTTCAGTGAGTGAAAGTTTTCATTAATCTTGCTGAATGTGTTTCATTAAATAGTGTGTTTGTTAACAACCTGAGATAGTATAAAACTGACTGATATTGTACAAGAGAAAAAATGGCAACCATGAGAACTGGCCGAGACTGTACGAGCAAGATCATACTAGAAAACAAAGGGAGAAACAAAAGGAGCAACCATGTATTCTAAAACAACAGATGAACATCTGTCTGTTATAGAGAAAGGGAAATTGTTTAACCAGGGAAGGCACACTAAGCTGGAGCTTGTTTCCAGGTGCGACCTTGGAGCACAAGGAAGTTAAGTGACTTTCTCAGGGTCGCACAGTGTGCAAATGATGGGATTCAAACACAGGTCTCCAGGTTTGCAGCTCAGTGCCCTTAACTACTACACTATACTGCCTCCTCTGTCTGTTATGGTTGCTGTAATCCATCTTGGGATTCCAGTGACTGCATAAATCTCTTGAACCCAGTTAGCAAAGTCATAAATAAATAAAATAAACTGTGCTCTCAAAGTTTATGACGTCACTGGAATCCCTTGATGGATTTACAGCTCCCTAACAGATGGATGTCTATCTGTTATTCTGTTTTTTTAACTTTGTTTATTAAAATTTTCAATGTTTACAACCATCACAATACAGACAAGATAAGCATAATTCATTAAAAAGACCCTTCCATGTTTGATCTACCTTGTAGAGAGTCCCAGTGCATATCATTGCATGTATATCTGCTATGCTGAAACAAACACAAACACATCACAACTTAACATATACATTTTGTTTGCTGTGGTTGTAAGTAGAGAATCAATGCAGTATATTGACTTGTACAGTGCTAGGATAATTCATCAATATACACACATTCTTTCGATTGCTTGTTCCAGTGGTGGTAGTGCACTTATATAAGGGCCCCACTGGTGTTCAAACTCTCTGATCATCCTCTTAGCTCATATGTAAGGTATTCTAGTGGGAGAATCTTCAGTAACTGATCTCCCCCCGCCCACAATTGGCACCATAGCTTTGTGAGATAACCACTTGTTCTGGAAACATTTTTGGCCACAACCAACATTATACATATTACCCTGGGATACTGGTCCTATTCGACTGTTCTCTGGATTCTACCTCAAGGGCAAAGAACAAGGCTCATCCTCACACATATTTTCAACTTGAACTTTGAAACAGTGGCTGTAGACTTGTCAAAGAAGATGGAGTATCTTCTAATGTGTGGTGCCTCTTATCCAGCTTGCTCTGGAAACCGTTACAGAAGCAGCATGGAGTAAATCAGCTTTCTCGGCTCCTGGATAAGAAGTATTCAGCACCTCAAACCATACTGGTCTGTTATACTTTGCATATAGTGGATTCTATTGTGATTATGTCTACGGTAACAAGTCAGTTGTACCCAAACAGTTTGCTTCACAGCCCCTGATAGAGAGTCTCATAACATTGGCATTATGGGAAAGAGGGTGTACACCTCTGCTACTCTATACCTCAGAGTGGTGAACTATTTATCCCATATTTTGAGGTATGGACTTCCTTTGAACAGACTTGAGATCTTACAGAGAGCCTTCCAGAATGTACCTTGAAGCAGGACCTGTTAGCAGTTATTACTCAAGATTTTAGATCCAGTAGCCACCAACTATGGGCTGCTTTATATGCCTTGGACACAGGCTTGTGGAGCAGTTGTTGGCATTTGCATCAGGAGGTACACCCAACTTAGGACAGCAGGCTTCCTCTGATGTTTAGAAGATCAAGGTGAACAAACAATGCCCTGCCCTTACTACAAAGGCCTTTGTGCTACGCAGCCTGAAACTGACTCAGTAGCTTATTATGGTCGCTCATGACAAGTCATGGGCCCCAGACACATGAGCTGTTTGCCTTCTGGCAAAGAATCCTGAAAATTGGATGTGGTGGGCAGGTGGATGTATGTATCTGCTACATTTTGCCTCTGTATTACTAATTTTACCAACTCTATAGAGAATAGATTCTGTAGTGGGTCTTGCCTGATGCGACATCTGATCATCAGTTAATTTTTGTACTAGAAGTAGACCTAGGAACACACATGTACTAAATGAACAACCTGGCGAGTTTTAAAAACTTTAATTATATAGACTTTATGCAGGATGTAGGCAGTATAAACGACCGCCTATTCTTAATACCTACAGTGGATGATGCTTGGGACTTTTCAACATGAATTTATGTTAGTGTGCAATAAGCATGCTTCTATTAAATTCAGGCAGTTGAAATATAAAAATGCTAACTGGTTTTATAATGAGCTGAGAAAACAAAAAACTCCAGAGATAAAGCTTGAGTTAAAGCAAAAATCAAGTAAAAATAGATTGGCAAAATTATAAAAGATTACGTAATTCATATGTGGAAACAGTGAGGCTCTCTAAACAAAATTAATACAAGAAATTTTTGAAACTAAATTTTTAGAAGAGTGGATATGTTGTTCATCCACAATCATTGGAATGGCCCTTCCACTTTAAGGTGGACCAGAAGTCTTCAAGCTGACTCCTCCCACCCACCGGGTGGTATATACCCTCATCTCTGCCCCATGACGCCAGATCTTCCTTCCGCTGGAAGATTCAGGTTGCCTCCCTCGTGCTTACGCATCTTGTAGGTCCTGGCTTTCAAACCTTTGGTCATTCGAAATTCGTATTGTTCGTGTTAACGCAAGTCGCTGCTTGATTATGGAAGATAAGTCTTCCCCGGATTTCGCCAGTACACTTGTGGCCAGAAAATGTTGCGCATCGATCCCCACACTGCGTAGCCTATTGCCTCAATGTCGACTCATGATGCCCTCATAATGCGATATTTGTCTCGCCTTTCATCCCAACGCCCTCGGCGACTGCCTTGCACGCCTGAAACTGGGAGGCCGGAGAAGAGGAACCCTCAAGTGAAATCCAAGGAGGCCCAGTGGGCGCTTCCGCAGCTGCGGGATCCACCATGCTATTGGAACGCATGCAAGCGTGCTCAAGGAGAAACATCTCGGTTATAGAGACTTCTCGGAGCTTCCTCATGCCACTCAACCTGGCATCCACCTTCCGAGTTCCTTCCAAGAATTGTACCAGTCTCTCCTGACCAAGGGAGAGGCGCTGCAGCCTCGCAGACCTCTCAATCCCATAAGCGGAGAAGGATCCGGATCATCTTTGTCTTGACGGAGACGTTCTTGGGAGCGGAGAGATATTGATCCAGGAACATGCGGTCTCGACCTCAGTCGAGATCACTTCTTCAGCTGCTGACTTTTCGGCTTTGCCATCAGGTCAGTCAACCGAAGTTATCTATCTAATGTTGAGAACTTGATCGACCTAATCGATCTGATTTCGCCCACTCCGGCCGACAAATCGCTCAATTGAATCCCTAATCTGGTCTTTCCAGATGATGTGGCCCAGCCTGTTGAGACTCTTATTGAAGAAGTGGTCCCTGATCCTGGGATATCACCGGTCCTGCCTGGTGTCTCCTGAGGACAAGTCGGCCCGCCTGATCTCGATAGAGGTCTCGGACCTCGAACGACAGGCTGAGGAAGAGCCATAAGCACTCTAAGAAGAGGCAACGCCATCAGTCATCCTCATCCTCCTCGGATGAGGAGAGGCTCCAGCAGAAACTCCGCCGGTGCTACGAGGACCTCATGTGGCAACAACTAATTTTGACCGGCGTCAGCCAACTCCGCTTCTACACTCGCCATTACCTGGCTTACTTCCTAGGTTGAAGCCACCCTTTGGAGCCGATTAAATCAGTTCCTCAGCCTGCAGAGCTGGCAAACTTCCAGCTTGGCCCAAAACGTCTCTCCACTGATTGTCATGGAACCACCGCCAAACAGCTTGTGGGAGAGGCTCCTTCCAAGGAAGATCAACCAGACACCAGGCTTCCTCGGCAGTTGTCGGTCACAGTCACCCCGGCCACCGGCGGGTTGAAGGTGACCGGTGGTCGTCACATTATACCCAGATTCCTCAGATTCAGACATCACTGGCTTGCATTCATATCTAGGGATGATGAATCAACCATTGGCTTAGAGATGAAAGAAGGTCCCTCAACTTTCCAAGGGATTATTCACCCATCTCTGAATCTACAGGGATGCCCCTGGAGCCAATCCAGAAAAAGGTGGAGTACCCTCTTACTGACATCCTTGAGGATTTCCGATGGAGGCCTTTCCTGTGGCTGAGGCTATTGTTGACCCAGCCTGAACTCTGGCAGTGTCCTGCCTCTTGTCCAGCTTCATCTGCCACATGGCCCTTCAAGTATGCGATGCCCATTGGGTCCTTGCAGGTTCACAGAGCACCCTTCAGGCCAAGAGCCTGGTGACCACCCTCTGTGTTCAGGTTACTGGCAGTTCTGCCAACACTGACCAACCTTCTGATAAAGAGTCCAAGCTTTGGACCATTCAGCCAGGAAGGTCTATGGCGTTTCCTCCTTGGGCCTTCGCAGGCAAGTTTGTCCGCTATCATGGCACACTTCTCTCATGCCCTTTTAGGGTCGCTGGATGAAGTCCTCCAATCTTCCATGGACCTGCAGACCTACGGTCTAGCAGGTTCTGGGACCAGGAGCTGAGCTGTTGCCAAACAGCAGCTTCCAGACAGCCCCGGACATTGGGGATTCTTGTGCCTGGCCATGGCTGCTGCAGTTGCCTCTTGTTGCAGGGCTTGGCTGAGGCTTTCTCCTTTCCAGTGGATACCCAGCATAAACTAGCTGACATGCCATTCCTCAGGACTGACTTGTTCAGCCTAGGCGTGTCGTCACCTTCAGTGCATTGAGCAGTCCAATGCCACCTGACGCCACTTCTGCCAAAGGTTCTTCGGCAGGAACCAGCAGAAGAAAAAGAAGAAGCCCTTTGGCATTCTTCCCTGTGGCTCAGCAGTCCTCCTTTCAAGGTGGACAACTGCACCTGCAACAGCAGCAGGCTTAGGCTTGGTGCCCCAGCCCAAGCCCGACCACAACATGCCCAGAAAGGAGGCCGAGGTTCCAGTCCTGGAGCCTCTTCTCAACCCTGCTCAGTGACGGGTGGGGCTCATCCCTCTCCCATCACCTCAGCTCTGGGTTCTCCTGGGGCCAGCTCCACCACTTCCTTTCTGCCTGGTCCGTTGTCACTTAGGACAGGTGGATCCTGAAGTGGTTGGTTGGGACTGCCTCTGGAATTCAAGCAGTACCCCACCAAGCCAGCCTGTGCTCCTGGAAGGAAAGAGGATCTGCTCAGACCCAGTCGGCTCTCCGAGTTGACATCACTCAGCTCCTCCTCAAAGAGGCAGTAGCTCCAGTGGTAGATCCTCCATCAGACCCAGGTTTTGTCTCCAGGTACTTCCTGGTGCCCAGCGGATGGGGGCTGGCGCCTCATTCTAGAGCTGCACAACCTGAATCAATATCTCAGGTCATGCACCTTTCAGATGGTCACTCTGTCCCAAATCATACCATCCTTGGAGTGAAACATGAGGTACTGGTCACTGGATCTGCAGGATGCTCTTCACATCCCAGTCCGTCTGTCTGATCAGTGGTTCCTCCGCCCAGGATCAAGGACCTTATACAAATTCTGAGCCATGCTGTTCAGCCTGTCATCAGCCCCATGGGTCTTCACCAAATGCATTGCTGTGGTGGCAGCCCATGTCAGGCGTTAGGCGGTGGTCAGGATTTATCCTTACCTCACGATTGGCTCCTAGCAGGTTCCTCCAACTGGAGGTGGAGAGGTCCAGGGACCTGGCCTCCAGACCTGCTTCCAACTCTGCCTCCTGATCAACGAGGCTGTTGGAACTCATGCCTTCTCAGGTGATGGGCTCATCAGGGCAGACCTCGACTCTTGTCAAGTCAGAGCTCTGCCCCAGTGGACAGGGCAGAGGTTCTTTCTCCTTGCCCAATCATTTCTGATTGGGCCCTTGCACCCTGCCTGGGACTTTCTACGCTTCTGAGTTACATTGTGGCATGCACCTCAGTGGTCTGTTGGGCCCAGTTGCACATGCGCCCTTCAGTGGGAGCTGTCCGCCCAGTGGACTCAGCGCCACGGTCATTTAGACCAGCTGATCACTGTGACCCAGAAGATGTGGGATGCTCTTCAATGGAGGACTGCCCCAGATGGGTTGCAGGAAGGGATCCCGCTTGTCCGCCCCAAGCCAAAGGTCGCCCTCACAACCAATGCCTCTCTCATGGGCTGGGAGCCCTTATGGGGGACAAAAGGGCTCATGGGTTCTGGACCCCAAGGAGTCCTGATGCATACTCAACCTGTTGGAGCTCAGAGCAGTCAGACTGGCACTGTCAGCTTCGCCTCCTCAGCTCCGGGTCAAGTGGTTCAAATCCAGACAGACAATACCACCACTATGTACTACCTCAACAAACAGGGCGGCATGCACCCCTGCCTGCTGTGCAAGGAGGTGATCCACAGCTGGACCTCGTGAGCCGATTGGAGGCAGATCTGTCAGCCATCTATGTGGCAGGAGCCTCAAACCATCTGGCGGATGCTCTCAGCCGTTAGGCCAGACATCCCACGAGTGGTATCTCCATCCAGAGGTAGTTTACACTCTGTTCTCCCATTGGGGCAAACCGATGGTGGACCTGTTTGCCTCCAGGAAAACACCAAGCTGAGGCTGTTTCATGCCCGCCCCTCAGCAGAGCTTGCTGCAGGGGATGCCTTCTCGAGACCATGGACCCCAGGCCTCCTCTGTGCCTTCCCTCCATTTCCCTTGATCCACAAGGTGCTCTCAAGGTGAGGAGGGACAAAGCAAAGGTGATCCTGGTAGCCCCAGACTGGCAGTGCCAGTTCTGGTATCCAGATCTCTCAGCCTCAGCTGCAGGACCCTGGAGCGGCTTTACACATGCACAGACCTGATCTCTCTCAATCAGGGAAAGGTATTCCATCTGGACCTTCAATCCCTGCACCTCACTGCCTGGTACCTGAGCGGCTAGAGTTCCAGTATTTGGTAGCCTCAAGATGTCTACACCATGGTGGAGAGTATCCAGAAAGGAATCGACCAGGAAATGTTATGTTTTCAAATGGAAAACGCTTTCATTTGTATCAGAGCAAAGGCCTGGAGCCTTTGTCCTGTCCATTGGCTAACATTCTTGACTACCTTGGTCTCTTCCAAAGGGGGTCTATGGTCATCGACTCCTTAGGGTGCAACCAGCGCCATCTCTGCTTACTGGACATGGACCGCCAGCCGACATTGGTGCAGGAGACAGTGGTCGGGCACTTTTTCAAAGGCTTGGATCACGTATTCCTCCAGTGCATGAACCTCCACCTCCATGGGATCTACTGCTGGTACTGGCAAAAGCTCATGGCAAGCCATTCAACCAATGCACATGTGTGCGTTATCGCATTCTGTCATGGAAGATGGCCTCCTGGTGGCTATCACGCCTGCCAGAAGGACAGGGGAGCTCCAGGACTTTTGGTGGACTCCCTCATCTGATCTTCCACAGGGACAAGGTTGTCCTGCGCCCACCCGAAATTCCTTCCGAATCGTGGTGTCAGAGTTTCACCTAACTAGGTGTTAACTCTGCTGTATACTACCCTAATTACACCTCGGAGGCTGGAGTACAGGCTCCATACTTTGACCTGAGACGGCTCTTCCTACTATAAAGGAGGACAGTGAAAATTTGGGGAGAGGTTCAGCTGTTTGTTACCTATGTTGAAGTTGTTTCGGCAGACTTGCAGAGAAAACAGACCATTGCAAGGTGGACTACATCTGCATAGGTCTGTGCTACTTGTGCTACGGGCAAGGAGCCTCCTACAGGGATAAGAGCTCATTCTACCCGCCATACTACTGCATCAGTGGCTGCTTCCAGGGACATCCATATCCAGGAATGTGCGGGCTGCTATCACCTTAGATCACCCATTACCACATCAGCAGCAGGTCACGCCGGGATGCTGGTTTCGGGGCCTCAGTTCTCCAATCTCTGTTCCCTAAGTAGGGGTGTGTGTGCCTTGCCTCCCTCCTCCCGAGAACTGCTAGGAGTCTGCCAATGAGTGTGGATGAATAATATATCCATGCTCCTAGAGCAGGCTATTCTTCTGTAACAGTGGTTGTAGGAGTGGTATATGTTGTTCATACACACAGACCCACCCAACCTCCCCGACTGTGGATGCACAACACCTGACTTCCAGTGGGCTAAGATCTGGCATCATGGGCAGAGCCAAAGTGTATACCACCCGGATGAGTGGGAGGAGCCAGCTTGAAGACTTCCGTCCAACTTAAAGTGGAAGGGACATGCCAGTGAGTGTGGATGAACAACATATACCACTCCTAGAACTTCTGTTACAGGTGAGTAACCTGTTCATTCTAACCAGCCCAAAGATTTTTGGCATACAGTGAACTTTCTTTAAATGCCAAGATACTGAGATTCCTAATGTATTTACAATTGATGGTCAGTCGATCCCGATGTCTCAATTAGTGGTAGACAAATTTAATGAGTTTTTTGTGAGATTGGATCAAGGTGTAAACGGATAGATATAGAACAGTTACAGTAGTTACTGATGGATACTTCTGTAATAATTTCTTTTTCGAGATAAAGGCCCATAGGGTCTGGTGGAGCTGTTAAAACTGAATACATCTAAGGCTATTGGGTTGGATGGCATCCCTCCAATTTAATGAAGTCTGCTTCACCGGATGTGGCTCTTCCTTGGCATGATATTTAATATTTCCATTAAGTCAGAGGTATTTCCTAAAGCTTGGAAACAATCGAAAGTAGTTCCCATTTACAAGGGGTAATAAAACCGAATTTGGCAATTATCGACCCATTACCTCAGGTCTCAGAGATTTTGAAAGGATTGTCGCTGCCCAGATTACTGGATATTTGGAAACCAAGGGCCTTTTGAATGGAATGCAGTCAGATTTTAGGAAATCATAGCACCTGTCAGCCCTGGTTAAGGTCACTGGGGATATACAGGCTGCTCTGGATGGCCAGATGCTGGTAGACAATTGTTTTGATTTATCAGAGGCCTTTGTTTCATTGAACCACGGGGTCCTTCTATCCAGAGCAGCCTCCTGGGGATGGTGGGGTCCAGTCTGCAATGGCCACATTCTTATCTGACAGATAGAACCCAATTGGTCACCATGGGTGGTTGGACATCAGGTGGTATTCCAGCTGGATCAGGGGTCCCCAGGGTTCTATCCTGGGTCCAGTATTGTTTAATATATACATTAATAGGTTAAATTTTTCAGATTCTTCTGTTTTTTTTCTCATTTGTATGCAGATAATACTATTATTTATACTTCAGATTTCACAGTAAACAAAATTCAAGTTAAATTACAGAATGCCTTTAATGAGCTGCAGACTTTTTTTAGGAAAGTAGTTTGGTTCTAAATTCTAAAAAAATGCAGTCAATATTATTTTCTTGTTCCTTTTCAGCTCAGGGAAACCTGATATTGAGAATTGATACCCTGAGGGATCCCCATCCAGCAGGTCCAGACATATAAATATTTGGGCATGTGGCTCTGATGAGTCTTTAAATTGGGCAGCTCATATAAATAGTGTATTAAATAAATGGGAAAAAATTGGGTGCTTTGTATTGAGTTAGACATTCCATGAGTATGCTGGAAGAAAGAAGGTAGTTAATTCTGTGGTTATCTCCATGTTGCATTATGGGAATTTTATTTATGCCATCGGAAGAAGAACTGATCTGAGAGGTTGGATGTGTGCTACAGTAGATTAGCTAGATTTATCGTGATGCTAAACCATCTCACCTATAAGTGTTTTTATTTTAACCATCTGCAATGGATGAGACCTTTAGAATATAGACAGGAACGCCTATACGCATTTATGTACAAGTATTGGCTGGGAACTTTGCCTCCATATATTGAAGCAGGGTGTCCAAACGAAAGTAAATTAAGCTCATTAAGAGCAGCTAATGCCCCAGAGTTTGTGGTCCCTAAGTGCAGCTTAGAAATAGGTCGACATTCTGTCCTATATAGAGGTCAACTTGAATGGAATAAGTACCAGCAGATGTTAAGTTTTATAAGGGAGACCGTCCTGGTTAGGGGATTAAGTTGTGGTTTAGGAAGCAAGTTTTTAGTGTTGGGCACTGTTGTTCATAATGAAAATTTTTCCTCCTGCTTATGAAAATATGATTGATGTATTATTAATCCATATAACTGTTTATTCAGTGTCAAATGTTTACTGTTTGTCCTGTCTGCCTTTTTTGTGTTGCTTTGGATGATTGTTTTGTCTAGGACCTCATAAATCAGCATTAGCTCAATCAAGTCTATCCTAATTCATATATTTTGTATAAATAAAACTTTTAGTTACTTAATTACTAGGCTTATATGATTAAATATAAGAGCAGCCTATTTAAATCACTTTCTGCCATGCTTGACAAGCTGCCTGAGGGAGCCATCAAAATTGATCTGTCTGAGGACGCCTGATGCAAGCTTGGGTCGTGTTGGGAGACAGGCCAGTCTGGGGTAGCTGCTGGGCAGTGTAACTCAGTAAGGGAGGGTTGGTGGCAGGTGCCTTAAGCACAAATATGATATTGTCTACATCATGGGCAAAGGAAGGATTCAGGGGAAAGCTGGAAGAACCCTTCCCTGCCATCTGAATGACTACAAATCTGCCTGATCAGGGTGTATCCTGCTTGCTGGGTAAATCCCTGGCCTATATAAGGGGAGAGGATAAATAGTTATACGAAAACCCCAAAATCGAGCAGACTGTTGCCTATGATATGGATGCCAGAAAGCATTTATCGTAGATTCTGCTGTGATGCTTCAGCCATGCTCCTTCCTCGCTTATCTGACTTCATAGATGCTCTTGGCTGAGGGTAACTGGCTTTGCAGTGGTTCATATTGCAAATGTAACCCCCTGTCACCGGGTTACAAGAATCCCACTTGGGTCTAGTGGCAGTCAGGGAAAGGCAGCTTAGAGACACCAGTTAAATGGGTTTCACACTGTCTCGCTTCTGTCCTCAGTCTTAGCTGAGCTGGAGGTATGACATCATATAGAATTCTCCAGAGTAGCATAAGCCACATTGGAATGTTGCAGCAGGGAGTTAGGTTAGAACGCTGGGAGGTTATGAATCGTCGGTGGTAGTCTGCAGGAGACTCAGTGGAAGCAGGAGGTGCGCTGCAGTTGGCAGCCCCTCAGGGCTAAACTCTGCTATAGAGCTGCACAGAATAGTGGCTGTGTCTTCTCGATCTAGAGAAGAACACAGAAGAACAGTGGTCTAGTGGTAGAGACCGCTCCCAGTTTAGCCCAGTGCCCCATCCCAGGAGAGATGGGGAAGAGAGCCAGCAATTTCAGGGCAATCCCCTGGCCCTGCTGAAGAGGGAAAGCTGCATGTCGCTTTGTTGTTCAAGTGCTGAGACACAAGAACTAGTCTGCTTTGCCAGAAACCTTGGGGCACCTGCAAACCAGTGGTGAGTTCTGCTCTGCAAGAGAGCCCATGTTTTCACCAGACAGTGAGTAGAGTATCTGTTACTGTGGGGTCAGGGAAGGACAGCCAAGTACAGTACTACAGTTGTGTGTGACTTAAAATGCATCTAAACAGTGGGAGTCTACAGGGATGGACATAGCCATTCAGAGATCATTATAACAGGATATCAGATTATGAAGAGTAGAGTACTAAATGTGACATACATTTGAGACAGCATTCTACAACAGTGTATTTCAAGAAAGGTGTTGATTCCAAATGAATAGCCGGGTATAGATTTGGGAGCAAGAGGTGGGAGACCTCCCATCTGAAGTAACCAGATTTACTTCCATGGGTCCACTTTGGGCACCTATAGCTTTCTCCCTGACACTGCCAGTATTCGCAGAAAGTACCCAGACGTGGAATTAGTGATGAAGATTTTCCTTTATGGAGCCAGGAAGTGCTCATGGGTGGTAGAGGAGCCACCAATACATGTCCATGCCATATGGAAGTAGTCCAAGTGCTGGCCGGATGTGCCACACCAGGGAAACCAAGAGAGGAGTATAAGCTTAGGCTGAAAGCCCAGTGTGTTTCAGAACCTGAGGGTTACAGCGTAAGAAGATGTGTTCCTCTCCGTGATATCTGCATTACCAGGAGTGTAGCCTCATGGGGGTCCGTCCTGTGCTTTATTATTCTGTTGTTGTTGTAAATAAAAGCCACACTGGAATCCCACTCTAGTTTGACATTTTAGTTATTGCTTCCTGTGTCCGGATTACTTGGGTGCCCCTGTGCAGAGGTTCAAACCTAGCCAAAATGCCGAAAGCAACAGTTTTCTCCTAACCCAGGCAGCCAGGTAGTGGGTTACAATATGAGGGCACCTACATGCTAATATAACAAAAATAACATCAACCGAGTCTGCTGGTTATACAAATGCAGATAGAAATCGACACCTGATAAAGAATAATTTATTGTGTGTTAGGACAGCACACTAGGCAGTTACAGACCAGTGCACATGATTAAGCTCTACTTAGTGAAACGCTGAGGCTGACAAGTGGCCATAAAAATAAAGACAAAGATATTTTACAGTGAATGAATTATTCTTTCTAGGAATGTGGATATGGATGTTCTAGCCACACTTTCTGGCAGTTGCCTTTCCCTTGAATTCTGGCAGGAACGTCTTCAAGCTGGCTTCTCCCATCCACCCAGGTGGTAACTCCTCGGCTCCGCCCCCATGACGCCAGATCTTCCTTTCTGCTGGAAGAAGCAAGTTCCCTCCTTATTGCTGTGTAGCTGAGTAGGCCCTATTACTCAAAATCTTCAGATTTACTTCCAAAACCTTCTAAACTTTGTCTTCAGGCTGATCTTCGTGAGTGATGACAAGTCCTCCAGGGTTCCGCTAGTGCCTTTGTGGGTAGAATATGTCCCAATGGATCCACACCACATACATTCTACTGTTTAGCTACTTGCGTGATCCTCAGGCCTGTGACATTTGTCAGTCATTTCACCTTCTGTTTTCGAGACTGCTACGCCCGCCTCATCTTAGGCTACCGAACAACATGGACCCACTGGTCAAATCCAAAGATGCCTGCCGGGTGGTCTCCGAGACCAGCTTGCTTGATTGTGGAGTTTGAGGAGGCAGCCCAGACTGCAGCTCACACCTCCTCAGCCTTCGCTCTGATTTCACTGGGTTCCTCTTTACGGGATCCATTGAGGAAGTTGTGCCAGGCTTTACTGACCCTCAGTCAAGGCCCTATTTCGGGCACAAGTCAAAAGAGTCCAGAAAACAGTCTTGCCATCGATCAGGATCGGGAATGCTCTTGGTCGAGGGCTTCCACCTCATGCTTCTCCTGACCCGACTTAGGTCGGAACTTCATCCCAGGCCACTGCTCCACAGTAACCCCTGCCAGGCCAGTTGGTTGAGATGTTGGCTGACGAGCCAGCCGAGATTTTTCTCAACCCGCTTGACCAGTTGTCACCTGATGAGGCTAACACTTCACTTTCCAGGACTCCTATCCTGACTCAGACCCTTGAGGGATGGATCAGTCCACTGACCTGCCACCTCTGTTCATCGACCAACTCTGAGGTTCCTCGGCTCTCGCCGGCTCCCTCAGAGTCCCGCGACAGTCCCCATGGCAGTCACGATCCAGGTCTTGATCATACTCCTGAGGGTTGGCGTTTCCTGCGGATGTCGACACTCCTGCGTTTGACACCATGGGAAGCAGCACCGCCACTACTCTTCATCCTCGTCCTCCGGTGAGGAGAGGCTTTAGCGTTGGTGCGTTGACGCTACAAGGATCTTATATGGCAACAGCTAGTATTCTCCAGTATGAAGCCAGTTCAGTCTCTACACCAGCCATCACTGGGCTCTCACTCAATGGCCGACGCCTTCTCCACCTCAGGAGCTGATCAAGATGATTCCGCTTGACTGCTCCTGAGCTGATGACCAGTTCTCTGACCAATGAGTCTAAGCCAGCTATGGGGCTTTCCCATCAGCTGTCAGTCACTGTCACTCCTGACCATCCACGGAGGGCCAGTGGGGACTCTGGTGTCAATTCTCTTCCGGTGATCCTCAGAGTCGGAGGGTTCTCCTTGCACTCCCATCTGATCGACGGAGCTGTTTGGGGGCTTTCGATGAATGAAGGCCCTACTTCCTCTATGGGCTTTCTCTGCCTGATCTCTGAGTCTATGGGTATGAAGATGAAGCCTGTCCAGAAATGGGCCCGATACCGCTTGACAGAGATCTTAGACTGGGGTGACACTCCTGGGAGGCCTTCCTGGTATCAGAGACCATTCTTGGCCCTGCCTTGGAGTTTGGCAGCACCCCACTTCCTGCCCTGCACCTTCTGCCTGGTTGGCCCACAGGTATGTGGTACCCACTGGTTCTCTCTTGGAATTCACAGAACACCCCTCAGCTAAGGAGCTGGTGGCCAGTCTGTATTCATGCGCTCCGGCAGCACCAGGGATGTTGACAAGCCACCCGACAAAGAGTCCAAGAAGTTGGACCATGCGGCTAAGAAAGTCTGCACTACCTCTTTGCTTGGCCTACGCCAGGTGAGCTTGCCTCCTTATAGCCCACTTCTTCCATGCCCAGCTGGGCACCCTGGATGTGCATCCCCATCTGCCGGCGGACCTCCAGACCATAGTTAAACAGGTCCGGGACCAGGGCCAGGCTGTAGCAAAGCAACAGATCCAGACAACCATGGACACTAGGGACTTCTGTGCCTGCTCCTTGGTGGCCACATGGCACATACTCAGCACAAGCTGGTAGATGTTCCTTTCCTGGGCACCGACCTGTTTGGTTCCGTATTGAGGGCCACCTCACCCGCATTGAGAAGTTTAATGCCACCTAGGATTCCATGACATCTGTCCAGAAGGATCCCAAGGGCTATAAGCAGCAGCAGAAAGGAAGCCCTTTCAGTCCACTTCCACCCTGAGGCCAAACCAGCTCAGCCCCAGGTTGGACAGCAGGCCCAGGCTCTGGCGACTCGGCCGGGTCTGTGGCTCCGGTTGTCCATAAGCCTGAGGGAGATGTCCGTGGCTACTTGCCAGAATTCCTCCTCCTCCTCCAAGCCTGTCCAGTGTTGGGATGAGGGGTGCCTCCTCATGCCCATCACACTCTTCTGAGTCCTCCTGTGGGGGCTGGCTCCACCACTTCCTTTCCATCTGGTCCACTGTCACCATGGACAGGTGGGTCTCGAGTTGGTGGATCAGGGTCTGCCTCCTGAATCTGAGCAGTACCCACATTGCCAAGCCTGCGCCACGGGAGGACTTGGTATCCACAGACATCCTGTCGGCTCTTTGGGACGACATTGTCCATGTCCTCTGCAAGGAGGTCATGGCTCCTGCCATGGATTCTCCAGAACACTCAGGGCTTGTCTCCAGGTATTTCCTGGTGCCAAACAGACGGGGGCTGGCACCCCATCTAAGATTTGCATGACCTGAACAAGTTAATCAGGCCACTAATTCTGTCTCAGATCATGCTATCTCTTGAACAGGACATGTGGTTCTGCTCCTGAATCTTCAGGATACATTCTTTCACATCCCAATCCGCCTGTCTCACCCGAACTTTCCTCCGCTTCCGAGTAGAGGAGCCTTCTATGAGTTCCAGGCCATGCCATTCGGCCTGTCTTCAGCCCCCAGGGTCTTCACCAAGTGCCTTGCAGTGGTGGCAGCTTACCTGAGGCACCGAGGGCTCCGGTTTACCCCTACCTGAATGACTGGCTGATCACAAGTCCCTCCAGGCTGGAGGTGGAGCGTCCAGGGACCTGGCCCCTAGACCTGTGTCTCCTTGGCCTTCTGGTCAATGAGACCAAATCAGAACTCATCCCTTCACAGGTGATTCACTTCATTGGGCGAGTTCGACTCTTGCAGAGTCAGAGCCCGGCTCCGTGGACAGGGCGGAGGCCTCTCTTTGCCCAATCATTTTGGGTTGGACAATTGTGCCTTGCCCAGGATTTCCTGCTCCTGCTGGGTTACATGTTGGTCTGCACCAGCGTGGTCCATTGGACCCGCTGGAGAATGCGCCTCTGCAGTGGGAGCTGGCCAGCCAGTGGTCTCAACACAGCGATCACTTTGACAAGCTTGTCACTGTGACCCAACGGATGTGGGATGTCCTCCAGTGGTCGTTAGTCCCAGAGTATCTGCAGGAAGAGATCCTGCTTTGTCCGCCCAGAGCCGACGGTCATCCCTACGACCGATGCCTCGCTCATGGGCTGGGGAACACAGAGTCTATAGGCTCTGGATCCCTAAGGAGTCCTGATGCCACATCAACCTGCTGAATGCGCTAACTGGATTTGCTCCTCACATCCGGGTCAGGAGGTTCAGGTCCAGCTGGACAACACCACAACCATGTACTGCCTCAACAAACAGGGCGGGATGCACTCCTTGCCACTGTGCAAGAAAGCTCTGTGTGTGGACCCTCTGCGCAGCTTGGAGGCAGATCTCCTTGCTGTCCATGGGAAGGGGTCTCCAACCAGCTGGTGGATGCCCTCATCCATGTGAGCGAGGCGTCTCATGAGTGCTGTCTCCATCCAGAGGGTAGTACACAGTCTGTTCTCCCGTGGGGCACCCTCAGGTGGACCTGTTGGCCTCAGGGAGAATGCAAAGCTGAGGCTCTTTGTGCCCACCCCTCAGCAGGGAACACTGCAGGGATGCCTCTCAAGGCCCTGGACCCCAGGCTCTCTTCTGTGCCTTCCTTCCATGTCTCTTGATCCACAAGGTGCTTCTCAAGGCCAGGAGGGACAAGGCAGGTAATACTGGTGGCTCTGACTGACCTTGCCAGTTTTGGTACTCCGATCTCCTCAGCCTCAGCAGAAGGCTCCGATTCATCTTCCTCCACCCAGACCTGCTATCTATCAGTCAGGGAAGGTACTCCACCCAGACCTTCAGTCCCTGCACCTGACAGCCTGGTTCCTGAGCAGCTAGAATTTCAGGCTTTGAGTCTCTCTGAAGATTTATTCCACTGTTGTGGAGGCATCTAGGAAGATGTGGACCCGAACTGCAATGCCTTCAAGAGGAAGAGGTCCTCCATTGTCAGGGCAAGGGTTAGACTCTTTGTCCTGTCCATTGGCTAGCTTCTTTACCTGTGGTGCCTCTTTGTCGACTTAATCCTTAAGGTGCACCAGGCAGCCATCTCTGCTTACCAGGCACGTGACGGTCAGCAGTCTGTGGAACAGGAGAAGGTGGTCTGGCACTGCCTTGACCACATTTCTCCTCCGTGTGTGAACCACCATCCCCTTGGGATCTGCTGCTGATTTTGGCACAGCTCATGGGCAAGCCATTTGAACCTATGCACAGGTGTGAAATGACTCGCCTGTTGTGGAAGACCACCTTCTTGGTGGCTATCATGTCAGCCAGAAGGATCAGTGAACTCCAGGCACTTTTGGTGGAGTCTTCTTACCTGGTCTTCCACAGGGACAAGGTTGTTCACCACAACCAGAAGTTCCTCCCGAGGTTGTGTCCAGTTTTCACCTTAACCAGGTGATTAACCTGCCGTGTATTTTACCAACCACACTTCAGAGGCACCATACTCTGGACCCGCGCGCAGCACTTGCATACTACAAGGAGCGACAGCTGGAATTCGAGGAGAGGTTCACCAACTGTTTATCACCCTACGCTGAAACTACACCTAGCAAACCTGTAGCCAAGCTACATTGGCAGGTGGATAGTCTCCGCATCGACTCTGCTATAGGTTGGCAGGTAGAAAGCCTCCCATAGGGCTTAGAGCTCATTCCACCCATCATACCACTGCGTTGGTGGTTGCTTCCAGGATGTCTCTATCCAGGAAATCTGCAGGGCTGCTACCTGGAAATCATTACACACCTTCATTTCCAGTTACCACATCGACCTTGAGTCATGCTGGGATGCTGGTTTTGGGGCCTCAGTTCTCCATTCTCTGTTCCCTAGTAGGGGTGTGCGTCTTGCCCCTCCTCCCAGAAAACTGCTTGAGTCTGCCAGAAAGTATGGATAGAACATCACATCCAAGTCTCTAGAAAATAAGTTACTCACCTGTAACAGTAGTTATAGGAGTGGTATATGAAGGTCATCCACACGGACTCACCCATCCTCCCTGGCTTTGGTGCACAACGCTGCTTCCAGCGGGCAAGATCTGGCGCCATGGGGCAGAGCTAGGGAGTTACCACCCAGGTGGGTGAGACGAGCCAGCTTGGAAGACGCTCCGCCAGAATTAAAGGGAAAGACAATTGCCAGAAAGTGTGGATAAACATCATATACCACTCCTAGAACTACAGTTACTGGTGAGTATCCTGTTTTTTTTGTATTTTGCTTGGTTATAGGAATGCCATTCTCAGTGCAGCATATGAGGAAAATGGCACCCTGTTGAGGGATTTGGGTCAGCCTGGTGCATTGTTTGGATTTAGACATGTGTGCTTATGCCACTTGGAGTTCTATCCTCACTTTAAACATTACAGTCTGGACGAGTGTTCTATGGACTGGCGTGCATCATCCTTGCCATTCTCCAAGGCCTTCTGTCTTAGGGTCCTGAGTACCTACTACAGCACCTTCTTCTTGCTTTATATACGCGTGGGAGTCTTTCCAAAGTTTTGTCTCTATGGACTGAGAAGTGACAGGGCCACCTATGTTATACAACCCAACATGCATCAATGTGGAAGCCCTATCTTGTCAAAATTTTTGAGTGGTCCTGATTGCCAATGGCTTAGATTTCCAAAGGTGTGGCTGTGCCATTTATACTAAGGACACTCTGACTGGGCAGCTACTGCCCACGCTCCAACTGTTACCCGGACCCCAGGCCCTCACACTCAAACATACCCTAGGACGATCCAAACATCGCTTTCAGCACCACTATATACATTCCTCCCAGGGACCAGAAGGTGGCTTTCCACTCTGTCCTGTCCTACCTTGCCACCTTACCACCACAAAATGAAAAAATTGTACTTGGGGATTTAAACATCAGTTGGCTGTCTATGTCCGCCACCCCGCTCATCGACACTCCTACAGCCCAAGACCTAATACAAATAGTCCCTCCCCCACCCAACTGAACCACACATGGGTTCCTCCTCCCTACTAGACCTGGTCTTCACAAACCGCCTCCACAAAATCACAAACATTACTGTGCTCCCAAATGCGCTTAGTGACCACTCCTGTTCTCTGCTTCTGGACTTGCAAAGCCCCAAAGTCCCCACCAAAATCATCCTACGATGAACACTTCGCCCTGGTAAACTTGCCCTTCTAAAGCTCATCTCAGTACAATGGACTGGTCTTTCAAAACAAATACCTCGACCCTGACAGAGCCCTTGATCTCTTCATTCATTTCTTTAACGTTACCTGTGACATGTTTGTCCCACTTGCCAAAGGATGGTAAAGAAACCCAGCACCTTGGATCTCTGACCACCTCCTGGCCCTGATGCAGACCAGAGACTCACTATGGCACCTCTCCAGCGAGAGCGTGCCTACCAGTGGATAGACAGAAATACAAAGAAGCCTGGAACAAATGCACATGGTCTTTGTGCACAGCCAAAAGCCAGTACTACAAATCTTCCCTAACCTCTGCCTTTGGGTTCTGGGCATAAATTCTGGAATAATATTAAAGAAATCTGTGGCAAAGACCCCAATCCTGTCCTTCGCAGATCATGGCCGACTGGTGCCTGACCTCCGATCCAACTCAGTTAGCCTCAGCCTTTAACTGTGCCTTCACCAACCTCAGCCATGTCCTCCCTCACAATTTCTTTGACCCACCCCCTGCTTACTCCACCACATCCCCCAAGTACACCCTCCCTTTCACCTGTGCTGCATCACCCCAGGTCTGCCAAGCCTTACCTCAAAAAGCCTTAAGCCACTCCCAATACAGTAGTGACTCTTAGACCTGAGACTTCTCTGGCTCACTCTCATGAGGTACTAATGCCTCTCACCCACATTTTCAGCAGCTCTATGCCAGGGGAAGTTCCCCACACGCTGGAAATCTGCTTCCATTACCCCCATATTTAAGAGTGGGATCGCATCGCCAACAACTACTACCCCATCTCCATTCTCCCTCCCCTGTCTAAGGCAGTACAGTGTATTGTCTCTGATCAGCTCACTGACCATCTCAGCAAACACAATATACTTTGCAAACAGCAGTATGGCTTTTCGCAAAGGACACAGTACCACTACCGCCCTCCTTGAGTTCACCTCACATGTCCGCCTCCGCCTTGACAGAGGCCATATCACTGGTGCTGTTTTCATTGACTTACAAAGCGCTTGACACAGTCAACCACTCTCTCCCACTAACTACTCTCTCTCAATCTTGGATTCTAATGAGACATCCTCTGCTGGTTCACCGCTCACTTGTCGGATCGATTCCAGCAGGTCAAATTGGTACCTGCTATCAAACAAGTTGCCAGTCCGCCTGGTGTATCACAGGGGTCCATCCTGGACCACTATTATTCAGTCTCTTCCTTAACTCCTTCCCCTGTCCTGCTCTGGCAACCTCCTACTCTATGCGGACGATGCAGTCCTTACTCCTCCAATCCTGACCTCAAGACAGCTCCACCTCTCCCTCCAATCCTCTTTTCGGTGATGCTGAGAAGTGGTTTACCATGCAGCGCCTTATTTTAAACTACAAGAAGACTAAAGTTATGATCTTCTCTCACCCACAAAACTCCAAAAGACCACTGCCCCAAGTCCTAACTGCCAATCTGACCCCACTCGAGCAAGTGGATGCCTTTAAATACCTGGGCATTACTCTAGACCCTGCACTTAACTTCCACCAACACATCCATCATCTGTTCAATGCCCTCAGTACTCGGTTTGGCATCCTCCATCAGTTTAAACACTGTCTGACTCCTGATGCCCTTCGCTCTCTGTCTCCTCCTCTGTCCTATCCTTCTTGACTATGGTATACTAATCTATAGCGCAGCAAACACCTGGCCCTATACAGACTCCATTTCTCCTCAACAAAGCCTATGGCCTCATCCTGGGCTGTGACCTGCTCACTCTATAATACTTCAAACTGACTTAATCTTGATAACAGAATCAAGTTTCACACTTGTCTCATGGCCAAAAGATCTCTCTGTCTGCCCCCCAGTCTTTCACTTCTAATCCAACAGGCCCCATTGCAAAAGTACACCAAGGCGCAAGCAAGCTCCTCATTGTTCCCCTGCTGCCGCACATCCCAATTCCAAAAGGTCCTTTCTATTACAGAGCCCTTCCTGGGTAAATTGCCTGCTCAACTCTCTCACAAATGTGAGTAGGCTAGGCCCCTACAAAGCTTATCTTAGGTCCATCTCCAGTCCTCTAACCCTGGGATTATCACTGAACCCTGCCCTGCCACCCTCTTCCTCTAAGGCCTCTGGCCGCCCCCACAAAGGCAGAACTGCCTGATTTGCT
This sequence comes from Neoceratodus forsteri, assembly GCA_016271365.2. Taxonomy (NCBI): domain Eukaryota; kingdom Metazoa; phylum Chordata; order Ceratodontiformes; family Ceratodontidae; genus Neoceratodus; species Neoceratodus forsteri. The sequence goes on along the minus strand of CM057449.1, from coordinate 330,898,800 downwards.
GCCTAGTCTGTGTTTATATATGAGACTTTTATACTATGAGTTTACTAGCATCTGAATGTTAGCCTTTTATTGTATTTTTGTGTAACAAGTTTGTCAGCTTGTGTCGTCATTTGAATTGTTCTGTACTGTTGTATTATGCTTACTTTCTGTGATGTGGAACCTTTGAAAAGGAGTCTTTGACTCAAAGGTACTTTCTGAATCCACAATAAATAAATAACAAATGAAATGGTGGAGAGTCTCAAAATGTACTGTTACTTGTAAGCAACTAACCTTCTATTGCACTCCCACAACTGTTTACTGATTTTATTTACTCTTTAAATGTGCTTACCTATTAATTTTAAACAGGCCATTTTATAAGAGCAATAAACCCACTTCAGAGTGTGTGTTTTTTTTTGTTTAATATGTTTACTGATTTTAGTTGAAGCAGACATGGATAGTACCATGATGGAGTTACAACTTGGTAAAAATGGTAAACCTAGACATGACTGACAGTATACAGTTGACGAATAGAGAGTCAGGAAATCATATGCAGTACCGAGAATGAGACAGTACAATTAAGATTTAAACATAAATTAATTAACAACCTAGTACTATCATTCCAGACAATATCTACATTGAGAGCCTATTAGTTTCTCTTCTAGATCAGAGGTGGGAGTAACAGGAGCCCTCTATCCAATGCCTCTCTGTTTGGGCAAGCTGTAATGTGTTCCATTCCTTGTTAAGTGAGAGGTGTTGGTCTGTGTAATTCCTGTCTCACCCGCTTTCAGGAGCAAGGTTCAGTCACAGGGAGCAAGTTCAAACTTGTCCCAGGACCTGAGGAACCACTCAACAAGACATACGTTAGTCCTCTAGTAAAGGTTCTATAGCACCAAAGTTTTCACTTTGTCACGCTGGAGTTGCATACAACACCCAGGTATTTGGGTAAATTGGCAAACCAGCACTAGCATTACCTTGATCTCTTGGGTACGGCTCCTGTCCTTCCTCCCCATGTCCTCCTTTCCCAGTAATAGTGCCAACTGTGCAATGTAGACTCTGAAAATCTCCTGGACAACTCCTTTCCAGAAAGTTTGCAGCTCAGGGCATCCTCAAAATGAATGCAGGTAATACCCTTCTCCTTCATACATGTGCTACAGATGGGCTTAGACTTGCAGTTGAACTTTTGTGCTTGGTAGACAATAAAGTCTTTGTATGAATTTAAATTGTTACTCTTTGTATTTATTACAGATAAATTAACCCATGTGAGACCTCAACACTGTTTCCCAATTTTCAGCTTTATTTCACATCCCAGATCTCTGACACATTCTTCTCAGAACTTAGCAGACAAATGTGATAAGCCTGCTCTGTCTTGCCACACCGCTTTAGCAGTCAGCCCTTTGGGGACGCCTGGCTTCCCACAGCCACTTGTTCTACTGTATACATCAGAGATGCTTCCACCTGCTCTCTACATAGGCTTCTCCAAATGCTTCGAGCCTGCATATATCGATATAGATGTGTTGGGGTGTCTGGTATTGCTCCTGCATACTCTTGACCCCTTCCTAGTGTACGTGTCTCTAATGCAGAACATGCTTTATCCCTCTCACTCTTAAACTCTGCACCTTCCAGCCCAGGTAGGAATGCTGGGTTCCTTGACAGTGCTACTAATAGTGTCTGGTCTTCCTCTGTCTTTCGGCAGTTTCTCACCTCCTCCCAGTCCTCTGAGGTGTACCTTGCCACAGGTTTGCTGCCTCCCACCAGTCTGCATGCCCTTTTCTCCTGGAGCCATATACACCAACATCCTAATTGCCATATGGTCCTCCTCCAGCTCCACCCAACTTGCCTCATTCCCCTTGTTGGCCCAATCTTGTACATAGAAGTGCTGAATGGATAAGAAGTACTCGTAATGTCTGGGAGACTGAGACCCCTTGCTCCTTTCCCCTTTAGCCTTTTAAGGTTCATTTCAGTCTCTTATTTTGTCAGAAAATGGTGTAAATTTGCATTCTAGTTTCTGAATATCCACCTGTGGGCTCATAGGCAACATCTGAGTAACATACAGGATTTTGGGAGCATGTTCATTCTTAATAAATTAATTTGAGCTAGCCAGGATATTGGAAGTGCCTCCTTCTGTCCAGATCTGCCAGTATTCCAGCAAAGAGAGGTCTATAATTTAGAGTATAAAATCTTCTCAGGTCCTGACCCTCCTTGAGTCAGAGATATGTAAGTGCATTTGCAACCACTTTAAACTCCCAATTCTGCATTCAACATCCACCTGTCTCTGTCCCTATTCTGAGCATTACTGACTTGGATACATTAAGTCTGTAGCCCAAGAAGCTGAGTATGGTTTAAAGTATTGAGGTAAACTTCCCTGCACTGTAAGGATATTCAACCTTCGCATTATGCTTCACACCCCTGAGGAATGTATCCCAAATGCTTTAAACCACACTCTGTCATGATTTAATGATTACCTGTCTGACCTCCTAACACCCGCCATCCTAGTGCGCTCTCGTTCCTCAACCAGGGGCCTCCCTTACGGTTCTGAAGGCCAGACTGAAAACCTCAGGTGACTGGGCATTCAAGGTGGTTGGCCTGGCCTCTGAACTCACTCCAACATCTTTGAGGGAGGCCCCATTGATGGAGGCATTTATAAGGGCTGAAACCTACCGCTTAATATGAGCTTTTTCCGAGGATTTTAATTACCCAACTGATTTGAATGTTTTTGTGCTTTTAGATATGCTATTCACTTATCTGTCTGCTCTATGTTTTATATCTTGTAAGGCACCCAGAGCATCTGGGATTGGGTGCCCTATAAATAAAGTATTACTTATTTACTTATTTTTCTATTGTACGTCATTCTGAGGAAGACCTTGATTGAAACTTCATTTATTTTTCATCATACATTTAATTTAACCGTGTTAATTTAAACCTGCAATATGAATAAACGAGCCTGAAACTAATTTACACCAATACCATTATTTTGATTAAAGTTTCTTACATGGACAACTGTTAATACAACAGAAGAGACAGTAATGACTCTCTTGTTTTCGGGCAGTCATCTCATATCAAGAAGCTGCCGCCAGGAGGACTAAATTATCATGTGTTAGAATCTTTTCTGAGGATTTAATGAAATATTTACCTTACTAGTAGGTGCTCATAATTTCCTGTTTTCTATTGCTGATCTCTGCAGCCAGTTCCAAAGTCAGGTGTTCCAACAAATGAGCACGGTATCATTAACATAATCACTTTTTATCATGAATCAGAGTCATGAAGAATAGCACAGCATACTCTCACCACTTCACCTGAAAGGGCTTCATCAGGAGGTGATCCTGACAGAGCCTTTCGGTGAAGTGCTGAGGTACTGCTGCTTTTGGTGTTTTGATTTCTGTGGACTCAGATTCCTTATTAAAAGTGGATTTATATTCTGTTTGAGTACCTTCGTGTTTATTTTTGGAGTGCTCCTGACTTTGGAACTGGCTTGTAAGTGGGGCTAGCCAGACCCATGGGAGCAACCTCCGAGCTTTCCCTGGCACAGCTATTTCCTGATCTCTGCAGCCCTGCCCACCAAGAAAGGAATTTGGTGATGGTGAGTGGAATGGGGCTGCAGGCTCTTAATGGAGTGAGACTGAGATGGGGAAGGCTAATTAAACATACAATTATTAAACTTTGCAGGCCACTGTACCTGGTTGTAGTGGTATATAAATGTAACTGTTACAGAGACTATTGCAAAGATTAATAATCTTAACGTAGAAACAGAAGTTGTCGACAGAAAAGAACCTCTTGGCCAACCTAGTCTGCCTAAATTCCCTACCTACTGTGCTACCACAGACCCTACTCAATCTCTGCCCCCAAGCCCTGTTACTAAGGTCTCCTTGTGTCTATCTCATGCATCTTGAATCCTGCTACCATTTTAGTACCCACCACCTCTGCTGGGAGTCTGTTCCAGATGTCAATCACCCTTTCCATGAAGAAGTATTTCCTCACATCCCTCTGAGTCTCCCCCAGCATCATATCATACCCCTTGTCCTTGAGCATCACTTTCTATATAAGATACCATCCCCTGTACTGCCTTAATACCCTTGAGGTATTTGAATGTTTCTATCATGTCTCCCCTTTCCTTCCTTTCCTCTAGAGAGTACATATTTAATTCCTTGAGTCTTTCCTCATAGGACTTCTGGTGCAGGCCATGCACCACTTTGGTTGCCCTCCTCTGTTCTGCTTCCATCCAATTTGTGTCTCCAGAGGGGCCTCTAGTACTGGACACAGTACTTCAGATGGGGCCTCACCATCGATCTATATTGGGGCAGCACTACCTCTCCGCTGCTGGTGATACCTCCCTATGCAACCCAGCATGTATATTTATATAGCTCTCATCAAACTCTGTCTGTTAAAGAGTTAGTAGAACCAATAATAGCAGACAGAAGTTTACATTTTTAAAAGTACCAAGTTGAGGCTTGTTATTTCCTAAGTATTTTTTTCCATTTGCCCATTAGAATGTTTTCTACCTAATCGTATTAGGTGTGATGGGAACAATAGTACTTTATCTGGATGCTGACCTACTTCATTATATTTCCTCCTCATATTTCATTAGCATTGTGCCATTTTCACTATGATGTCATCAGTAACCGATCTGAGAGCAGGTGATTGGCTTGTCTTAGTCAGTTGTGATGTCACAGTCAATGAGTTCGTAATGCTAATGAGGTGTGAAAGGAATAGAACTAGAGATGTCAGCCTCCAGGTAGGGACTGTTCCATACACCCATCTAGTATTGTTAGGAATAAAATCTTATAATTAACAACAAGGAAAATAACAAGTACTTCAGGAATAAAAGGTAATAGTTTTTTACAGGTAATAGTTTTTATTAAGTTTTTCCAAACAAGAAAAATGAAACATCACTGTACCATTCAAGCATTATACATACAGTAGTACAGTTAGATTGCAGCAATAACAGGTGACATAAACAGATCACAAGTGCTTTTTGACAGCAAAGAAGGTAAGATTATCAGATCAGAAAAGGAGACCCCTACTTATATAGGAGCCAAAGGTATTTGTGCTGAGGCCACTGTCATGAGGTGCCGGATCCGAAAGCCTATATCGATTGGGCTTGTTGCAGAACCATATAGGGAATCCAGACCTATCCTGGACAACTATGTGTCTTATAATTAATAAAAGATTATTTGGACTAGCTCAGTTAAAAATAAATATTAATGTCAAGCAGCTTACTAGCTCTTATAGTACCTGCTTATAGTAGCTGCAGCCCCATTCCCATTTGGGATCATCTGAACAGTGTTTTTTGGATGGGGCTGTAGCATTCTATGGCAGGCCATTGGGAGCTGTGAGCACCTGCTAGTTAGGTAAATATGTTGTTAAACCTTGGGAAAAATCTAAGTCAGGTAAAGGGATTTTCTAGTTGCCTGCAAAAATAATTGCTGTTGGCATCTTATCTTCCCAAGAACATGAATTTCAGGAAATTCCATGTCTTATTACTACAGGAATTTTAAGGAAAACTGGTTCATTGTTCCTTAGACTTATGCCCCAACTGGCTTTCCTGAACAGAAATCAGTACCCAGCTTGTGAGATCAGAACAGTTTCAGCAGCAGTGAGTTGTAATGCCATAAGTGTATGGTTATGACTGTATAGCAGGAATAAGTAATTTTACCATAAGCAGATGAATTGTAAGGTAAAAGATCCTTTTTTTTTTTTTTTTTAAGAAAATGCATTTAGTACTAAAATGGTAAGGTCTTGAAATTCAAATTTTGCAAGAATTCTATATAACTTAATTTTGCTGATAATCAGATTATTTTTGTTGTTGAAAATTGGAAAATCTCTAATTTTGCCCCTCAGGCAGTCATTTCCTTGGTATACTGTAAGTTGTTTGCCTAGGGTTTGTCACCAGCCCTTAAAAGGTTCACTAATGCATACGGAGCAGAAGAGGCTGTTTGCCCATTGTTAGCTCCTTTAACTTATGACATATAATTAAGAGTAGCACCTTCAAAAATACTGTAAATCTGACCAAGTTATGTTTGAATTTAGTTTTCGTTTCACTGTTGATAACGTATTCAGGAGGCTATACCACAGATTATTACATGTTCCAGAAACAGAACGTTTCTTACTTGTTCTGAACCTCGCTTTGAGTAATCTGTAAAGGATGACCTCTGGTATTTGTCTTGTGACTCATTCTTCAGTAAAATGGGTTTTGTACAATATTATACCTTAGTGAAATATCTCTTTTCTTTGATCTTCTAAAGAAGAGAGATGTGGGTTATGTGCGCTTCCTAAGTATGCTATGTATTTAAGTCCTTGGTGATTTAGTTGCTTTCCTTTGTGCTTTTTCAATTCTGGTTATATCATTTTTCTAATACTGACTCCAAATTTGGCTACCATTACTCAATAGCAGTCTTGCATATGAGTGGTACAAAAGCATACTAACGTCAGCTTTTCTACTGGATATATTTCTTTTTATAGCACCTAGTACCCTGATAGCTTTGGATATCACTGCGTACAGTGATCCTTTGGGTCCAGTGAACTGTTAATAGTGATACCTTGATCTTTTCTATCACAGTGACCTTCAGTTTTGTGTTACATAGTATATACTGGTGATATTTTTGTTTTCTACCTAAGTGAAATGACACAGCACTTGTCCAAGTTGAAACTCATGTCCCATTGGTATGTCCATTTGGTTATTACATCAAAGTCTGCTTGAATGCTATTTATGTTATCCTGTATGCCACATGGTTCGCCAAGTTTGATGATGTTGGCGTATTTTATAACCCAGTTTATGATATTAGTATTTATGTCTCGATCAAAATCTGAAAAACGATGGGCCCTAGGATCAACCCCTGAGGCAGCTCGCTGGTCACACTACCTTCAGAAGATAAATAACGGCTAATGGACACCTTTGCATTAGATTTGCAACCCAGCTTTTTTTTGGGGAGAATGCTGACAGGGAGCTCCAGTCCCTCCTTCAGAGGGACTCATCCTCCAACCCGTAATCAGGTCAACTTAGACCCTGTCAGCTCCCAGTTGTGCTGTTTTGCCCCAGGCCCCAGCTGTGCAATGGGTGGAGGGCTGGCTTTGCTCTGCGGAGGGCAGCCTAACGCCTGGACGTGGACCCTCTCCGTTCTCTTTGGAGGCGTGCCTGTGGTCATTCTACAGCATGCGTGTGATCTCCCATCCCCAAGGAAGGAAAGCTGTCTCTAACGCATCGATCTTTCACGCCCTGCCTACTCCCCGAGCAACTTCTGAGTCCATTCCTGAACTCAGGTCGCCGTGGCATTAAGGTGTATGCCCAGCACCTCAACCCTCAGCACCACCGAGCCAGCTTATAACCCAGTTTTAACCGGTTACACTAAACTGTTTGAGTTTTGCATGCCCTGTGCAGGACAGTGTTGGAATGCTTTACAGAAGTCTAATAATATGATGTCAGCTATCCCTTATTGGTCAGACATTTGCTAATTTTTTCATGAATGCATAAGGGGTTCATTACACAGGAACAACCAGAGAGGAACCCATGCAGCTCGATGTCTATTTTTTATTTTTAGATTTTCAACTAGTATGTCCTTATGACTGACTCAAGAATCTTGCCAGTGACTGATGTCAAGCTTACTGGTCTATAATTAACTACCTCCTGCCTATAACCCTTTTTATGGATTGAGTTGCAACGTTGGCACCTCTTCAGTCATTTGGTACAGTGCCATCATTTAATGATTTTCTTTTAGAATTTTTAGTGGGGTGACAATGCTGTTCTTCATAATTGTTAACATCTGTGTTTTGATACCACCAGGGCCAAAGGCACCATGTTGTTTTAAGTCATTTATTTTATCTAAGATACTGTACGTGTTTCATTTATAGGTATATGTTCATTTGTGTTAACATTTATATGGTTGTGTGTTTTCCATAAACAAAAGGAACACATCTACTTTGAACAGAGGGTATGTTTGTAACTTGTTTTTACTGTATTTTGCTAAAATGGAAATGTTTTTGTGGGACTTCTGAAGAGTTTCAAAGAGGCTATACAATACTTTAAAACACTAAAGAAATTATTAAAAAGTATTTTCATTTATTTAGTTTCTGTTGTGCATTAAGTAAGGTAAGTGCACTAGACAAATTCTGCCTATTTTCAGGCACGAACCAGGGAGGGGGATACAGATGAATGCCAGCTGACCTTGAACCAGATTAAGCTGTTGGTGGTATTTAGTGAATTTTGAACAATAATTATTTACTACTGTGTGCATACAGTTCCACTGTACACAAATTTTCATTAGATCTGTGTATTTCTTTTCTTACAGGTAGGTCCACTAGCATTACTAAGAGCAGCAGTTTAAGTCATGGAGACTATAGAAGACACAGCAACACAGAGGACACTCGTTTCCATCAGAAACATTTCAGATGATTAATGAAAATGGACATGATCACCAGAAAGGAACCAATAGAAATATTGTAGAGGATGATGACGATGCTGATACTGATAGTGATGAGGATGGTGGTGAAAACTCACCAGAATTGCATCCACAGGCACCTTTTTCAGATCATAAAGGGACTCTAGCAGGACTTTACCACCAGTCAGCAGCATAAAAACAGAAAGTGATGAGGAATCAGAAAACAAACGGAACCCATGTTTTCTACACAGCCTCAGATACAGCAGGTCTGTTCCAAAGAAAACACCTCTGTTTAATCCCAAAGTACCAAGAAAGTGATGGAAGTCAAGATAAAGTCATTGAAGAAACAGTGGCAGACCAGTCAAATCCAAAACAGATGGTCCATTCTCAGGTAGAACCTTTGTCATGTATAGACATATATGGAGCCTGTATTAAGGAGGAGTCAGAACATCCAGTAAAAATTGAGCCCCTTCCCTAAGGTGGCTTCAGCACTAAACTGTAAAAGAAAGCTTTATTCTGCAAAAATCTTTCACTTCAAGAAGCATGTGCTCAAGAGTGAGGAGATTCTGGATGCCTCTGGTTCTTCTGAAGTCAAATGTCTGAAGCCAAGCTGCGATAATGAAGAGTTCATCACTGTGAGTGATATGAAGCATTCAGAAACTCAAGAAGATGATAGCCTGTCTAACATGGCTCCTCCTATGTCAAAGTGTAATAAAAGATCAATAGAGCTACAGCACCCAAAGTACAATGTGACGAAACTACTGCCCCCAAAATACCAAGTGACCAGAAAATTTCAGAAAATCCCACTGAAGCTGACCAGGTGCCATCAACTTCTTCTGAGTCAGTTAAAGACATCTTTGTTCAACTGATTGATGAGAATGGCGGCTATTCCACTGCTAAATTTGATCCCAGTGATGCTGATGACCCCATCATAAAGATCCACATCAAAGAGGAGAAAGACTCTGCTAGTGTAGACATTCGGGGAGGTCAGTGAGATGAGAAACCCTTCCAGTGTAATATCTGTGAGAAGACATTCAAAAGGGCCTGGGAACTGTTTAGCCATGAGGTGGTTCATAATGAAGAGAGGCCTTATCAGTGTGACCTCTGTGATGCCACCTTCAAGCGTCACTCGGACTACAAGAGCCATAAGCTGGTGCATACAGAGGATCGTCCTTTCAAGTGTGAGATCTGTGGGAAGCAGTTCAAGCGTTCTTCCAACTTGCAGGAACACCGACGCATCCACACTGGTGAGCGACTTCTACCATTGTGCCTGCTGTGATAAAACTTCAAAACTCCATATGAGCTGCAGAGACATATGCTCATCCACTGCACGGAGAAGCCGCTTAAATGTAATGACTGTGGAAAGGACTTCCCGACTTCCAACTCTCTTCTCTCCTGCATCGCGGCAACACTGTGATGATAAGCCACATGTCTGTGGGATCTGTGGAAAAAAGTTCACATAATGGACACAGTCTCAAAGTTCATGAGCGGGTCCATACTGGTGACAGACCCTTTGTGTGCCCAATTTGTGGGAAGGATTCAAGCAATCTAATGCCCTTGCATCACATGAGCGTGTTCACACAGGAGAGCGGCCTTTGATTGCAAAACCTGTGGAAGCCTTCAAACAGTCGCCTTATCTTGTGATACATGAAAGATCCCACACAGGAGAACGCCATACAAGTGTGAGATCTGTGAAAAGGCCTTGCACGGCCTTCTCTCCTGTTGCAGCATCACCGGTGCATAGTGAGGAGAGGCCCTACAAGTGCAGTTTTGTGAAAAATATTTCAAAGATCTGTCCTATCTGACAGTCCATGAGAAGGTGCATACGAGATACCCTTACAAATGTAGTGTATGTGACAAAGGATTTGCTCACCCATCAAACCTTTTACAGCATCAGAGAGTGCACCGTGATGGGTAATGTAGTATTTCCCATGACGTTTGCTATTAAAACTTGAGGTTCCTGTAGTTGAAGGTCATAGGCTATCCATTGTTCTGAACCTAGCAACTGTAGACTCTGCAAGGTTGTAAAATATTTCATGCCTAAATCTACACTGTCATTTGGAACTTATTTAAATTATGTCTGGCAAACACTACATTAAGCAAGCAGTTACTACTTTCATTGACTCTCTGCCAAGTGTTTTGTGTAAACATTTATTTTTTCATTTTAGACTTCCATGGCTGGCAAATTGCTCTCTAAAAGGTACAGTAAGCTGTTTTAGTCATCAGTATGCTTAGTCACATGGGGAATAACACTAAGAGACTTACACAGAAGCCAGAGTCTTGTTTTGGAGAGCTCATCATGAGAAATAATGGTAGTGATACTGGAAGTTTGTAAGTTACTGCTGCCACACATCTACTTCTAAGCTTCCAGGATCTTTTGAATGGCCTTTCCTTCACTAACATCCCAGTTCTCATACAATACTGAGCAAAGACCAGAGGGTCTAAAATAGTATTATCCGTCACAAAGCACCTGTGCATATATCTGCTGCACTAGAATCCTCTAAAACTCTTAAATTCGACTTTTTGTAATATGTAAGTTGAAAGGTCAAAGATTTAGAATTACAGACTCATATGTCATGACTAGGATGAGGGTAGTGGACAGCATGGCTGAATGATGGCAGTGAAAATTATTTAAATGGTGCAAAAGTGAGCATTTGGGTATGAAAATGTCAAACCTTATTTAATCAAAATAACCAGTGTATCAGTCAAAGGATCTGTATGTTAAAGAACTACAATAATACCTGAAGATGAGCCAAAAGTGAAGAAAATAATGTGTCGCTTTGAAGAAATAAAGCAAAATAACAGAATCTGTCACAAGAAAAATATTTCCGAGGTCAAAACTGCAGCTTCCTTCTAGACCAAAGTTTGGGGCAGGAGAGAATGCAATTTTTCTCACAATAATCATTGTTTTCTTTTAAAGCAGTGTTTTGGGACAGAAGAGAAGTAGTTTGTTTCACAAATTTATAAACATGAGAACTGTATCCTTTTGACCAAAACTGTGATGTAGCATATTCATAGGTCGTCCTTCCACAATAAAGAGTAGTAGTCCTCAGGAACTCTAGCTTCCTTACAAACCATAGATTTGGACAGAAGAGACAGAAAATGCTCTCTTGCAAAGAAGAATCATCTAAAACTGTAGGGCCTTTCCATAGGGAAATTTGAGAGAAATAAAATATTCATTGTAGAGCCAAATGAAGAGTAGTCTTGCTGTACAAGCACTGTAACCTCTGCAGTCATGTTTAAATTGGAAAGACAAAGAAAACGAGAGATGGACATGTAATGTAATAGTGCTTCCACAGCCTGGCCTTCTGAAAATGTGGTGGCTTTACTGGGATTGAAATTGTTCCTTTGAGGCATCATAGGAATTAATGAAACAAGTTCCATCAAGCTAATGACTGTTAGAAGGACTTGCTGTTCTAGTATTTATGTGGCTTTTTTGAATGATAGGAAAATAAGTACTTAATATTTCAGCACCAAAGTGATGACTGGATGTATTAACCATATATCAAGCTAACCACCTTTGTTACAAACACCTCTCTAGTTTGATTATGCTAGATGGACCTCAAATGGTGTTCTCAATTTGATAATGCATTGAGATGTCATTATACACTAAACTGAGTATAAGAAATTCATTCTGAATATTTATTTTTAAGTTTATTGTCATTTTACTTTTGTCTGCTGTAAGTTACTCTCAGTTCTGATTTCACAGGAGCTGGATACAAGGCAAGAGAACGCTTAGTGCCCTATGGGCACTGCTGTATGATCTCCTCTCTCAGATTTTGTCTGTGTGGTCATGAGCGCCTTTAAAACTGCTTGAGGTGTCCTCTTGAGGAAATAAATGTGATAGTCAAAATGTCAAAAACTGAATAATACAGTGTTTGCTGCAAACCTTTACAAGTCTTTTATTTGATACTATTTGTTTAAGAAAGGCCCTTTTTTCCTGATATGCACTGAAATCAGCTGTCTTGACTCACCCAAAGGACAATGGTAGCGGTGACTTTGGCTAAGAAGGTAGTTCCTTACTGTTGCTGTCAAGAGCAGTAGGTACAGGGGCTGGATTAAAAAACCTTGTTAGATTGGTGCATGGTGACGAATCACCACACCTGCATCAAACCTGGGTGTGCCAGGGACCCAGCACCTAATTTTAGAAAAAGTGGAGTCCTGGCATCAAAGTCCCAGGGTTTGCTGCAAGCCAACAGCTACACGCAAGAAACAGTGCAAGGGAGGGAATGCTGCAAGCTGCGAGACGAACTTGCAGCAGCAGCGTTCAGCAATGGCAACCTGCCAGCCAGTCAGCCTGGTGGAGTCATCCAGGGCATGCCCTGGCTCTTGGGGAGTGGGATGGGTCAGGCTGGCAGGAGGGAGATGGCAGTTGCCCCTAACAGAGAAAGTGCACTGTCAGCTTGTGTCCTTGGGGAGGTCAAAGGCACCAGTACCAACATGGGGGATGGCCTCAGTACTCTCATGGACCACCCGCTGCTCTAGCAGTGGTCTGGCAGAAGTCGGTGGCTGCACGGTGTCTTCCCCAGGGGGGCAAGGGTCACCCTCCCACAGCAGTGGCTCCAGCAGTGGTGCATGTTCTGGTTAGACCTGCTCTGGGCTGGTCTAATGGCAGGGTGTTTTGTGGCCATTGTGGGGGCGCTCAGAATTGCACTTTAGGGGATACTGCAGTGTTGCTCGCACATGCCCCTTCCACCATGGTGCACTGGTGCAGCTGTCTCAAGGACAACTTCGAGCCCAGTTGGCACAAGCAGTCCCTCAGTGGTGCAGGATGCCTTACAAAATTGGGACTGGCGTGAGGGTGTGGCGCATGAGCCTTTGCGCCATTTTTCCCTGTCACAAGCCCTTGCACCAACCCCAAATCATTTGAAAATGGGCCCAGGATGTGTAGCAGGTATGAAGAGTTCACTGTATGGAGAGCAAATGGCCCTTAACACTAGAGTGCTCTTATGCTGACTGCTGAAGTAGCATTTCTAGTAACCTGCCCAGGTAATTTGCTGTAGTTGGCTAGTCGCCAACCATTTAGAGGAACACATCATTAGTAGGGAGGAAATTCGGAACTCAGTATAAAAATCAAAGAATTAGTGTGTGCCAAAAGTACCATCAGACAAAAATATAGTTATGTTTCTCTGGCTTTCAAAAATAATAGACCCAAGCTTTTTAAGTCTTCCTTACAGTTTTCAATTCTGGAAAGCCTAAAAATAGGTTGCTCAAAATCTGTTATGACTTACAGTCCAAAAGTCAAAATGACTGGAAGACGTAGCGGACAAATATCAAGGCCTTAGGGATGAGCTTGAGACAAGTCTTTATGGACACATACACTGTTCTGAGAGCCATTGACTAATCAGTCACTGGTTTTGTTTAGACACTATTTCTGGTACATATCAAATATTCTTCACTCTTGGTTCTTTAGTGATAAAGGGTCATTAGTTTCCTTATATACTGTTAGGGAGTGGAGCTGCTCACTAGACAGTCCTGCTTCACTTTAGAATGCATTACAACTGAAGGAGACTGCAAGCCTGCCTAGTCCTTTCTCGTATCTGCTTAGTGATGTAGCCATTGTACAGGGGTCATAATAGCATGAGCATTATACGCAACAACCTGCTGCTAGTACAGCATGATATATTGCAAGGGCATATGTCTTTATTTTGTGGGGCTCTCGCCCCACATCCTCTGTTACAGAGATGTGTCCCCGAACCCCCTCAACTAAAATTACCAACTCCGGGGTGGTAACACTTAACTCATACAAAGTGCAAAAATATATAAATTCCTTGCCTGGGACTGGGAATTGAAACCCGGTCCCAAACGCACCACCTCCCTCCTTGCTGCCTGTGGCTCATCCTGTTGAGCCACAGCAGTTGCTCGCCTGCCCCACCTCCCAGCACAGGTCTCATCCCCTACCTGGGAAGAGTGAGAGGGTGCACCGCATTTACACCCTTTCGTGGTTTTGCACCTTCTTGCTCTACCCTACCTCACTGTTCCTTTTGCACAGTTTTAACATATGCCATTAAGCATGTGAGATACTGACCTGGTAGAACAGCCATTGATACCCTTTTTCTTCTAAGAAATTAACCAGTCCTCTAGCAAATTCACCAGTACTGTCAGCCTCAAACAATTGCCTGCAGTAATGAATGCCATAGCCAAACTACCCTATTTGTGTAGTAGTTATTCCTACCACTTAGTGTGCAATCCTACATCTGTAATATGTTGATGTCACCTGGTCCTACTATGATGTACTAGTCTCCAGAATTCTTACTGGTTGACTTGCATCTTCTCTTTGAAATCTTAAGTACATTGATCGTGTGACTGTTTTTTCTTTTCCAGTGATTTGATCTTAATCAGTATGTTTTTTTCTTTTCCAGTGATTTGATCTTAATCAGACAATGCTAAAAATACGGAAACTTCAAAATGTTTTCTGATAACGTAAACAGTTGTATTACTTTTTTCTCCAAGCGTAGCACATTTTGCTTCAACTTTTTAGCTAAATCATAGATTTATGAGTGTCTGCTTAGGTCAAAAGACAGATCATCATACAGGTTAATTAACAGATTTTAAAGAGAACTCCCCATTCTATAAACCAACTCCAGTTAACCTGATTTTGCATTGCTTTTACCAGAAGGTATGTGTTTTAGCCTCTTGCCCACATAAAATCAAGAGTCAAAATTAGCACCGCCTCCACCAGCCAAATTCTGCTAAATTTTGTTTTCGCAAGAAATTTTCCTTCAGTTTGATCTAGTGGCTTGTATTGGTCAAGGTAACATTTCAGTAAGTACACCAGTTGAGCCAGTGAAAACTATGTGGAGCCAGAGAATACAGTATATATGTTTATATAAAATAGTTTTTGAAATCCAGGCAATCTGATTGGCCAAGAGTATCACCTGACTGTTTGGGTTATCAGAACACACCTGGACTGTTCAGAACTGAACAACTGTTTACACTTGAAAATCAATTTAGGACCTATTTTATAGGAGGAATGACACTCAATGAAGGCACTCTGCATACACCTACATGCTCATATCAGAGCACGTTTGTACAGCTCAGCGGTGTTCCTTACATATATATGTTTATATAGTTAATGGTACCCAACTACTAAGTACATGTTTGTAATTCAGTTAAGGGTTTGGGGATGGATGAATCACAAAGAGTTAAGCTTGTTTGTCCCTAAACCTGAAATTCAGTTATACACTTGTAATTATATTTGGGGTATTTTTTAATTTTTATCCAATAAAGGGTTAATCCAGCATTTACAGAGCAAGCAATTTGTAAAGTAACAGCATGCCCTAAGAGCATCATGGGGAGGCGTGAGTTTTATTTATCTGCAGAGTGACAGCACACTGTGAAGGTGCTGCGGAAGTGAATGCCATTTTGTAAAAGTAAAAGCTATGGAACTGATGGAAATTTATGGTGCCAGTGTCAGGAGTGCCCTAGAAGAGTGAGGTTTGGTGGTGGTGGTGACAAACCATAGTGCAGTCATAAGGTAGCTTGTGGTGTAAAATCTACAGCAAGGAGGAGACAGATGACTGGCATTGGAGTGTTGCAGCTGTCGAAGATACTGAGTATGAGTCAGCATCAAGATTTTTAAATTTGATTGACAGATGAATGTCTTAATTCAGTCAAAACAGAATTATAGGATTTGAAAACTGTAATTTGTGAATTATTGCCATTTACCAAATATGTATCAAAACTGAATTACTACATTTGAAAACTGTCTATTTGTGTATTCCATTAACCAAATATGTATTTGTTTATGCAATGGTCATGGACTGTAAAGGCACCTGATAAAGATATACAAAATCACATACCCCATAATGCAAAGCATCATGGGCTGTATATACAAATCATCACAAAATATTATGCTGATTCAACTTTAAGAGCAGAATTGCATGGTGCAGGCCTCTCACATAGTCTGTAAAGGGTGCCAACAGACTGTGTTCTATTGACCCCTTTGCAGACTGTAGGAGAGGCCTTTCAGCACCATGCAATTCCACTTAAAGTTGAACCAGCATTATATTTTGTGATGATTTGCATATACAGCCTATGATGCTTTGTAAGATGGGGGTATGCGAATTTTGTATTTCTTTGAAACTTGGCTTCCCGACTCAATGCCCTTTGTGCACGAAAGTTCTTTTGTCTTTAACCTGATAAAGATGTTTATCAGGGCAACTATCTGTATAAACTGGTGATGACGTCAATACTATACTGATAAATGTGTGATCCACAATTTTATCACTATAGTACTGTTGTCATCACCCATTTATTCATAGAGTTCTGTTGTCATCCAACCACTACTAGCCCACCAGCACTACTCGCTGGTAACAGATTCCACAGTTCACAGTTAATGGCTGTTACACTGTCCTCCCACTTGTCCCTGAGACCATCTTTCCTACCTGCTCCCTGCCTGTCAACTCCCACTCTCCCTTCAGCTCCAAGCTCCTATCTCTTCTTTGTGGCCTACAAGAACATTTTCTGTCTTCCACCACTAACCTGCACATTATGACCAATGAGTGGCCCTAGTCTGCGTCTGACACTTGCTCACTAACATTTCCTTGGTCCTGCTCCTCCAACTTGATGCACCTTGCCACAACTAAAAAAAAAATACAGACTTTAAAAGCAGGATCAACCAGATAATTAATTAGCTCTATTAAAATAATAAAAAGACACTGAACTGGAGCAAAACCTGTCTCCCTCACTAAGTGAGAGACAGACCCGCCATGTTTTTGAAACTCCCTGCAACCACCCATATAAAGATAACAGCCAAATTACAACTCAGACGAGGTGAAAGAAAAACACGCTTCACAAAAATAAAATGCAGTTTAGTCATTTTAAAAACAAACAACAAAACCAATAAAACAAATGCAGGCCCTATTGCATAAGTCGATTATGTGATGGCGGGCTGTTGAATAAGTGGTTTATCTGAGCGAGGCGAGGTGACCTCAGGGAACTTCACTCATGGCTTCTGGCTCTGCCACTCGTGAGGTTGCCCAAGGTCATCTTCAGCTCATTCAAATCAGTTATTCAACAGCAGGCCATCACATATCCCATATATTTGTATGTATATGTTATATACTGTATATACAGTATTCTTTGCAAAAATCTGCATTACTGCAACATTTAGAGTTCAGTCTAAAGTGACAAAAGTAGGAATGTGGTTTTAGGGTTTCCAACCTAAAACCTCACCCTCAACCCTGAAACAAATCAGGGTGCAGTCTTCCTTGGGTTCTCAACCCTATGACCCACCCGTTCTATACACTCCTGAAACATGAACACCTGTGTCCATCACATCTGAGCTTTCTTGCTACCGCAGTGGGGTGAGCTTTTACGGTTGAGAATTTCCTACTTATTGGGGTTTAACATAAAGGCAAGGCAAAGTTTATTTCTTTGGTGCCCATTCCCGAGGCTCTGGGCATCTCAATTTAGAAATACAAGGGAATAAAACATATATAAATACATGTTAAAACCCAATAAAACAAATACTAAAGCAAAATCCAGAATTAATTCATTTCAGCAGTTTCTGTATTATGTTAAATACAGTATATATGTCTGGAAGGCCAGTGAGAAGAGATGGGTCTTAAAAGCGCCTCTTGAACACCTCAACTGAAGGGCCTCCTGATGACTGGAGGAAGCAAATTCTACAGGATGGGGCCAGTGATGCTGAAGGCCCTGACAGTGGCAGTTTTAAGACTCATCCTGGGAATCATCAGGAAGCCCCTAGAGGAGGAATGGAGGGAGCAGACTGGGGCAGCACATGTTAGAGATCAGACAGATAGCCAGGGCCTAGTCCATGTAGGGCCTTAAAGGTGAGTAAACTCACCTTGAAGATAACCTCCACCTGACCAGCAGCCAGTGCAGTTCACACAGCACTGGAGTTACATGACAGAACCTCGAAAGGCCTGTCATCAACCTGGCAGATGCATTCTGCACTAGCTGCAGTCGTGGAGGGTACCTCCCAAGACCCCAAAGTAAAGGACGTTACAGTAATCAAGCCTGGACATTACAAAGGCGTGACCAGAGTGGGCATGTCCTCAGACAGAACTTGGGGTTTGATCCTGACAGTATTCCTCAAGTGGTAAAAACACTTTGACAACCGATGACACCTGAGATTCAAATATCAGTCGTCATCCAGGAACACGCCAAGATCTTACACCCTAGAGGAATCTGTCAATGGCGAGGCCCAAGGAAAGATCAGTTGCCACACTGGAGGTATTCCTGTCACACCTTCAGCCCGGTTCCACTACCAGAACCTCATCTTGTCAGGGTTTAGTCTCAACCAGCTGGAGGACATCCACTCATTGATCTCGGCAGGCAGATGTTTAGTACTTCCACAGCATCAGATGTTTTAGGGCAAAGACACAATTGAGTATCATCTGCATAGCAGTGAAAACCCACATTGTACTTCCTAATGAGCTCACCCAGGGGCAGCATATACACTGCAAACCACACTGGTGACAAGATCGATTCCTGAGGTACTCTGCATGAAGAGCACTTTGGGGAGGAGGAGAAATTCTATCACTACCCCTTGCTTCCTGCCAGCAAGATAAGATTCTAACCAGCAGATGACAGTGCCAGCAAGCCCACAGTACTTCTGATTTAATTGAGCAGAAACCCTGCTCAATCTTTAAATATAGTGGTGTGACCACACCACTATAATATAATTGTAAATTTGGGCATATGTGAACTGTGAAGTCTGTTTCATTGACCCAATGTGTGTGTGTGTTTGAAATAGTTCTACATTTCCCTTTTAGGCTCCATATTAATGCAATCTTTTGCTCCGATATTAATTTTTTAATTATTTAGCCATTTCAGAACCCAATTAAGCTGAAGACTACAATGGAGTGAAACACAATGACATTGGCTCAGCTCATATCACTGGGGTTTGCTTTATTATAATCATCAGTTCAGCTGATGTCACTGTGATCTGAAATTGCTAAGTATTTAAAAAATTAACATTGGGAGGGAAGAGGCTGCATTAAATGAGGCACAAAATAATGAAAATATAGAACCATTTCAGAACAAACACAAAGATATTTCATGCACACATTTACAGTTATATTAACAAATGTAAACATCATCATGTATGTTCCCTTTAAATGTATAGTACTAGCCTTCAAAATGGGGACAAAACTATCAAAATGTGTAGCAAATTCTTATTTTAAAGAATACTAATTTTAATAATAGCAAAAATATGTTTAGTGTCAATAAATGTTGCTATCATGTTAGCTTATTTGCTTTAGTTTGTGTGTCCAGAAATAGCTCTGACATTATGTGGAAAGCTGGTTTATCATCTTCATTGAAGCAAGGGTAAATTTGGGCATGAAGTACATAACGCTGTGCAGAATGCGTAGCAGTTCAGCGGCATGGTCCTACATTTTGCATCATTCCCCACACTTCAGGGGTGGTGACCAGACTATATATAAAAAGAATTGAGAGGTGTAAGCATATAGTTGCCTCATTCAGGTGTTTATACTTCCATTGCTGCACAAATAACTGCACTCTCTGTTCAGTGTACTTCCACGAATAATGTGCAGCCCCAAACAGTTTTCTCTTAAAATCGTGTTCATGTGTTTGGTGATTTCTTACTTTTAGTATTTTTGGATGTGAACTAAACCGCATTAATAAAACTAGGACTGGGCACATTTAGAGATGGACATATATGCCTCGTTAGATCCACGAAAAAAACCTGGTGCAGGGAATTCGCACACAAGGAAAAAGATGTAGCCATACCTATAATGATAACAGAGAATACTGGATGG
This sequence comes from Neoceratodus forsteri, assembly GCA_016271365.2. NCBI lineage: Eukaryota > Metazoa > Chordata > Ceratodontiformes > Ceratodontidae > Neoceratodus > Neoceratodus forsteri. The sequence goes on along the minus strand of CM057449.1, from coordinate 330,878,702 downwards.
GCAACTATGCACAGTGAGGGTGTTCTGCCAAAGAGGGGTTGATTCTATCTAACCTCGAGAGCGAAGCTTGAGAGGTCCATGGGAATCAGAACCCGAGGTGGCAGAACACACTGGTTGTACATAAAGTTGCTCATCCTGTATTTTTTTTATAGTGTACAGTATTATGTAAAATGTGTGCATGGCAGTTTTTTTTGCTTTCAGAATGAAACTGACTTGCAGTCTCGAGAGGTTTCAGAATGCTGTTGTACCACAGAAGGTACAGTATGTTCCATGACTTTTGAACTGCAATATAACATCATTTTGAAAAGGATGGAATTCTATACAGGACAGTGCTCTACTGTACACTATAACAGAATTCCGTCTTGAACAGGGCTCCTAATGAAAGGTGAAAAATTGCTTGCGTGTTTCCAAAACTATTGTGCCATCATAAAACTTTGCCAGAATTAAAAAGAAACAGCACAGAAGTAATAGTGTAGATGCTGCCAGCCACACAAGCCCCAGCACTTCGAGTCAACCTGAGTGAGCTGCTATTTAACCAGCAGAGTGCTACACTCAAATGTCATTGATTCATAAATAGTTATCACTTTACTTCAAGCCCGCAATTCTATACATAAAAAGTTATCAGACAAATCCATGTAAAATCCAGTTCATCCAATGCAGAAACACTCCTATATGCTTTATAAATGAAAAATAAAGTATTAAGGTTCTCTATACAGATTAAATTCTACATTGCCTATACATAAAGCGTGTATGTCACTGCAGTTATATATTGCTAGAATCAAAGGAATAAAAGAAACAAGATTCTAAAGGGAATAGTTAGAAGTGCACTTGCTTAGTCCCAAAATAAGAATAAATCTCTAGAAAGGACAGAAGCTATTAAAGTAGGCTGGCACATTGTGAAAAGGTAGCATGCTGTGGCTCTGTGATAGTGCAACAGATTTAAAATTAAAAGTCAAAATTGCATACAGTGCACCATAAAAGTACTTGGGCAATTTAGAGGATTTCAGTTATAAAACTTGGAAGACTACCCACTGAAGTTTGAATTTAGAGCTTGGATAAACTCTCAAACAAGTGAGGGAGAAAAAATACTATAAAGGGTTAGTGCATGGTGTGAAATTGCTATACAGTGGCTCAGTGATTACAATAAAATTTTCAAGAATGGTTGAAAAACAAAATGGCCAGAACCGTAAGCTAGGCATCAAAGTGAGTTTTGAATCCTATTCATTTTATTAAACACCAGGTGCTTATATCGGCCCCTGTTATGATTCACATTAGATTTTAAACTTAGCACCTGTCATAAACTCCTCTAACTAGAGAGGGAGAAAAATGCTAAAAGGGCTAGCGCATGGTAAGAAAATGCTATATTGTGGCTCAGTGATCACTAAAAGTGGCTGAAAACCAAAATAGAAAAATCCCAACTAGCCAGATCCCGCATTAGGGCATCACAATGGATTTTGAATCCTGTTAATTTTATAAATCCCAGGTGCTTAATTCAGCTCCTGTTAACATATTACAGATGTCTGCCTACTTGACTATCTATCAGGTCTGATAAAGTCATGACTAAAAGGCAAATTAAAGAAGACTGATATAATCTTGTGATTCTACCGAAGTTCAAATGCCTAAAGGGCCCATGTTATTAATATATGGTTCATACTAAAGTCTCCCTAGTAAGTATAAAACTGAATCTTTTAACATGGGCTGGCACAAGAAAAGTGGAATTTTACAGTGGCTCAGTGATCGCTACACAGTTAAAAGGAAAATATTTTTTGATATGGCAATGATAGCCATAATATAAAACCCAAGTCCATACTCCAACTAAAATACAAATACATGTTTCTAGGGACATGGATATGTTGTTCATCCACACTGTCTGGCAGGTTCCTTGCCACTTTAAATCTTGCCGGAAGGTCTTCAAGCTGGCTCCTCCCACCCACCTGGGTGGTAAAACTCGGCGCTGCCCATGACGCCAGATCTTCCTTACCGCTTGGAAGCTCAGGTTCCTCCTTAACGCTCTGCATATAGACTGGATCCTAATTCTTGGTTCCTGGAAACTAATTCTAAAGTTTTCAAGACTTGGTCTAATTACTCCCTCGCAACTGCGATGGACAAATCGACTCCCGGATTTCGTGGCGGTGCCATGTGGGCAGAAAATGTCCAGGACGGATCCGCACTCCACGCGTCCTACTGCCTCGGCCTAGATCATGACCCACAGGCCTGCAAATTATGCCGCTCATTTTGCCCAACGTCCTGGAAGACCAAGGCTGCCTGGTTACAGCTTGGCGCCCCGAGAAGCGCCACCCGGGCCGTGAAGTCCAAGGAGGCCCGCTGGTGGTGTCCACAGCGCTGGCTCGGCTGAGCAACTCAAGCAGATTATCGCCTCGAGAGGAGGTGGCCCAGGGCGATCTTCATCTTCCTCGGTCACGGCATTTATCCCGCCTCTCTGGGATCCTCCACAGCTTCTTTAAGGAGCTTTGCAGTGCCTTCCATGAAGGAGAGGGACCATCGGACACCTTCTTGGTCCAAAAGAAGGACTCGAAGGTAAGTCCCACGCCGGCGTTCGTGGGAGCGGAGAGGTCCCTTCCCCAGACAGTCGACACTCAACTTCAGTCGAGGTTGCAGCTAAGGCCGCTGGCTTCACGGTGTCCCCATCCAGGTCAGCCCGGCCGAGACACCCGTCGGCAGCGGTTGAGATTTTCTTGACCCGTCGGACGGGCTGTAAACTGGTGAAGCCAACAACCCTTCTTCTCTGGTTCTCCGTGGAGACCAAGGACTTGCCTGCGCCTCCCATGCCAGAGTCCCGGTCAAGGTTTCCGAGCTTGAGGAAGGCGGGTGTCCCCGCCCCTTCCCAGACCATACCGGAAACTGAGGGGTCTCGATCTCGGGACCTCATCTCGGTCCCTCGGGCCTCGGCGGTCTCGGATCTCTGCACTGAAGTAGCGGCGGCGCTGGCAGTCTCGCCTTCCTCCTCGGAAGAGGAGAGGCTTCAACGAAATTGTGTCGACGTTATGAGGACTTAATGTGGCAGCAGTTACTTTTGTCCAGGAGCGAGCCGGCGCGTCGCCTTCCGGCCATCAAGTGGCTGTCACCCGAACAGCGAAACAACCCTCGCTGTAGTCGAGGGTGCCCAGGCCTGGGCCGGTTGTTTGACCGAAACCAGCTGCCCCACCAATTGTGATGGAACCTCTGCCTCCCTAACCGAAATCGGGGCGCCCGACCAAGGACTTTCGGTCGGGTCAGGGTCTGCCCAACAGGTTGTCAGTCACCCTCACTCCCGACCGTCCTCGGCGGGTGTGGGGTGGCTCAGGCCCCAGGCAGCTCTTCACGGACCTCGGAGTCCGATGACGACTCCTCCTGTTTTCCAGGCCCCTTGACCTGGAGTCCTCCGGGGCAGTCGATGGACGAGAGCCCATCGCCTTTTATGGGTCTGCTTCGCTCATCTCGAGTCCACCGGGATGCAGCTCGAGCCCATATCCAGCGGGCCAAGTATCCCTGACGGAGATACTGGACCAAGGGATTCACCCATGGAGGCTTTCCGTGGCTGAAGCCATTGTTAGCCCAGCCTTGGAGCTTTGGCAGTGGCGGCTTCCTGTCCTGCACCTTCGCCAGGATGGGCAGGAAGTATGCGATCCTACCGGCTCTTTGTCCGGTTTTGGAGGACCCTCTGCGGAGGGTTGGTCACCGATAGCGTTTCCGGCATTCCGGGAATGCTAGGATGTGGATAAGCCTCCGACAAGGAGTCCAAAAGTTGGACTATGCGGGCGCAAGGTGTACGCTGTGTCCTCCTTGGCCTTTGTCAGGCCAGCTCGGCCATGCTGATGGCACACTTCTCCACGCCTCATGTGCTCCTGGATAAGATGATCCTCATCTCCCGCCAACCTGCAGACCACAGTCAAGCAGGTGCAGGACCAGGGAAGGGTGGTGGCAAAACAGCAGCTCCAAGCGGCTCTGGACATTGAGACTCCCTTGCCAGATCAGTTGCGGCCGCAGGTGGCCATGCGCCGCAGAGCATGGCTGAGGATATCCACCTTCACGGCGGATACCCAGCATAAACTGGCAGATGTCCCTTCCTGGGGACTGACCTGTTGGCCCTGTGTGGAAGGCCACCTCCAGCGGATTGAAAAGTCCACTGCTACCCTGGACTCTGTCACCTCCACACAGAAGGACAAGGGCCGTCGTCAACAACATAAGTCCTTTAAGCCTTTCTGTACCTGCACGTCCGGCCCAACAGCACCAGCATCAGGGCCAGCAGGCCTGCTGGCGCATCCCAAAGCCAAGCCTGTGGCTTCCTCTAACAGGAAGCAGGGAGGAAAAGGCCCAGGAGGTTCCTCGGCCGGTCCCTCCTCCAAGCCTGCCCAGTGACGGGTTGAGGGGTGTCGCCTCAGCCTCGCCACTCCCCTGGTTCCCTCCATGGGGACGGCTCGCCACTTCCTTTCTGCCTGGTCCACTATCACCATGGACCGCTGGGTGTTGGAGGTGGTAGGGAAGGGCCTGCCCTGGAGTTCGAGCAGGCCCGCCCTTCTGAGCTGTCACCTCGGGGGGCTCACGGGGTCCACAGCCTCTCTGTCGGCTCGCTGAGCCGACATCGATCTACTCCCGCGAAAAGGAGGTGATCAGGAAGGTGGCGGATCCTCCACCAGGCCGGGGTTTGTGTCCAGGTACTTTCTGGTCCCAAGCGGATGGGGGTTTGCGCCCATTCTAGACCTGCACGACCTGAACAGGTTCCAAAGGTCTCGAACCTTCAGGATGGTCACACTTGCTCAGATAATTCCATCCTTGGAGCAGGCATGTGGTTCTGTTCTCTGGACCGCTCAGGAGCGTTCTTTCACGTCCCAATCCATCTGTTCCACCAGAGATTCCTCCGCTTCAGGGCAGAGGGATCCCTCTACAGTTCAGGCCATGCCCTTCGGGCCTTCCCTAGCTCCCAGGGTCTTCACCAAATGCATGGCAGTGGTGACAGCATTCCTGTGGCGCTGAAGGCTCGGTGTACCCTACCTGGATGACTGGCTGATTGCAGCCTCCTCCAGAAGCGGAGGTCGGCGGTCCAGAGATCTGGCCCTCCAGGTTTGCTCTCAGGTTGGCCTCCTCATCAACGAGGCCAAGTCGCGAACTCGTGCCAAAGCAGGTGATACAATTCATCGGGCAGAGCTCACGACTCTCTACGAGCCAGAGCATGGCTCCCGTGGACAGGGCCGAGGTTCTTTCCTCCTTTGCCCAGTCATTTCAAGTTGGGCAGTGCGCCTGCCCAGGATTTCCTGGGCCTCATGGCAGTCTGCACCAGTGGTCCGTTGGGCCCGTTGGTACATCGTCCCCTTCAATGGGGGCTGGCCAGCCAATGGTCACAGCACTCCGATCCCTTGGATCAGCTAGTGACAGTGATCCAGGGATGTGGGCACGCCTCAGTGGTGGACCATTCCAGCACATCTGCAGGAGGGCATCCTGTTCGTCTGCCCGAGCCGGCGGTCTTTCTATCGACCAATGCCTCTCTGATGGGTTGTGGTGCCCATCTGGGGAGCACAGAGCGCTTGGCCTCTGGTCCCCTCGGAGTCCGATGTCACATCAACCTGCTGGAGCTTTAAGAGGTTCATCTAGCCCTCACCGCCTCGCTCCGTTTCTATGGGTTCAAGTGGTCCAGGTCCAGAAGGACAATACCACGACCATGTACTACCTAAACCGCCAGGGCAGGACAGCTCCATGCCTCTGTGCAGGGAGGCTTTCCACATTTGGTCACTTGTGCACAGCCTGGAGGCGGATCTCTCTGCCATCCATGTGGCATGAGCCTCCAACATTCTGGCTGATGCCCTAAGCGGATAGGGGCTACGTCCCATGAGTGGTCTCTTCTGCGGAGTAGTACAAGATCTGTTCTCCCACTGGGGCATGCCTCAGGTGGACCTGTTTGCCTCCAGGAGAATGCAGGTTGAGACTGTTTCATGCCCACCCCTCAGCAGGGCTCGCTGCAGGATGCCTTCTCGAGGCCATGGACCCCGGGCCTTTCTCGCCTTTTCCCATTTCCCTTGATCCACAAGGTGCTTCTCAAGGTGAGAAGGGACAAGGCGCAGGTGATTCTGGTAGCCCCAGACTGGCCCCACCAGTTCTGGTATCCAGATCTCCTCAGTCTCAGCTTCAGGCTTCTAAGGCGGCTTCCAGCCACCCGGACCTGATCTCGGTCAATCAGGGAAGGTATTCCATCCAGACCTTCAATCCCTGCACCTGATGGCCTGGTTCCTGAGCAGCTAGAGTTCCAGGCCTTGGGTCTTTCCAACGAGGTCCTCAACGTTGTTGAGGCGTCCCATAAGGAGTCGACCAGGAATGCTATGCCTTCAAATGGAAGAGATTCTCCATTTGGTGTCGGGCACGAGGCCTAGACCCTTCCTCCTTCTCCTTGGTAAGCATTCTAGACTACCTGTGGTCCCTTTCTCAGCAAGGGCTTTGGTCGACGACCTCAAGGTGCACCTGGCAGCCATCTCTGCTTACAGGCGCGGGCGAGAAGCGATCGATTAACACAGGAAAGTGGTGAGCTAAAGGTCTTGATCCATATCCCTCCGGTGCGAGAACCTCCATCTCCATGGGATCTACTGCTGGTACTGGCTAAGCTCATGGGCAAGCCATTCAACCGATGCACAGGTGTGACATCTCTCACCTGTCATGGAAGACCACCTTCTTGGTGGCCATCACGTCAGCCAGAAGGATGGGAGAGCTCAGGCTTTCCATCGAGTCTCCTTATCTGGTCTTCCACAGGGACAAGTTTGTCCTCGCCCTCATCGAAATTCCTTCCGGTGGTGTCGGAGTTTCACCTTAACTAGGTGTTGACTCTGCCAGTGTTCTACCCAAGTCACCTGGAGGCCGAATATAGGCTCCATACTTTGGACCCTAGAAGAGCACTCGCCACTATAAGGAGCGGATCGCTGAAGTTCGGGAGAGGTTCACCAGCTGTTTGTCACCACGCTGAAACTGCACCTGGCAGACCTGCAGCCAAGCGGATGATAGGCAGGTGGGTCACCTTTGCATAGATCTCTGCTATAGGTTGGTGGGCATGGAGCCTCCAGAGGGATAAGGCTTATTCTACCGCCATACGCTGCATCGGCGGCTGCTTCAAGGATGTCCTATCAGAAATCTGCAGGGCTGCTACCTGGAAGTGAGCACACCTTCATCACCCACTACCACATCGACCTTGAGTCATGCCGGGATGCTGGTTTTGGGGCCTCGGTTCTCCAGTCCTTAAGTAGGGGTGTGCCTTGCCTCCCTCCTCCCAGAGAACTGCTAGGAATCTGCCAGACAGTGTGGATGAACAACATATCCTTGTCCTAGAATACAGGTTACTCACCTGTAACAGGAGTTCTTCGACACAATCTGGCTTCCAGCAGGCTAGATCTGCGCCATGGGGTGGAGCCGAAAGTTTTTCCACCCGGTGGTTGGGAGGAGCCAGCTGAAGATCTTCCGCAAGATTTAAAGCGCAAGGAACCTGCCAGACAGTGTGGATGAACAACATATACCATTCCTAGAACTCCTTTCACAGGTGAGTAACCTGTATTTATAGCAAAATTGCCCAATGTAATACAATGCAAAAATAAATTTTTAATAAATCACAAGCTGTCTCAGTAAGTCGATGTTATTATTTTTAAATTAAACAGACTAAGCAAATGCCTTTGTATTTTAGTTGGCATTTTTTTGTCACCCAAGATTCTTTTGTTTGAGTGAAAAGCCCAAATGAAAAAGCTGAAGTGAGTGATGAAAAAGATCTAAAAGGAAAAAAATACATATTCATGGGTGATTTTCATACAAGATAACTGCAGAATCCACCTAGGAGTCCCCGTGAGCAAGATACATGTAGTGGTGTCTGAATAGAATATAATTTTGTGGCTTTTCAAATTTTTTTTGAAAAATGGAAATCAAGACGGTGGCAAACATAAAATAAATTTTTCTCACCAAAAAGGATTGACCCCAAATTAAAAAGATCCTTTTCATGAGGACCAAATTATTTTTTGTTCCAGGAGGCTATCCAAAAGACTACTGAGGATGTTCAGAAACTGAAATTTTAAAATTGAATAACTTTGGAACGGATTTATATGTTTTCATTAAACCAGAGAAAGGCACATCTGTAGACCAAGCCCTTTTACCCTGAAAATTTCAGACCAAAATTCAGAACCCTCTGGGCACAGTACAATGACAAAAGATGCCAAACAACAGCACATTTTTATGTTTTTTCGCTATTCACATCTTACAATTCACACATCTGATCGAAATGAAACTTGGCTTAATATAGACTACTAGATCTATAGGGCCCAGAGAAGTGAGTGTAAAAGCAGATCAGACTAGCAAAAGCTCCTACTGTAAGGGGCTTCTGCAGGATGCATCTGGCAACCCTAGGAAATTCTGGGTGCATGTGAAAACATTCCTAGGTGCTAAGAAACCTCACTTAGACGATGATATGATCATTGACGGAATCCACTGCAACGACTTCAGGACTATTATGGTGGTGTAAATAAGCAATTCTCTGACCTGTCCTGGCTCACATCTATGTTTCTCCCCGCGCAGCCTTTATCCAAATCCACTTTGCCTCCCCTTCTGTGCTTGCCCTCCCTTTACTTTAAGGCGGTTCTAAATCGCAAGTCCTCAGCTTACTTAACATCATTTCTGATAATACTAGTGTAGGCTCTGATGGAATTGAGCCCAAACTTTTAAAACTTGCCACACCATTCATTGCCCTGCCACTGTCTAGGATTTTCACCCTCTCTCTCTCTCGCTGGATTTGTCCCGAGATCTGGAAAGTGGCCAAAGTCACCCGGTTCCTAAGAAAGGAGATAAAAGAGATATGGCTAATTACTGTCCGATTGCTATCCTGTCAGTCTTGTGCAGATTAATGGAAGAACTTGTATCTATCCAAATTACTTAATTCCTGACCAAATACAACCTTCTCATCAATTTAGTATGGCTTTCATAAAGGTCATAGCACCATCACTGCCTTGCTTCACCTTACAAATGACACACTTACTGCAGTGGACAAAGGCCAATTAATGGGGCAGTATTTATCGACCTCACCAAGGCATTTGACCTCGTTGATTATCCTCTTCTTGATAGCCTCCAAGCCCTTGGTTTCTCTTGACTCAGTGGCCTGGTTTGGGAGCTATCTATCAAACAGAATCCAGCTTGTCAGATTCAATTCTGCAGTGTCCAGACCGTGTAATTAACCTAGGTGTTCCTCAAGGTTCAATATTAGGCCCCCTTCTCGGCACTATTTTTATAATAATAGTATCTCGTCATTATCCTGATTGCATTGCAATCCTTTATGCTGATGACCTGGTCCTGTACTACAGTGACAACAACATACACCGCATCAACTAGACACTTTCTTCTGCTTTCATGTCTACTCAATCTTGGCTTCTCCACCATAAGTTAATTCTTAATACAAATAAAATGCAAACAATGCCGTTTGGGACAGCAGTCAAAATGAAGCACAACTTGGACCTATTTAAGGTGTTTGTTGTTGGTCAGAATTGGGCCTAGACCTTGAATTGGTACCTCTTCAAGTATCTAGGAGTCCTCCTTAATGAAAACCTCAACTTTGATTAGCACATAATGACCACCTGTAAATCAGTTAATACTAAATTGGAGTAGTCTACAAAGCCAACTATGTCCTCACACGTCGGCTAGATTAGCCATCACCAGGGGATCTTGCTTCTGTCGCTATCCTACGAGGGTAGTCTCGTATCTATATGCATCCCAATCTCTTCAGGAAGTGGATACCACCACAATACTATCTGCAGGTATGCTTCTGCTTTCCCTGGTCAAAACACCATTGCCAGCTCTGTGCGGACCTAAACTGTCTTCCCCACTTCTGTCTGTACTCTGGACCTTAGCTCCCTGACTGACAATAAACTCAGCAATGGTATCCTATTTCACAAGCCTCCTGCTATCTCTGCTGCCCTCCTCGTATGGTCTTGATCAGCTGATAAATCCCTGCTGCTTATAACTAGGTGTAAATCTAAGAAAGGGACCCTAGCTTTCACACACTGGCCAAACTCTGGAACTCCCTACCTCTGGACATCCACCTAGCTCCCAGTCATGTCCAATTTAAAAGCAGATGTCACTCCTTCCTCTACAGCCAGGTCTGCTGTACCTGCTTCAAACCCCTGAACATGCCATCCTATCTCTATGGTCATGCTGTCTCACCTCCCACTGCTGCAAGCCGACCCTAAACTTATCCTGCCTATCTAGTCCTGTTGTCAAGGCACTTATGTCTCAACCAAATATACCACTTATGCCCGTATACTTAACTGCTGTTTGCTAAATGTGTTATTGTCATCCGAACCTTGTATTGCATTTGAACTCTATAACTATACTGTAAATGCCTATGTACTGGAGTACCTTGGTTTCTCTGTACTACTGTTTTTTCCCCTACCCAAAAGGTATTCCTATTTGTCCTACCTCATTATCAGTTGAAGTATTGACTATTGTTAAAGTATGTTGTAATCAGTCATGTTTGTTCTGTATGCCTTGATGTACTGTACCCTCCGGTCGTGGCCTGAAAAATAGTCATTTCCATGGCTAGTGCTCCTACCCAGTAAACAAAAACTAAATAAGGGATCTTTCCCACAAGATGTTGCATGCAAAAGTTTGTGCAAATCCATTGAATGGTTGTGAAGATACTGAAGTTCAAATCTGAGGTTTAACATAGAATGCCCTACTCAACCCTAAATCTGGAGGAGTTGCCATGCCCGTATAATGTATATCTACTTATATCTGTACCAATAATATATGTAAATATATAAATATGTAGAATAATACATGGGGTAGTATAATAATGAGATTTACACACACCCATGGTGTTGGATGTTACACAAACTCCGAGAGCAAAGTTTGAGGGGCATATACAAGCATCCAACAGCAAGGGTGTGCGTAAAATTTTAGCTTTACACTACCACATATTTTGTTTTTATAATTACTGGTAGCATTTGCTCACCTTGAAAATAGTGGTTCTGGTAACACTTCTGAGGCGGGGCTTTTCCTTTTTACTTTTTTTTTTTTTTTTTTTTTTTACTTTTTGCGTGATTGCCCAAAACTTGACATAAAAGAATTAAACAGCAGTTATATGTCTGGCGAAGCTATGAAAACACTTAATGCAAATCTGTTTACTGTGTTGTGATAGAAGTGTGTCCATGAAGGACAGCAGCGTGGCCTGCGAGTGAGGAGGAAACCTGGCATGTGTTCAGCATTATAATCAGTGGCAACTGGGGTTTAAACAAAGAAGTGCAAGATTATGCACATAAGGAAGAGAAACCTTGAAGTCACCTATAGACTGGGAGAGGAGTTGCTGGCAGTCATAAGGGAAGAAAGAGACTTGGGCATCATCATCACCAATGACCTGAAATCATCCAAGCAGACCACTAAAGCAGCAGAGTAAGGCTAGGGGATGTTGGGGTGTATTAGTAGGGATATCACAAGTCGGAAGAGGGAGGTAATAATCCCTCTTTACAAGACACTAGTTAGGCCCCATCTGTAGTACTGTGTGCAGTACTGGAGGCCCACACCTTCACAAGGACATTAACCAAATTGAGGCAGTCCAGAGAAGGGCAGCCAACATGGTGCAGGGACTGCATCAGAAAACATATGAGGACAGATTAACGGAGCTTTATATGTATACTCTAGAACAAAGGAGGGAGAGAGGTGATATGATCAAAACATTCAAACACCTTAAGGGCATTAACAAGGTGAAAGAGTTTAACGTTTCAATATAAGCAAAATAGCAGGACAAGGGACACAGCATGAGATTAGAGGGAGGCAGATTAAGGGGTAATGGAGAAAGTTCTTTTCACAGAAAGGATGGTGGATGCATGGAACGCCTACCTCAGGAAGTGGTGGATATGAATACAGTGCAGGGCTTCAAACAGGCATGGGATAGGCATAAGGGAGCAGTACAGATGAGTATGACTAGATAGGCCATTGACAGAGCAAAGGCCGATGGCACATTTATAAGGTAGAAAAATAAATGGGCAGACTGGATGGGCCTTCGGTCCTTATCTGCCATCAACTTCTATGTTTCTGTGTTTATAATGGCAAGTTATTACCAGGTTTCCTATGGAAGAATACTCTCACCAGTTATTATATATTGAATAATTGATAGCAAATGGTAAATTACAGGACTTTATTTCCAATAAAGGGTTCTGATGATGACATAAACCATAAGAATGAAGCTTTAATCATTTTAAATGCCACCAGAACCCCAAAATGAAATTTCCAGCTTTGGAATACACATTTACCCATTTTTTTATTATGCAATAAGGCATGACTGGTGTTGGGTTCTCATTAGTGGCTTTATCCCTGAGGAGTTGTGGGGCTGGGGCATTGCAGAGGCTTTCGTTTCATGGGTAAGATTAAAAAGATAGCCCAGACCCTGGAGTGCTTTTTTGTAAATCTTTCTGTTTCTGCCTCGTCATTCTTACCGATCCTATCTTCCTCATCTGGCAGCTGTCCAAGCTTGTCACCTAACCGGCACCGCAGAAGTCCAGTACCTTTTCTCACTTTTTACCCACCGTGGTGGTGCCTTTTGGGAGACATTCCCTCCGGATGTCTGAATTCTGGTGGCAGGGAACCCCTTGTGCGGGCAGAAATGTGGTATAGTGTCAAGCATGTCGGTGCCATCCTGCTGGCTGGGAACACTTTTCATTGCTCTCCTCCCAAGACCCTGGCATGAATGGGCATCATAAAGCATGGAACAAGTATGCACGGTACTTCTCACTCTGCAATCCCCACCTTGCCCACATTACCATTTGATCACTAGATGGTGCTAGCATGGTGGAGATCAGATTTCCACCCACTCCAAGGCGGCAAGGGTCCACTGCGACGCTCAAACATCTTTACTATATTAGCCACCATCCCGGTCTCATTCCCAGACCCGGATAACCAACACTGTGAGTCATACCTCTCAACTGTTCCTGATTTTCAGGGATGTCCTTGATTTTATCTTAGAATTTTCCTCTGTCCCTCATTAAGTTTGTGTTTTTGTGACTGAACAGTGCAGATTGTAAGCACAAAATAATGTCAGACATTATAGTTTCAGACTTGTTCTTCTTCAGAAAATGCATCTTACACTAATCCCCTTGTTTTGTTAGCTTTCTGAGTGAATATTACAAGTTTTGAAGATGTGTCCCTGATTTTGGGTCTGTGTCACTAATTTTTTTTTAAAACCTTGTCCCCAATTTCTGAGGCAAGAGGTTGAGAGGTATTCTGTGAGTGACAATCCCTGGAGTGCCTTAATGCCTTTATTAAACTAAAAGATTTACTTTGTTTTTAAATGAATGTTTTATAGCTCAGATCTGTTTGTTCTATTGTACACGGAAGTTTCCAATTGTTGATTACTTTATTTATTGAATTTGTGGACCGAGTATGCCCACTGAGATTAGAAGTCCGCTTTTCAGGGGAGGAATACAGATGGAAACCAACTGAAACTGAACCAGATGATTAAGCTGTTGGTGGTATTTTTAGTGAACTGTTAACCATAACCCTTTTAGAGTTATATCAGCCAGTCACAATGCTGCATTTCCAACCATTGTTTTTGATACATGGCTCAAGCCATATAGGGCAGCTGCTGTAGGAAAATATGGTTCTGGGGCATAGATATGGTGCAGTATCCACACTTCTGCCAGTCTTCCTTTCCCTTCAATTCAGCCAGAACATCTTCAAGCTAGGCTCCTCCCAGCCACTCATGTGGTATATTCCTCAGCTCTGCATGACACCAGATCTTTCTTTCCTCTGGAAGAGTCAGGTCTACTCCTTTGCAGCTCCATATGTAGTGTAGGCCCTAAGTTCTTTCAACCCTTTTTGCATCTTCAACTTGAATATTTTGAATTCTTCATTCTGATATGGAGTGTGAAGAAGCTCGGTCTGGTCCCGCCTTCAAGCTGTGTCGCTTTGTAACCAGAAAATGTCCTGGACAGACCCACATTACTCGTGGTATATACTGCCTTGGGGCAGAGCACAGCCCTCAGGCCTGCAACCTGTGCAAATCACTGTTGCTCTTGTCGCTTGAGGATCATTACACTTGCCTCCTTCTCGGTTGGCCGGGGAATGGGACCCCCAATCCTCTAAAGACTCAAAGGCGTGTCCACGGCGGCGGGCTCAGCCACTCAACTTGAGGCCATGGAAGAGACAGTAGCCCAGGCTGTGGTGATTTCTTTCTCAAGCGTCGCACTGCTCCCGGACAGGGCCAGTGTGCGTGGTGTCCTTCCCAGGCACACTGTGTGAGATGTGCCAGTCTTTGTAAACCCTCAGGAGAACCCTTCCCATGGTGAGAAAAGAAAGGAAGAAATCCTGCCATTGTACCTGGGATGGAGAATGAGCATGCTCTTTCTGCTCCTGCGATTCCCTTGACCGCTTGATGGCCATCACACATGGCCTTGGCCAGGCATTTCTTGGTTGATGTTTAGGCCATGAGCCCCAGAGTAACCCAGTTGGGCTTGTTGGCTGAGATGCTGGCTGACCAGCTGATTGAGATTTTTCTCACCTGGTAAACCTGTTGTCTGCGGGAATCGAGGATGACTCGATCGTGAGGACCCCGTCCTTTGATCCTCTCTCAGAAGGTTCAGGAGCAGCCGATCGTGCAGACTTTCTCCTCCCAGGAGCTACCTCCTTTGGGGGTTTGTCAGAAGGATCTGGTACATGTCCTGTATACGGCTCCTCCTCCTGTTTCTCCTCGCTGTCGATGTTCCAGTCATCGGTTAAGGTCACGGTCTCAGTCAAGAGTGCAGTCGAGGGAATCTTTGTGTGCCCACGCTTGTCCCTCAGCCAGGAAGTGGCGTGGCGCCCCTTCCTTTTTGTCTTTGACAGTGAAAGGCTCTATTGCAGGTTGCGCCGGTGCAATGAGGAGCTGATGTGGCAACAGTTAGTCCTCAGCACAGTACTGCCCCTTCCCAGATCCCAGTGCTTCCCTGGTCACCCCAGTCTGACCCACCCAGTTCTACCATGCCTGGTGTCTCCGAGCGATCCTCTCCACCAATCCAGGTGAACCCACTGCCCAAGCATCCCTTACAGGGAACCCCTACCAAGGCTGTCTTGCCAGCTGCCGCCTTCCAAATCGCTTTTGGTGAAATCACCACTTGCACAAGTCCAAGGTGGTTCATGGGGAAAAGTGTCTGACGGCAGGCTTTGGACTCCCAAAAGTCCTCCATGCAGTCCTTCAGAACCACAGGATTTCAGTCAATCAATCAATCAAAATCTTTATTTATCCAGGCGAACATCATTGAGCGAGGCACATTTGGTAAGATGGACCTGTTGTAACAAAGTCATAACACATGACGCTGTTCCACATAGAAGATTGATAAATAAGCTGGGTAGGCTCGGGTGTGGGAAGTTGGTCAACTGGGTGGCAAACTGGTTGACGGGCAGAAAACAGAGAGTGGTGGAAATGGTATACAGTCAGAAGAGATGCAAGTCACAAGTGGGCACCTCAAGGATCAGTCCTGGGGCCAGTCCTTCAACATCTTCATTAGTGACCTTGCAGATGGACTAGAGGGTAAGGCTTGTCTGTTTGCAGATGACACCAAAATCTGCAACAGAGTAGATGATCCAGATGGGTGGGCAGAATGAGAAGAGATCTGGATAAACTAGCAGAATGGTCAGAAGAGTGGCAACTGGGATTTAATGCAAAGAAGTGCAAAATCATGCACATAGGGAAGAGAAACCTGAAGCCACCTATAGGCTGGAGGAGTTGCTAGCAGTCACAAAGGAAGAAAGAGACTTGGGCATCATCATCACTGATGACCTAAAATCATCCAAGCAGACCTCCTAAAGCAGTAGGTAAGGCTAGGGGTGTTAGGGTGTATTAGTAGGGGTATCACAAGTCGTAAGAGGGAGGTAATAATCTCTGTACAAGACACTGGTTAGGCCCCATCTGGAGTACTGTGTGCAGTATTGGAGGCCACACCTTCACAAGGACATTAACCAAATTGAGGCAGTCCAGAGAAGGCAACTAAAATGGTGCAGGGACTGCATCAGAAGACATATGAGGACTGATTAACGGAGCTCAATATGTATACCCTTGAGCAAAGGAGAGAGAGAGGATATGATCGAGGCATTCAAACACCTTAAGGGCATAAACAAGGTGAAAGAGCCTAACATGTTTAAATATAAGAAAAATAGCAGGACAAGAGGGCACAGCATGAGATTAGAGGGAGGCCGATTAAGGGAATGTGAGGAAATTCTTTTCACAGAAAGGGTGGTGGATGGCATGGAATGGCTTACCACAAGAAGTGGTGGCTACGATACAGTGCAGGACTTCAAACAGGCATGGGATAGGCATAAGGGAGCAATACAAATGACTATGAATAGATAGGCCACTGACAGAGCAAAGGCCGATGGCACATTTATAAGGTAGAAAAGAAATGGGCAGACTGGATGGCCTTGCGGTCCTTATCTGCCATCAACTTCTGTTTCTATGTAACAAGGTCACAAACAATAAAAAGCAAAAAATCATACAAGGAGTATACATAGCATACATGATCACAAAAGCACTACAATACATAAGGCACAAGGTGCAACAGATAATAGACATACATAAGGAATATCGTGGAATAACCATCTATAATTTTAATATCAATATATCGCTATGTAGTGGGGCAAAATCCAAGGAGACCATTTCTAGTTTTGCATGAGGACATATACATCAGGGGCAGGGAAGGAAGGATGGCGGTAAAGGGTAGCAACCGATTGGAATGAGGTTAAGGACCTTGGGACAGAACCAGGAGCCAGGATCAGGCAGCATTACGCTCGAGGGATGAAGGGAAAGGCATATACACCACGCCGGAATAGGCAGGCATTGCAGGATTAGGATCAAGGGAGACAATTACAAGACTCCTTAATAAGACGAGTAAAGTGTCTTGAAAGTGGTAATGCTGATAGGAGTACTCAGCTTCAGTGCTTTCTGCAGATTGTTCCATAGGGAGGCCAGCACAAAGCTTATAGCTGCCCTACCAAAGTGTGACTTGATTTTGGGGATTGTCAAGGAGATGGTTGTAGAGCTCCTTGGGGCATACTTGCCTAGCTATTTTACGGGAGGCAGTCAAAGATGTATTTGGGGAGCTTGTTGGAGATCACTCTGAGAGTCCATAGAGCAGCATTTCTCTTCCATCTGTACTGGAGGAAGTCCAGCCCATGGTTGCATATAGTACACAGTGGTGTGTAGTGAAGGGAAGCCCAGTAATAAATCTTAGGGCCCTGTGATATGTCATGTCCAATTTTGAGAGGAGAGAGGCAGGACAGTGACTGTACAAGAAGTCCCGTGAATCAATCAAGGAGAGAACGCTTGAACCAAACGTAGTTTGGCGTCCTTTGTTAGGTGGTGGCTGATCCTAAAAAGTCCTAACCTTTGTAAAAGTTTTTAGTAAGTCCTCTGTATATTCTGTAAATGAAAGCCTATGATCCAGCCAAACTCCTAGATATTAGAATTTTGAAATAAATCCCAGTGTTTCTCCGAGGATTGTAGAAATTTGCAGCACTAGTCCCACGCCAACTGGGTTAGCTGCATGAATAAGAGAAGAAAAGAGCATTGCTTTGGTTTTCTTAGCATTGAGCAAAGCTTTTTGTTTAGTAGCTGTTTTTGTAGTAAGTTGAATTCAGCGTGTGGGTCATTACATGCCACTTCTGGGTTGAGCGGCTCAGCAAGTACAGTATCCTCTGCAAACAGATGAATGTTAGCCCTGGTTATAGAGACATCAATGTTGTTGATGTATATAGCAAAACAAAATAGGACCTAATATAGATCCTGAGGAATGCCTCTTAGAAGTGGTTTGAGGGTTGAGAATTCACCTTCGCCTTTACTTGCTGCAGACAATCTGAGAGGTAGTTGTTAAACCATAGCAAGGACAGAGATTCCAAACCTATTGCTTGCAAGGAGAAGAGTAGCAGACTATGATCAACAGTGTCAAAGGCTTTGCTTAAATCGAGAAATACCTATGACATAATTTCTATTATCCAATTCTCTTTGCAATCGTTTGTCACCTTTGCAAGAGCTGTAACAGTGCTGTGTTTCGCTCTGAAGCCTGATTGGACAGAATTTAGGAGATCTGTATCTTCAAGGTATATCCTTAGCTGATTACTTACATTTTTTTCCAATAGTTTGGACAGGACGGAAGAATGGAAATAGGCTTATAGTTGTTAAGGTCATCAGGATTTCCTGACTTAAACAGAGGGATGACAAGTGCCGATTTCCAAATGGATGGTATGATCCCTTGGGATAAGGAGAGGTTAAATAAGTGAATGATAGGTACAGCTATCGGTAATGCCACTTTAAAAATAGGGATCAAGAGAGTCTGCACCAGCACTTTTCTTTGTATCCAACTTCAACAGCATATCTTCTGCTTCTCTGAGAGAGGTAGGATGCAGGGAGAATCTTAGTAAGTGATGCAAGGTCCTCATCTTGGTCACCAAGCTGTAAGGCGTGGTTGGTTTAAGGAGAGTTATCAAATGCTAGGCCTGCTGTCAAAATGGTTATTGAAGGAATCCAGTATCTTCAACCTGTCATTAATATCAGTGCCAGAGGTGATCTTGTCTGGTAGAGAGTTTCCGCATGTGGCCAGACAGATCTCAAATGTTTTCCAGAATTTAGTTGAATTCTTAGTGGCATTGTCAAATTCAGTGCGATAATAGGTTTTTGCATCCCTAATCAATTTGGTGCATAGATTCCTAGCCCTTCCGAACTGGCACCAGTCTGCATGTGTCTGAGATTTCCATGCTTTTTTCCAAAGCTTGTCCCTCTCTAGTAGTGCAGGTTTAAGATCTGGGGTGAACCATCGACAGTTTTTTTTTAAATGCAGATTTTTCTAATGGAGCATATTTGTTTAAGGCCCCAAAGATTATTTCATTGAAAATATCGTAAGCCAATTGCATGGTTTTTGCCAAATAGAAATATTGCCAACGCAGGAATTTTTAGTTCAATGATGTAGGCAAATAAGTCAAAATTCTGCCTAGATCTCTTGTCTGAGAATTTTGGGAGGATGCAGGTTTAATGAATGACCTTACACAGGCGGTGAAGCAGTGATCACTGATGTCACTGAAGAAGGTGCCAGCATGAGAGGAGAGGGTGTGGTTTACTTACTAGGATGACATCCAGTAGTGAGCTTTTCCCAGAGTTCTTTTGTTGACCCATGTTGGTTCATTGATAAGTTGCATCAGGCCATGTGCATCACAAAGGAAGATGGGGTGCTGAGGCATTAGATAGCTAATCGAGGTTAAGGTCCCTGAGGATAATTGATTCAAATATCCCTTGGCCCAGGATGGTATTGAGATGTGTTAGGAGCTGTAGCCCTGCTGAGGTGGTCTGTAGCACCCCATTATACATAGTGACATATGGGGCGAGACCGCATTCTTAAGAGCTAGACATTCTAATTCATTCACAACTGAAGTGGAGCCGATACAAGATAACAATTTATCTTTGACGTAGATGGCTACTCCACTTCCTCTAGAGTGCCTATCTGCTCTGAATAGTAGATAGTTTGGAATATTAACCTCACTGTCAAGGAGTGGCAAGTTTGAGCCATATTTCAGAGATCACTAAGATGTGTATAGTGTGGCAGACCCACGCCTGGATCGAGATATATATTTTTTAACAGGTTGCATGCATTCACATGAAGGAAACTCATGCCTTTGAGGTTAACAAGGTCTGCAGGTGAGGCGATGGCATGTGGTGGACCAGGATTGAGTTCTACATTCCCTGAACATAATAATAAGAGGAATATAATCTTTTAGGGCAACAAATGTTAGATTAGCAGTTCTGGTATTTTTTCGCTCTAACATTTTGGTAATTATGGAAGGCGTGATCCCCTTGTGCTGCTCTTCCATAGTATAGTATCAAAGACGAGGATTTGACTGTGAATTGGCCAAACTGACCACTGAACATGAGCTGGTCTCCTTCTGGGCTTTGCATTGTTTGATCTTCAAATCAATGGAGAGCACCTTGGAGTCAATCCAGAAGCAGGCAAGATATACCCCTTATGGAAAGCCTGGATTGAGAGGACTCCCCAGGGTGGCCTTCCCTGTAGCAGAGTCTATTTTGAGTCCCACACTGGAGTTCTGGCAGCATCTGGCTTCTTGCTCAGCACCCTCAGCCCGCATGGTCCACAAGTACATGGTCCGGACCAGTTCCCTGTCTGTTTTTCAGACAATCCCTGGCTGAGGGATTGGTGGTGGACTCCATCTTTTGCAAAATAGGCAGTGTTGGGGACATGAACAAGCAATTCAAGAAGCTGGATGATGCAGCAAAGACAGTCCATGCTGTGTCCTCCCTGGGTCTCTTCAGGCAAGCTCCACTTTGATGATGGCCAACTTCAGTCATGCCCTTCTGGGTGTCCTGGACCATGTCCTCCCTGCTTTCCTGCTTTTGCAGTCAGTGGTCAAGATGGTTAGAAACCAGGGTTGATCCTAGCCAACACCAGCTACAGAATGTTTTGGACATCGGTGATTCCTGCGCCTGGTCTGTGGCCATGGTGGTCTGATGTGCCATAGGACCTGGCTGCTGACTTCCACCTTCATGGCAGATACACAACACAATTGACTGATGTGCCCTTCTTGGGCACTGAAAATTTTCAGCCCAGGATGGATGGGCATTTCACCAGGATTGAGAAGTCCAGTGCCACCCTTGATTCAGTGACATCCTTGCAGAAGGATCAGAAAGGGCAGAAGCTGTGAAGAAGCCCTCTCAGTTTTGGCCCTTTCCATCCCAGCAGCCCAAACAGTAGCAGTCCCAGCAGGGGCAATCACAGGTCTCAAGAACCTAAGCCCAAGTTCACCAGCCAGGGTTCCAAGAAGCCTGGAGGTCAGAGAGGCAGGGCATCTCCAGCAGTTCATGCTGGTGCCTCCTCAAAGGCCCCCCAGTGAGGGGTCAGGGGTCTGCCTCCTGCCATCAAGTCCCTGCATCAGCTCCCCATGGGTGGTAGGCTTCACCATTTCTGGCATGCCTGGTCACTCATCACTTTGGACAGATGGGTGCTAGAAGTGGTGGGGCGTGCATTGCCTTCCGATTTTGAGGCTGTCCCCGTTGTACCAAGCCCAAGCTCCATAGGAGTTGTGGTGTCTAGGACATGCTGTCTGCCCTCAGGAGGACTTCACTTAGCTCCTCGAGAAAGGAGCCATAGCCATGTTCCATATACCACGTACCAGCCAGGGCTTTGTGTCCAGATATTTCCTGGTCCCAATCAGATTGGGGGTGCCTCATACTGGATCTTTGCAATCTCAGTCCATTTCTGAGGAAGCGGAAGTTCTGGATGGTCACTCTGAACCAAATCATTCTATCTCTGTAGCAGGGTTTGTGGTTCTGCTCTGTGGACCTTCAGGACACCTTCTGTCACATTCCAGTCCATTCCACTGGTGGTACATTTGGTTCCATGCAGAGGGGTTTTCAAGTTCCAGATCATGCCTTTGGTCAGTCCTTGGCCCTCAGGGTCTTCACAAAGTGCATGGCTCTGGTGGCAGCATGCCTGAGTCACTGAGCGGTCCGGGTCTATCCATACCTGGATGACTGGCTGATAGCTGGGTCATCCCAGGAGTCAGTGAAGAAGTCCAGGGACCTGGCCAATCAGATCTGCAGAGACTTGAGCCTTCTGGTCAACGGCCAAGTTGGAACTCAACCCCTCACAGGTTATCCACTTCATTGGGACAAAGCTAGACTCCCTCCAGGCAAAGGTCTGACTCTCCTGTGGACGGGTAATCTGATCTTACTTCCTTTGCCTGATTGTTTAAGGTTGTGCACTGCGGCCCTGCCTAGTAGTTTCCTGCAGCTGCTTGGGTACATGACATCTTGCACCAATGTGGTCAGATGAGCCCACTGGCAGATGGGCTACCTGCAGTGGGGAACTGATCCACCAGTGCTCTTAGCACCTAGGTCACCTGGACCAGCCAGTCTGGTGACTTAGTCATGTGGGATGCCACCCAGTGGTGGCTAATCCCAGAACATCTAGAGAAAGGAGTCCCATTTGTCTATCCAAAGCCGAAGTC
Organism: Neoceratodus forsteri; assembly: GCA_016271365.2. Lineage (NCBI taxonomy): Eukaryota > Metazoa > Chordata > Ceratodontiformes > Ceratodontidae > Neoceratodus > Neoceratodus forsteri. Next base: position 330,856,724 of record CM057449.1, on the reverse strand, counting down.
ACCCTAACAACCCTATGCATCTCTGGTAGGATGGGGATCACACTTGGAGACCATAGGGTCCATGGTCTCTGGACCCCTAGGGAGTCCCATCACCACATCAACCTGCTGGAGCTCCATGCAGTCTGCTTTGCTCTGACAGAATTTGCCCCAGTTGTCTGGGTTCAGGTCATGTCATGCAGGTCCAGATAGACATTACCACCATGTACTACCTGAACAAGCAGAGTGGAGCGCACTCCCTTCAGTTGTGTTGTGAGACCCTCTGCACTTGAACCCTCATGCACAGCTTGGATGCTACTCTTGGTGATTCATGTAGTCAGAGCCTCAGAGAAACTAGTGGATGCCCTCAGCTGAGTGAACAAGGTATCTCATGAGTGGTCCCGGAGGTGGTGAACCATCTGTACTCTCGGTGGGGCACTCCTGGTTGACTTGTTTGCCTCATGGGAGAATGCAAAACAGACTGCTTTGTGTTCTCCCCTCAGTGTGGGACACTGCTAGGGATGCCTTTGGGTCCTGAACCCTTCCTCCATTTTCCTGATCTACAGAGTGTTGTTCAAGGTGCAGAGACAAGTTGCCAGATGATTCTGGTGGCCCCAGACTGGCCACACCAATTTTAGTATCAGATCTCCCTCATTCTCAACAGTAGGCCTCCGTAGCAGCCTTCATGCCCGGACCTGCTGTCCTGTCACAAGGGAAGGTCTTCCACCCAGACCTTCATTCCCTGCACCTACAGCCTGGTTCCTGAGTAGAGTTCCAGGCTTTGGATCTCTCAAAAAGGGTCTCCATGTTGTGGAAGCCTCTCAGAAAGAGTCAACCTGTCATTGCTCTGCCTTCAAGCGGAAGAGATTTTCCTGGCTTGCCCTTTGTTTAGCATCTGAACTATCTGTGGTTCCTCTCTGTCGGGCCTCAGGTTGACTACCCACAAGGTGCACCTGGCAGTCATCTCTGCATACTGGGCTTGGACTGGTATGCCGATGGTGTCACAGGAGAAGGTGGTCAGGCACCTCTTTAAAGGCCTTGACCACCTGTCCCTGCTAGTGTGAGCCACCACCATCTTGGGACTCGTTGCTGGTGCTGGCAATGCTCATGGGCAAGATCTTTAAACCGATGCACAGGTGTGACATGTCACACCTGTCATTGAACCACCTTCTTGGTGGCTATAACCTCTGCTAGAAGGATCAGTGAGCTTAGGCACTGTCAGTTGAGTCTACACAGCGGACAAGATTGTTCTCCGCCCCAACCCAAAGTTCCTTCCGAAGGTTGTCTCAGAGTTTCAACTTAATCAAGTATTAACCTCCGGTGTACTTCACCACTCCAACCTCGGAAGCTGAGCACAGGCTCCACACATTGGGCGTGAGGCAAGCACTCTCTTAATATGAGGAGTGCACAGCTGGTGTTTGGAGGAGATTCGCCAGTCCTTTGTCACCTCTACTGAAGCCGCACCTGACAGACTGGCAGCTAATGGACGATTGGCAGATGGATTGTATCCTGTATTGACCTCTGTTATAGGTTGGCTAGTAGGGATCCTCCCATGGCTTCAGTCTCCTTCCACCAGACATACCGCTGCCTCTATGGCTGCTTCCAGGGATGTCCCTATCCAGGAGATCTGCAGGGCTGCTACCAGGAATAAGCACACACCTTCATTTCCCACTACCACATCCACCTTGATTCATGACGAGATGCTGGTTTTGGGACCTCAGTTCTCCATTCCCTTTGCCAAGTAGGGATGTGTGCCTTTTCCCTCTCCTGGGGAACTGCTAGGAGTCTGCCAGAGTGTGGATAGTGCACCATATCCCTGCCCCTAAAAATGAGGTTACTCAGCTGTAACTGTATTTCTAGGAGTGGTATGTGGTGCACAGTCACACAACCTACCCAGCCTCCCCTGGCAAGTGGTACATGGATCCCTGCTTCCAGTATGCAAGATCTGATGTCACGGGCAGAGCTGAGGAGTATAACCTGAGTGGGTGGTAGGAACTTAGCTTGAAGACTCTCCTGGTAGATTTAAAGGAAAGGAAGAATGCCACAGTGTAGATGTGCTCCATACACCTCTTCTAGAACTCACGATTACAGGTGAGTAACCCTCATGTAATAGGCCAATGGCCATAACATTTTTCCCTAACATGTACCCCAAGCCACCCACCGCTTTTGTTTTTTATTGTCAACTTCATTAGTTTTCTTCAACTGCTACAATGCAGCCTAACTGCCACTCTGCTATTCTTGCTGGAAATTATGTTGTTGAGTGATCTGATCAACCTGTCAGTACAGACTCATTAAGCTTGATATTTTCTGAAAGAAGCAGCAGCACAGCAGCAGTCAGGCTGCGTTAGCAGCAGCAGAAGAAAACTAATGAAGTTAAAAGCCATAGCAACTCAACTCAACTTTATTTATAAAAAGCACAGTTTACTAAAGTATCAAAGCACTTGTACAATTTAAAATTCTAAAATTAAAATAGCAATAAATAATAAAATACATTTCTACTTTAGCAATTCATCCAAACACAGAAAAGGCAAGATTGAAAAGATCGTCTTTAATGCAGATTTAAAATGCTTCACAGTCAACCTCCTTTATCCAGTGAGGTGAGGATTTGCAGGGTAGGTGCCACAAGCATGATATCCTAGCACCTGAAAACTTCAGATGCACCTAGGAACTTCTACCAACCCCTCATCAGTGGAGCTGAGTGGGCGGGGGTAGTAGGGGCAAAGAAGATCTTGCAGGTAACACGGTCCCTGTCTGTGTAGGGCATTATAGGTCAGCAAACCAACTCCGCCACTGGATAGGCAGCCAGTGCAGGTCGCAGAGAGCACAGGTGTGACATGGCAAGATCAAGATAAACCAGTCAACAACCTGGCAGTTGAATTCTGCACCAGCTGCAAGTGGCAGATATTAACCCCAGTAGCCCTAAGTACAAGGAGTTGCAATAGTCAAGGCAGGAGGTCACAAAGGTATGAAGCAGTATTGGAAGGTCATCAAGGACCAGGTACTTAATCTGGGTGGTATTCCTCCGATGGTAAAATGAGGTCTTGATAAATGACACCTGAAATCTAAATGTCAACCCTTGTCCAAAATAATGCCTAGATTTACTTTTCGATCAGAGGCCATCAGCTGGCTGCCTCCAAGTCAAGCCCAGAAGGCCACACAGCCGAGAGCCTATATGCCTGATGATCAGGGTCCAAGACCAACACCTCGGTCTTGTTAGGGTACTTCAGCTAGTTGGCACTCATCCAGTCTTGGATCTCAGTGAGGCAGTTGTTAAATGTTGAGATAGCTCCATCCTGTTCGGGCAGAAAGGACATGTATTTATTTTAGTTTTTGTTAATAGGGTGGGTGCACTAGCCATAGAAATGACTATTTTCAGGCACGACCTGGGAGATTACAAAGTAGCATTACAGAATACAAAACAAGGTACAGACAACAAAGTACAAAGTTAGCAAATTTCAGTAGCAATGATAAGATAAACATTAAATTAACAGGTGGTATAAGCGAGACATAGCAAGTGCAAATACAATTAAACATGGTCTGGTGGAGAAACTGATGGGGTTAGGGTAGGCCTTTGATGGTCAGATGGATTGAAAACTGGATAGCTGGAGCGCACTCGAAGTAGTGGTCTGTGGGGAGCTCGAACCCTAGAGAGGTTGGTATTAGGGTACCACAGGGCTCGGTCCTGGGTCCAATCCTGTTTAATGCAATACATATCGGACATCAGGGATGGTATAGGTGTGAAATGAGCCTCTTCACGGATGACTCCAAGATGGGAGCAGTAGTTGAGGGAGAAGAGGGAGGTTGGCCTGCAAGGGACCTGGACACCCTGGAAAGCTGGGCTCACACATGGAAATTAAATTCAATATCACCAAGTGCAAGGTGTTGCATCTTGGTCGGGAAACCCTAAACACAGGTACACCCTGGGAGGGAGGCGCTGGAAGCCTCAATAGGGGAAAAGACCTAGGGGTCATGGTGGATACATGTATGAATAACTCTGAGCAGTGCAGGAGCAGCTAGCAAGGCAAACAGGATGTTGGGATGCATCGTAGGGGATCACCTCTAGGAGCAAGGAAGTGATTCTGCGGCTGTACAATGGACTGGTTAGACCACACCTTGAGTACTGTGTACAGTACTGGAGACCACACTTGAAGAGGGACATACAGCTCCTGGAGAAGGTACAGAGGAGGGCAACAAAGATGATACGAGGGCTAGGGATTTGACTTATGAGGACAGACTTGAGGAGCTCTGCCTGTTTTCATTGGAGGAGAGGAGAGACAGGGGACATGATTGAGGTCTTCAGGCACCTCAAGGGAATAAATAGGGTAAACATGGAGGGGATCTTTGACTAAAGCAGGAAGGCATCACCAGGAGGGCATGGTTTGAAGTTGGAAGGTGGAAGGGTGAGGGGAAAAGAGGAGGAGGTTTTTCACTGAGAGGGTGGTGGACCCTTGGAATGCACTGCCTGGTGAGCTGGTTCAGAGATCCACAGTGGAGGGTTTAAGAGAGGGTGGGACAGACACAGAAGGGGATGTATCAGATGATGGCCTGTCCGGGGGTGGGGATGGATGATAGGGGTTTCTGGAGCACAAGGGATGGAGGGTCCGGCACCCAACTAAGGATCTAGGTCGAGCAGACTCGATAGACCATAAGGCCTAATCTGCTGGCAAATAGTATGTTAGTATGTTAGTATAACCAGCATGGGACAAAAAAGTAATACGAGGGAGAAATAACTATGGCAGGGCATTAACCAGCATGGAACAAAATAATACAGTAAGGAGAAAATAAACGATGGTAGGTATAGCCAAAGAGGAAAACATATCATACAGTAGGGAGCTAAATCACAAAGTCATTACAATAAGAGCATAGCCGGACATTTAGTTTTGTTTACCGGATAGGTGTGCTTGCCGAAAAATTACTGTTTTCAGTCATGATCCAGGAGGTTACAAATTTGACACACAAATCCAAAATACACGTAATACAGTTTGATGGACAAGTTAACATGGTGAGTAGTTGAGTGGATAAAGTTTGAAACACAGAGCAGAGGACTAAATTGCTGGCCTGAGGTTTGGGTGAAAAACATGGACTGAAATAATGATCATGTAGGCAGTAGGACATAGAGCAGTTACAGTATTAACAATGGTCAAATGCTCGTAAAGCACTTGGATATGCCTACTAGAAGATGCTTACAAGAACTACACACATACAATGTATAGGCAGTTAGGTACCAAGAGCAGATGCCATATCCAATTTAGTATGATTAGCTGCATAATTACAAGACAGAGAGTTAGAACTTAGTTGTAGCAGGACAGGGTAAGGCTCAAAAGATTAACAGATTTGGGGTAAATCAAGAACAGGCAGGATCAAGGAGAAAAGCAACCTGCAGGAGGTGAGCAGCCAAGTTACAGGGATTAGATTAGACAGGTGAAGAAAAGAAGCATCAGCCATAAGAGAGGAAAAGCAGGGATGACAGGTAGAAAGAAGATATAACACGGGATATGGCAGAAAAACAGGTCGAGTGAGCAAGGGAGAAGCAAGACTGTAGCAAGAGCATTGATTTGAGGAGATAAAGTAGTTGCAGAGCTCTTTTTTAAAGGTGTTATGTGAAGGTGTGGCTGAACAGCTAAAGGAGGGAGGAGTGTATAGCTGGTGTCATTTGCACAGCAGTGACAACTCAGCCCATACCACCTTACAGTGCCTCTCAACGCAGCAATATACATCACAGACAACATGGGTGATGGAACAGAGCCTTGCAGCACTCCACAAGATGGAGAACAAGTCAAGGAATAAACTCGACACCGCTCTGAAACCTGCCAGTGAGGAGAGAATGGAACCACCTGAGGACTGTACCAGACAATCCACAGATCCAGCTGCAGGTGCTCTAGTAACACACCATGGTCCACAGTGTCAAATGCCACAGAGCGAGCAAGAAGGACCAGGATGGAATGGCTCTTCCCATCTCTCACTATTAGGAGATCATTGAGTACCGAACAAGGGCCGTCTCAGTACTGTGCCTCTTCCAAAATCCACACTGAGAGGATCAGAGCTAATGTGGATGGTAAGGTGGTCCCTCAGCTGCAGCACGGCCACCTTTCTTAATGACCTTACCCACAAAGGAAGGTTAGAGACAGGTCTGTAGTTAAGGAGACAGTCTCGTTGAGAGAGATTTCTTAAGGGAGGTGTTACCACCACCTCCTTCAGGGTGTCAGGAAAACTCCTATTTATTTTTATTTATTTGTTCTAGGATTACAAGTACCTTTGAGCCAAGGCTCTTTACAGAGGTTCACGTCAGTCTCTACTGAACACCAGACATTCTTAGCTAGGACCGGCCAATGAGCGCAACACACCCCACTAGGAGGTGGGTTGGGCCGAGTCCAAACAACATTATCCTCACAATATCCATGGTCACCACCCAGTTGAAGTCATCCCAGACAAACCAAGGGGCTGAAGCCTCCCACTGACCATTACCACATCCATTGGAACGAGCTGCGAGATCTCAGACCTGATGTCAGCAACCTTATCCACAAAGAATCGAGCAAACTTATCACACTTCTCCTGAGACAATGCTTCTGAGACTGCTGACAGGCTGGATTTCAGTCTGTCAACAGTTCAGAAGAGCGTAGCTGGCCAATTCTGCAATGGCGATCCTCTGACAGGAACTCTGCCTTCTTACAGAGATGGCTGATTGATAGTCTGTGTAATGAGCCATCAATCTAAGTTTGTCGGTGAGACGGGTGACCCCTGTCAGGGATGGGTGCCCTGCCCCCAATAAAGTACATCAAATTACAGTACAAAGGTGCTTATGGGCTAAAAGTATGCAGGTTGGTAAATAGAGTACTTATGTACTATACAAAATAATAAATGGAGAAACTGTGCCTTTGTTTGATTAATTTAATTATAGGCACTGTGCAGTATGCTCCTGAAAAGGAAGGTAGAGTCTTCGTCTGAGAAGGGAAAGAGCACAAAATGTTCTGACCTCTGGTCTGACCTTTCCCAGTTCTGTAAACAAGTCTGCAGCTGCCATTTGAACTGTTATCTGTGGAGCAACAGTGGCCTCTAATGGCTAATTTTATTTAGGTCTGCTATCAGTCATAGTGGGTGAAATTTCGAACTTCTCTAGAGAGCCTATAAAAGCTCTAACTCAGTACTGAGAGATAGATAGGGTTAGTCAGTTGGAGCTGACTGTCAGAGGTAGAGGACCTCTGGAGCTCACACTACTGTGTGTAGCAGGCTAGGAGATAGCCTAGTGGCACTGTTGGGCATAGCAGTGGCCCTTTTTTTTTGTTGTTAATGCTTTTTACCTTGTGTGGCCTCTGGTCTGCATTTCACGTCCCAGCATGCATCCACCTCTGGCTGTCGTCGGTCCTGCTCTGGATCCCAGTGAAGCCCCCACCACTCATCTACCCCGGCGCTTTCCACCGCGGCAGGGAATCACCCTATACTCCCCACCGACACAGGATCCAGTATCATGTGGTGGTGCCCCCATCTCCAGGCAGTCCCTTGAAATGGCCATCAAGCCACCACGACCGAGCGCCACAGTTTTTTCCTCTGTTCACCTAGCGTGGGCTGAGTCATGCAATAGCGCCAATGGAGAGAAGCGGCGCATGCATCCGCATGAGTTCCCCCGGCGCTATGCGCCCCAAGCTCACCCCTACTACACAGTGCACGCTACACCCCCCAGCCTCCGGCCAGAGGTTGCTAGGGCAGAGACAACTGAAAACCCCCACCCCTGAGAGGGAGAGCAGTCCACGACACTCAATCCTCTCTGCCCCTGCTGACCACTGGAGACCCGAGTCCGTCCCGAACCTGGATCACCAGCATGGAACGAGGTGTGCATCCAGTGCCTCAACCCTCAGCACCACCAGGCCTGTTTGTGGCCCTTTTTCTTTGACCTTATTTGGATTCTTTTTGTTTCATCATTTGTTGTATTACAAAGTGAATTAACCAACAAACTTTATTATTTCTGTGAAATATCATTTTGAGAAAATAAGTGTCTTGATGGGGCTTTTATGCACTGAGTTTTGTAGTCTACCTGTTACTGTATCCCGACTATCCCAACTCTGCTACAGTCGGCATCAAGCCCCAATTTCTGCCAGCACCATTTCAGCCTTCATCCCACTTGCCTCAGCTCACTCAAGGTCCCATCGAACCAAGGGGACTGAGGGCGGAGCATGAGAGGATGAACGCGACAGTAGTTATGGAATCCAGAGCCTCGGTCACAACCTTCTTATAGGCCTGTACCAGATTATCTGGATCCACGCTTGCACTCTGAAAACCTGATAGGTCCAGCACCACTGCCAGGCCATCTGGGTTCAAACCCTTAAAGGGCAGTACTGAACCATCTCTATGGGGGAGCCTGGAAATTGAACCTTGCAGTGTGTTGGTCAGACTATCCAGCCGGCTCCAACACCAGGTCGGAGATCTCCATACAAGGAAACTAGGTCCAGCAAGTGACCATGAGTATAGGTTGCAGAGGTAATAACCTGTGTGAATCCCAACAAATTCATAAGTTGGTGGACATTTAGACCAAATTGAGACTTTGTCATTGGCCCAGGCATTGAAGTCTCCCAGAACCATCCATTGGGGGACTCCAACACCATATAGACATCAAAGTACCACGACTTCCTGCAGGAATTACTTCTAAGCCCCGGGTGAGACAGTAGAGAAGAATCCACCACTTACCCTCTATGCCGAGACACTTGAATAACTTGGTCTCCCCACTGGCACATCTACAAGGTCCAATTCCATTTTAAAGCATATGGCTACACCCCAGCCCCTATGATTCCATCCTTGGCTGTATCACTGAGAACCCAACCGGAACAGCTGATTCAAGAACTGGCCAGCATTATCATCCAGCCAGGTCTCAGTGATGCAAGCCATGTCGATGACCCAACAAGATCAGCAGTCATTGCTGTCTTGTTTTTGATAGACCTGGCATTACATAACACCGTCCAAGTAGGATGAGCAAGAGGCCGGCTGTCATCTGCCCACCCAAGCGGAGCCCTTGGGTATGGGAACCAAACAGGGGAACCCTCTCAGGAACCCATTTGCCTCAAAGGCCTTCTAGTCCCCACTATTCCAATCCACTCACCCTCCAGGTCCACGGCCCACACCCTCGTCTTCTCCTAACTATCCCTGAGCCTGACAATGGAATAGCAGTAGTGAAGCTGGTGGAAAGCATATTTCAGAGAGAACTCTGCACAAAAACAAGGGGCATGATATGAGGCAGAAGGCTCATTGGGTAATGTTAGGAGTACTTTTTCACTGAAAGGGTGGTGGAGCTCTGGCACAGCCTTCCATCAGATGTGGTGGGAGCAAAAACAATATGTGGTTCAAGAGTGCATGGGATAGACATAAGGGTACCCTGGAGCTGTGCAGATCAGAGTGCTGCAGGTCTAATAGGATCTGGGGCTGCAGCAGTGAGGGAGGTAAATGGGCAGATTAGGTGGGCTGTATGGTCCTTATCTGCCGACAGATTCTCTATTTCTAAGTTGACACAAATAAGATGTCAAATTTATATTTTCACTAATGGTCTTCATCACAGATGCACTATAGGAGAGTTCCTTTCAGGTTCATTCAGGCTTATGAGCAGCTTCCTAAATGACAGTAGCTGCCTTCTGAAACATTCAAATTCTCATATAAAGTGGATGGTACTTATTTGTGTTTTCTGGTTCGGTCAGGTGCTTTAGAATTTGTTTCACTATCTTAGTGCAGTGTTGGGTTAGCCCATTTCCATTTAAATTCTTCTCTGTTGGGCAAGGTAAATGGAACAAGTATTTCTAGGATCGTGGATATTTTGTTCATCCACTCTTTGGCATGTCCTTCCCTTTAAATCTTGTCAAGCCTTCAAGCTGGCTCCTCCCACCCACCCAGATGGTATAACCCTCAGCTCCACCTCATGATGCCAGATCTTCCTTTCCACTGGAAGATTCAAGTTGCCTCTTCGTGTTCCTGCATTTTGTAGGGCCTGGCTTCCAAACCTTCGGTTATTCCGAAACTTCATCTAGTTTGCATTAGCGATCCGACTACTTACCTTCTATTATGGAAGACAAGTCTTACCCTGATTTTTGCTGGTGTTCATGCAGCCTGAAAATGTTGCGCGACCGATCCTCACACTGCGCATGCCTACTGCCTGGCTGCTCGACCATGACACCCCGTGCGCTTTTTGTCTTGCATTTCACCCTAACGCCTCGTGACTCGAATGCCTTACATGCCTGAAGTTGGGGAGATCAGAAAACTGAACCCTCCATGAAATCTAAGGAGGCTTGGTGGGTGGTTTCCGTGGCTGAATCCACGGAGCAATTAGAGCATGCAAGCCGAGGAGGAAGCGCTCGTGCTGGGAATCCTCTTCTCGGAGCTTCTTTGTTCTACTCAACCTGAGCTCCACCTTCTTGGCTTCTTTCCAAGAGTTGTGCCAGTCTCTCCAGACTAAGGGGAGGGTCCTGTGGGCACACACTCCTCTCGGTCCCGTAAGCAGGAAAAGGACCCATGATCATCTTCATCTCAATGGAGACACTCTTGGGATCAGAGAGAGCTCGGTCCCAAGATCCAGCAGTCTCGACTCCGGTCAGCACCGCTTCTTGACGCCAACTTCTTGGCTTTGCCGTCTGGCCAGTTGACGAGTGTCGATTGAGCGAGGTTGAAATAATCATCGACCCATTATCACCGACTCCGGTCAGCAATTATCTCAATCGGACTCGGTCCTTTCCTTCCCGGCAGGGAGACCCGCCCATTAGGAATCCCATCAAGAGTGGTCCCGACCCTGGGAAATTACCGGTCCTGCCAGTGTCTCTGAGCAACTGAGTCAGCCTGTCTGATCTCGATCAAGGTCCGGACCCCCCGATCAAAGACCGAGGAAGAGCCACAGGTGCTCTAAAAGAGGTGGCGCCATCAGCTGTCCTCGGATGAGGAGAGGCTCTAGCGGAAACTCCGCGATGATACAAGAACTTTAAGTGGCAACAGCTGATTTTGACTGGGCAAGCCAACTCCGCTCCTACCGGCTATTACCTGGTTTTCACCTCCCAGACCAAAGCCCTGCTCCTTGAGCCGATTAAGTCGGTTCACCCACCCATGGAGCCAGTAAACCTCTGGTTCGATCAAAACCGGTCTCTCCACCGATTGTGGTGGAATGACTGCCCAAGCAGCCGGTGGAAGGCCCTTCTAAGGAAGATAGACCAGACACTGGGCTTCCTGGCCTCTTTCAGTCACTGTCATCCCAGACCGCCCTTGGCAGGTTGAAGGTGACTTGGGTGGTTGACTGTTGTATCCGGATTCCTTGGATTTGGATGAGACCGGCCTTCATTCTCATCCCGGGGATGATGAATCGGCTGGTGGGTTAGAGACAGAGGAAGTCCTTCATCCTTTCAGGGCATTCTTCACCTCATCTCTGAGTCTACAGGATGCCCCTGAAACCTATCCAGAAAAAGTGCACCTCTCACGGATATCCTGAAGAGGGGATACCCTGACGGAGGCCTTTCCTGTGGCCCAGCCTTAGAATTCTGGCAGTGCTCTGCCTCCTGTCCACTCCGTCTCTGCCCGCATGGCCTGCAGAAGTATCGCGGTGCCCATGGGGTCCCTTTCTGGGTTTGCAGAGCACTCTTCAGCTGAGAGCCTGGTGACCGCTCTGTGTTCAGGCATACTGGCAGTTCTGCTGACACTGACCGTCCTCCCAAAAGAATCCAAACTCTTGGATCATTTGGCTTAGAAGGTTTATGCAGCCTGATCTCTAGGCCTTCGTCAGGCAAGTTTGGCAGTCATCCTGGCACACTTCTCCCATGCCCTCCTGGGATCTTTGGATGAAGTCCTCCACACCTCCCCATGGACATGCAGACCATGGTCAAGCAGGTCGGGATCAGGGCCAGGCGGTTGCCAAACAGCAGCTTCAGATGGCCCTCGACATTGGGAGTCTTGTGCCTACTCGATGGCAGACACAGTTGCCTCTCGCCGCAGGGCTTGACTGAGACTCTCCTCTTTTCCGCAGATACTTAGCACAAACTAGCTGATGTGCTTTCCTGGGCATCAACCTTCGCCCAGGTGTGGCTGGTCACCTTCAGCGCATTGAGTAGTCCACTGCCACCTTGGACGCTAATTCTGCTAAAGGTTCTTAGAGCAGAAAGCAGCAGAAGAAGAAGCCTTTTCAGCACTTTTCTTCTGCGGCACAGCAACCCTCCTTTCAAGGAGGTAGTAGTAACAGGCTCCGCTTGGAACCCCAGCCACGCCTGGGCCCTCCTAGGGCCGTAAAGGAGGCTGAGGTTCAGGTCCTGAATCCTTCTTCTCCAAGCCTGCTCAGTGACAGAGTGGGGGCTGCCTCCCCTCTCCCATCATGCCAGCTCGGGGTCCTCCCGTTGAGGGTCCGCTCTGCCACTTCCTTTCCACCTGGTCCGTTGTCACCACGGACAGGTGGGTTTTGGAGGTGGTCAGTCAGGACTGCCTCTGGAATTCGAGCAGTACCCTCCAAGCTGAGCCACGCTTCTCGGAAGGAAAGAGTATCCATCCAGACTCAGTCGGCTCTCTGAGGCGACATTGCTCAACTCCTCCTCAAGGAGCAGTAGCTCCAGTGGCGGATCCTTCAGCAGACCCAGGTTTTGTTTTCAGATACTTCCTGGTGCCCAAGCGGATGGGGCTGGCTCCCATTCTAGATCTGCAACCTGAATCAATATCTCAGGCCACACACCTTTCAGATGGTCACTCTGTCCCAGATCATACCATCCTTGGAGGCGAAACATGTGGTTCTGTTTACTGGATCTGCAGGACGTATTCTATCATGTCCCAATCTGTCCGTCTCATCGGCGGTTCCTCCGCTTCAGAGCCAAAGGGACCCTATACGAGTTCCGAGCCATGCCGTTCAGCCTTTCATCAGCCCCATGGGTCTTCACCAAATGCATTGCAGTGGTGGCAGCCCTACTCAGGCGTCAGGGTAGAAGTCAGGATTTATCTCTACCTCGGCGTTTGGCTCTTAGCAGGTCCCACCAACAAGAGGTGGAGAGTCCAGGACATGGCCCTGCAGACTGCTCCCAACTTGGCCTCCTGATCAACGAGGCCAAGTCAGAACTCATGCCTTCCCAGGTAATGTGCTTCATCGGGGCAGGCTCGACTCTTGTCAAGCCTGAGCTCAGCTCGGTGGGACAGGGTGGAATTCTCTCCTTCTTTGCCCAATCATTTCTGGTTGGGCAATTGCACCCTGCCCGGTACTTTCTGGCGCCTTCTGGTTACATGGCGGCATGCACCTCAGTGGTCCGTTGGGCCCAGTTGCACATACATTCCTCCAATGGGAGCTGGCCACCCAGTGGACTCAGCGCCATGGTCATTCGACCAGCTGATCACTGTAATCCAGAAGATGTGGGACGCTCTCCAATGATGGACCACCCGATACCAGTGCAGGAAAGGATCCCATTTGTCCGCCATGAGCCGACGCCATCCTCACGACCGATGCCTCTCTCATGGGCTGGGGAGCTCCCATGGGGACAAAGGACCCATGGGTTCTGGACCCCGAAGAGTCCCAATATCACATCAACCTGTTGGAGCTCAGAGCAGTCAGACTGGCACTGTCAGCTTTCGCTCCTCAGCTCCGTGTCAAGTGGTTCAAGACCAGACGGACAATACCACAACCATGTACTACCTCAACAAACAGGGTGCACGCCTCCGTCTGCTTTGCAGAGGCGCTCGCATCTGGACCCTATCAGCCATTTGAGGTGGATCTTAGCCATCTCATGGCAGGAGCCTCAAACCATCTGGCGGATGCTCAGCCGCTAGGCGAGACATTCCATGAGTGGTCTCTCCATCCAGAGGTAGCTTACAGCCTGTTCTCCCACTGGGGCAAACCGATGGTAGACCTGTTTGCTTCCAGGGAAAACACCAAGCTGAGGATATATCATGCCCACCCCTCAGCAGGGCTCGCTGCATGGGGGTTGCCTTTTAGGTCGTGGACCCCAGCCCTCCTTTACACCTTCCCTCCATTTTCCTTGATCCACAAGGTGCTTCTCAAGGTGAGGAGGGACAAGGTGAAGAGTAATTCTGGTAGCCCCAGACTGGCCGCATCAGTTCTGGTATGCAGATCTCCTCAGCCTCAGCTGCAGGCCCCAGAGCGGCTTCCAGCATGTCTGGACCTGATATCTCTCAATCAAGGGAAAGTATACCATCCGGACAATCAATCCCTGCAGCTCACAGCCTGGTACCTGAGCGTCTAGAGTTCCCGGCTTTGGTCTTTCCGAGGATGTCCTCACAGTGGTGGAGGCATCCAGAAAGGAATCAACCAGGAAATGTATGCCTTCAAATGGAAAGGTTTTCCATTTGGTGTCAAGGAAGGCCTGGACCCTCTGTCTTGGCCAGTGGCTACCATTCTCAACTACCTTTGGTCTCTGTCCAAAGGGGTCTTCTGTCATGGACCAGCAAGGTTGCACCTGGTAGCCATCTCTGCTTATCAGGCGTGGGCTGGTCAGCCACCGGCGCAGAAGACAGTGGTTGGTGCTTTTCAAAGGCCTGGATCACATATCCTCCGTGCATGAACCTCCACTTCTGTGGGACCTACTGCTCAGACTGGCAAAGCTCATGGGCAAGCTATTCGATCCAATGCACAAGTGTGCCTTGTCATACTAGTCATGGAAGACTGCCTTCCTGGTGGCTATCACGTCTGCCAGAAGGACAGGGAGGTCCAGGTGCTTTCAGTGGACTCCCTTATCTGGTCTTCCACATGGACAAGGTTTTCCTGTGTCCCCACCAAATTCCTTCTGAAGTTGGCGTCAGAGTTTCACTTTAACTGGGTGTGCGCTGCCGTTTACTACCCTAATTACACCTCGGAAGCCAAATACAGGCTCCATACTTTGGACCTGGAGATGAGTTCTCTCCTACTATAAGAAGAGGATGGTGGCAATTCGGGAGAGGTTAGCCAGCTGTTTGTCACCTGCACTGAAGCCACCTCTGGCAGACCTGCAGCAAAACAGAAATTGCAAGATGGATTACATCTTGCATCAGTCTGTGTTATGAGTTGGCAGGCATGGAGCCTCCCAAAGGATAAGAGCTCATTCTACCCACCATACCGCTGATTCGGTGGCTGCTTCCAGGGACATCCCTATCCAGGAAATCTGCCGGGCTGCTACCTGGAAGTCAGCAAACACCTTCATTATCCATTACCACATCGACCTTGAGTCACGCTGGGATGCTGGTTTGGGGCCTCAGTTCTCAATCTCTGTTCCGTAAGTAGGGGGTGTACCTTGCCTCCTCCTCCCAGAGAACTGCTAGAGTCTCAAGAATGTGGATGAACAACATATCCATGATCCTAGAACAACAGGTTATTCACCTGTAACAGTAATTCAAGGAGTGGTATATGTTGTTCATCCACACAGATTCACCGACCTCCCGGCTCGGATGCACAACACCTGGCTTCAGCTGGAGCCAGCTGAAGACTCCGGCAAGATTTAAAGGGAAAGGGACATGCCAAAGAGTGTGGATGAACAACATATACCACTCCTAGAACTACTGTTACAGGTGAGTAACCTGTTCTTATTGTATTTTAGTAACAAAAAAAAAGCTTAAGGACAGCAGGATGTTTATTGAAGGAAGATGTCATTTGTATAAAAGGCACATTTTCCCTCACTGTTAGTGGTCGTTGTGAGAATGATGATACCTCTTTGTAGGCTAGTGTTTAGAGAATAGAGTTGTGAACCTGAGAACTAGAATTTCATTACTTCAGTCATTTGTGTGAGCTACAGCAAGTCACTTAACCTCTTTGCTTAACTCCCTCTTTTCTTAGCCAGCCCATTTAGCTCACATAACATCCCTGTTCTTGCACTATGGTTACTTCAGCTGTTTATGACTTACAAAGCAGTTAGGAATTTGGTGTGTATGAAAGGCGGTATGTAAAACAAAATCCTGTAGCATGGATTCATCCGCCACACACTTGCTTTGCTATGTGCTTATTTGCCAGGTTTCCAGAACCTTCAGGAATTGAAGCAGCCTATGCAGCCACCTCCTCCCCTTTCCTTGTGCCGAACCGCTAACATTATTGGTGTTTTTCTGCCACTGAAATGGGTACTTTCAGTGTTCCTTAGTAATTTCTGGGGCTTTTCCCAGTATTTGTATGTCAAAACTACTTTGTCTGCCCTTTTTCTGAACCAGTCAGTACTAATATTTTGTGTATCCTTAACAAATTTGTTTTCTTCTGTTTCATGACAGAATTAGAGAATGCAAAGCTGGTAGGGTTCAAGGCCTATGCTTCTGATAAGAAATAGATGACAGTGGCTGACTCCAGGATTACCTTGGTTGGCTGGGTCTGGACCATCTTTTCAGATTTGTCTCAACTGCACAAAATCTCTTCAGACAATGCAAAAATGGAGAAGTAAAATGTTATTTGTATGGTGCCTTTACTAAAAGGCTCAGGTACCTTACAGCCAAACTTAACAATTTCTACCACACTTAGCAGTGCATACAAGGACTCCTCATCCTGTACTGTTTCCTTGGATTCATCATTCATACCATGTAGTTCCTTGCAGCTTTCTGAGAGCCATGCTCCTTGTCCTGGTACTGACTTGATCTCAAACGGCATGGGTAAGGAGAATGTCCACACTAAGGTCTTTAGCATTGCCTAGATTAGTGGGTTGTGTAGTACTTAGGCATCTGGTTCCAGTTGCAGGCACAGTACGATAAGTCTTCCTCTGTGCCAGACCCGGACCTGACTCACAGGCATTCTGATACTGGCTTCCCTGGTTCCAATTATACAGTATGGTGAAGGAGTCAGAAAGGCTCCATGTGAAGTACGTGGAACACTTCAGTCCTCTCTCATCATACTCACTTCTCTATTTGGAAGTGTCAAGAGGATCTTATAGCCAGTTTTGATCTGTGGGATGCCCTAGGCAAGTAGGCCGTGACCAATACCCTTCTTGCTTTTGTGTCCTTCCCAATCAGGGGTTTCAGTAGTGGGGAAACTGAATGTCACTTTGTTGACTTGGTTGAATGTAGGGTGCATCTCTTCAGTGTTAGCCCACTTCTTTTCTCCATTGTGTTCCAACATCTTGTATCGGATCTGTCCAGGTACTCGGGGGGGGGGTCCCTATTGTACGAACATATGAATATACCAGCAGAAACAGACCATCCAGTCTATCTAAGTCTGCTTCGAGTGCAGCTAGCACCCCTAGTTTGCAACTGCCTCACCCTCCCCTTTGTCATCCCACTGCCACACCCACCTTCCCACCCTCACTCTCACTTGTTCTCTGTCCCATGTCCTTTTGAAGCTGTTCACAGATTTACATGATACAACGCATTCTGATAGTGTGTTCCATTTTGCTACCACCCTCTCTGAAATAGTGTCTCATCATTTCCTCCTAAATCTTCCCTCTATTCTTAGCCCATGCCCCGGTGTCCCTCCTTCCTTAGCTTAAAGACCCCATCTGCCCCATCCTTATTGATTCCTCAGACACTTGAATGTCTCTATCATATCCCCTTGTCCCTTCTATCCTCCAGAGTGTACATATTCAGGTTTCCAAGACTGTTCTTATAGTCTCTCCCATCCATTACACATATCATCTTTGCTGACCCCTCAGTAGCCTGATATCATGCCTTGGTATGGTCTCCAAACTGCACACAATACTCCAAGTGTGGTCTTCTGAGTGACCTGTAGAGGAAAGATCACCTCTCTTGCCTGGATGAAAACCCCTCGCTATGCACCCCAGCATTTTGTTCACTTTGCAGCCGCTGTCCTGCACTGGGCAGTGTTGTTCATGGTCCTGTAATCCCTCATTTAATAATATCCATTTCTGCTCCATGTCCATCTCCTGCCTTATGCCCTCCAGTTTCCCTTTCAGTACTTCCTGCATTCTCCCAGAGTCTGCCTCCTGAAGTTTACCACCGAGTAACTGATTTCTCTGGCTTCCCCGCACATCGTGATATTAAACCACACTGTTTGGTGATCGCTGTTGGCTAGTGGGTCCTCTGCCTTATTTCCCTCACTACCTCCCATTCGACAATACCAGATCTAAAGTGTTCTTTAGCCTAGTAGGTACAGTAACCAACTGTGTCAGGAGACCCTCCTGGATAATGTCCAGGACCACTTGCTCCTATATAGAAACATAGAATTTATCGGCAGATAAGGACCACTTGGCCCACCTAGTCTGCCCATTTCCTACTAACAGATAAGCTGCAGATCCTGGTTAACCAACAGCTTACTTCCTCCTACCCCACTAGGACTGCCTTATGTCTGTCCCATGCATGCTTGAATTCCCCTACTGTTCTTGACTCCACAACCTCCCGGGGAGGCTGTTCCATGAATCCACAACCCTCTCCATGAAAAATACTTCCTCACATTACCTCTGAGCTGTCCCCTCTATCTTCAAATTGTGCCCACTTGTTCTTGCACATCTCTTTTCTGAAAGATACTACCCTCTTGGACTTTGTTGATTCCCTTGAGGTACTTAAAGTTTCTATCATGTCCTATCTCCCTCCTTTCCTCAAGGGTATACATATTAAGCTCCTTTAGTTTTCTTCATATGCCTTCTGGTGCAGACCCTGCAGCATTTTGGTTGCCCTCCTGTGGACAGCCTTCACTCTGTCTATATCTTTGTGGAGATGGGGTTTCAGAACTGCACACAGTACTCCAGATGGGGTCTCACCAACTGTCTGTACAGAGGGATAACAACTTCCTGTTTTTCTACTATTGATGCCTCTCCCTATGCATCCCAGTATCCCCCAGCCTTCCCTGCCTTCTCACATTGCTTGCCCACCTTTAGGTTATCTGATATAATTACCCTCAGGTTCCTTTCCATTTTATGTTTGCTTGCATGTGCAAAAACATAGTGCCATCATCCGAGTTTTCCAGAGGTGTGTCAGCCTCTTCCAATTCAGTCAGTGTGTTTGCAGGTGCGATCGCAGTCGCCAATCACTGCTCAGCTGTCTATGACAGCTGAAAATGCAGTGGCATACAGTTGAAAGGGAGAGCTCGCTTCAGTGAGCAGAGCTCCCCCAACACGCATGCATCGCATATTGCGTGCTGACGCGCCCCCCAATAATAACATGCTGCCTGTATAGCTGACGGGTGCCCTATCCCCCGCCGGCCCAACCTCCTCCAAACAGCCTTACAGCTGCCATGCTGGGAGCCCACCCGAGCGTAGCACAAGCCCGTATGGCGGGGTGCCCAATCCCCGTCGGCTCCAGCCCCCAACCAGCCTTTCCAGCTGCCACGCTGGGAGCCCACATAAGCGTCTCGCGTCGTCTTAGTAATAAAAAACAAAAACCTGTAAATTAAAAAACGGTCCCCCGAGTCTCCCTGCCCCACCCGCACCCACCCACTGCGCACCCTGCCTCCTCACCCCCACCCCATACTTACTCCAGAGTCCGCGACGATCTTTGGTGGACTGGTAAACACGCCTGCACTTCTTTCAAACCCCACCAACTGGAGAAATGTCGTAAGCTGTATAATGTAATAGATAGGGTTTTTCAACTTTGCTGCATATCTTGGGCATTTTTGAAATTTTGCACCAAGTTTTCAACATGGGGTTTTGGGACCCCTTTTCATGAATGCTTCACTGTCATGTGCGTTACCGGGCCGAAGGGTGATTTCGCAACCACTGCGCAAAACACCTTTCGAATGATTAATGAAATGACACTGCCAGTGTTCATAAGGTGGGCTCTCAAAAGCCTATTTTGAAAATTTGGTGGACAAATTCCTGAAAAGGACTGTTTTATGAGTGTGCGTTGCGCAGTTCCTACACTCAGTAAGTTCGTGAATTTTCAATATTTTCACTCCAGATTTTCAACATTGCCATTTTACCACACTTTCTTATGAGCAGTACAGCTGTCATTTTCACATCTCACCCAAAATGTGTTTCCCATTCATGTAGCACACAATGGCGCAGTTGGTGTCTTGAAATCAATGTACGGACGTATTAAGAAAATCACAGTGACACTGTTCATGAGCAGAGGTCTTAAAATAGGCTATGTTGAAAAATTCAGTGAAAAAATTCTAAAAATAACTGTTTTATGAAGCGTCGATGCTATGGAGTTCCTTGTTTCTCCTTCTGACCTGCTGTGAGGTCAGTTTGCTCCCAAGCTCCTCCCTCAAGACTTCAAGCCCAACCCTGTGTATTTCAATATTTAAGAAAGGGTGAATGGAGGGTTTTACAGTCACTCCAGCCACATAAGCCTTTAAGCTAAATTAGAAAAAAGTAAAACCAATATCAAAACTTACAAAAATGCTCTACAAATTAACTCTCTCAACAGCAAGTAGAATTAATTAACCCCTCTCTCCTGTAGTTTAAAAACAATAGCAAAACTTACAGAGGTTCACCACAACAAGCAAACCCTCTCCTCCCTCCACCTTCTGCTTCATGACCTGAAACTCAACTGAGGTCTTTAATTTCCCTTAGGGTATATGTTTCTAGTGTGGCACTTAGCTGCAGTACATTTTACTGGCCCTTTACCCCTTTCATTAAAAGAGGAAGAGGAGCCTAAAACAGAGGAATTGGATGAAGGGACTCCTGACAACTCCAGTCCTGATGAATTTGGGAAAAACCTCAGTTCTAGGGACATGGAGATGTTCTATCCACACTGTTTGGCAGTATTCTTTCCCCTTTAAGATGTGCCAGAAAGTCTTCAAGCTGGCTCCTCCCACCTGGGTGGTACATCCCTTGGCTCTGCCTCATGATGCTAGCTCTTCCTTTCCGCTGCAAGAAGCATGTTCTCTCCTTCGTGCTCACGTTGTAGGCCCTAGTGCTTTGGATCCATTGGATCGCTTTCTGAAAACTTTTGTTACCGTTGGGTATTTGTCTTCATGCTCTCAACCGTGATGGATGACAAGTCCACGCCAGTTTCAAGCGGTGCCTGTCTTGGAGCAGAAGATGTCTCATACCAACCCTCTTGCCATGTGCATCAACTGCCTGAGCTATGACCATGATACCCAGGCCTGCATCATTTGTTGGTCTTTTCACCGTCGGTCCTCGAGGACTGCCTTGCCCACCTTAAGTTGGACCGCTCAGAAGCGACATCCATCAGTCAAATCTGAAGATGCCCGTTAGGTGCTTTCCGTGGCTGTGGAGTCCACCCACCAGCTGGAACAGCTTATGGCCTTCGAGGAGGAGGTGGCTCGGGCCACCACTCAGTCCTTCTCGGCTTCTGCCTTCTATCCACCCAATTGGGGTCCACTCTTCAGGCTCCTTCAAGGAGCTGTACCAATCCCTCCTGACTAAGGGCAGGGCCCTTCTGGATCTCACAGCTCCCACCTCGCAAGAAGGTGTTGAAGAAAGAGAAGACTCATCATCGACGTTCCTGGGACCAGGAATGTTCTTAGTCTCAGGACTCCCAGGTTTTGACCACAGTCAAAACTGTGGCCCTTAGCCGTTGGCTTTTCGGAGACCCCATTGGGCCAGTCGGTGGGGCGGCGCTGGCTAATTTTTTTTTTTTTAATTTTAGCTTTTGTTGACCGGTAAGTGCATAGACAAATCCTGCCTATTTTCAGGCACGACCCGGGGAGGGGATACAGATGAATGCCAACTGACATTGAACCAGATTAAGCTGTTGGTAGTATTTTTACTGAATGAGGAAATTTGGCCAGGACACGGGGAAATTCCCTACTCTTTCGATAAGTGCCATGGGATCTTTAACATCCACCTGAACTACCACCAATCCAGGCAGATGGGACCTCGGTTTTAACGTCTCATCCGAAGGCGGCACCTCAAGTGCAGCGCCCCTCTCATGCTGCACTGCAGTATCAGTACTGGGATATTAACCCAAGTGCCAGATGTGGAACTGAACCCACAGCCCTCTGATCTCCGCCTCAGAGGTGAGTGTGCTACCTACTGAGCCACTGACACTGAATGATGTGGTCGAGATTTTTCTTGACCCTATTGAGTGGTTGTCATCTGAAGAGACTGACAATTCTCTCTTCAGGATGCGGTCCTGCTTAGACCTTAGAAGGGCTGCTCAGTCTGCTGAGCAGCACCCTCCAATCTGAACCCAGACCAGGAAGAGCCACGGCAGTCCCAGCTCCTTCAAGATCCCGTCAGCACCTCGTTGGCCAAGGTCAAGGTCTCTGTCCTCTCCTCCTCCTCCAGTGGGTCAAGCAGCTCCCACAGTCATCGGGCGCTTCCGCTCTCAATGCCACAGGAAGAGGCACCAACACTATTCCTCACCTTTGTCCTCCTCAGGTGAGGAGAGGCTTAGGCACAAGTTGCATCGATGCTACAAAGACCTCATGTAGCAACAGTTGGTGTTGGCCAGTCCGAGGCCGACCCCAGCTCCCACGCTGGCCATCAGTTGGCTGTCACCTGACAGTCTGACACTGACTCCCCCTGGGGTCGGTCAAGACCTTCTCTTCCCCAGCAGAGCCAATCAAGACTATCTCAGTTCATCCGAGCCGGCCTCTCCACCGATCGTGATGGAGCCACAGCCCAAGCAGCCACCAATGGGCACTCACTAAGGAGTTTCGCCTGCCAAGGGGTTTCCCCATTGGTTGTCAGTCACCCTCACACCTGACTGTCCACAGAGGGTGGAAGGTGACTGGTGGTCAGCCTTTATGCGGACTCCTCCGAATCCAAGGATTCTCTCTGCATTCCTATCCGGTTGTCGTGGAGTCTGTGGGGATCTCTTGATGGAGGAAGGGCCCATTTCCTTCCTTGGTATCCTCTGCCTCATCTTTGAGTCTAGGGGATGAAACTGGAGCTCGTCCAGAAGCAGGCCCGCTATCCTTACAGAGATTCTTGACAAAGGGTGCTCTCTGGCAGGGGCTTTCCTAGTGGCTGAGGCCATTGTCAGCCCAGCCCTGGAGCTTTGCCAGTGCCCTGCATCCTGCCCTGCACCCTCTGCCCAGATAGCCTGCAAATATGCGGTGCCCATCAGTACCCTCTCGGGTTTCACAGAGTACCCTTGGCTGAGGGATTGGTAGCCAACTTCATGTTTCAGTGCTCGGCAATATTGAGGATGTCAACAAGCTGACAGACAAGGAGTCCAAGAAATTGGACCATGCGGCTAAAAAGCCTATGCTGCCTCCTCGCTTAGCCTCCATCAGGCAAGTTCGGCCATCATGATGGCACACTTCTCCCATGCCCTCTTGGGCTCTATGGAGGAGGTGATACCTCACCTGCCTCAGACCTCGGGACCATGGTCAAGCAGGTCCGAGATCATAGCTGGGCTGTGGCCAAGCAGCAGCTGCAAATGGCTCTGGACCTGGGAGATTCCTGTGCCCACTCGGTGGTGGCTGCGTAGCCACCTGCACCATAGGGCTTAGCTGCGGATCGCAACTTTCACGGCAGACACTCAGCACAAGCTGGCAGATGTTCCTTTCCTGGGCACTGGATCTGTTTGGGTCTGGTGGAGGGTCACTTCCAGCGCATCAGAAGTCCAATGCCACCCTTGAACTCCATAACATCTGCACAGAAGGGATTCAAGGACTCCAGGCAGAAAAATGAAAGCCCTTTCGGTCCTCCACTCCTGCAGCAAAACCAGCCCAGCATCAGGCTGGCCAGCAGGCTAAGTCCTGGTACCCAGGCCCAAGTCAGTGGCCTCGGTGGTCCGTGAGCCAGGAGGGAAGGGACCTGGTAGCTCCTCAGCCAGGTCCTCCTCCTCCAAACCAGCTCAGTGGTGGGTTGGGGTGCCACCTCATACCTGTTACACCTCCCTGGGGCCTCCTCTGGGGGGCCAACTTCACTTCCATTCTGCCTGGTCCGCTATCACCACAGACAGGTGGGTTCTGGAAGTGGTCGGTCAGGGTCTGCCTCTGAATTCAAGCAGTACCTCCAAGCCGGAGCCACACCCCACTGAGGACTTGGTATCTGTAGACACTCGGTCAGCTCTTTGAGATGACATAGCCAGCCTCTACACAAGGAGGTCATGGTCAGAGTAGCAGATCCTCCGGAACACCCAGGGTTTGTCTCCATGTACTTCCTGGTGCCAAAGCAGATGGAGGGCCAGCACCCCATTCTAGATCTGCACAACCTGAACAAGTTCCTCAAGTCATGCACCTTCAAGATGGTAGCTCTGTCTCAGATCATACCATCTCTAGAGCACAAGATGTGGTTTTGCTCCCTGAATCTTCAGGACACATTCTTTCATGTCCCAATCCATCTGTCCCACCAAAGGTTCCTCCACCTTTCAGTCAAGGGTACCGCCTATGAGTTCCGGGCATGCCATTCGGCCTCTTCTCAGCCCTCGGTGTCTTCACCAAATGCATAGCAGTGGTGGCAGCTACCTGAAGTGCTGAAGGGTCCTGTGTACCCCCACCTGGATGACTGGCTGATTGCAGGTCCCTCCAAGCAGGAGATGGAGAAGTCCAGGATCTGGGCTCCAGACCTGCATTTCCTTTAGCCTCCTGGTCAACGAGACCAAATCAGAATGAGGCCAAGTTGGAACTCATGCCTTGCAGGTGATCAGCTTCATCGGGTAGAGCTTGACTTTGCCGAGCCAGAAACCTGCTCCCGTGGACTGGGTGGAGGTTCTTCCACCTTGCCCGATCATTTCTGGTTGGGCAGTTGCACCCTGCCCGGACTTCCTGCGCCTTCTGGGTTACATGGTGGCCTGCACCAGTGTAGTCCATTGGGCCCATTGGCATATGCTTCCTGCAGTGGAACTGGCCAGCCAATGATCTCGTGCAAAGGTCACTTTGACCAGCTGGTCACTGTGACCCAGAGGATGGGATGCCCTTCAGTGGTGGCTAGTCCCAGAGTATTTGCAGGAAGGATCCCGCTTGTCCTCCCATGTCGACGGGTCATCCTGATGACTGATGCCTCTTTCATGGGCTGGGATGCCCATCTGGTGGAACACGTCCATGGGCCCTGGACCCACAAGGAGTCCTGATGGCACATCAAACTGCTGAAGCTCCAGGCAGTTCAGCTGGTGCGGACTGCATTAGCTCCACATGTTCGGGTCAAATGGTCCAAGTCCAGATGGACAGCACCACGACCATGTACTACCTCAACAAGCAGGGTGGGGCCTCTCTGCCTTTGTGAAGGGAAGCTCTCCACATCTGGACCCTTGTGCACAGCCTGGAGGCAGATCTCATAGCCATCCATGTTGCAGGAACATCCAAATAGCTGGGCGGACGCCCACTACCGGGTAGGCGAGGTGTCTCACACAAAAGATTAATAATCAAATTAACCAGCCTGGGAGTGGGTCCCAGGGTGGTAGCCTGGTAAAACATTGGCTGGACAACAGGACACAGAAGGTAATTGTAAATGGAGTCCACTCTGAAGAAATAGGGGTTACTAGTGGGGTACCGCAGAGTTCAGTACTGGGTCCAGTCCTTTTTAATGTCTTCACAAGTGACATTGCAGAGGGACTGGAAGGAAAAGTATGCCTTTTTCATATGATACAAAGATCTGCAAATAAGGTTGATACACAAAGAGGCATGGAAAGGATGAGAAGGGACTTGGCAAGGTTGGAGGATTGACCAGAAATATGGCAGCTTGATTCAATGCAAAGAAGTGCAAAATAATGCACCTGGGAAACAAAACCGAGGGGAAGATTACATAATGGGGTTAGTAACAACAACAAAATGGAAAGAGACCTGGGAGTAATCATCAGATGACCTTAAGGTTAGCAAGCAAGTGAGAAGGCAGTAAGGAGGGCTGGGGGTTACTGGGATGTATAGGAGAGGCATCACCAGCAAAACAGGAAGTTGTTATCCCTCTGTACAGACAGTTGGTGAGACCCCATCTGAGTACTGCATCCAGTTCTGGAGACCCCATCTCTGCAAGGACATAGACAGGATGGAGGAAGTTCAGAGGAGGGCAACCAAAATGGTGGAGGGTCTGCAAGAGAAGCATATGAGGAGAGATTAAAGGAGCTTAATATGCATACCCTTGAGGAAAGGATAGAGAGGGGGGCATGATAGAAACTTTAAGTACCTCAGTGGAATCAGAAAGTCCAAGAGGGTAGCATCTTTCAGAAAAGAGATGTGCAAGGGCTAAAAAGGGCACAGAGGCAGTAAGTAAGTAGGGAGAGAAGATAAAAAGAAATAGACAGAGGAAAGAGTAAGTATTCCAAATAACAGGGGCCAGAAAAAGACATGATGGGAGGATGCAGTGCAGTGCCTGTGGAGCAGCAGTCTTCTGGGAGATGTTCTGGAGGATGCAGTGTTGTCCCATCTGCAGGCACCTCTCTGGGCTGAGGGAGGAGGTTGCTCATCTCCACACTGAGTTGGCCAGGATTTGTGGGACCTCTTCTCCCAACCAGGGACCACCAGGGTCACTGCCGCTGCCTTAGAGGTTGCCAAGAAAGAGGAGCAGTTGGACCATGGTGGGCTCAGGGAGCATGAGGGTGGTGGAACAGAGGCACATCCCTCCAGTTGTAACTCTCCACAATTTCTATGACATTCTGGAAAAGTGTGGTTCCTTAGGAGGCACCCACAGTGGAGACCAAGGAGGATGCTGGGAACCTCCACAAGGAGACCCACAGGAGGGTGGCATGGGACCCCACAGGGAAGGAAACAACTCCTGGTGGGGACTCCATTGTTAGGAAGGTAGAACTGAGGGAGGAATCAGAGAGGGAGGCAGGTGCCTGCCTGGCACCATGGCTTGAGGGACAGGGAGCGAATCCTCAGGATCGCAGGAGCTGCTGCACAGGAGGGAGCTGGATGTCATTGTCCACCTAGGGACAAATGACCTGGCTAGAAAGGATCAGAGCAGTGCAAGAAGCATTTGTGGAGATGGGGAGGGGCCTTAGACAAATAGCACATACGGTAACCTTCATGGAGATGCTGCCTGTCTATGGCATGGGTGAGACTAGGTGCTCCACACCATGGGATCCAATCAGTAGTTGAAAAACTGGTGCAGAGCTCAGGATTTGGCTTCATTGGGGACTGGGGGTCCACCTGAGGGATGCAGACCTATGCTGGCATGGATGGCCTGCATCTGTCCAGGAGGGGAATAAGGATCCTAGGTGATAGGTTTAAAAACTTCATTGACAAGCATTTAAACTATCCAAGGGGAGGCACTGGAAAGAAGTAGGGAAATCATAGCCCCACAAAATATCAGGGTACCAAGTGAGGTAAACACCAACATAGAGATGTCGATAGGGAGAAGAACGGTAAATGGAGAAAGTGACAAATGCAATAAGGACAGGGATGGGGCAAAAGGGTTAAGGCCAGCAAGAAATGGAGGGTAATGAGTACCAATGCCTGAGTCTGGGCAACAAGCTCCTGAACTGGTGGCCTTGATGGAAGAGGGATGCCTGGATATTGTAGCAGTCACAGAAACATGGTACACAGAGAACCATGACTGGGATGTTAACATACCAGGGTACACAACCTACAGGAGGGACAGGGAGGGCAGAAGGTAGGGGAGTAGCTCTCTTTGTAAGGAAAGGGATAAAAGCAACTGAACAAAAGAGTAAACAGGGAGGAGAGGAGGCACTGTGGGTCATCTTAGAGACTGAAATGGCACCACAATCCGCACAGGGGTTGTGTATAGACCCCCATGTCAGGGGAGGAATGGACAAGGATATGATAGAAGGCATACTTAGGATGGCAGAGAAAGGAGAGATACTGTTGATGGGGACCTTAATATGCCAGATGTTAACTGGAGCACCTTTATGCAAACCACATCCAAAAGCAGGGCCATTCTTGATGCCCTTCAGGTGGCATGCCTCAGACAGATAGTTTTGGAACCTACTCATGAGGGAGCAATCTTAGACCTCATACTCTCAAATGGGGACAGTGAGAGGATCTCAGATCTAGAAGTGGG
The DNA here is from genome assembly GCA_016271365.2 of Neoceratodus forsteri. NCBI lineage: Eukaryota > Metazoa > Chordata > Ceratodontiformes > Ceratodontidae > Neoceratodus > Neoceratodus forsteri. Next base: position 330,829,095 of record CM057449.1, on the reverse strand, counting down.
TAGCCATTTGGGAACAAGTGACCACCAAACAGTGTGGTTTATGATAAACTCAGCTACAGAGTCAAGCCATACAAAAGTGAGGGTTGTGGACTTCAGGAGGGCTGACTTCATAAATGGGAGAGTGCCTTAGAAAAGCACTAGCAAATAGGTTAGAAGGAGGGTGGAGCAACAATGGGAAATATCAAACTGCCATCACAGACGAATAAGTCTTTGTGCAAAGCAAATAAATCAAAATGAAAGAAAAAGCCACTATGGTTCTCAAAAGAGGTGGTGGTCAAGGTTAGAGAAAAGATAGCATTTAGGAAGTTTAAGGAAACACAGAAGGAGCAGGACAGAGAACTGCACCAGTTAAGGCAGAAGGAAGCAGGAGGGTAGTCAGAATAGCAAAGGCCCAAACTGAGGAAAAGATAGACAGCTCGGTTAAGAAGGGGGATAAAACCTTTTATAGGTATATCAGGGAGCGAGAAAGACAAAGGGAGGATAGTGAGGCTGAATAGAATGGATGGTAGGTAGGCAGATAGTGACAGTGAAAATCAGGGATACTGAATGAATACTTCTGTTCAGTATTCACAAAAGAGGAAGTGGGAGAGGTGCCTAATCCAATTAACAGAAGCACTCTGGAGAGGGAGGTCGATCCCAGTCCTTTCACAGAAGAAAGGGTCTCAAAAGAACTCCTAAAATTGAAAGTGGACAAAGGAATGGGGCCAGATGGAATTCACCCCAGAATTCTAAAAGAATTGAGCAGAGAACTAGTGACACCACTGACTACCCTTTTAACAAATCATGGGAGGATGGTGTGGTACCTGAGAACTGGAAGAAGAGGGATGTGATTCCCTTCACAAAAGTGGGACCAAGACGGAGGCAGGAAACTACAGACCTGTCAGTTTGACCTCTGTAGGGAAAGTGATGGAATCACTGCTGAAGGAAAGAATTGTTGGGTACCTAGAGGCTAGGGGCACAGGACCCAAGGCAGCATGGGTTCACAGTGGAATGTCATGTCAGATGAATCTAATTGATTTCTTGACTGGGTGACCAAAGTAGTTGACTAGGGAGTGGCTGTGACATAGCCTACCTAGACTTTAGCAAGGCATTTGACACAGTCCCCACAAAAGATTAGTAGTCAAATTAACCAGCCTGGGAGTGGTCCCAGGGTGGTAGCCTGGGTAAAACATTGACTGAACAACAGGACACAGAAGATAATTGTAAATGGAGTCCACTCTGAAGAAAGAGGGTTACTAGTGGGTACCGAGGGTTCAGTACTTGGTCCAGTCCTTTTAATGTCTTCATAAGTGACATTGCAGAGGGACTGGAGGAAAGAATATGCCTCTTTGCAGATGACACAAAGATCTGCAACAGGGTTGCTACACAAGGAGGCGTGGAAAGGATGAGAAGGACTTGGCAAGGTTGGAGGAATGGTCAGAAGTAAGGCAGCTTGGATTCAATGCAAAGAAGTGCAAGTAATGCACCTGGGAAACAAAACCCAGGGAAGATTACATAATGGGGGGTAGTACAACAACAAAAATGGAGAGACCTGGGAGTAATCATATCAGATGACCTTAGGTTGGCAACATGTGAGAAGGCAGTAGGGAGGGCTGGGGATACTGGGATGTATAGGAGAGGCATCACCAGCAAAAACAGGAAGTTGTTATCCCCTGTACAGACAGTTGGTGAGACCCCATCTGAGTACTGCATCCAGTTCTGGAGACCCCATCTCTGCAAGGACATAGACAGGATGGAGGCAGTTCAGAGGAGGGCAACTAAAATGGTGCAGGGTCTGCAAGAGAAGCCTTACGAGGAGAGACTAAAGGAGCTTAATATGTATACCCTTGAGGAAAGGAGGATGTGATAGAAATGTTTAAGTACCTCAATGGAATCAACAAAGTCCAAGAGGGTAGCATCTTTCAAAAAGAGATGTGCAAGAACAAGGGGACACAATTTGAAGATAGAGGGGATGGCTCAGGGCAGTGTGAGGAACTATTTTTTCACAGAGAGGGTGGTGGATGCATGGAACAGCCTTCCTGAGGAGGTTGTGGGGTCTAAAACTGTGGGAGAATTCAAGAATGCATGGGACAGACATAAGGCAGTTTTTGTGGGGTAGGAAGAAATAGGCTGTTGGTTAAATAGGATCTGCAGCTTATCCTCTAGGTAGGAAATGGGCAGACTAGGTGGGCCAAGCAGTCCTTATCTGCTGTCAAAGTCTATGTAAGAACAAGGGACACAATTTGAAGATGGGGGCAGCTTAGGGACAATGTGAGGAAGTATTTTTCACAGGAGGGTGGTAGATGCCTGGAACAGCCTTCCTGAGGAGTTTGTGGGGTCTAAAACTGTGGAGAATTCAGAATGCATGGGACAGACATAAGGCAATTCTTGGGGTAGGAAGAAATAGGCTGTTGGTTAACTAGGATCTGCAGCTTATCCTGTAGGTAGGGAAATGGGCAGACTAGGTAGGCCAAGCGTCCTTATCTGCCATCAAAGTCTATGTTTCTATGTTTCTGACAAGTGGTCTGTCCATCCAGAGGTAATTTAGAGTCTGTTCTCCCAGTGGGGCACCACTCAGGTAGACCTGTTCTCCTGGAGGAATGCAAAGCTGAGGCTGTCTGTGCCCTCCCTCAGCGGGGCTCGCTGCAGGGGATGCCTTCTTGAGGACCTGGACCCCAGGCTCTTCTATGCCTTCCCTCCACTCCCATGATCCACAAGGTGCTGCTCAAGATCAGGAGGGACAATGCAGAGGTGATCCTGGTGGCTCCAGACTGGCCACATCAGTTTTGGTACCCTGATCTCCTCAGCCTCAGCAACAGGCTCCTGAGGCATCTTCCACTTCACCCGGACCTGCTGTCAATCAATCAGGAGAAGGTACTCAACTGGACCTTCAATCCCTGCACCTGACAGCCTGGTTCCTGAACGGCTAAAGTTTCGGGCTTTGATCTCTCCAAGATGTCCTCACTGTGGTGGAGGCATCTAGAAAGGAATCGACCAGAAAATACTATGCCTTCAAATGGAAGAGATTCTCCATTTGGTGTCAGGGAAGGGCTGGACCCTTTGTCTGTCCGGTGCTAGCATTTTGGACTACCTGTGGTCCCTCTCCATAGGGGTACTTCAGTCAGTGACCCTTAAGGTGCACCTGGCAGCCATCTCTGCAACAAGGCGTGGGCTGATCAGCAGTCTGTGGCGAGGAGAAGGTGGTCTGACACTTTTTAAAGGCATAGATCACATTTCCCTCGGTGCATCAACCACCAGCACTGTGGGACTTGTTGCTGGTTTTGGCAAAGCTCATGGGGAAACCATTCGAACCGATGCACAGGTGTTACATGTCTCACCTGTCATGGAAGACCACCTTCTTGGTGGCTGTCACATCAGCCCAAAGGATCCAGTGCACTCCGGCACTTTCAGTGGAGTCTCCTTAGATGGTTGTCCACAGGTACAAGGTTGTCCTGTGCCTTGACCGATGGTCCTCCTAAAGGTTGTGTCAAAGTTTCTCCTGAATCATGTGATGACTCTTCCGGTGTTCTTCCCAAATCACACCTTGGAGGCCGAACACAGGCTCCATACTTTGACCTGAGGCGCGCCGCTTATTATAAGGAGTGCACGGCTTGAGTTTGGGAGAGGTTTGCCAGCTGTTTCTCCTACAGTGAAACCACACCTGGCAGACCTGCAGCCAAGTGAATGATTGGCAGGTGGATCACTTCCTGTATTGATCTCTGCTATAGGTTGGTGGGTAGTGAAGCCTCCTGGAGGGAGGGGGGCTCATTCCACCTTTCATACTGCTGCATCGGTGGCTGCTTCTAGGGACATCCCTATCCTGGAGATCTGTAGAGCTGCTACCTGGAAGTCAGCACACACCTTCTTTTCCCATTACCACATTGACCTTGAGTCACGGCGGGATGCTGGTTTGGGGCCTCAGTTCTCCAATCTCTGTCCCCTAAATGAGGTGTGCACCTTGCCTTCCTCCTCCCAGAGAACTGCTAGGGAGTCTGCCAGATGGTGTGGATAAAACAACATATCCACGTCCCTAGAAACTGGGTTACTTACCTGTAACAGTAGTTCTAGGAGTGGTATATGTTGTTCATCCACATGGACCACCTGACCTCCCTGGCTTAGGTGCAGAACCTCTGTTTCCAGTGGGCAAGATCTGGCATCAAGGGGGTGGATCCAAGGTGATATACCACCTGGGTGGGTGGGGCGAGCCAGCTTGAAGACTTTTTGGCACTTCTTAAAGGGAAAGGACACTGCCAGATCGTGTGGAAGAATAACATATACCAATTCTAGAACTGCTGTTACAGGTGAGTAACCTGTGTATTTTCCCATTCAGTGTTGACTCTGTCTTCCATACCTTTGTAAAGGACACAGTACAGACCTTGGAAGTACCAGTAGGTTCTTCAGAGGCAGATGATGAGTTTGCTTTTCTGGATAAAACCAGTACTGTTAGGACATCCAGCAAGTAAACTGTCCTTTATTCTCTGGCTAAGAAGATTTGGATTGAACCTCTGCCTCTCCATGACTTTAGTTAACTCAGTTTTAGATCTATTTGACTTCCAAAAATAAGAACTAAAATAATGGTGAAGGGAGTATCTGACTCCAAAATCTGAAGACTCAGTTTGCAGGCATAAAAAGTCACACTTTTTTTCCAGAAAGAAAGGTTATTAAACCACTAATATTCATATTTAACTGTAAAATTGGTCTCTCTTAGATATTAGGTTCCAAAATTTCATAGCCAGGGCATATTTGACTACCAAAAACAGAATGACTTCAAAACTTAAACTCATGAAGTCAGGGACTTCCTCCAAAAATTGACTAAGTGATCCACTGCTGCCATCAGCGATAAATCCAACAAGAGGTACTTGGTGCTGTCTTCTGAGAACCAGTTACCTGTCTCTGGCAAACCAGCTAAAGGCCTAGTTATAGCAGTTCTGTCTGCTGCCTTCTGCACATCCTTTAGATAATGAGTCAAAGGAGCTGGACTTATCTGTAAAGATGTTTCTTTCCTTATCCTTAGACATTCCTTCTGTGCAGGTTGTAAAAAAAATGCCAACATGCTTTGTGGAGCAAGGTCAGTTTCCAGATAGCCTTCCAGCTGAAAGGAAGGATCTATTTCATAGGTTGGTGGACCTGGGAATAAATATGTCATGTCGACAAGTCAGTGTTGCTCTGGATACTGATGACACGACAGCCAGGGGATAGGTATACTGGATTTTTTTTGTGTGGATCTGTTGGCTAAAGTAGCAAACCTTCAGTGACAGACTGTTCTCTACCAGACTCCATTTGTACACTATTGCTAGCGGTTCTCTACCCTTTCAGTTGCCTGCAAGGGTACTTCAGTAGTTGCCACCACTAAGCATAGACACTCGCTGGGGTGTGTCTAGGTCTGAATCCCAGCAGAAATACTGACTACACAGTACAGTGCTCCTTACCAAAGGGCAAACAACCCACCTATCTCTGTTGCAGCTGAGAATACCTTACTTCAGAAACAAAGTATGGTAACTGTAACTTTCTCTTCAGAAACAGAAACACAGTTTTGTCATTTATAACCCAGTTATCTGTACCTCAAAGGACTTAGTCACAGAAACATGAAGTATTTAAAAATATTTTAGTACTTAAAGATGTATACACATATAATATAGGATGCTACACTGAGACTATGGGGAACAGTTCATTGCTCCCTCATTTGTCTGTTTTCCATTTTCAACCACCCTTGCTTACTGCCAGGGTGAGCTCCTGTTCGATTTCCAAAGTGTTATCTGTCCTTTAGTCGCCTCCATCTTTTATGTGTCAAAATGTAGGCTGTATGGAGGCTGGTGGATAAAACAGAGAGCACTATACTTTTTCAGAGATAAGAAGTTTTGAACAGTAGAGAATAAATCTTACTATTCTTCTTAACTTTCCCAAAGTAGAAAGAAATTACCAAACAGGACACCTTGGTGAATTAGGGCACACTTGAACTTTAGATATTAACTGCTCAGAGTCTCAGGCTAACTGCCTTGTCTCTCGCAAAACTCAGGTTAGCATGATTCCCCAAAAAACAGTCTCCATGCACTCTCGGCACACATTTTCTTTGACATCACTTGTAGGTCAGTTCTTTGTGTCTTGAATGCTTGGTCCTCTTGGGAAATCGGTCTGATCTGGACTTATGTATTCCAAAGGAGACCCCTGTCTTACTGGCAGGAGTGACTGATTTAGTCATTAACGACTGCTTCTCCTTTAATATAAAAGGGCTTTTATATCTTTGAAGCATGAAAGGACTCTTTTGGCTTTCAGCTCTCCCATAACGGACAGGGGTCCTGTAGTACTGGACAATCAGATTGTAATCACTCACCAGAGTAATCTGGCATGCCTCTAGCAACTAACCTTATTTCATTTCCCTCAAAGATCCATTTACAGTCGTGGCCAAAAATATTGGCACCCTTGCACTTTTCAAATAACTCACAATTTCCTCTAAACATAAGTTGAAATTAACAACAGTACAGTATTTGGTCTCCACAATTCTTTATTTCTCTGTTAATATTACAGAACCTTTGTTTTTGATTCAAAATTTAATATATCCTTTTAAATCAGAAAATGAAAAGAAATGGCATTGACAAAATTATTGACACCCTAAACTTAATATTTGGTAGCACAGCCTTTGGTCAAAATAACTGCAATCAACTGCTTCCTATAGCCATGGATGAGCTTTTCTGCACTCTCTACTGGCAGTTTGGCCCACTCTTCTTGTGCAAACTGCTCCAGTTCTCCCAGATTTGAAGGGTACCTTCTCCCAACTGCTGTTTTCAGATCTCTCCACAGGTTTTCAATGGGATTTAGATCTGGACTCATTGCTAGCCACTTCAGAACAGTCCAGCATCTTGTCTTGAACCATTTCTGGGTGCTTTTTGAAGTGTGTTTGGGGTCATTTTCCTGCTGGAAGACCCATGACCTCGCGGAGACCCAGCTTTCTGACACTGGGTTCAATATTGCGCTCCAAATGGCCTGGTAATCTCCAGATTTCATGATGCCATGCACACGCTCAAGGCACCCAGTGCCAGAGGCAGCACAGCAACCCAAAACATCACTGAACCTCCTCCATGTTTGACTGTAGGGAAGGTGTTCTTTCTTTGAAGGCTTCATTTTGTTTTCTGTAAGCATAGAGATGATGTGCTTTACCAAAAGCTCTAATTTGGTCTCATCTGTCCAAGGACATTCTCCCAGAAGGATTTTGACTTGTTCAGGTGTGTTTTGGCAAACCCCAGTTGGGCTTTCTTATGTCTCTCTCTCTCCAGCAGTGGGGTCCTCCTGGGCCTCCTGCCATATAACCCTTTCATTGAGTTGGCAACAGATGGTGCGGTTGAAACTGTCGTACCTTGTGTCTGAAGGTCAGCTTGAATCTGTTTGGCAGTTGATTGAGGTGCTTTCTCCACCATTCGAACAATCCTGCGCTGCAATCTTGATCAAGTTTTCTCTTGCGCCACGTCCAGGAGGTTGGCTACAGTGCCATGGGCCTTAAACATCCTGATAACATTACGTCACGGTGAAACAGGAACATCAAGGTCTCTGGAGATTGATTTGTAGCCTTGAGATTGTCCATGCTTGGCTACAATCTTCTGTCTGACCTCCTCAGACAATTCTCTGGCTGTCTTTCTTTTCTCCATGCTCATGCGGTACACACAGTGACACAAAACAGGAGAGTGAGTCCTTTCTATTCAAACTGGTTGAATGAGTGATTCTTGTATTGCAGGCACCTGCAACTCACCCCAGGTGAGTTCAGTTCCAAAGTGAAGGAGAATCACCTGCTTGAAATCCAATTTTTCTAACTACTTCTAAAAGGTGCCAATATTTTTGTCCGGGCCATTTAACGATTTCTGTGTAGAATAAGCTAGGACTTAGTAAATTTTTCTGCTTTTTGTGTTTTATTCTGCTGCAAACCAAAGAAATACATATGTGGATACCAAAATATTTTTTAATTTCAACAATTTTGGAAGGAATGGTGCATTATTAGAAAAACTGCAAGGGCGCCAATATTTTTGGCCACAACTGTATATGTATCAATACAGCTAGAAGGGTGAAAAAGTACACAATTATATGGCAAGTTGTTACACCTCCCTTTGAAGGAGAAGACCTTTTCAAGGCAGAGACTGAGACCCTCCTTCAAAATGCCAGTGAGGCCAGGAAACCATGAAGTCCTTAGCTTCTGAAAGGCCAAATTAAATTGTGCTCTCAAACTTCATTAGAGATACCCCAGTGCCAAGGCTTGCCTTATTTTATTAGATTCCAAATATCTTTTTGGAAACCATGAGGGAGAGAAATGAGTGTGTGTGTGTAGATATTTATTTATTTGTTGAATTCTCGGATTACAACCTTTTTAGCTACAAGCTCGTTTACAAAGGTTCCACATCAGGAAGAAGATACAAACATACAATAGTAAAAAAAAAAAAAAAATTAAATACAGGGTTACATTGAACATTCAACAAGTTGTTAATGGTAATATGAATGAAGAGTAAATGGGAAAGGTATAGTGCCATAAATAAACAGGCAGAGTTGGAGCAGCAGTAATTGGCATGAGAGAGTATGGAGGGAGGGAGGTAGGGACAAGAGTGAAGGAGGAACTAGGGAGATGTTCAGCTTCAGGACCCACTGGCATGTGGTTGCCTTGTCGGGGGTGGGGGTGGAGGACTTGGGTTAGTAAAATAAGGGAAGGAAGGTGAGGTCAGGGGAAAGGGGTTGGTGGGGAAGGTGGGAGTGGGGAGTAGCAGAATGGGTGATTGTTTAAGTGCTAAGCGGGGTAGTCAGAATTATAACCAGGAGGGTTGGTCAGGTAGGACAGGTGCATTTCCCAAGGCTGGATAGGTTGGATCTAAGTGAAAATTTAAACAACCAATCTTGCTAATAGTGGCTATTTCAGGTGGGAGTGAGGTAGCAGCGGGACCCGGTATTCAAAGGAGCATTGACCTTGAGCAGTCTGATGGTAGGGGATCTTGATAGGGATTTTATTGGATGTATGACAAAAGCACCATGGCTCAAATCAGCACAGAAAACTGGAGCTCCGCTCCACCAAATCAGAAGAAACATAAAAAAAGCGGGCTTCAACAGTGATCGTGAGAACAGTCCACAAAATTAGGACACACTGAAACTGCTTTTTCATTAAATTAAAAGATTGCAGTAAAATCCACTGTTGTGAAGGTACATGAAAAGTGGTAGCAACACACGCAAACCGTCAATGTTTCACGTCGATAACAGGCGCTTTGTCAAGGCGTCAGCAGCCAGATAAAACACTACTTAAATAGTGTATATGACCCCTGACACAATAACAGGCAATTACAATTTAATCACCTCAACTACCTAAAATTAAGCAAGCATCACACACTGTATACAAAACATTCCACCATAATGAATTAATTATACACAAATGCTCTACTTAATAAACATACTTATTAAACATTTTACCAAAAATAAAATGAACTATAAAATCATCTTCGTTTTTCAAAATGGAGTAAGCTGAAAAACATCATTCAACCCAGGGTAATAACTAGATTGCAATTTATACTGCCAAAAGTTTCACGACACATCAAGGTGTTGTTTAAATCACCTCCCTGTTTCCAAGGGTTACTTGTTCTAATCCTCTGAAAGTGAAGGTATGATCACATCCAACTCGTGAAATATGCAAAGCCAGTGCATTATCCAATTTTTTCATTCTACTACTGTTAAGATGTTCCAAAACTCTATATTTAAACTTTCTAATAGTTTAAAGCAAAGGCAAATTTATTTAAAAGACGCCCAACTCGGAGGGGGTTTCCACGCCGTACAAATTCTTGTAACATTTCATACAGCATAAATATTTAGGTTAAAATAAAACATCCAATAAAAATCAACATTAAGCACCAGATGCTTGCAGAAATAGGAGTGTCTTCAGGTGGACTTTAAAAACGGCTACAGTGGGGACCTCCTGACTACAGTTAGTAAAGAGTTCCATAGAGCAGGAGCGGCAACACTAAAAGTTCGGTCGCTGCAGATTTTAACCTCGCTCTAGGAACAGTCGGAAGCCACCACTGGAAGGCGGAGATGATGGGTAGACAAAGAAGGTACCAGGAGCACTGACAGGTAACCAGGGGCCCTGCCGTGTGGAGCCTTATAGGTGAGAAGACCCACCTTAAAGGTATTCTCCACCTGACGGGCAGCGAGTGCAATTGCTGTAATACAGGTGTAATATGACAAATTTGTTTTGCCCGGTCAAAAGCCGGGCAGCAGCATTTTGCACCAGCTGCAGTCTACTAAGAGAACCCCCAGAGACCCCGAGATAGAGGGCATTACAGTAGTCAAGCCTAGATGTGACTAAGGCATGTATCAAGGTAGGGAGGTCCAGAGGCGGAACAAGGGCTTAATCTTGGCAATGTTTCTAAGATGGAAAAACAGGTATGGACCACAGAAGATATCTGAGCTTCCATGGACAAGTTCCTGTCCAGAATCACACCAAGATTTCGCACCCAAGAGAGGCCATCAATGAGGCAGCTCCCAGCACAAGTCCAGTTGCAGAGTCAGAGGCTGTCCCATCACGAACTCTGTTCGACTCCACTACCAATACCTCAGTCTTGTCAGGGTTCAGTCACAGCCAACTGGAGGCCATCCAGTCGTTAATCTCGGCCAGACAGATATTTAACACATCCACTCATTGGATGTTCCTGGGGCAAAGGACAAGTATAGCTGAGTATCATCAACATAGCAATGAAAACTCAGACCATATTTCCTAATGATCCCCCAGGGGCAGCATATACACTGCGAACATTGGGGCCAATACCGAAACCTGAGGGACTCCGCACAGAAGGAGGCAGGGTGTAGATGAGAATTTCCCCTCACAACGTTGCCTCCTGTTGGTAAGAAAGAACTCAAACCAGTTGATGACAGTACTGGTGAGTCCACACAGCTCCCTCAGGCGGAGAAGCAACACACAATGGTCCACAGTGTCAAATGCTGAAGAGAGATCGAGAGAGCAAAATTGTCCTGTCCCTCGGTCTCTAGCCCTGAGGAGATCATTCTGCACCGAACTAAGCGCAGTTTCCATGCTTTGTCTGGCCGCAAAAGCCGACTGGAAGGGATCATACAACTCGTGAGTCATGAGGTGTTCTTCCAATTGAAGCGATACCACCTTCTCAACAATCTTCCCAAAATTAGGAGATTGGAGATGGGATGGTAATTGCCTTGATCTCGGGTCCAAGAAGATTTCTTTAAAAGGGTCTCACCAGAATACTCCTTCAAGGCATCTGGAAAGACACCCTGAAGCAAGGAACACCTTACAATCAAAGGCAAACACCGAGCCAACTGAGTCAATGCATCTCATTAAGAAATGCGTTGGCACTGGGTCCACTACAAAAGGTATGCTTCAAATTGGCTGCCACCTCAATAACCTCATGAACCTCCACTGGCCTAAACTCCCTCAACTAGGTGGAGTGCACTCAGAACACATCCTGGCGACCACTGTCAGCAATGGTATTGCTGGCTGAAGAAACCTCCCACTGGATCAAAGACACACTGTCCGAGAAAAATGGAGCAAACTCCTCACAGTCCTCATTAGAAGAAGCCTCCCGGGCTGCAGACAGACAGGATGGAGAAGTCTATCGACAGTCCGGAAGAGTGAGGCTGGTCTGTTTCTCCCAGCAGCAATCTCCCTAGAACAGAAACACTGCCTTCTTACAGTTGATTGCCTCCTGATATGCACAATAATGTGCACATGAGACCAGTTTGTCTGTCTCCAGGCGGGACTTCCTCAGCAGCGCTCTAATCTCTGACCCATCTTCTTCATTTCCCTAAGGTCTCTATCAAACCATGGAGACCTCAGGTACAAAGTTCTGGGTCGTGCACGGATAGGTGCGAGGGAGTTGATGGTGTCCAATAACACCTTATTATAGGTGTCCACCCTGACATCAACCCTCCGATGCATGCACCACCCACACTGGATAACTCAGCTGCCACCAAAAACCCTCAGGGTAAGATCCCATAAAGGCGGCAGCGAATCATTTCAACAGGGAAGAACTTATGGCGGGAGCCCCAAGCGTGAACTTCACGTGCATGATCAGACCAAAATACCTGATCAATCCCGAGATCAGCAATCTCGAGCCCAGTGAGAACACCAAGTCCAATATGTAGCCGTCCGATGAGTTGGTGCATCAACACTCGTCAGCCCAACAAGAACATGCACTGCAGAAATTGCGCTGCATCTTTGATCTTTATCATCGCCCAAACATTGAAGTCCCCCAGAAAAACACATCTGGGGGGCAATGTTCACGGCAACAAACTCAGCGAGATTCCTGCGGAAACCCCCCATCGGGCCAGGAGGCGATAGATGAGGAGGATCCTGCAGCCCGCCAGTCCTCCACGAATGGCCACACACTCAAAAGAACTTGGAGTTCCCACTGGGTGCAGTGAAGGTGCAGGCTAGATCTAAAACAAATAGCTACACCACCACCCCTGCGGTTTCTCTGGGGCAGTGCACCACAGTGTACCCTGGAGGGACTGCAGCCTCGAAACTAGGTCAGCATCATCTCCACTCAAGGTCTCTGTAATGCAAGCCAGGTCGGCCGATGAAATCAAGGTGGCAATAATTGCCGTCTTGTTTCTGATCGACCTGGAATGCTAACACTGCCATCAGAGAACTAGAGGGTGGTGCAACCCCTCAGGTTACCTGACCACTCGGTCTGGTGGTCTCCCTGGATATGGGTACCAACCACATCTGGCCTCTCCCAGATGCCCGACATAATCCAGGGTGTCTCCTGGACCTAACAACCTCTATCCTTCTATCAACCAACTCCTGGTCATCCCACTGCCAACAAGCGATACCGACCCTTTACAATCACTTCCTACAGCGTCTAACAATAGTATCAGACACTGGAGAGGATAAAGGGGCGCACAACATGTCAACTGTGAGCTCCCATAGATGATCCTAGCCCCCACAAGTACTCCCGTATACCCTCTACACATTTCCAATACTAACCCAAACTATTACTAACACACTTAAATAGAAAACAAAAACTAAATAAACTAATAAACAACTAAATCATTAATACAAACCCCAAAACAGTAACAATAAACAGTTAAACATTCCTATCACAAACTATTTTTTTACACACAATTAAAACCATCCATAAACTAACCCGTTTCCCTCCTCTGATTTCAGACAAAAATTAACACTATAGGTGGCACTGGCACTCACTGCGCTCGTATGCAGTGGCGCTTGAATTACACAGAATTGTCCCGCCCTCTCAGCATCAAAGCCCCGCTCCCCTACTCACACCTCCACCTAAGTAGGTAGTCCAGTTCACCACGGCCTCTCATGCTGTGCAACTCAGCACTTTAGGAGGGCAGAGCAGGGCAGACAGCCAGCAAGCAGGACAGCAGATACCAAGCACAGAGGACAGCAGATACCAAGCACAGAGTCCAGACACTATCCAACCCGCTACAGGCGGTGTCCCAAAAGTCACAGGTTACAGTTCCACACATGCAGAGCTACACGCTTGTGGCCAGGCGCTTGAATTACAGGATGTCCCGCCCCTCAGCATCAAAGCCCGCTGCCCTACTCACACCTCCAGCTAAGCAGGTAGTCCAATTCAGCGTGGCCTCTCATGCCATGCAACTCAGCACTTTAGGAGGGCAGAATGGGCAGACAGCCCATGAGCAGGACAGCAGATACCAAGCACAGAGTCCAGACACTATCCAACCTGCTAGCAGGCGTCCCAAAGATCACAGGTTACAGTTCCACACATGCAGAGCTACCGCTTGCCAGTGGTGCTGAATTTACACAGAATTGTCCCGCCCCTCAGCATCAAAGCCCTGCTCCCCTACTCACACCTCCAGCTAAGCAGGTAGTCCAATTCAGCGCAGCCTCTCCGCCGTGCAACTCAGCACTTTAGGAGGGCAGAGCGGGCAGACAGATCGTGAGCAGGACAGTAGATACCAAGCACAGAGAACAGCAGATACCAAGCACAGAGTCCAGACACTATCCAACCCGCTTACTTGACGTCCCAAAGGTCACAGGTTACAGTTCCACATAAAAACAGTTACATTTGCACGTAGCTAAATAAATCACTGATTCTGTATTACAGTTTATAAAACTCTTCACCGATGTACAGTAATACATTCATATAGGGCAATATAAAGTCAGATCCCACCTGAATGTGTTTGCAAGCAGTGCAAGTCCACATATATAATTTACATTCAGAGGTGTAGGTCCACGTTTAGATGTTATGTTATCTTTACCATGCACCAGTAAGTCCGCTAAATTGCTTCCTTCGGTATACAAAATTTGGTCCCTGTTCAAATATTTCCTTCAATTCTGGCTCCACACTTAAAATACCCCAGTTCTTCCGAATAACTTCAGTTACTTCAAAAACCTGTGCATCAAATACAGTAATGAAATTAGGAACAATACATTATTAGCTATTTTATCACCTTTCTTTTGAAGCAAACTAAATCTCTGCATGTGATCTACTTTATTAATGGCTTTCGGAATACACTGATCACTATATCCCCTACTCTTAGACCTACTATACATATCATCTCTTTCCTTATAATATTTATTTTCTGAACTGCAATTTCTTTTTAACTGCATAAACTGCCCAACTGGTATATTTTTGATAACATGTCGTGGATGATTACTAGGGTAATGCAAAATGCCATTCGGTCAGTTGATTTCCTATATAAGTCAGTGGCTAAACCACCCTCTGTATCTTACAAATCATAAGATCCCAAAAAAGCTATCTGTTCTTTGCTCACATTCATAGTGAATTTTAAATTAGAATTAGTTGTTTCCAAGTATGTAACAAAGTCATGCAATTGATCAATATTGCCTTTCTATATTAATATAATATAAATCGATAAAGCGACGGTAAAAATCAATAATAATAACAAAAGGGGTTGTTATCAACATTATATACCCATGTATTTTCCCACTCTGACAGAAAAATATTAGCATAGTTAGGCACCATACTGCCACCCATAGCAGTGCCCTTGACCTGATGGTATAGTTGTTCACCAAACAAGAACACATTCTTGGTGAGCACCATTTCCCACAAATCCACTAAAAACAGCACAAAAATATTTGAATGTGCAGGAAAAACTACACAATGACTCATAAATAGTCTGGAGACCTGCACAATGAGGAATGTTGGTATATAAAGATTGTATATCTAATGTCACCAAATACCATTCAGGTTCAATCGCTGTTTCATTCAACAGATTCAACACCTGGGTTGTGTCCTTTAGATAAGCTCCATAGCCCATCGCAATGTCCTTGATGTGTGTGTGTGTGTGTGTGTGTGTGTCTCTACATACTGTGCTAGGGATTCAGTTAGAGAACCCCTACTGGACACTATTGGCCTCATTGGTGGACAATCCATGTTCTTATGTATTTTAGGCAGACCATATTAAATTGTCCAGCATACAGAACAGGGGTCATACAGCCAATACAGGAGGGTGGAAGGCAGCGTTAACATCTGATTTTGTTACTACATCAAGTGTATGCAGAGTCGAGCTCCAGTGAGAATGACTCTCTTGTCATTAATATATCATCATATATTCTTAATGAAAATGAAAGCGACTACTTTCTAAGGGACTATTTTTGTTCGACTAACACTAATAATGAATTTAACACTACAGTTGACCTGCACGATTCATACATAAGCTGAATTTAAAGTTTTTTACCATCAAGATACATCTTCTTCAGGTGGACAATTTAATGACAAAGGTCATGTTTGTACAGATAATGAAATTGCTTCAGAGAAGGAATTTAAAAAGCGTCTGTGTATATGCCTAGTATGAATCCCATTACTTGTCTTTTTGAAGAAATGTGAAGAGGACATTGGCAAGTTAAATCAGTCCTTACTGAAACCGAAATTCTATAATTGTACTCTGTTGGAGAAAGAGGCTATTAAAACGCTCAAGGAACATCAATCCATCACCATTAAGCCCGCTGACAAAAGCGGAGCCATTGTGGTGATGGACAAAGTTAAGTACAACATAGCAATGAATGATCATTTAGATAATGTTGATTTCTATGTAAAGTTAATAGTAGTGTTCTTGGCAAACATAAAACTGACATAGATATGCTATTACATGAGGTCTCATGGTGGGCACCATTTCAAAAAGGCATATGATTTTTTGACAGTTTCGGATCCTGTTGTAGCACATGTGTATGGTCTGCCTAAAATACATAAGAACATGGATTGTCCACCAATGAGGCCAATAGTGTCCAGTAGGAGTTCTCTAACTGAACCCCTAAGCGCAGTATGTAGACACACACATCAAGGACATTGCGATGGGCTATAGAGCTTATCTAAAGGACACAACCCAGGTGTTGAATCTGTTGAATGAAACAACGATTGAACCTGAATAGTATTTGGTGACATTAGATATACAATCTTTATATACCAACATTCCTCATTGTGCAGGTCTCCAGGCTATTTATGAGTCATTGTGTAGTTTTCTGCACATTCAAATATTTTGTGCTGTTTTTAGTGGTTTGTGGAAATGGTGCTCACCAAGAATGTGTTCTTGTTTGGTGAACAACTATACCATGAGGTCAAGGGAACTGCTATGGGTGCGAGTATGGCGCCTAACTATCGAATATTTTCTGTCAGAGTGGGAAAACACATGGGTATATAATGTTGCTAACAACCCTTTTTGGAGCATATTGATTTTTACTGTTGTTTTATCGACGATATTATATTAATATGGAAAGGCAATATTGATCAGTTGCATGACTTTGTTACATATTTGGAAACAACTAATTATAATTTAAAATTCACTATGAATGTGAGCAAAGAACAGATAGCTTTTTTGGATCTTTTGATTTGTAAAGATACAGAGGGTGGTTTAGCCACTGACTTATACAGGAAATCAACTGACTGGAATGGCATTTTGCATTACACTAGTAAACATTTCATTTTCATTTTTCATTTAGTTTTTGTTGACCGGGTAAGTGCACTAGACAAATCCTGCCTATTTTCAGGCACGACCGAGGAGGGGATACAGATGAATGCCAGCTGACCTTGAACCAGATTAAGCTGTTGGTGGTATTTTTAGTGAATGAGGAAATTTGGCCAGGACACGGGAAATTCCCCTACTCTTCAGAGGGAAGCTCTGTTCAAGATGGCGGACGTCCCTGTGCCTGCTGTGGAGGAAGCTATGGAGGTGGGAGTTCTTGTCTCGGCTCCACCTCTGATTTCGTGGAGACTGCCATTGAATTTACTGAGGATTTACCACAGAATTGTACTACTTTAGAATCTGACTTACATGTCCTGACTATAGTGCCTGAACCTCAGCTCCCTGATACTGGTATGGACTCTAGTTCTCTGCCTAACGGTGACGTAGGAGGATTTTCCTCCCAGATCATGAAGTGGCTTGTAATGCGGGAAGATGATATGTGAGCGTTTGGCTAATGCAGAGCGTAGTTTTGCGGTCACCAGAATGAAACTCTGTCAAGAACTTCAAACTTTAAGAGAACACAACACTGAAAGGCATGCTACTTCTCCTCCTGTCGTGCCGGGAGGTTTGGAGGACAAACTATGGAGACTCGCCCATCGGCTGATGTCCAGGGGTGTTTAGAAGCTTCAAGTGTGTCAGTTGTTGATGCTATGCCCCTGCCTCCCAGTCGTTTGTAGTGGGTGATATGCGTGACATGGAGACCGCTTCTCGCCTCCTTCGTCGATGATACCCCAGGTTGTGGATTCCTGCTGGCGTCCCTGGTCTGTGGACGCGGCTCTGCGGTGCTGGCTGGGTAGGAACCTGTTGAAGGGAGATGGATTTCGGTCCGTCTCCTGTGGATCCCCAGTCCTGGCGACTTCCCCAAGTTGCAGAGTGAATCAAGCAAGGCTGCAGTCTCTCCCGACCCCTTGAGCTTGACACAGGAACTGGCATTAACACAAAACCCTATTTTGGCACATTTGCAAGGACCAGAATTACGGGCTTCTTCTACTGATACATCCCAAGGAGCTACAGGTACAGTTTTACAACAACCAATGTCTAAAAGACTGAGCCGAGCCACTCTTTTTCATCCTTATTCAAATTCCGATCCAAGCAGCAAAAGACATAATGCAGTTCTTTTAGTTTATAAGGGGAGTTACCTGAGCTCCCAGACCATGTATATGTTGCCACGTACACTTCTTACGGACTCGTTAAATTTTTTCTCATGAAATGTATCGATGATTCACATCTCTGGTGAATCTTCTTTTGATATTAGCTTTCAAACAGCTTGTGGTTGAGGCGTTTCTGGACGAAAATACCATGCTTTGAGGAACACTGCTCTTTGGACCCCGTTTCAGGCAATCCCTCTTTCAAACCCACTTTTAAAACCATCACTGTTTTGTTCTGAAATGAGGGTGTTGATGTGGCTGATGTTATTTATTGGTTGAAACAGCGCTCTAATGTCCAGGGTCAGGCGGAGACCATCCTGGATACTGAAAATATCTGGACAGGGGATGGAAGATTAAGGTTTTGTTGAACACTACTGAGTCAGGTCCTGTACACTTGCCTAATTCTTTCTTTATAGGTGGGATAGGGGTCCTATTCTACCCGGGTCAGCCGAAGGCTTATTGCAGATGTGGTGACCCACACATCTCAATAATGTGTGTGACAAGATGAAATGCAATATATGTGGTGAATTGGGTCATGTGGGGGCCCATTGTTTGACGAGTGCAAATGCAACCTTTGTGATGAACTGGGACATACATTTCAGAATTGTCACTGGGCTGCTCACAATCAGAGTCTCATGATGGTGGGGTTGATCAGTGTTTTATTATTCGCAAGCACAGAAGGCTGCATTAGGTACCACATCGGCAGTACAGCCCTCAGCGGTTTGCAACCTTCTATGCAGGTCTCTGTGTCTGTTGAAGAACCAGGCACAGAGGCCCAGTAGTCTCCCTTTCTGAGAGTACTCTGGTTAAGACCTCAGATACCTTTCTACCTGTCCAGCCTGTTTTGTCAGTACCTGACCCTCTTCCAGGTCCTAACACTATGCCCTCCTCCTTGGGTACCTGCCAGTATTGGATGTCGAAGGTCTATGAGGAACACGTCCAGTACTACCTTCCCCTCTGGTGGTGCTGGAGTCTTCTCCTGTGCCTTTGTCTAACCCTTTTGAACTACTCAACCTGTCTCAGATGATGCTGGAGGCGTCAGACTCTTCCTCCATTGCTTCATCTCTCCTGATGGAACTACTGAATCTGATTTCCAACTGGTACTGGTCTCTCTCAAAAGCGGAAGACCAGGTGAAACTTAAAGGAAAAAGCTGGTTGGGAAAAGGAAGTCGTGATGAGTTTTCTGCCTTATTTAAATACTATGTTTTATTTTACTTGTCATACTATTAATGTAAATAGTGTGATCATTATGTGAAAGGCGACTGTTTTTCCTTTTCACAGCTTTTGCCTTTGGGAATTTTCTTATTGCAAGATACCCGATTTCATACCACACAGGAAATCTGACATGCACAACAGGACTGGTTGCTGGGACCTTCCTTTTGGTCCATAGGCCAAGATTCCTGTTCAGGTCTGGGGATTTTGATTAATGTCCGGGGTTCCGTTTGTTAAAATTGTATGATGTGGCTCCAGGTAGGCGCTCATTCTAGATTTTGTGATTGGGCCCTGTCCTTATCGAGTGATTAATCTTTATGCCCCTCAGACTAAAGCGGCATGAATAGCTTTATTTTCTTTACTTCGTCCATTTTGCGTACTTCTTTTCAAGTTATTTTTTCTGGTGATTTTAATTGTGGCTTAAGTCTTCATGATAAGAATTCTTCCATAACTACTAGAAAATTGTTTTGTGATTCTCAGGAATTAGGGAAATTGGTCCGTACTGCCCATTTGACTGGCCTTATTTGTCCTTTACTAAACAACATATCCTACATTTCAGAAGGGTAAATTAGCAACTCGGATTGATTTTGTGTTTTGTCTCACTACTTTAAATATTGCTTCTGCCACGGTACAAGCTGTTGCATTTCAGACCATAAATTGTTGTCTGTTGGTTTAGGGTCTGTTGCTCCCTTTCATAAAGGACCTGGACTTTGGAAATTCAACACATCCCTGTTACAAGTCCTGGCCTTTATGCAGTCTCTATTGTCATTTCTCTGGGCCCGTAAATCTGTTTTTATCTGTTATACAGACCCTATTCAGTGGTAGTCGGATACCAAGCATGATTTGATTGTTTTCTTGAAAACTTATAGCTGTCAGAAATGTAGAAGGAGTATTTGGATTATTTGCAAAAGAGAGTTCATTTTCAGTCTTTATTAACAATTGCTTGTATATGAGGCATGACCTTTCTCAGCAAGTAAAACTGATGCAGGATGATATGTTGAATTTCCAATCCGGCAATCGCGACAACTTTATTATCAACATAAATTTGGTACAGCAGGAACACATGATGTTGTATGCCCTTTTGAGACAAATTCCCATCAAATTTCCCAAAAACTATGACGTGTCTAGTTAATTCTATAGGTGGTCTAAGTACTTCTCAGTCAGATATTTGTCAAATTGTAACAGACCATCGTTAGCTTTATTTTCTTCTTTTCCAGCAGTAGCTGTTGATCCTGCGATTTTATATAATGATCTTGATATCCCAATCCCTTCACAGTCAATTTTGGACCAAGTATGTTTACGATAACAGAGCTGGACTTGAAATTGGCCATTTCCTCTTACCTTTACAGAGGACTCCTGTTCGGATGGACTCGGCTGCCTTATATAAAGTGCTAGGCGACCACTTGGTTTCAGAACTGACTTTAGTGTTTAATTCCTTAGTAACATGTGAAACTGTTCCTTTGGATTTCTGAAGGGTACTTTGATTTATATATATAAACAAAAAGGGTTTTACATTCCCTTGAAAATTGGCGCCCTTTATGTATGTTGAATACTGATTTTAAGGTATTGATGAAAATTATTGCTAAGCGCCTTGTGAGAATAGCAGAGGTGGTTTTGCATCCTGCACAGTCATGTTGAGTGCCTAATAGAAGAATCTCTGACCACCTGATTCTTCTTAGGAATTGTTTTCTCATGGTTATGCGATGTGGTTTCAGGACTAGTGGTTTCCGTGGATCAGAAAGTGGCTTTTGATTTGGTAAACCATGATTTCTTGTGGGAAGCGCCGTTTGTCACAGGTACGGTGGTTTTAATTAGTTGGATTCTTGTTTTTATAGAACAGCTACTGTTGTACCAGTAGTAAATGGTTGGAGTGGGACCAATGATCCCCATCAAGAGAGGGTTCGCCAAGGTTGCCCTTGAGCCCTATATTGTGTTTTTTCTAGGCGTTTTGCTCGACAGTTGAATGCCCATCCTCAGATTCATGCTATTTCTAGTTGGTCCTGAGCTTGCCTTATAAGGCTATTGCGTATGCTGATGATGTTTGCTTTCTTGTAGCCGATGAGCCCTCTGTGGCTATCTCTCTTCAGGTATGTTCTACATTTGGCATGTTTTCTGGCGCAATTTTGAATTATACTAAAAGTGTGGGTTAGGCTCTGCTTTAGCCCCTGCAGACCATATAGGTCCTTTATGTATGGTTGAAGGCCTATTCGTATTTTGGGGGTTATTTTGGGACATTGGACTCTGATTTTTACAATTGGGATGTTAAACTACAACAGGGTAAACTTAAGGTGGCCTACTGGAATAGAGGACAGATTGGGAAAAGAAGCGTGTTTTCTGATTAAATCTTATTTGATACCAACCTTCCTTTATTTGAGTTATATATTCCTATTCCTAAACAATTAGAAACTGCAGTCCTTAGCCTGTTTTTTCAAGCATTTTGGGGAGTAGGCTGAACCTAATCAAAGGAATGTGACATACTTGCCAATTGCAGAGGGTGGTTTGCATATGATTAATCCTTTGTTATTTTTTACCTGTATTTTCTCACAGCAAATTTTAGGCCTTTGTTGATTAATACCCAAAGGGGTGGGAACCTTGGTTTTATGATTCTTGTAGATTATGGTTTCGCTACTGGAATGTAATACCTGACTGTGTTACAACATACTGTTGGAATACCAATATCGTTAAACATATTTTCTTCGTCTGAAACAATGGAAGATATCGGCTCGGATGTTATTGAATTCTTCTCATAAATTATTATATAATACATTACTTTCGACCGGTCTGTGCCGTTACAGGTGCCCTTTGAAAAGTGCCCCAGCCAATATATCCCTTCACTTTTGTTTTGTTACGTTGTAAGAGGGT
The DNA here is from genome assembly GCA_016271365.2 of Neoceratodus forsteri. Taxonomy (NCBI): domain Eukaryota; kingdom Metazoa; phylum Chordata; order Ceratodontiformes; family Ceratodontidae; genus Neoceratodus; species Neoceratodus forsteri. The sequence goes on along the minus strand of CM057449.1, from coordinate 330,806,938 downwards.
GCCAGCCCATATGTGGGACTTTCATTGGCTGTCTTGCCACGAAGAATTAACGTAAAGGCAAATCATAAACATAAGCAATTCCAAGACCGAATGTGCTCTAGATTGTTATGTCTTACTAAACCTGAAACTATATCTCATTTATTTTGAATGTTCTTTTAGTCAGACTTGGTGGTCTTTTTTGGCACATGTATGGAAAAATTCCTTGTTTCAGATGGTTTCTTATTTGAATATTGTTTATGGAGTTTTTCCCTCAGTGGTCTCTTTGGCATACTGACACTTTGAATCTTGTATTTGTTGTTATTAAGTGGAATATCTGGATGGCAAGGTGTTTGTTTACATTACAACAAAAGAATGCTCATATTTTGAGTTGGAGAAAAAAATTGTAAAGACTTAAAGAATATCTATCTGCAAGAAAGTACATACTTATCTGAGGTGGAACTTTTGGAACTTTGGAAGGCCCTTCCTTGGGTAACAGACTTTGATTTTGCTGTGGCGTGAATGTTTGTAAATTAGTTATTCTATGTTTTCTCTTTTTTTTTGGATCCTGTTTTGTGTATTACTATACGATTTCTGTTGCAATAAAACTTTCCCTACTCTTTTCGATAAGTGCCATGGGATCTTTAACATCCACCTGAGCTACCACCAATCCAGGAAGATGGGACCTCGGTTTAACGTCTCATCCGAAGACAGCACTTCAAAGTGCAGCACCCTTCTCATGCTGCACTACAGTGTCAGTACTGGGATATTTAACCAAGTGCCTGGTGTGGGAACTGAACCCATGGCCCTCTGATCTCCTGGCCTCAGAGGCGAGTGTGCTACCTACTGAGCCACTGACACTGTCATCCACAACATGTTATCAAAAAATATACCAGTTGGGCAGTTTATGCGGTTAAAAAGAAATTGCAGTTCAGAAAATAAATATTATAAGGAAAGAGATGATATGTATAGTAGATTTAAGAGTAGGGATATAGTGATCAGTGTATACAGAGTGCCATTAATAAAGTAGATCACATGCAGAGATTTAGTTTGCTTCAAAACAAAGGTGATAAAATAGCTAATAATGTATGTGTTCTTAATTTCATTACTGTATTTGATGCACAGGTTTTGAAGTAACTGAAGTCATTTGGAAAAACTGGGGTATTTTAAGTGTGGAGCCAAAATTGAAGGAAATATTTGAACAGGGACGAATTTTGTATACTGAAGGGAAGCAATTTAGCGGACTTAGTGGTGCATGGTAAAGATAACATAACATCTAAGCGTGGACCTACACTTCCGAATGGAAATTATAGATATGGGACTTGCAGTGCTTGCAAACACATTCAGGTGGGATCTGACTTTATATTGCCCAATATGAATGGATTACATCAGGTAAAGAGTTTCATAAACTGTAATACAGAATCGGTGATTTATTTAGCTATGTAAATGTAACTGTTTTTATGTGGGTAAAACTATTAGAAAGTTTAAATATAGAGTTTTGGAACATCTTAACAGTATTAGAATGAAAAAATTGGATAATGCACTGGCTTTGCATATCTCATGAGCTGGATGTGATCATACCTTCACTTTCAAGGGATTAGAACAAGTAACTCTTGGAAACAGGGAGGTGATTTAAACAACACCTTGATGTGTTGTGAAACTTTTGGCAGTATAAATTGCAATCTAGTTATTACCCTGGGTTGAATGATGTTTTCAGCTTACTCCATTTTGAAAAAACAAAGATGATTTTATAGTTCATTTTATTTTGGAAAAATGTTTAATAAATATGTTTATTAAGTAGAGCATTTGCATATAATTAATTCATTATGGTGGAATGTTTGGTATATAGTGTGTGATGCTTAATTAATTTTAGGTAGTTGAAGTGATTAGAATTGTAATTGCCTGTTATTTTGTGTGGGAGGTTCATACAGTATATACTATTTAAGTAGTGTTTTATCTGGCTGCTGCGTCTTGACAAGCGTCTGTTATCAACGTGAAAGCGTTGAGCGGTGTTCGGTGTTGCTACCACTTTTCATGTACCTTCACAACAGTGGATTTACTGCAGTCTTTTAATTTAATAAAAAGCAGTTTCAGTGTGTCCTAATTTTGTGGACTGTTCTTCGTGATCACTGTTGAAGCCCACGTTTCTTTTTATATTTTATTGGATGTCCTTGTGGTCCTGGTTGAGTGCGACCTTGTGTATGAGGAGGTGGGCCCAGGGGCAGAAGGCCCAGAGTTGCTTTTTGGCAAGGAGACAGATTTGGTAGTGGGCCCTGTCATTCAGATTTAGCCAACCGGTTTGCTGGTAGAGGTGGCAGGTATGGATCTGTGGCGGGGCTCCAAGACAAGTCTGCAAACTTTGTTGAGCATGGTGGCAAGTCACCTGAGGTGCTGTTAGAGCAGCACTATAGATTACAAGGCCATAATCAATAGTTGAGAAGACCGAACTGGTTATGGCAAGCTGGAGGGCTTTATCGGAGAGGCAGCTGCGATGTTTATATAGCAGGCCAAGCTTCCTGTTAGCTGAAGTGGCCACATGATAGATATGAGCAGAAGTATGAGGAGGGAACTGTCGGGGTGAGGCCCATGTATTTGAATGTGGAGACCATTTCAATGGTGATCTTTGTGAATTCAGGATATGAACTATTGCGGCCCTGTGTGGCTGTGCGGGGGCAAAGAGCATGGACTTCCTCTTTTGTGGTTGACTAGGGTTTAGCTTTGTTAAACCAGTCTCCCACCTTGTAAAGTCCTATTGATGACACTGCTCCAGTGCGATCGGGTCAGGATGACTGAAGTAGATCACTGCATCATCAGCGTATAGAAGGATTTTTTGTTGACAGACCAGTGGTAGGTTGTTTAGAAACAGGCTAAGAGGAGGGCTCAGGATGGATCCTTGGGTACTCAATGGACACTTTAAGTGGTCCAGAGTACATTGTTTATTTTACCTGCTGAACATGTCCAGAGAGGTAGCTCCAGAACCAGCACAGAGAGTCAGAGGAAAGCTCAGTTACCTCTAATTGGGCCAGAAGGAGGTCATGGTCAGGGCCACTGGAAAATGCAGGCGAAATTTTTCCGCAATTTCCATAATTTTCACCCTTCTCCGCACAAAATCCACAATTTCTTGCACTTTCTTATATTTATGGAATTTTTGACTGAAATTGTATAAAAATATTTACATTCTCAAGGAAATCTACTCAGATATGCTAACAATTAAGTACACAGACTTGGATTTAACCAACATAGTACAGTGTGAGGTGAGAAGGGTCAAATGTGACTCTGCTTTCATGAGATTCACTTCCCTGCTTTGGTTTCAAAATCCTCTGTTCATGCATATGTAGACTTGAAAACTTAAAATCTGTGTTAAAGCAGACTAGCAGAGAACTTTTGCTGACACAGAGATTGAAACAATAGGTGTGAGAAGAGGTGCAAAGTGCCCCATTCACCTAAATGAAGCATTGACCACAATGCTTGTTTTTGAATGGTAGGGTAGATTTTCATTGTATAAATACTTTCAGTCTGAAAGGATTTTGATTCAAATGTGTCAGGAGATTGGGTGGCCCTGCTGATTATAAACTTGAATGTGCTTCTGAGGGTGTTGGTGACAGTGATTCCTTACATGTCAGTCTGCCATAACTGCATGCTCACATACAAAGCCTACAAAAGCAAACATTTCTGAAAACATGCTGAACAGGTTAAGTATAGTAAAACAGTTACCTTCAGATAGACAAAATAATTGCAACCCAAGTGAAATCACTGCAAACTGAGTGGAACAAAAGTACAATGTATTGAAAACTATTGTATGATGTAATGAAAAGCTACTGGTATGATTTGATACTTTTATCATGTGATTTTAAAATGTACTTACAGTGCTGATTAAGAACAGTAATTATTTTAATAAAATCAACATTTTCTTACTAGACCTTTATTAGGCACCCTGGTTATCTGATTAGTTTTTCTTGCACCAAAACAAGTAGTTTAAACAGGCTTCATTATTTAACGCCTAGAAACTGGCAAAATATGTTGTTTCAGGATGTATTCAGTACAGACTAACTGTAAATTACTGAATCAAATCTAATTAGCACTGCATGACTTGGATGTCTTGATTTTTAGAAGATATGCTACATAATGATTAATTTGCAGTGCATTTCAAAACACACATTTCTTCATAGTAAAAGCATTTACAAGTGGCAATACATTTATCTAACAATTCATGTGATCAATTCAAGTTGCAGCAAACAATGAAAGATTTATTAGGGGCAGTGGGGATGTATAGTGAACCCCTGCAATTTTCCGCAATTTCTGCAAAAATTCCCGCATTTTTGGGTAAAATTTTCAGCATTTTTCCAGTGGCCCTGGTCATGGTTGACCGTGTCAAAGGCCTTGGTCAGGTCAATGAAGGTTGCTCTAAACTAAGTGCCCGATCGAAGGCACTTTGAATGTAACCTGTGAACTTGAGAAGCGCTGTGGTAGTGCTGTGATGTTGAGGAAGCCATGTTGCTGCTGGCATTGTAGTTGGTATTTGTCAAGGTGTTCCACTAGCTGATCATAGACTATGCGCTCGAGGGCTTTAGAGATAGGTGGGAGGATTGAGATTGGGCAGCAGTTGGCTGGTCAGACTTACAGCCTGCTTTGTGAACTGGGGTTACTATTGTGGCTTTCAGGGTTCTGGGAAGGTACCTGTGGTGAGGGCAGATTTATGATATAGGTCATAGGGGTTACCAGTTCGTCAAGGGTGAGAGAGATTAGCTTTAGGTCGAGGCCCTCGGAGCTGTGCCTGGACTTCCCAAGGACTTTGGAGAGAGATGTTTTTACCTCTCCTTTAGATAGTACTCTAAGGTAGAATTGGGGGCTTGGAATGTTGGGGGAACTGTGGGGCTGGGCTGGTTGATACCGGCTTGGTCTTGGAAGCTGGGGGAGTACTGTGCTGAGGTCAGTAAAGGCTTTGTTGAAGATGTCAGCAATGGATCTGGGGTCTTGTGTAAAGGGATCCATTGTTGCACAACATTAATGGTGCTGAGGTATCTCGCTTCCCAGCGATTGTATTAATGCTATCTCAGAAGCAGCGGCTGTTCCCCAGGCAGAGTTAAGCTCAAGTCTGTGGAAGTTAGCTTTAGCCTGACTGATTGCACGTGCATTTATTCCATGCAGCCTTATAGTTTTGCAGATCCTGGTCAGAGAAGTATTTTTGTACTTTTACCATAAGCGGTCCTTGGTGCTCATCTGGGCAAGGAGGTGAGGAGTTACCCATGTTTTTGTGAGCCACGGATTTTCCTTTTAGATAAAGGGGCAAATATATTGCAAGTAGTATTGAAGCTATAAATTTGCTCAGGGCTGTGTCAATGTCTTTGGCATTTAGGATAGGTGCCCAGCTCAGTTGTAGGAGGTGTTGCTTAAAGAGCCCTAGCATGCCCTTTTTAGAATATGGGATCTTATCACCTTTATGGTGGTTTAGGGGCCTTGTTGGACCAGGCAAAGATGATGGGAGAATGGTCACTTAGGGAGTCTGGGAGGACTTTTAGGCCAGAGATCGTCCTGGGTGGTTAGCACCCAGTCTAGCAAAGTACTGGAGCCTGACCTGTAGTTTGTGCGGGTGGGTTGTTCCACGAGCTGAGGAAGTTGATTGATCCTTATAGGAGGCAGAGTCCTGAGACAACCAATTGATGTTGAAGTCCCCAGCACTATGACTTTTCTACTAAAGCAGATATCAGCTAGATGCTCATGCAGCATTCTAAATCCCTCAGCTACTTCCCTATGGGGTAGGTAGGATGAGGCGAGTAAGGCCCTTTCCTGGGTGCCTAGGGTTAAGCGTGCCAGAGTATCTGAACATTTTTCCTGAACTTAAATGTGGGAGAGCTATCTCCTGCAGGTGGTCTTTTATGTAGATTATACAACCGCCACCCTCTTTCTAAGCTGATCATGGCAGAAGGGGTGTACCTGTGGAGCTGAACTTGGCTGTCCTTGGTCCTGGGTGTAAGCCATGTTCAGTTAAGACCAGAATGTCTGGTTGTGATGTACTACCCAAGCTTGCAGTAGGTCAAGTTTTGGCAGCAGGCTGCAGATATTAAGGGATGCTATGGAGATCAGATGACTTTTCCTGGTTGGCCCTGAGGCATTGTAACCAGGGACAGGGTTAGGGTGAATATTGCCCAGAGCATTAGGAGTAGCCAGGCTACTCTGATCGCAGAGTTTGAGTTGTGGCTGAGGCGAGGCGGAAGGCATTGGGATTGTGGTTGATTTCTATTGTTGTAGGTAAGATGGCTTGTTAGAGTGGTAGGCGTCGGGATAGGGTAATGGTGGTCAGTGGATAGCAGACACAGAGGCCCCAGCATCTGGGGCTTCGGTCATTGGGATACTAGGCCCTGATGTGGAGTTGGATCCCATCCCCAGCCCTGGATATAGGAAGTGGTCCCAGAGCTGTATTGCAACTGGCATGTGGCAAGTGCATGAAGTAGCAGGCAGGCCATGAGCGATGTTAATAGCCAGGCTGCACATGGTGGCATTGCTGGTTTTGTAGAGTTGGGCTTCGTGAGATTGGTGGGGAGCACTATGGGAGTTTGAAAGCAGTTCAGACAGTGGGATTTTTTTTTTTTTTTTGTCTAGGTGCCCTTAGCAGCTCACTGGGTTGAGTGGGTGCTTACACTTTCTGGTTAGATTGGGATTGGGTCCTGGGCAATGCCCGCTCTCCAGAGATGATGCATGTGCTCTTGGGATGCAGGGTGCAGCACCACCCTGCGTTTTCGATCTTTAGGTGGTGCACCCGGTGAGATAGGGTCCCATTTTCCTTTAACGGGTAGTGCTAGCTTTTGGTGATTTACTCAGATGGGCAGGGATGCAGAGAAGAGGAGTGGTAGAGAACTGAGTTGAAGGAGTAAAAGCATATTTAAAGGAGGCCTGGGAGAAGGTGGGGGGCGGAAAAAATACCTGTGTGTTTTGGTGGCAGACAGAGCTAACTGAGGTGCCAAGAGTCCAGTGCAAAGTCAATGCGCCCAATCTGTTGCTATTATTTAAAATATATATATAAAATATATAATGTGTGTGCGTGTATGTATGTTTGGCTGCACTACCCCTAGGCAAACTGAGGCCAGCCTTCTAAGATGATGATGATGGTCTCTTTAAGTTTTCTTCGCTTTTGTACCAGGACAGTTGCTGATGGGTACAAAAGTGGTGAAAAACAGGTAAGCCTGGGGTCTTCTTCCTCTGACAATACCCCATGGCGATAATAGCAGAAACCCTCCAGCAAACTGACAGTGTTACTAGAAGTTAATCAGCTCCTGCCCTGCAGGGCCATGTAGCATGCTCTAACATCTAAACAAAAAAAAGACTGGGGCATCCCCTGAGGAAGACTTGCAGGTTGAAGTGCTGGGGCAAGGTAGTAACAGACAGTGAGGCTCCTGGAATGCTGAATAATTGTATTGCACAACACTTTGGTCTGATTTCAGTTAATTGGAGACTGAGCACTTAAATATCTGTCTCTGTGTAATTATTAAGCCTCCTGGGTCAGGTTTGAGTTTGCTCTTTTTTGTCTAAAGATTTGATTGGTTACCAAGAGCACACAGGTGTCCCTACACCACATGCCTGAGCCAAGTGGAGGAAAGAGCATGTTCAGCACACCTGAAAATGTTGTTTTCCCCAGGTATTTCCTGACAGCTAGAAGTTAGTTGGCTGGTGACTGTTTGAGGTCTCTACACAAATGCAGTATATACTGGCCACTAGAGGGACCTATGCTCGCTACTTCCTACTCCTACCTGTACAGTAATACTTCCCTTGGATCTTGCTTACCACAATGTATTGGCCTGCCTCACGCTCTGCCTGTGCCTATCCCCACTAGCAGTGCACTTGCCCACTTACCCATCTACTACTCGCACTGTGCCCTGGCACCCTCCCTCCCTTGCTCCTGAACCTGCTCTCCTGCCCCTTGGGACCTCTGTGTGTCTCGGTCCTCCTGCCCTCCCCTAGCTTCCTCCTCACCTCAGACACATCTGGGTGTCTTCTTATTCTTGCCTTCCCTTCCTGTACCACCCTGCCCACCCCTGCTCCCTTAGCCTCCCTCCCCATGTCAATCATAAAAAAACTCTCACCATCTCCCAGCCAGGGTGTTAGTCATGCTACTACCTGTCAGGGAACATTCATCCAAACCCTGGCCCGGTTCCCAGGAGCTCTCGACTAGCACCACAGGCCTATGCATGGTCTCCATGAATATCTGTAGCCTCCTAAAAAGTTTGACTCACTACAATGCCTGGTCACATCAATTAACCCTGATGTCATCGCTCTGGTTGAGACTTGGCTGTTGAAATCCTCCCTGACTCCCTAGTCTCCCTTCCTGGTTTCACCTTCTTCTGGTCTGACCGTGTTGGGAGATGGGGTGGCGGCTCGCTATTATGTCAAGGAATCTCTCCCGTGTAGCCCTGCCTGCTCCATCCTTGACTCCAGGGCCCAGGCGCTTTGCTGAAACTAACCCCTGACCCTTTAAAGGACCCCTTTATCTGACTACTGCATACATGCCCCCAGGGACCAAACGCATGAGCCATTGCCTCTCTTACAGAATACCTTTCCTCACTACCTCCTTCCATGAATCAAATTCTGGTGGGTGACTTAAATGTCAACTGGCTCAGCCCCTCTTCCTCCTCTACCTGAGACTCCTTTTCTGCAATAGACCTAACGCAACTAGTTACCCACCCTACCAGGACTAACCCCAAGAGAGGCCCCAGTACCCTGCTTGATGTGGTACTCACCCCACCTAATCGGATCCCAATGTACAAGTCCTCCCAGACTCTCTCAGTGATCACTCCCATTCTATTCCACTGGTCATCCTCAGTCCCCAAACCCATAGCACAGTCCACATGCCGTGCGTCTAATACCTGGTGGACTGATAAAACTTAAGGAACTTCTGTCCCAAATTGACTGGTCTCCTATATAGGCAACTCCTGACATCGACACAGCTCTCTCCTTCTTTACCGAACTTTTAATAATGCCTGTGATATCTTTGCCCCAATGTTGACCCGCCGTTCTAAAAGACAGAATGCCCCCTGGTAACCCAACTTTGATCCACCAACTCAAACATAGGGACAACCTATGGCACTGTGCCATTGAGACTAGCTGGCCCAGTGACAGGCAGTTATATGCTGCCGCCCGAAACAAGTGCACTCGGGCCATCAGAAAGGCCAAGTCTGAGCACTATCGGTCCTCACTCACTGCCTCATGGGGAACCCCAGAACCTTCTGGGATAACATTAAACAGTAAAATGGGAGTGCACACTCCCCACCCACCAGATCAACATTAATGGCGTGATCTCCTCAGACCCAGCCCTCATAGCCAACCACCTCAACACCTCATTTACTGACCTTAGCCCTATCCTCCCTACAAATTTTTTGACCCTCCTCCCCAGCACCTGCCGTAAATCTTTCTCACCCTATTTTCTCCTCCGCTGTGTTCTACCCAAGAACTTAGGCGCACCTTGTCACTGCCCTCAAGAGTAATAGTACAGGCAGTGACACCCTGGATCCGTGTATCCTATGGCTGGTCTTAGACACAGTCCTTACCCCAATCACGTGCCTCATCAACCACTCTCTTTGCCTGGGGAAGGTTCCAACTGTCTGGAAAGTCGCCACTGTCACCCCTATCTTTAAAGGTGGTGATAGGACTGTGGTTGGAAACTATTGGCCAATCTCATTCTCTCTTCTCTCTCAAGGCCTTGGAAAAGTGGTGGCCTCAAATCTCTGATTACCTCTCCACCTACAATGTCCTATGTCCTGAGCAGCATGGCTTCCGGGTGGGCCACAGTACCAACACAGCCTCCTAGAGTTCTCCAACTTTCTCCACTCCTCCTTAGACACTGGTTCTCTGGCTGGTGCGGTCTTCATTGACCTCTGTAAAGCTTTCGACACTGTCTCCCACCCCTCCTTCTTGATGCCCTTAGTCTCTCTGGTTTTGCTGCTGGGCCTATCTCCTGGTGCACCAGTCATCTGTCTGACCACTCACAGCATGTAAAAATTAATGGGACCTACTCAGACATCTGTCCCATCTTTCTGGGGTTCCCAGGGCTCCATTCTGGGCCCCTTACTATTCTCCTTTACTTAACACCTTCCACGCTCTTGCTCGGGGAACATTCTATTGTACGCTGATGATGCAGTCATCTTTGCCTCAAGTTGTAACCCTATTGCCCTCCAGGACTGCTGCAGAAGTCCTTCACTGAAGCCGAGGCTGGTTCAAGGAACATAGATTGGTGATAAATCTTAAAAACAAAAATCATGTTCTTCACTCATCCTCAAAACAAGTCCTGCAACTTCAAACCCCTCATTCACTCTGGGTCCTCTTTCCCACTCGAACAAGTTTGCTCCTATAAATACCTAGGGATCCATTTTGCCCTCCTCTGCTTCCTTGGACACATCGCTGCCCTAGCCACTGCCACTAATATCCGATTGGGCATCTTACATTGGTATAAACACTGCCTCCCCGGAGGCTCTTTGACTGCAGTCACCTCCTCTATCCTGTCCCTAGTGGACTATGGACTGCCGGTGTATGGTGCTGCTGATCAGACTGCACTCCATAAAATTCCTCTACTCTGAATAAGGCCTGCAGGTTAATTACTGGGGCACCTAGGCTAACACACACCTGTCTACTGTGCAGCTAAAGTGCTGGTACTTGATCTTGACAAAGCGCCTCAAATATCTGACCTGTACCTTACAAAAGACCCTCCTTGGGCTATCCCCCCAGGATTGGCCACCACCATACGCCCGCTCTGTCCCACTAGTTCATACTGGACCTCTGGGAAAACCTCTCTTGTTATCCCTAGAGCTAGGACCTCTCACAGTCAAAGAGCCTTCAGCTTTAGGCCCCTCCTGGTTCAACACACTGCCCCCTCCATCTCCGAAGCTCCAACTATATCGTGCTTCAAAACTTCCCTACGTAACCACCTTATTAACACAGCTGTAATTGCCACTAGTCAAAGTCAGACTCAATACTTATGACAAAGCTTACTACTAAACTGCTAAGGACAACATAACTCTGGTATTGTTTGCATCAATCCTACCTGTACCAGCTTGTTTGTATCTATGTCTTAAGTTACTGTTATACTGTGTTGTACTGTTATACTGTGTATTTTCGTTTGTCTTACTGTGACAAGGTACCTTTGTAAATGAGCCTATGGCTCAAAGGTTTTCAAACTGCTGTTTAAATACCATATCAAGAACTCAGGATGGTGTCACTCCAGTCTATCATCCTTACTCTGAGTTAAGGAGATATAATCTGTTTCCTGGACCTCAAAGATGCTTATTTCCATATTCCTATTGGACAGTCCTCTTGAAATGCATCTGATTTTTCTTGGCAGCAAAATGTAGTAAAACAACGTTATACCCTTTGAGCACTTATTGCCACCTGGGGTGTTCATATTGTGTATGGCAGTGGTTGCAGCATATCTAGGCCAACAGATGGTCTCAGTAGATCTGTAGCTGGACAACTGGCTGATAAAGGCGAGCTACAGGTCCGACACTCCTGCTGACCATACCTATCTGTTTTCATCTTCACCATACTAGGGCTCTTCCTTAATCTAAAAATTCCACTTTCACTTAAAACAGCAGTACTAGATTAAAAAATCAGATCTTTTGTAACATTTTGTTCCTGTGCTCTGTTGAGCACTTACCTGGTAATCTTTCTTGTTTTGCTGTGCTATCACCCCATAATTTGTCCTGTTTTTCTTTTTTTTGTTTACATTTCTCTTATCCGCTATGTTGAATTGGACCCTCTGCTGCCAACTGTGCATGCACATTACCACGAAGTTTCTATACAGGGACAGTGGGAACGTGCAATACAGGGTCCCATGGAAGTAAACAAAAGATATGATGTGATGTGGGGGGCACTCAGCTGCATATTAGGCACCAGCCATATTTTCTGAGGATCCACAACAATGGAAATACATTTTAAATATCTAAAAACAAAAGATCACTAGAAAATTTTTTTTACAGATATGGAAACTGGAACTTGGCTGCATGCTTTCAGCCAAAACCAGAATTTTGATAAAGCAGCAGTACTAGATAATCAGAAAATGATTACGTCCAGAATATAATATACATTGGCACGGAAATAAGTTTGAGTCTGGTGAAGACTTTGTTGCCTCTACCATGTACTCAAGATCTAGTTTTGAATTCAACATATTTCAGGTAGGGCAAGACCATCCAGTCAGATAATTTTCTCAGGCTTTTGTGCCTTTTGGTATTGGTCTCCTTCATTGTTCGGTGTCCAGGTCACACATGAGACCAGTACAGTGTTAAATCAAGAAAAAGTGGGTCACAGGGGTTCCTCCTATTCTTGAAGGTTGGAATGTCACAGACCCTTAAACACCCATCTGTTGTGGAATGAGATTTCAAGCAACATAAAGGGAGTTCACATGGTAGTTTCTCCCATTTCTTCACCTGGCCTTAGATGCATCCTTCCAAGCTGGAGAGCTCACCTAGGGATGGAGATGGTGCTTGGTCTTTGATCTCATAACTGGACCAAACAGCACACTGACATACTGTAACTCAGAGCCATAAAGGTAAATCTTTTGGTCTATGCTTCTTTGGGAGCAGAGGAAACCATACACTTAAATATTGGCAGTACTACATACATGCTTTTCTGATCAAACTAGGGATCAGATAGCCTCTGTGCTATGCAGGGAGGCTCTTTAAATGCATAAAATTGCATTCTCATCATGACCTTATCTGTCCATAGTGCATCTGATGGGATTGTCCAAGTCAGTAGTGGAGTCTGAATATGAGGTAAGTTTGTCTTTGAGAGTTTATCTCTGAGATTTTGTAAGTTTTGCTGGTAGTTTTTGAATTTAGCTGAAATCTTTCTGTGGTTGGAGGATTGAAAATCCTCCCCAGCCTTTCTTAAATAGTGAAAAGCCACTTGGGGTTGAGTTTAAAGGCTATGAGGGAGGAGCTTGGGAGCTGCAAACTTCCCATATGAGCTAACTCTTAAAGCTAATAGTCAAGTGGTGAAAAGTTCAGACACTCAAGCTTTTGCTAGTTGGATTTTAAGGTTTAAATGTTTCAAAGTTGCAGGTTTGAAAGTCATACTGACATGTTTGGGCTAAGGAGGGTTAACTGCATATTTAAAGTGAAAAGTTTAAAGTTCAAACTGACAAGCACATGTATAAATATGTTAACTAGAGTTACTGAGCTAGCAAGCTAGGGATCAATGGGGTAAAGAAAGACATGGAAGCAAGCTAGTAGGATTACATATGGTATCCAGCTATTGCTGTACAGACTGTGTGATAAGAAACTGAGGTTACGTTTAAGTTAAGTGTGAATAATGGAGGGAAGGAAAATGGGGCATTATGGGGGTCACACTGGGTAGTGGAGGGGCTTGAATAAGGGTGGCTGTAGACATCGGAATAGTAGATGGAATGGGGGCACCATGAAGTGAGGTGGCAGGCACAGGAGGATAGTGGGGTGTAATGGTTGTGAGGTGGCCATTTGGATGAATATACTATGGAAACTGGGGGTTGTTCAATTTGTTACAGGCTGAGCAGACTGGAAAAGGAGGTACAGGGACTCTGGAGGAGCTGAGAGGGTGGGGGGCTGGGGCAGGAGGGACCCCGGAGATGAGTAGCTGGGAGAAGCAGAGGAGGAACAGCAGGGCTAAATCCTTTGAGGATGGGAGGGAGGGGGATGGGGTAAAGAGGCAGGGCAGTAAGTGGAGGGAAAGCTCAGGGCAGGGAGAGGAGGAGATGGGCACCACTGCAGGGTAGCAAGTAATAGATTTTCAGTGTTGGCATCAGAGGTGGTAGTGGAGGTGTAGGAGATCAGTGGGGAGGGAAGGAGAAGGGTAATGAAGGCCCAGGAGTCAGGCTGGGAAAGAAAGAAGGGAGGAACAGCAGGGTAGAGGTAGAAATGGAAGATGTAGGAGCCACAAATGGTACAGATAGAGGTAATAAGAAGCAGGGCAGTGTGGAAGGGAGGAAGAAACCTCACATAGTGATGCATGTGGGTACAAATGAATTTGGCGGGGAGATGATAGAGGTGGTAAAGGCAGGTTCAAGTATTTGAGTAGGCAGTGTGAGGAGGTAGGTGGTGTTGGCATTCTCTGAAGTACTCCCGTTACCATGTGCAGTACAGTGAGGAAAAAGGATAGAGGAGTTCAGTGAGTGGCTGAGGGATTGGTGCCATACCAGGGAGTGTGGATTAGTGTCAGACTGGGGCAGGACCTGGGGCAATAGTGACCTATATGCAGGGGACAGGTTACATTTGAGCAGGAGGGGAGGGAAGGGAGTACTAAAACGTGGAATAGAGGGGTATATATCAACAAAGGTGGATTTAAACTAGTGGGGGGATTTGAGGACCACTGACAGGAAAAGGGTCTGGAAAGGGAGCCTAGTGAGCTCACCCCTAGTTATGGGTAAGCAGTGGTGAAGCACACAGGGAGGGATAACGAGGGAGACAGGCTGGAGGGTGGTCTCACTGAATGCAAGAAGCCTAAAGAATAGAACAGCAGAGTTCACGGACTCTCTTGGGTGGACATTGTGGCCATCATGGAGCGTGGGCCACCTAGTACCAGGACTGGGATATGATGATCCTGGGTTCAGATTATTCAGAAAGGATAGGCAAAGGGAATGGGAGGAGTGGCAATCTATGTAAGGGAAGGGATAAAGTGTGCAGGGAGGAGGAGGACAGAAGCTCTATGGATGCAATTCTAAGATGCAAAGAATAGGACACTGAGGATGGGGCTGGTGTACAGGCCACCAGCTCAGGAGAGTGACCTGGATAGGGAATTAGTTGAATAAATAAGAAGGGTCTGCAGGAAGGGGAGCACAGTGGTGGTGGGGTACTTCAACCTACTAGGGGTGGAGTGGGTCACCCCATCTACCACAAGTGCAAGGGAGGGGTCCTGTTAGAAGCATTTCAAGACAGCTTCCTGACACAGCTGATCCAGGGTCTGACTTGATTAGAAAGGACTCTGGACCTGTACTGGATAACGGGAATCTGTAAGAAATCTTCAAGTGGAGAAACCACTGGCTGGGAGTGACCACTGTTCAGTATGGTTCATGCTCAACATGGGGAGGGAAACAGGGGCATGGGTGCAAGGGTGATTGCATTTAGGGGCCAGACTTTGAGAAGATGGGAAATTTGGGGCAAGCACCTAGCAGGTATGCAACCTCACATGGATGCAGACCCGAAACGGGATATCATAAAGGAAGGGCTGGCAGAGGCTATGGAGTCTTGCATTAGGAAGAAAAGCAAGAAGGGAGGGCAAAGAAACCCAGTTGGCTGACACAGGAGGTTGTGGAAGGGTGAGGGCCAAGAGGGCAGCATTTTGAAAGTACAGGAAATAGGGTAGGGTGAAGATAAGGATACATACATGGAGAAGTCCAGGGACATTACCAGATTGGTCAGGGCAGCCAAAGCATCCAGGAGCTGAAACTGGCACAGAGAATCAAAAGTGGAGAAAAGTCTTCTTCCACTACATAAGAGAGAGAGAGAGAGAGAGAAGGAGGAGCAAGGATCAGCTGGTGAGGATTAAGAAGGACGGAGGTGGGTGGAGAAAGGGCAGAGTAGGCAGAGGCACTAAACAAATATTTATGCTCTGTATTCACAAAGGAGAAGGGAGGAAAGATGCCCCAGGTGAGGGGGTGGGTAGGGAGATGACAGATATAGGGATTACAGAGAGCTGGGTACTAGATGGGTTGAGGGTCTGATGGCATTCACCTAAGGTACTAAGGGAGTTGGCAGAGGTCCTGGCGGGCCACTGGCTAACCTGTTCAATACCTCCTGGACACAGGATGTGTAGCACAGGACTGGAGAATGGCTCATGTGGTGCCCATTCACAAAAGTGCCCAAAGTATGAACCAGGAAATGATAGGCCAGTGAGCCTCACATCGATCATGGGAAAGCTCATGGAGACCATCCAAAAGAGAGAGGCTAGTGAGCTTCTTGGAGAAAATGGTCTCCAGGATGGTCAAAAGCATGGGTCTGTACTGGGCAGATCTTGCCAGACAAACCTTGTAGAGTACTATGACTGGGTGATGCGGGAACTGGACAAGGGCCATGCAGTAGCTGTCCTATATTTAGACTTCAGCAAGGCCTTTGACTTAGTGCCACATGGCAGGTTGGGGGGACTGGAACATGTGGGGGCGGGATCAGAAATGGTGAAATGGATCACAAACTGGCTAAATGGAAGGCAGCAAAGGTGGTGTGGGATCTTCGTCACCAAGAGCGTGACGAGCGGGTGCCATAGGGACCGGTACTGGGACCAGTGCTGTTTGGGATTTTTATTGCAGATATCTCACACAGGATCTGGATTAAGATCAGTTTATTTGCAGACAATACCAAGATGGTAGCTGTGGCTGGCCCTCTGGTGCTGGGGCAGGTGCCGACTTGCGATGCTGGTGACCCGGGTTCGGGAATGGACCCGGGACATCAGAAGGAGCCAGCTGGGGGGCAGAAGGACTGAGCATCCAGCGACTGCTCTCCTTCTCTGGGGAGAAGGGTGGCAGAGTGTTCGGTGCTATGCGGACACCTAGTGGAGGTTGGGTGTACCACATGCACCAATGCCGACATGTTCAGGGGGCGGGCGGATGCTGGTTGTCATTGCCGTCCCACCCTCGTTACACGGGAAGAAAATGCCGCTGCCACCGCCTAGTTGATGCCTGCCTTGTCACTCTGATTAGCTTCGGGACAAATTCCCGACCTATCCCGATGCTTGCGGCCAGGGGCCAATGCCACATCCCACCCTGGGGGTTAAGCCAGGGTATCAAGGAAGGCGGCTCATGTAGGAGTGGGAGCAGTGAGGTCCATGACCGGGCTGAGGTACTGGTGCTGGTGGTGGAAAAGTATAATAAATAAATAAAAAGATGGGAGCTGTGGATGATGATTTGGAGGGTGGAAGGGTTGCAGGAGGACCTGACTAAGCTGCAGGAGTGGTGAAACATGGCAGTTATGGTTCAATGCTAAGAAATGCAAGGTTCTGTACTTCAGAGCCAGGAACCAGGGAGGATTATCACTTGAATGGGGTACAGTTGGGGAGCTCCACAGAGGAAAAGGACTTAAGAGTGAACATTACAGGAGCATGAACAACTCTGCTCAGTGCAGGAAGGTGGCAGCAAAAGCCAACAAACTGCTAGGGTGTATGCAAGAGGATCTTCTCAGGAGTGAGCTTATCCTGCCTCCTTATAGTTCATTGGTCAGGACCACCTGGAGTACTGCGTGCAGTACTGGCACCCATTCCTGAAGAAGGACATCAGATTGTTGGAGGGTGCAGTTAAGAGCCCCAAAGATGATCCAGGGACTAAGAGCAAGCCCTATGAGGACAGGCTGGGAGAGTTGAATATGTATTCACTGGATGAAAGAAGGATATGATCAAGACCTTTAAGTATCTAAAGGGGATAAACAAGACCAACACAGAAGGGATTTTCCAGATGAGAAAGGGAGGAACATGAGAGGGCATGGACTGAGATTGGGGGGAAGATTCAGGAGGAGATGAGGAGACATTTTTCTCTGAAAGAGTGGTGGACAAATGGAACACTTTACCAGATGAGATAGTGTCCTGTAAGATGGTGGGTAGTTTCAAGAGGGATTGGGACAGGGAAAGGGTAAGGGATGCTGCGATGGAGGGCAGCTGCGAGATGAGGTGCTAGCTGCACACTTGAGCAGACTTGATAGACCATGAGGCCTGTTTCTGCTGGCAATTTTGTATCTTTGTATTAAACTTTATTCCTTCACAAGTGGTCTCTTCCATGAAGAGCTTCTAAGGAGATATTGTCCATATTGGAAACTCCACTTGTGGACTCTCCTTGGAGGAGAATCTGATACTCCATTTTATGGTACTTTTCCAGGAAATGGAAACAGTCTAAAGGAAGCTCTGTACTTTCAGTTGAAGAATGGTCCTCTGTCTGCATTCCCTCATTTCTCCTTCTTTGGAAGATCATTCTGAAGAGCAAATGGGACTTGACTCATGTGATGCCTATTGCTCTGATTGGGCTAGACAGAGCTGGTTGCAAGATTTGGTACACTATATTTAAGATCTAGTTTCTCTTTTTTCAGATCAGTATATCTATTCAGCTCTCAACCAGGGTCTTCAACTTAGAACTCTAGTTCCTGCATCTGAAGGCTTGGCTCTGGAGAGTCTTGAGGTTTAAGTATTGCAGATCTCTGAGGATGTGTTAGAAATCCTCACAGTCTCCAGGAAACAAGCCACCCATAAAACTTCACAAAATGGCCGAGGTTCTGTCTTAGTACCATATTAAAGCCTCTTCCTGACACCTGTCCTGGGCAGTGTGCATGACTATATCCTTTCCTTAGTCTTGACTGGTTTCATCTTCCTGAAATTCCACCTGTTGGCTGTTTTTGTTTAATATCTGGGGCCAGCTCCCACCCAGTGACATGGCTTTTAAAATATTCCTTAAAGGCATCTTTAACAACTACCCTAGATTAAAGGCTCCTCACCCTTCTTGGGCTCTTTATCTAGTTGTCACTCGCTCATCTTGTCTACCCTCCTGTTTGAGCTATTGTCGAGAGGTATAGGTCAGGAAGCAAAGGCAGACAAGGAGAAGTTATAAAATTCACAAGTAGAATTTTATTATCAGTGACAATAAAATAAAATTGTACAGGATAGCTCTTCATACAGGCAGTATGAACAAGGTCCTGCCTCTCAGAGTCTTTAGTCAGTTTAAATCTCTCTCTCTCAAATCTCTCCAACAAAACATTGCTCTCTCTTTGTAAGATATCTTTTCCTGGCAGTTTAAACTCTGCATCCTGATATTGCAAGTTTTATCTCCTGTTTTTCACAAAATTTATCAGAACTTTGTCAACTTCTTTACTGAGACCAGCCTGTAGAGTTGGCACATCTAGTCTTAACAGGTGCAACAAAATAGAACGTTCTGTCCCAGGCCTGGTCTCCTGTTGGTAATTCTGTCAACAAGCTTGCTGAGGTTAAAATACATCTCAAGGTGAACCCCTGTGTTAGAGTCACCTTTTCAAGAAAACTAAATAGTTTTCTACAGTCATTTGAAACAACATAAGGGAATCTGGCAACTGAACTACTGAATGAGTAAGCATTACAGGGTGTGTCAGGGAATGCTTAAAGTGTAGAGAACAGGCTGTGATCAATTAAGGGATCCAGAGCTTGATTACCTGCTCCATACATTTAACTATTATCGCCACACTTTTTACAGTATTTGCCGGTGACCACAGCGTGCATACTAACAGGAGCAAATATGTGCGGTAGCAGAGCATCCACTAAGTATATCTGGCGCAGATTCAAACTGCTATACAGTATATACATTTGCAAATCAAGGGATCCCAGCTTCACATAAATATTTACATTTTTTTAACTGCAGAGAAGCAAGGGAGAAAGAATAGAAACAGCAAGTGAAGGAAGGAGATAAAAGGTGGAAACTGTGGGGCCATCAGGGTGGTCAATTTCTAGATACGACCAGGAAACTCTGGTTGCACAATCAGACAGGCAAGAGACAGACAAGTGGCAGAAAAGGATAAGACAAAATAGATCAGATCCTTGTTTTTACTTTTCTCTGCATAACAAATGGGACAGGGTCTTGCCCAACCATGTTACACCTATGGACATATGCCATCTTGCATGGTGAGAAGCTTTTCTTGTAGTCTGCTCTGGTGTGCTGCAGAGATTTGTTTCTCTCTGTTGCTGTTAGCAGTTTATATTCTTACACTTGGAGCAGTGATCCAAAAGTGTGGCTTGAGTTTTCACTGCTGTGCAGATGATATGCAACTGTATCTTTGATTTTAGGCCTGGATAGTGTAACCCTGTAGCTGTGTTGAAGTCTTGCTGAAAGAGGAAGTTGGATGGCCTTTAGTTGGTTGAAACTAAACCCAGATAAAATTGAATTGCTTTTGGTGGACTCTTGTTATCTTAAATTGCCCATTACTGACCGCTTACTATCACTGGTGGTGTACAGCTCATGGCTAGGCAGGTTGTGCAATCTGGAATTCACTATGGATGGCAAGTTGGCTTGGTTGTCCCAGGTGTAACCTGTTATCCAGAATGACTTTGCCATCTGAAATATATTGTTAAATGTATTACAAATAAAATATTTAGTGACCCTTGTTTACAGAAAATATGTTCTTCAAAATATTGTTCAGCAGTCCTCCCCACACACACACAAGTTCTGCAGACACGCTTTATAAAGCAGAATGGCTTCTTTTGTTGTGTTAACTCCCACTCCTTCTAATTTTCCCTGTCTTACTCTTGTTCCTCCCTGACTCTGTTATTTACTGGCTGTAGACAACATGATAGAATATTCCTCCAACTCTTTCCACACAGCTGCCACAAACCCTCAGTCTCTCACTGTGTCATAGTTACATAAAACTGATTGACCAAAGATTCAGACCTGTTTTACTGCCAGTCGTTGACTTGACCAGCTGACAGAGATGTACTCAAGAGTGTTTCAGTGGTAATAATCATGAGCAGGTCTCAGCTGGCTGAGCCGCTGTCTCATGGTCCAACAGTTCTGAGTCAAGCAGTTGCCAGTTATAGAACTAGCACAGGGAATGGAGAAGGGTTTGTGGCAGCTAAGATGGTGAGTTGGAGGGCACTGTCTCATGTTTTATTTATTGTACAGTATATTTAGTCAACACAGAGATAAATTACAGAATCTTGTTTCCAGCTGTGTCTTGAGTAGAGGGGTAGGGAGGTTACAGAAAGAGAGCTGGTGTAGGAACAATTTTAGTAATATTAAATAGTGTAAAAAAGTCATACTTCTACTTAGTAAGAATCATCAGACAAGTGTACCAGGTCAATAAATATAAAACAAATACTGAAAGGATAAAGATCTTCAGAGATATCTCAGTCATCAGGTAACACCGTAGGAACCTTTGCCGTCGGAGAAGGTGAATCCACATGAAAGATTTTCAGCAGTACAACTGAGACTGCCCATGCCTTCGACATCAGCAACCCTGTATAGGCATAGGCAGCCCTGCTCCCTCCTCAGTTCTTTCCCATCATCAACTTTCTTTCAGTCTCCACGGAAGCTTTGTTGCAGTGTTCGTGCCTTTTTCATCCTATGGCTTTTTCCTCTAACTTTTGCTGAAATCTCTTTTAAAGAGATTTTTCTTTGACTTTAGAGCATACTCCAGCTCTTCCACTCCCTAAGTATCCTCTTCAGTCTGCCCTAGTCGGTTCTGGTACTGTCCCAAAGGCTACAGTATATTGGGGTGGTTCTGGATTCCGAGCAAGGGAAGGCCTTCCTGTCCCAAAACAGGGTGGAGTGCTTCATGGTCCAACCTCAGGAGGCTGCTCAGAGTTGGTAAATTCCTGCCAGGGTGTACCTCAGATTGTTTGGGCTAATGGCAGTGGTAGTTCCTACTATACCACTGGCCAGGTTTCATATCGCACCCTTCAGTAGACTCTCAGTGCACAATGGGACTAGTGCACAGACAGGTTGGACCAACTAGTCCTGGTTTCCTCTCCAGTAAGCAAGGTACTGCAGTGGTGGTGGTTGGACCCTTAAATCTTCTCCAAGGGTTCCCTTCCAGATTTCTTCCCAACATCAGTTCTTAACTCACGGATGCTTTGGGTCTGGCCTGGGAGCACACCTGGGCCCCTTCCAAACCCAGGGCTCCTGGTCCCGTGGGAAACCACCCTGCATATCAATGTACTGGAGATGAGGTGGTGCTCTGTGCCATGCAGGCATTTCAGGAGCACCTCGCTCCAGGCCAGCTGCTGGTGTAGTCAGACAGTTTGAGTGTTGTCTACTACATCAACAAGCAGGGTGGGATTCACTCATACCCTCTTTGTAGGGAAGCCATGAGAGTGTGGTATTGGGCTCTGGAGCACAATCTGACACTCTCTGCAGTCCACGTGCCAGGCATCCAAAACACCCTGGTGGACAGTCTCAGCAGGACTCAGTCCAGCTTAGCAGATAGAACTTCTCTCATCCGTAGCAGAAGATCTGTTCGACAGATGGGGTCATCCAGAGTTGGACCTTTTGCATCCCCACTCAATACAAAACTTCCCAATTTCTGCTCACTGTTGTCCCTCTCTTGGAGCAGGAGGTTTCTGAATGCATACCTCCATTTCCCCTAATACAGAGGGTGCTGATGAAGGCCAGCATGATTCTAGTGGCTCCATTCTGACCTTGCCAGATATGGTTCCCTCTGCCTTAGCAGCTGGCAGAGGAACCACTGGTCCTTCTGCCCCTTTAGGGAATCTTTGACCCAGGATCAGGAGACTCTGATCCATCCCAACATCAGGTCCTTCCATCTGCATGTCTGGCTCCTGAGAATGTAGCCATTGCCAGGTTTGTAGTCTCTAAGGGGTGGCGGATGTCCTGGTGGCCACTGCAAGCCTTCCACTCATGCCACATAAGTCATGAAGTGGAAGCAGTTTGCCATCTGGGCTACCAAACATTCCCTAGACCCTTTCACCTGCTCGGTCAGTCATATCCTGGACTATCTGATTTCTTTTTCTGACTCAGGCCTCCAGTATTCCTCACTCAAGGTCCATCTTTTGGCTATTTCTGCCTTTTATGAGCCCATGGGTGACCACATGATTGCTCAGCTGGGTGTTTCCTGTACTTTTCTTAGAGGTATCCTGCACCTGAAACCCCACTCTGTTCCCCTGTCCTGGCTTGGGACTTGAACTTTATTTTGGAAAAATGTACCGTTTCTCCTTCTGAGCCAATTGTGACTTGCGATTTACGCTTTCTCATGGAAAGCACTGTTTTGGTTGCAATTACTTCTACTCAAAGAATTTCAGAGCTTAAGGCCCTGTGGTGCGAAAAGTCTTGTTGATTTTTCACAAAGACAGGGTATCTTTGTTGTGCAAATCCTAAGTTTTACCAAGGTAGTTTCTGAGTTCATACTAAATCAATCTATCCACCTTCCTGTTTATTTTCCTGAGTGTGTTAATTCAGGAAATACTGCTCCATACGTTAGATGTGCACAGAACTCTGAAGCATTATCTGCTTTGGACCAAAGAGTCCAGTAAGTTTAAGCAGTTGTTTTTTGCCCCAGGTAGAGAGGCGCTTCAGTTTCTAAGCAATGTTTATCCAAATGTTTGTCAAATTGCACTGTATTCTGCTACAATAAGTATGGCAAAGAATTGCCTGGTCCTGTCAAAGCTCATTCCATTAGAGGCATGGCTACCTCAGTGGCCTGTATTAAATGGGTCTCAGCTGCTGACATTTTTTGTGGCAGCCACCTGAGTACAGTCCACACTTTCACCAAGCATTACAGGCTGGACATTGCCTCAAGAGCCCTTGCTGGTTTTGGCAGGGCTGTATTAGAAGGTCTCCTGTCTTATGTTTATGGCGATCCGCCTCCCAGACTGTTTTTTTTTCAAATTGTTTTAACCAGGTGAGACACATTAAGTTGAAAGTTTGTTTACAGGTATAACCTGGGAGCACAAGGAAGTTAAGTGACTTGCTCAGAGTCACACAGTATGCAAGTGGAGTCTGTGGGATTCAAACCCAGGTCTCCAGATTTGCAGCTCCGAGCCTTAAACCACTGCACTTTTCACTTGTCACTGCTTGGTACTCATTCATACAGTATTACCTGATGACTGAGATACCCCCAAAGAAGATACAACAGTTACAAAAAAACTTACTATAACAGTAGATCCTCGGGGATTTATTTATTTAATTGATTTTATTGAGATCTCAGATTAGAAGTACCTTTGAGCCAGAGGCTCATTTACAAAGGATCTCAGTCATCAGGTGTGCATTCCACCCACCATCCCCTTCTTGGGGCTTCTGTATAGGACCTGGCTATCTGCAGTATCCAGTCTTTTACTCAGAGCTGGGTCCCTCTTTCTCTCCTTGGTGCCTTGCTACCTTTGTCTCTGGAGGAAAAGAACTGAGGAGGAAGTGGGGCCACCTACGCCTGTATAGGGTTGCTGACATCCGCTGACGTCGATGGCATGGGCAGCCCTAGTTGTACTGCTGAAAATCTTCCATGTGGATTCCCTTCTCTGACAGCGAAGGTTCCTACGGTGTTACCTGATGAATGAGATCCCTCGAAGATCTACTGTTACGGTAAGTTCTAACGAACTTTCTATCTAGCAACAGACAGCAGATGTTAATATAACCTCACAGAGGGAAAAGCACAATACTGAAATGACATTTTGGCATAGGAGGTTAAACTGACAAACTGAGCTTTTTCCTAAAAGTTTGCAGCAGATAATTTTGTTTTTGGAGGGGGTGCAGCTGAATGATAGTATTTTTGAGCACAGTATTGTAGTGTAAGTGTTAGGGGAGCTATGTTTAATTTCTTTTAAATTGTAAATTGACAGAGTCCTAACGGTTTATTTTATGTAGAAACTTAAAATTTGATGGCAGGTAAGGACAGGTTGGCCCACCTAGTCTGCCCTTTCCTACCTACTGCATAAATTCCAGATCCTATTTGATTTGCAGCATACCTTCTCCTTCCTGTCACTAGTGTTGCCTTTTGTCTATCCCATGCATTCTTGAATTCAGCTATTGTTTTTGCCCTATGACTCCCTCAGGGAGGTTGTTCCATGCATCCATCACCCTTTCCTTGAAAAATACTTCCGCATGTTGCCCCTGAGGTCTTCCCTCTCTAGTCTCATATTGTGACCCCTTGTTCTTGTACATCTCTTTTTTTGAAAGATGCTGCTCTCCTGAACTTTATTTATCCCCTTGAGATACTTGAATGTTTCTGTCATATCCTCCCTCTCTCCTTTCCTCCAGCGTATTCATATTGGAGGTCCTTCAGCCTTTCCTCATAAGGCTTCTGTAACTCTTGCACCATTTTGTTGCCCTCCTCTGGACCGCCTCTACCTGGTCTATGTCCTTAAGGAGATGTGGTCTTGAGAACTGATCACAGTACTCTAGATGAGGTCTTACCAGTTGTCTGCACAGTGGCATCACCACCTCCTGTCTTCTACTGGCGATGCCTCTCCTGTGCACCCCAACATCCTCCCAGATTTCCCCACTGCTTTCTCACATTGCTTGGCTACCTTTAGGTCATCAGTTATGACCACCCCAGGTCCCTTTCCTGTTTGGTTGTTGTCAGTCCCCTCTCCCCATCATGTATTCTTCTAATGGGTTTTGTTCCCTAAGTGCATGATTTTGCACTTTTTGCATTGAATCTAAGCTGCCAGACTCTTGATCATTCCTCCAACTTACCTAGGTCCCTTCTCATTTTCTCCACCACCCCCAGAGTGTCAATACCATTGCAGATCTTAGTGTAATTTGCAAGAAGCATGTCTTCCTTTCCAGCCCCTCTGCAATGTTGCTTATGAAGACATTAAAGAGGATGGGCCCCAGCACTGAACCCTATGGCACCCATGTTTACTCCCCTCTCCAAATTGAACTCCGTTTACCACCACCTTCTGTGTCCTATTACTCCACTAACCAAATGTACCACCTTGGGACCCGCTCCCAGACTGCTCAATTTGTTTATTAACCTCTTGTGTGGGGCGGTGTGCAAATGCCTTCTTAAAATCTAGGTAGGCCATGTCTACCGCCCCTCCCTGATCAACTACCTGGTTATCCAATCAAAGAAATCTATCAGATTTGTTTGACAAGACCTTCCTGCTGTGAATCCATGTTGCCTTGGGTCTTGTGCCCGCTGGCCTCAAGATATTCCATAATTCTTTCCTTTAATGCCAATTCCATTATATTCCCCACCACTGAGATCAAACTGACTGGCCTATAATTTCCAGCTTCTACCTTGCTCCTACTTTTGTGGAGGAGTATCACATTCACCCTCCTCCAGTCCTCTGGTACCACCCCTTCTCCAGCGATTTGTTGAATAGGGCTGTCATTGGTGTCACTAGCAGCTCTCTGAGTTCTTTTAATATTCTGGGATGTATTCATTCTGGACCCATTACCTTGTCCACTTTCAGTTTCAAGAGTTCCTTAGGACTCTCTCCTGAATGGATGGACTGGTGTTCCCCCCCACTTCCATGCTTGTTTCTATTGCCTAATTGTGGTCCCTCCTCACCCTTCTTTTTGCGAATACTGAGCAGAAGTATTCATTCAGGATTTTAACTTTTCTAGGTCTTTCTCTGTACACTTCCCCACCTCCTTTATTTAACCTCACAATCTCTCCCTTTGCCTTTTTCAGTCCCTAATGTACCTGAAGAGGGTTTTGTCTCCTTCAATTACTGTATGGGCTATTCTTTCCTCTGTTTGCACTTTGTGCACTGACTGCCTTCCCTGCCTCCCTCCGTTTTTGTCTGATACAGTTCCCTGTCCTCCTACCTCTGTGTTTCCTTGTACTTTCTGAATGACATTTTTCTCTCTAACCTTACCTGCCACTTCTTTTGAGAACCATAGCTTTTTTCTTTCTGCTTTGTTAACTTGCTTCACACAAAAGGCTTATGCCTTTGTTATATGGCTCCTCTAAGGTTCTCCAACTGTTCTTCTTACCCCACCCTTCGCTAGGATTTTTTTAAGCATTCTCCCATTTTGCAAAGTTGGCCATCCTGAAGTCCAGGACCCTTGCTTTTGTGCTTCTTGATTCTTCCACTGCCTTCACCTTGAACCATACTGTATGGTGATTGCTGGACTCTAGATGGCTGCCCACTGATGCATCCATTATTCTATCATCATTGGTAAGCACCAGGTCCAATATTGCTTGGGCGCACCCCTGCAGGGCATCCAGTATGTCCTGCTCCTGGATGTGGCTGCCGTGACAGGTGTTCCAGTTAACATCTAGTATATTTCAGCCCTCTCCACCAACACTTCCCTTTCTATGCCATTTTATGAATGGTTTACCAATACCCTGTGTACTTCCTCCCCTGCACTGGGATATGTAGATAAACCCTGTGCAGATGGTGGTGCCATTACCTGTCTCCAAGGTGACCCACAGTGCCTCCTCCTCTCCATGCTTTCCATTTTTCTCAGTTGCTTTAATCTTCTCTCTGATGTAGATAAGTTACCCCTGCTTCCTGTTTGCTCTCCTTGTCTTTCCTGAAGACTGTGTACCCTGGTATGGTAATGTCCCAGTCATGGTTTCCCATGTGCCATGTTTCTGTGACTGCTACAGTATCCAGGTATTCCTCTGCCATCAAGACCACTAGGTCTGGGATCTTGTTACCCAGGCTATGGGCATTTGTACACATGGCCTTCCATGTTCTGATGCCTTTGTCCCTACTAGTTCATATCCTATTCCCTCTCCCGATGCCTCCCGTGACTTTTCCCCATTTCAGACCCTTTTGTTAGTTCCTCATCCTTAGGATCCTCATTTCTAACTACCTTAACCTATGGAGGGCGGCAATTGGATTTTCCTGCTTTCGTCATTCCCTCTTGGCTAGTTGAAATGCTTGCCAATGAACCATTAAACCTCTCACTCAGGATCCTGGTCCTCCCTTGGATGGATGCAGACCATCCCTTCTGTACAAGTCTGCATCCATCCAGGTGGGCCCCAGTCCCCAATGAAGCCAAATACGTCAGCTCTGCACAAGTCCTTCAGTTAATCATTGAATCTCATGGTGGGAGCCTCCTGGCCTCTCCCATGCCGTAGACAGGTAGCACTTCCCAGATGGTTACCGAGCATGCCACCTGTCTAAGGCCCCTCCCCAACTCTATGGACTCCATCAGTACTTCCCTAACCTCATCCCCAGCCAGGTTATTTGTCCCCAAGGTGGACAATGACATCTAGCTCCCCATTCTGATGCCCCAGCAACCTTTAGATTTGCTTCCATCCCTTCTAAGCTGCAGGCACCAGGCACCCCTACCTTCCTCCCTCCCTCCTGCCCCCAAGTCTACCCCCTAATAACAGAGTCCCCACTAGGGAGTTGCTTCCTTCTCCTCTGGGGCCCCTGTTTCTAGAGCCAGGGTTCATTCAATAACTGAACCAGAACTATTCAATTTTACCTGATCCAAGCTGAACTTGAACCCTAAAAACCAAAACAGATGAACCCGAATTGAACCTGAACACAGACCATGTGAGATGAGAGACCCTACATAATAATAATAATAATAATAATAATTCATTATTTATAATGCACCTTTCAAAACCAAGGTGCATAACAATCAGAACAATTAAAACATATAAAACATCATCACATTCAATAAATACAAACATGTCAGCCAACATCTTTACTGTAGGCCTTATTCCACAGGAATGTTTTTAGAGCCTGTTTGAATCCCTCCACGTTTCGCCTCCCTAATCTGATGGAGTAGAGAATTCCAGAGGTGGGGCCACGAACATAAATGCCGGGCTCCCATAGATTTTAAAGTCACCCTTGGAATCTCTAGCAACCCTCGTCATGCAGTGTTGCGTCATTAGGGTGATAGAAATCAGGAGCTCTTTCAGGTAGTCAAGGCCCAGTCCATGTAGGGCTTTGTATGTCAGTAACCCGACTTTGAAGGAGATCCACCACTGAACCAGCAGCCAGTACAGTTCCGCAGCACCGGTGTGATATGGGAAGATCTCGAGATCCCCATCAACAACCAGGCTGCTGAGTTCTGCACCAGCTGCAAGTGATGGATATCAACCACTGGTAGGCCAAGGTAAAGCGAGTTACAGTAATCTAAGCATGAGGTCACGAAGGCATGGATCAATACAGGTAGATCTATGGACAGGACAAGGTGCTTAATCCTGGAGATGTTTCTTAGATGGTAAAAGATGACTTTACAATGGCCGACACCTGTGCACCAGTGTCAGTCCCACACCTAACACCCCCAGGTCCACGTACCTGCTCAGAGGCCTGGAATTCAGCATCTCCAAGGACATTCCTAGGAAGCAGCCTGCCCTAGCCCCCTCTATCCAGCAGCCTGGATCCAGAACCATCTCCTTCGCTTTTCCCAGAGTTCAACTTCAACCAGATGGACTTCATCCAATCTTGGATTTCATTGAGGCAGTTATTAAATACTGAGACTGCTCCTTCCTGGTCGGGTAAAAGACAGGTAGAGCTGGTATCATCGGCATAGCAATGAAACCTCAGCCCATACGGTCTTACAGTGTCTCTGTGGGAAGCATATACACGCAAACAACATGGGGGACAATACTGAGCCCTTAGGAACCCCACATGACAGCAGGATCAGATCAGAGGAAAAACCCTGATACAACCCTTTGAGTTCTTCCCATGAGGTATGATGTAAACCATCTGTGGACCACACCAGAAAGTCCACAGATAGATCTCAGGCCTCAAGCAGCACCCCATGGTCAACGGTGTCAAAAATTGATGACAGATCTAAAAGTACCAAAATGGACTGTTTTCTGGTCTCTCACCATCAGGAGATCATTGAGCACCTGAACCAGCACAGTCTCATTACTATGCCTCTTCCAGAAACCAGATTGGAGAGGTTCGTAGATGTTATGGTAGGTCAAATGGTTCTCCAGTTGTGCAGCCACTACTTTCTCGATCACCTTCCCAAAAAAGGAAGGTTTGAGATAGGCCTATAGTTAGCAGGAGAATCTGGGTCCAAAGAAGCTTTTCAACAACAGTGTCACCACTGCCTCTTTCAAGGAGCAGGGAAACACTGGAATCAAGGGAGCACCAGATTATCTGTGCCAGAACTGGGCCAATAAGATCACCACAACCCATAATCAGGGATGTCAGGCCTGGGTCTAAACTACAGCATGTAGGGTGCATCCCTGGACAATCCACATAACATCCGTGACTTCCGGACGGTCGAAAGGTACTCCAGGAGAGCGGAGGGACTGTGACCAAGTCCTGATCCTCCACAACTCACATAGAATGTGTTGCCAGGTTCTCCAACCCGATGTCCCCCACCTTATCAGCAAAACCGAGCAAGCTCATCACACTGCAGTTGTGGAAAAGCTCTTTGGAGTTGCATGCAGGTTGGGTTGCACAACCTGTCCACAGTTCTGAAGAGTTGAGCTGGTCGATTCTGAGCATCAGAAATTTCCCTGGACAGGAACTCTGCCTTCTTACGGGAAATTTCTGACTGATAGAACCGATAATGTTCTAGTAGTCTAAGGTGGTCAGCATACCGGCCAGATTTCCGCCAACAATGTTCTAAACTAAGACCTAGTCGCCGCAACTCCCTCAAGGCTCCATCAAACCACAGAGCCCGAGGCGGAGGGAGGATCACATGTAAGACCAAGGCTTCAGGATCCTTGCAATCCACAGGACGTTCTGATAGATCAGGACCACTGCTAGGCCATCGGATGTAATATTCCGTAAATGTCAGAACATGACCATCTCCACAGGGATCGGCCTACAAGGGGATGTCAAAACTGAACCTCACTGTGTAGTGATCAGACCAACTGACTGGTTCCATGGGTGCAGTAGGGTGAATTCATTAGAACTCAAAGTCAGACTCATAAGTTACACAAAAAACCTCAAGCCAAACTGAACTCGGAACCAAACTTTAGCTTATCAAATTGAGCTGAACCGAACTCGAACTGTACCCTGCCGAACCTGAACTGAACTAGAACCCTAAAACATGTCAAACCCTGGCTCTATCTGCTTCGGCCCCAGGGATCTCCACTGCAGAGGTTGCCCTGCATCCACCTTGTCCACCACTATGGATGCCACCATGGGACAGCCTCGCCCCACCAAACAGCGTAGGGTTGTGGAGTGGAACTTCAGGTGGTATGTCTCTGCCCAGTCTCCCTCAACCTCCCCAAGCCCACTGGCGTCCAGCCGCTCCTCCTTATTGGCATCCTCTGAGGCAGTGGAGATGGACTTTGTGGTTCCTGGGTGGGAGAGGAGGCATCCTAACCCTAGCAAACTCAGCCGGAGATGATCAGCCTCCACCCCACAACCCAGAGAGTGCATCCAGATGGGGCAGCACCACAGCCTCAGAATGTCTCCTGAAGACTGCTGCTCCACAGCCACTACATTGCACCACTCCCATCATATCTGTTTTCTACCTTCTCCTTAATAAGCTTTAGTCACCCAGTCAATATTTTGTTTTATTTTAAAAAGCAAACAATTTTCTTAGAGAATATACAAAGACCCTTTACACTCAGTATGTCAGTAAGCTTTCAGTCACACACTCACTACTTTTCACAGACTTTTTTATATACACACACAAACAACACAAGGTTTTGTTAAAGAGAATAAGAACCATTCCTCAGAGCTTCTAATCACCACCTATTCTCCAGCACATCTCGCCTTAGTAGACTCTCTCCATCTCAGTTTTCCCTTCCACTGAGCTTTTGATCACTCCACTTAATCCCATACACAGACTTGTATTCCTCTAGAATCGATTAAGTTACTCATCCGCTTCCTTTTCTGGCACTTGTCTCCTGATCACCACTCACTTGCTGCCCTGCTTCCTTGTTTGTTCTTCTTGTCATGTGTTGCTCATTCTCTTTAGTTATTGGGTGGGCAGGGGTAAGGGCCAAAACCCTTCCACTGCTCCCGTCCCCTTTTCCTGCTGCCTTCTCCTTCACTGGTGTTTTCCTCTGTTGCTGCTGCTGTTTGAGGAGGTCGGGCTGTGTGCCAATGTCAGTCAACCCTGTCCACTGACGGCTGCCAGAAGTGAGCCGCTGCCGGTGCTTGGAGCTATTGAAAGCTCTTCTAGGTTTGGTGCCTTGTGCCTGCCACTCCCTGATTGGCCATGCTTTTCACTTTTGATTTCCCTGCTCCACTGCTCTGAAACCCTTCTGCTACTCCATGTCCCCTTTTCCCTGCTGTCTTTTCCTTCCCTGGTGTTTCTCCTCTGTTGCTGCTGCTGCTGTTTGGAGGTCGGACTGTGTACCAAGTCTATCAGCTTTGTCCTCTGATGTAGTTTGTAAAGAATTGTTTATTGCTGTGTTGGTCCTTGTACAAAACAATTAACAAAGTCGGTAATTTGATACCTTTTATTGGACCGACAAAAGATTTACAGAAATTTTAAGCTTTTGAGCTACACAGAGCACCTCATTAGAAGAATGACAGGCTATACAAAGACCACTTCAAGTACATAGGGCAGAATGTAATGATAATAGGCATTTCCTGTGTATTATTATTTTTATACATAATGTCTTGCTGTTATATATTTTAGTGTGCTTTTATACATTAACATGGTTCTGTTTATATATGTGATGATACTTTTGTCTGCTGGTTTTACACATAATAGATTTATACACATAAGTGCTTCTGAGCACATCACACCCACACACCTCGGAGATGATCTGATTTATACCTTACTAGGATTTTGAAGATTTTGTTGTCTCTGCATATATCCAGTTATCATCCTTTTTATTAACAGAACTGTCACATTCCTGTGCAAGTTGTTTTATTTTACCAATTCTACTCTCTGTATTTAAAGTGGTTTCTTTGTATAGTCTGACATTCTTCTGAAGAGCTCTGTGTAGCTCGAAAGCTTAACATGCTGTAAATCTCTTTGGTCCAATAAAGGTATCAAATCACCCACTTTGTTCATCTTTATGTAGTTTGGAATTTATTAACAAATTGGTTGTAAGCATATATTTTTTATTGTTATAAATTTTGATCTTTTCAAACCAAATTCCATTTCAGCAACAGGATAACTACACTCCAAAGCATGCAGTTGTGAGAGAATAACGCACTCCGGTGGTTACTGAACTTGACTCTGCACTTGCTAACACTCACCCACGCCCTGTGTTATACACTTACGAATCGTGTTCTTAAAGGTGAAAGGAAGCGATTTCAAGGAAGGATCTGGTTACCAATAAAATAATGCAGAACTTAACTACACAACAATTTCAAAAGTCTAATTTTAAGCAATCCCATTCTTTATTGATAGGGACCTTTCATAAAACAGTATCTTTGTCCCTTAGATGTTATTTCCTGAAGATTATTTTTAGCTGGCGTCCCAGTCCTAAATTATGACATGAAAATAGTTTCCATGACAACATATTGTGTTTCACAATCTGTTGCTGTGGAAATAAGTGTAAATCATAAACTACTGGTACCTCAGCTACAGAGTAAATACCATGAGCAGATGAACTCTTAAATGGAGCATTCAGCACTAAGCACCCCACACCCAAGTATGGAACTGGTCCCAGTTTGCAATTTGTGTGCAAAAAAAAACATTTTTTACTTACTGTTTACTGCAGTATAGTAGATTGTATCAGAGTGATTCTCTTGACTTGCAAGCTGACATTTTCTGTAACTACAAAATCCCAGAATCCCCTGCAGCTGGTCTGCATCAGTGAGAGATTTAGTAGTCTGCTGTGCAGTAGTCTGGATGAATGAACTACATGAATCCATTTTACCCAGCCAAACAGTACCCAGTTTAAAAAAGCTTTGCTTACAGCCCATTCCCTCAACTCCAACTGCACTTGTCACCAATAATCCATAATGCATTAAAGATCCTAAAACCCTACACAGTAGAGTAACTGTTGGCTTACTCATACCCTACTCACCCTATTACATATTGTGTTTGTACTGACTACATTCCATTGGAATTGCTGTAATTGTTTTTTATTCTGTTTATAGCTATGCTTTGACACAGAACCTTTGTAAATGAGCACATGTACTCAAAGGTACTCTCAAATATATTAAAATAAAATAAATGTTAGAGTTTTTATAAGCTCTGATCTTTTGTTTGTTGGTTCCACTGTCCTTCCTGGACCAAGTACAGTCACAGAAGACTGTACTTATCCCGGAACAAAGTAGAACCAGCAAACATCTAATCAAAGCTTATAAATGCTGTAATATGCACTGCAGCCTATTGAATCTCCACAGCTGCAGCTCTTCTCTGATGTCAGCTGCAGGAAATTCTGAAATGTGTGGTTACAGAAAATGTCAGCTTGCAAGTCAGCAGAATTGGTCTAATGCAGGCTACTAAACATATTTTTGGCATTTGCAGCCATTAGTCTTGTGTAAATTCTGTCTTATCCTGTCGCACCGCTACCTGCCTTTGTTTAATGACATAATCTACTATACTGCAGTGAACAGTAAGTAAAAAAAGTGCTGTTGCACACAAATTGCAAATTGGGACCAGATCCACACTTGGACGTGGGGCTGTTTTAAAGGAACAAGATACTGCTTTCCTAGTTGGAAATTTATTTTTATAGGAATTTTGTTCCACTGGTGTCAACTGGTTTTCTTTCTGTACTTTTTTTTTAATTTGCAAGTGATTGTAGTCTCTTGTTGAATACCTTAACTTATTTTCACCTGAGCAGCAGTTTTATACCAGGTTAAGCAATAGATGATTCAGATGTCATACAGAGCTATAGAACATAATGGATTAGAATGCACACTTGTTTTCCCCACTCTATAATGGTATACTCATCTGAAATGTTTTTGTCAAGGGGTCTAGATTTTTCTTTAATTTCCTGCCTGCTGGCTGTGCGAACACTGCCAG
The DNA here is from genome assembly GCA_016271365.2 of Neoceratodus forsteri. Taxonomy (NCBI): domain Eukaryota; kingdom Metazoa; phylum Chordata; order Ceratodontiformes; family Ceratodontidae; genus Neoceratodus; species Neoceratodus forsteri. The sequence continues at coordinate 330,772,797 of CM057449.1, read as the reverse complement.
GTAGGAATTCATCCAGGACCAGAACATCTATTGGGAACCTGACTGGTTACAGCCCCAAAGCTCCAGCTCACCATTGGCTGGCTTGACAGCGGCTCACTTCTTGATTGGTGCTAAAGCCTTGAGGCAATTTTTAATGAACTGTTGATGCCAGCTTGCTCAGCTTGGCTGAAACCTGTAGTCATTTTATCCTGGGTTTTTGTCCTGCCTGCCACTTCCCCACCCCTGCCACTCTTTAAATGCTCTGTTAGCTCCAACCACTTCTTATCACTCTTATTACTGGAAGAAGCTTGCTGCAAAGTAATACCCACCCTGCCTACTATTGGTGGACCGATGATCATCTGCTTTTGAAATGGCATCTTGTACATTTCCTTTCTTACTATCCTCACTGACCAATAAGATAAGCCACTTCTTGTAATCTATCACACCCCACCTGCAGTCACCGGGTGTGTGAAGGAAAAAATTTAGCTTGCCTTGCACTCTAAGTTGTATTTACATAAACTAGTTCAGGAGTGGGTTGTGTCATATTGAGCGCTGCCTCTGCATCCTGTCCTATTGTAAATTCGTGCAGTTTGGCCCTTAACACAGCCTAGCTTGTGAGCACACATAGAGTAGCTTGTTAGCTTAGCTGTACTGTTAGTCCTTGCTGCATAATCCTAATAGCAATGCATCAAAATATTGCTGTCATTCTTGTTAATTAGAAACTTCCCACATACTTAGGACTTTACAATGCTGACCTCTTTATTACTCCTTTGCTGTGGACAGTCTCTCTCTTCAGTTTACTAGAGCCACACACTGATCATATACATGCTGCACATACTGCAACTCTATATGAGAAAGACTGTTCATTATCAGGCTATTCCCCAGCACTGGATCCTAGTATTCAGCCGCCATGGAACCCTGAAGCTTCTGTTCATTACATACTGTGTTTTAACTTTGCAGTCTTGCCACATCTACCCTTTTTCTCCTCAGTTCTCTGTGAGGCAAGGGTGCTGCTTTATGCAACATTGGGCTCGCTCAGTCACCAAGCTGCTTATATTACATCACCTGCTCACTCCCCATCATAAAAGGAACGTACCTGTACCTTTAGACCACTCTTGAGTGCTCTAAGGAAAATATTGCTGATATTATTACTTTGTTTGGGCAATGTCAAATTGAACTCTGGTCCTGTTGCCTCAATTGCAGCTCTTTCAGAGTTGGCTTGCCTCAAGGGTACAACATTCCTTCACATTAATGCCTGCAGTCTTCTGAAGAAAATTGACTACCTACAGTCCTGAATCCTTCATGCTAAGCCAGATTTTCTGGTAATAACTGAAACTTATCTCAGACCGTCTATGTAGGATTATGCCATAAACATTCCTTCCTATAATGACTTTCAAACTGATAGACTAACCAGAGTGGTGGAGTAGCCATATATAGTCACAATAAGTTTTCAGCGACTGTTACCAACTCTACCTCTCTGTCTAAGGAGTTTGAAAACATGACTTTAAAGTTCAGCTCGCTTTCTTCCTATCCTTTGCATCTTTGGATGTTACCGACCCTTCTTGGCAGGATTAAAGGTGCTAGATCACCTGCGCAATGAACTGAACACACTGTCTGTGGAGGTCATCATTATGGGTGACCTCAACTTTGATCTGCTCTTGGCAAGCTCTGAACTCCTTAAAATATGTGACTCCTTTGGGCTTACTCAACTAATTTCTGGAGTTATATGTCCAAACAAGAAAAACTCTGCCAATAGCACCTTAATTGATCTTATCCTAGTTAATAAGCCCCACCTCTTTACCCATTCAGGTGTATTCTTTACAGACATAAGTGACCATTGTTCCATTGCTTGTGTAAGGTCTGCCTCTAAACCAATTTCTTCCTCAAGATATACATACAAAAGAAGCAAATGTAACTTTGATCTAGTTGCGTTCCTCTCTGACCTATAAAACTCACACTGGCAAGACTTCTATCTAGCCAACAGTGTGTGAAGCTTCTGAATCCTTTCATAATATTGTACTTGCTGCTGTAGACAGACATTCACCATTGGTAATCAAGCCCATGGTTTACAGCGAACCCGGCTGCCTTACTTAATAGGGACATAGTTTGGAAAAAACATGTAAAACCAAGCTTCCTCTGACTGGTCGGCATTCTGAATGGCTAGGAACCTTTGCACAAAACTTGTCAGAGTGGAAAAGCCAGCTATTTTCAAAATGAGCTGGATTCCTCCACCAAGTGCTCTGCTAAGTTCTGGAAGATCATTAAGGATATAGAAGGTCGTGGGTCAGCTAACTCCGTTCCAGCCAAAATCTCTTCTGGTAGCTCCATAATTACTGACAACCACATAATACTTGATCTCCTGAACAATCACTTTGCCACCTCTGGGCTGGCCTTTGACTCCTCACCTGCTAACAACCTCCACTCACAACATTGCAGCCAGGACAGTGTTGAACCAACTAGTGTCACCTCAGACCTTGATAAGGCCTTCTCCTTCAAACCTGTGTTGCTGAGGCCAGAGGAGAACTTCTTTCTAGCCCTGGACACTAGAAAAGTGCAGGTACTGACCTTATTGACCCTTATTCTCTAAGCTCACCTCCCACGTATTGTCTGTGCCTATTACCACCTTTTCAATCTATCCCTAACTCAAGGAGACCTCCCTCTATTTGGGAAACTGCCCATGTTATTCCCCTATTTAAATCTGGCGATCCAAGTGACCTAAACAACTATAGACCAATATCCCTTCTTCCTATCCTTTCCAAATTGCAGAGAAAGTGGTTAACATGCAGCTCAGGGAGTACTTGGACGCCACTAGCCAGTTTAATCCTGCCCAGTCAGGATTCAGAGCTTCCGTAGTACAATAGCCACACTTGCAAGGTCACCAATGACTGGCAGAATTCCTTAGATGTTAAGAAATATGTACAGTATGTGCTTTGTTCCTTGACCTAGCAAGACTTTTGTTACAGTGGACCATGTCTTGCTGTTTGATACACTTCATAGCATCAGTCTAGACTCTTTGCACAAAAATGGTTCACCTGTTACCTCACTGGGAGATCTCAACAGGTAAAAGCACAAAGGAATCTTTCACCCTAAAATTGCTCCAAAGAGGTGTGCCACAGGGGTCCATTCGAGGGCCACTGCTTTTACGCTATATATTAACATCATCAATTCAGGAATCAGATCAGCCAATATTCACCTTTTGCTGATGACACAGTCATATCGTTGCCAGGCCTACCCCTGAGTAGGCCTGTGTGAGCTTCTAACAAGATTTTAATCAGCTGCGGTTAAACTTATTGTGCCAAAAAATACTGTTAAATGCAAAGAAACAAAGGCTAAATTTTTCTCACATTTTGTTCATGGCCTAAATCCTTCCCTACATGGCCTAGCAACTCAAATTCTATCTCTTTTAGGAGAACCTATTGAATATGTGTCTAAATTTAAATATCTGGGGTCTGGCTAGCCCACAAGTTCTCATTTTCTGACCACATTGAGGAATTTTCAAAGAAACTAAGACACTGACTCAGCCTGTTCTTCCAGATTAAGCACCTCCTAACCCATGATGCCAAAAAGACTGGTCCAAACCACTTTTCTATCTTTATTGGACTATGCCTACTTTCTTTATGGCCAAGGCCCTGCCTCTGCACTCTCTAAACTAGACTCACTCTACCACCGAGCTTTGAGATTTATCTCTGGATTACTGTACCTCACCCACCACTGCTCCCTGTATTCTGCAGTAGGTTGGACCTCCCTTACATTCAGAAGGCAAAGGAATGCCGCCTTTTGGACCTTTAGAGCTATCACTCATAAGCTTCCTCAGTATATCTCTGATTGTTTACCACTATGCTGTGGCAAGTACTCTACGCAGCCACTCCTGTATCTCCCTATCCATTCCTAAAGTTAACTCATGCTTTGGTAAAGCATCCATAGGTTATGTACTTCCTCACTTGTGGAATAATTTGCAAAAAAACCTGCAGTTGGCTACCCTAACAACATTTTTCCTTCAAAAGCTATTTTCCGCTCCTTAGTGAATCTTGACTGCTTCTTCTGATGGCTGGTGGATTAAGTGCCAGTTATGAGTCACTGGGGCTTGCTAATACCCTCTGTATCATCCCTTTACCTGTCTTTACCTATCACCTCTTATCCCTTCCACTGAGCCACTTTTGTATGCACGATGTAGTATTGTACATAGCATATTATTTTCTTTTCTTGAGCTTTTGTTTATATTGCTATTGTGTGTTCGATTGCCATGTATTACTGTATAGACCTTGCCTATCACTGTGCTAGTTTGTTATCCTCTGTTGCATTTGTAATCCTTGTTGAACATCTACCTTTTATATTGTATTATATTGTTACACTGTTTATGCGTATCTGTACAGGTCCCCTTGCAAATGAGCTCGCTCAGTGGTGTTTCGCCTGATAAAATAAAGATTGATTGATTGATTGATTAATTAACTGCTAACTGCGTCTGTGACTCCTGGGCATTTTGTGATGTCAGTTCTACCATTCCATGCTGCCGAGTGAATAGTACTGAAGAGTGAAACTGGTCCTATATAATATCCGGAAGTGTAAAATTGACAACAGTAAATAGTGATGAGGGAGCATAAAAGGCAGACTCAGAGGAGGTAACAAGTAATACTTGGGACACCCAGAGGCCCAGAGGAAATGCATTGTGCATCTATACTGGTGATGCAGGTTCGGGAACAAGCTTTTGTTCTTGCAGTTAGGTTATGGAAAGTGTTACTCTTGACAACACATCCCAGCCCAGGGAGGATGAAATGTCAATGCCTGCCATCAGAATAACCCTTCTCATTGACCTAGAGAGCTAACGCCCTTTGAGTGATAGACTATAATACTGTGGTGAGCAAGGTCGAATGTGGCAGCATGAGGCATCAGGAGGAGGATGGAAGGGATATACAGGGGTAAAAGTAACCTTTCAGTACATTATAGTGGCAACAGTCTTAGACCTTGCACCACAGATAGTCATCCCACCAGATGAAAACCAAGGAGATGAGAACCAGATAGTCTTGCTGAAGATGGCAAGTCAGAGCAACTAGTCATGGCTACTGTTTCTAAAGTAGATGCACAATCACTCCCTATCATTGAGACAGTGTCCAGTCTAGGTGGTGAGGGAGGTTGTGCTTTGAAAGAAGCTACATGGGAGGACTGCACCACTGAATGAGGGGTGGGGCCTGAGCAAGCAGGATGGGTGGGTACCTACTGATGTAGGGTGGGTCAGGAGAAACTGCTGGACCACTGGGAAGCATTACAGCTAACACCAGTGGGTGATTGGAGGGCAGGGAACCACCAGATCATCGAGAATTGTGATCGCTCATACCAGAGGATGAGCAGAGGGTGAGGAGAACCACTGCACCAAGGGGGAATTATGGCCATTTACACCAGTGGTTGAGTGGAAGACAGGGAACCACTAAACCACTAGAGATGTATGACAGCTCACACTGACAGGCAATCAGGGAGTGGAGGAACCAAGAGACAACCAGGAATGGGTTGTGGGCAGCACCTAGTGGTGCAATGGGAAGGGTTCAAACAATCGCTCATCAGTCCATTGCTGTTGAAGTATGCCACTGAACTTTGCAAGTATAGCAAACACTTCTACTGCTTTATTGTATTGCCTATAGTAGAAAAGGAACTGCTATTTCACTATTGTCACAGTAATGTAAAAATTTACAAGGATGATGATCACTCCATGTGCATTTGCTCTGACAAAGCTTTTAGGCGAAACCAGTTAGGGGTTTTGCACGCTAGCATCCTGTCTTGCTGCTGCTGCTTACATGCTGTGAGTGTGCCTTATGAGTTTATTTTATAGCACTTGGTTTGTTGTACAAATTAAGTATGCATTGCAGCAAACACCATTGCTAGTCTGTTTTGTTCTAATTGTGATTTTTGACTCAGCAAAGTGGTTTAGTATAGAGCAAGTTTCTGTTTGCACCATTTCTCATGTAAAGGCCTGTAGCATTTGCCAGGCCTTTAATCAGAAACACGGAGATGTCACAAAAGGTCATGGAAGTTTGTTTGAAACTCAAGGCTATGGAGAACAAACAGCGTGCATTGCAGATGGCATCACCATCATCCTAACTTACTGTCCTGTCAGCTCACTGGTGAACTGCAGCTGTCCATAGCTGATGGAACTGACTATGGATTTGTCAAAGAAAACAGGACAAGTCTCCTAAATTGGCAGATAAACACCACCATGCAGATAAGAAAAGGCAAAGGCATTGCAAAAGGAACCCTTTCCTGCTAGGTCTTGCTCTTCTCTTAAATGAGGTAAGTCTTTTGACAAAGATAGATCTACAGGCTAAGTCCTTGGATTCTGTTGCTGCTTGACTGTATCTCAGATGCCAAGGTCTGGGTCTGGCAGTTTTTCTAATCCCTTGCCTGGGGATTCACAGGCAATTAAGCCACTGGGCAATGTCCTGTTAACAGATCTGTAATCGATGTGCAGATTCTGTTTAGACTGTCTGAGCTGTTTCAAAAGCTTCTACCACTGGTTCGTTGTCAGTGTAATCCGTTGCCACCACGGGATCTGTACTACTGCCTGACCATTGACTTGCCGACAATCATCTTCCCGACTTGATTTCCGAAATGGTTAATTTACAGAAAAATTAACTCCGCAGCACTATTTACCGTACATTTCAACGGACAGCCAAATGACCCACCAGATACTTGCAGAACACACAGTAAAAATAAAAAGCCTCACAACAGAGCAGAGGGGCTCAAACAGTCATATGTGTGGCATTCTTATTAGAACTCTGCACAAGTTTAATGTCGCCCATCAGTTGTTTCCATGCTCTTGCAGTAACACATTTAAATATAATGCAGACCATGAGTTCAAGTAAACATGCCTCCCATGCCGTTACTGTTCAACACTACATATGGAATCACACAGGCAGCAGGCAAAGCAGCAGAACCTTTGCAAAATCACGTACACGGATGGAAGCCTGCTGCTGAACACACTTCACTGCCACCTTATAGCTGCAACTCCAGCTTTGACTCCAAGAAAAAAAATGCTTCCATGTGAAACAAGTAAACATACCCTCTGTGTGTCCCATGCCATTACCATTCAATGCTACATATGGAATCACAGGCAGCAGGCAAAGTAGCGTGTAGTTTAAAAACTCACGTACCACAGATGGAAGACTGCTAGTAGACACTCTTCACTGTTACCTCCTAGCTGCAACTCTGGCCTCTGACTCCATAAAAAAAATGCTTCCAGGTGAAATATCTGTTTTAAAATGCAGACGTCCATAGTCGCTATACTCAAATTAAACAAAACCGCATACTAAGTCACTGCTCTGCATCCACCATTAAGAAAATTAATTGCTGCTTGCAAATATATGTAGTACACATTAGCACAGACAGCATAAGTAGTTCTAGTAATGCCAATATTAAATGAAAATGCATGTTACAGGTGGCATGTAAGCAATAGGATTTGGGAAAAATAAACAGCTCTGTGTTCTGTTTGAAGCAAGGCCATTTACTGCAAGTCTGTTTACAAAAATGTATTCGCTTTTGGTAAATGTCGGTAAATGGTGCCGCGGGATTTAATATTTTGGCAAATGCTACTGATCAGGAAATTGCATTAGGGAACTTGAAGTCGGGATATAGAATGTCGGGCAATAAACAGACAGGAAGTCATACCAGACCTGCCACCACCAGTAACAAATTAGACTACTGTCCCAATTTCATGGAGGGAAAAATATGAGGAAGAGTAAGATGTTATGACCCCCACACCCTCTGTGGTGGGCTCCAGCTCCACTCCTCCTGTAGTGATGAAGGTATGCATTACACTCCTAGGTTCCTCCGAGGATGCTTCTTTCAGGCTTTCTTTTGGCAGGTAAAGTCCGAATTGGGTTTTGCTGTTGAGGAGGAGGATTTATCAGTTCTTGGAGGTGTCTGCCCTGCCTACTGTAATTCTTCCTCCTGTCCATTTGCCATTAGAGGATGTCACTCTGGCCACCTGGCACTGACCTTGTACTTTGTCTCCCATGCCTTGTACAGTGGATAAACAATATCCTGCTCCTTCAGATAAGCCATATTATTCTTCTCAACCTAAGATGGACTCTGTGGTTATTTTGGTTGCACATGACAGATCTAAAGCTCCTAAGCATGTGAGCTTTCTTCCTCCTGACAAAGACTCAAGGAAGCTGGATGTCATGGACAAGAGAATGTATGTTTGATGTCCCTTGACCTCAGGATTGCCAACTATCAGGCCTATATAATTAAATATCAGAACTTGGCAGCACCCCTGCAGTCTCCAGCACTTTCTGACTCCCTCTTATCTTCTGTCCCCTACAGATCAGGACATCCTTGTGGGGGTCCGAATCTCTCTTCCTTCCAAAGTGGAGGAGATCATGACAGACTCTTGGGTGCTGGAGTTGGTTCAGCATGGACACACCCTAGAACTCCTCTCTGTCCCTTCTGTGCATCCTCCCATGCCAAGCTGTTATCTTCCAGGGAATCTTACCTCCTTCTGGAATAGGTTCAAACCCTCCCATGCAAAACCAGTCCCAGTTGTGGAACCGAATCAGAGATATTATTTCCTGTACTTCTAGGACTAAAATAGACTGAGGATTTATAGCCTGTCCTAGTCTTCAGGGCCTTAACCTATTTGCTGAATACAAACTCTTCTGAATGATCTGTCTGCAGTCCTCCTCCCCCAATCCTGCATTAGGACTGGGTGTGTGCCTGGATATGAGATTCTTATCTCCATATCAAGATCCACATGTCTTACAGAAAATACCTGTGGGTTGTGCTGAGGGCTCAGTTTTGTGTCTTGTCCTTTGGTTTATTGTCTGCACCATGTGTCTACCAGTTGCATTGCAGTGGTTGCAGCATACTGAGACAGGAAGGCCTCTATATCTTCCATACATTAGTGACTGGCTTCTAAATGTCCTGTTGAAAGAGGTTGTTGTTTATACACTGTTCAGCAACAGACAGCTCTTGAGCAAGTTGGGCATTCTGGAGAATGAGCCAAAGTCGGTTATCACTCCATGCCAATGTCTCCAATATGTAGGAGTGGCTCTGGACATGGAGTTGGTTTAGACTTCGTTCCCTTAGTCCACGCTGCAGCGCTGGATTCCCAGGCTCAGTTAGTATCTTCCAGTGACTGTGTCTTGGCCAGCTGTCTCCTACTACTAATAGGCCTCTTGGCTGCTGCTATTCTGACTGTGACCCTTCATCTCTTCCGTACCCTCCTCTGGTGGTTGGATTTCTCAAACATGGAGACAAGATTGCCCTTTCTCTGTCTCCTGTACTAGTAATAACCACAGATGCCTTGGGTTCAGGTGAGGCACACTTCTGGACCCCTTCCAGACTCTGGGTCAGTCATCCTCCTTAGATAGGGTTCTGCTGCTGCATACCGTGAGGCTGAGGGGCCTTTTGCTTAGCCTACAGGCCCTCACTACCCTCCTTCCATCTGTCCATCTCCTCTGCAAGTGATAATGATTGACATCTTGGGTTCCGGGTGCAATGACCATCTGGGCCCCTTCCAGACTCATGGTCAATGGTCCCCAGACATCATTCTACACAGCACCACTCTGGGGATGAGAGCTGTTTTAATTGGCCTACAGGCCTTTGCTGTTCTTCTGGGTTGTCAGCTGTTGATCCATATGGAAAACATCTCAGTGATGTACTATATGGACTGCCAGAGTGGGGTCTACTAGTATCCTTTCTGTAGAGAGGCAGTGAGAGTCTGGAAAAGGGCCATAGAACATAACATGTTCTTGTTGGCCATCTTCCTGCTGGTTCCCTCAGTCCTTGTGGATCATCTCAGCCAGTCATGCCATAAATGGGAGATGTTGGATTCCATTGTGGATGATCTCTTCATAAATTGGTTTGCCCAGACATCAACCTCTTTGTGTCTCCATACAACCCAGTACTGCCACTTTTCTGCTCATTCCAAGGCCTGGATTTTTTGGCAGATCGTTGTCCCTCTCTTGGAAATGGAGGTTCCTTATACTTTTCCTCCATTCCCTCTGGCCTGTCAAAGTTGCGAGCCATGCTGGCCACCCTGATTCTGGTGGCCCCTTACTGGTCAAGAGAAATCTGGTTTCATCTGCTTCAGAAATTGACAGTGGAACCTGTGTCTCACTCTCGTTATGAGTGGGACTTATGTCATAGGGGCAGGGCTCTTTAGTGCATCTGGATCTTTGATCCCTGCACCTCCACACCTGGCTGCTGAGGACATACAGCTCTCCCACATTGGGGATTCCCCAGTGGTTGCAGCTGTTCTGCTGATGGCTCATAAATTGTCTACTTGATGCATCTACTCTAAATATGGAAACGTTGTTTAGATTCTGTATGTTACCCATTGGCTGGACCCATTTATTTGTCCAGTCATGCTAGTGATGGACTGCCTTCTGTCCTTATAGTCTCAGGACTTGGGTATTCCTCCATTAAGGTCCACTTTGGCTGTGGTATCAGCTTTTCATGCCCTCACCGATGGCAAAAGGATGGCCCAACTTGAGGTTTCTTGCAGGTTCCTCAAGTATTCTGCTTCTGCACCCCTCTGGTCCATGATCTGATTCCAGTGTGGAACTTTAATTTGGTTCTGGAGTCCCTTAGTGCACCTCCCTTCTAGCCTGTTGCTGCTTATGATCTGTGCTTTCTCTCTTTGAAGACATTGTTCCTCATGGCTATGATGTCTACTTGAAGGTATTGTTCCCCAAGGCTGTGACATTTACTAGAGAATAATAATAATAATACTTTATTTATAATGCACCTTTCAGCAAACCAAAGCACCTAATAATAAGTTAAAACATCACATAAAACAATAAATACAGACTCTTATAAAATCCAGATAGTAAACAGATGTATTTTTGAATTGCAGACTCTGGTTGCAAAGCCTCCTTATCTTGTTTTCCACAAGGATTAGGTTACCTTGATTACCAGTCTTTGTTTTCTGACAAAAGTTGTTTCTGAACAAACACTAAATCAGGCTATTGATCTTCTGATTTATTTTCATCTTCTATGGATAGTTGGGATCATAGTCTGCACATGCTTGACATCCGTTGAATGCTACATTGGTACCTCGATTGTACAACTTATAAACAATCCTCTTGGCTCTTTGTGGCCTTGCCCCTGGATGGTGGGCTGTCCTATTTCAAATCAGGGCCTTTCCAAATTATTGGCCTGCTACATTAATTTTGTTACCAGAAGCACGGTAAGCAGCTTCCGTGTCCTGTCCATACTCATTCCAACCACAGGTGGCTGCTTCCATGGCTGTTTTCACAGTGTGTCTACTGCTGACATCTGTACTGCTGCCATTTGGAGTACTGTTCACAATTCAGTAAACTTTTGTTTTAATGTTACAGAGATTTGTATCCTCCTGTGGCAGGGTGGCTGACATTAGCCCTGTTCTGATGGCTGCCGTAGTCTTTATCCATCTCTGACATCCACAGCCCTAATTCCCCATGGGTTACCCCCTGCAGCAGGGGCTAGAGGAGAGGTCCTCCCTCCAGTTACACATCCAGATTTGGCCCCTTGGAATGGAGTGGCAGAGTGGGTCACAATACCCCAGACAGAGCTTCATGAAGTCTGTTCCTGATGTTTCAGTTTTTCTCCATTTGGTTACCACAAATGAGCAGTGAGCACATTGTGTGAGCTTCTTCTCCATGGAGATGCCCTGGTGCTCTGGACATGGAGCCCCACATGATGCACCATGCATGTGCCTCCACTTGAATTCCTCCAGGTGGCAGTCTGCCAGTGGGTCACAGACACCCCTTCCTGAGGGAGAAAAACTGTCCTCTGGACACTCAATCCTCCTTCCCTGGCCAACCCCAGCAACTCATATCCATTCTCAAATGCTGGTAACTGGTGTGGCAAGAGGTAAGGTGCTTATAGCGCCACAGCCCTCCTGCCACTGGCGCTCTGATAGTTCACTAAACTTTAAGGTCTGGACATCATCTCTAGTAGACATGCCAGATTTGGCCTTACTGTCCTGCAAGACCTCCTTACTCAGGGTATTTAGATCCTTCCTTCCTTCCTTCCTCGCTGCTTTGGTACTGCTTGGGAATCATTCCATGATGTGGCTTAGTAGAGAGACACAGATCATGAAGAAGATAGAATGGTTACTTACTATAACAATAGATCTTCCACAAGATCTCCTCCATTGAGCCACACTCTCCTTCCCACTTTTTGGTGCCCAGTGGTTATCCTGCCTGTTCCCATAGGCTGGTTCTCCTCTTATGCCTGAATTCGGCATATTTACTCAGGTCTCCATGTCTCTCTTGTGGTCCTGGTTTGGTCCTGGTTGTTATGGTCTCTGCTAGTCTGATGATCCTCTGAGCTTGTTTTCAGGAACTGAGGCATAGTGGGGCCACCCATTATATACGTGGCAGCGATGCAGGTTGGATGTGGGTAGCCCCAGCTAGCAAATATTCAGTGTGGTCCTGATGTGGACAACTTACAGTTCCATGATGTGGCACAATTGAGGAGATTCTCTTGAAGATCTGCTGTTACAGTAAGTAACTATTCTTTACAGAAATGTTGTTTATTTTCAGTGGATTGTTCCAAATTATGGTATATAACTGATAAGAATCTATCAGGATGGGTATTGAATCTAAACTGCATAAACATTCTCATTTCTAAACTGGGTAGGAGCATTAAATACCACTCCATACCATATATTGTCTTTAATTTTGTTAGTTGCTGACAAAACCTGTTTCCTCTTACTGTAGATAAGTCTTAATGCACTGTAATGGCCAATTCCAAACATAACCCAGTACTGTAGTGTTTAATTGTCCACTGTTGTACCAGATTGTTTTGCAGTCTCTGTTTGTTAGGATCAATTGTTACCCCAACATCTATAGGGCAACCTATTTTTGTCCATGTTTAACATCCTTATCCAGTAACATATCATTTTGATACTGGCGGGTTTTTATACTAAACTATTCAAGCTCTGCCCTGACTAATGCTGCTGGTGTACTTAATGTGAGACCTAAAATTTGTTTATGAAGTGTTGCTGTTACAGCATCTAGTTTGGGAGTGTTTTCATCATAGCCCCAAATTTTCTGGTAAATAAATTATAAATACAAATAATGAAAGTATTATTATATGACAATAGTGCTAGCCAACCCCATGAGGTTGTGAAACCTGGCACTGTTCAGGCTTTCAAAGAAAGACTAGACAGTTTTCTGTGAGTGGATGGCATTAAGGGTTACACAGTATGAGTAGTGGTAACAATCTGGCTGTTAAGCTTGGATGTTTCATTTTCAGAGTGGGTATAGTCATTGCCATGTGGCAGGAGTAGCAGGCAAGATAGACCCCAAGTCCCATCACCACATTACGATATTACGTTGTTTATATTATTTATTTTATTTTGCATTTGATAACTGCATGAGTCTTGTGCAGAGACCTGTCTGTTTGCAACTGTGACCTAGCACATTGCATTAGAACTGAATTATAGTATTTTCTTATTTTAACCACATTGTTTCTTTCTGAAAACTGTTCAAATTAAAATAATGGATTTCAATGGTTGTGGGCCTTAGATTTTGTTTTGCAGCAGAAAAGGCGCTTGTGTTCAGTGTGAATTCAGGCGCCCATGTTAGTTTCAGTATGTGTTCAGGCTCTTGAGATTTGACAATGGCTGCTTTAGAAGGTCTGTATCAAAATGTTATGATTATGTTCCTGCTTTTGTATTAACGTTTGCTGTGAATGGCTGTATTTGTTAAAACTGGGCAGCAATTAAAGTAACTGAAATATATGTCCCCTGCAGAACTCTTACAAGTGTAAGACTCATTTTATGCACATTGGACTTTATGCACTAAAGTGCAGGTTATACGCATGAAAGGTGCATGTACTACCTGCATAGCTATGCAGCCCTGAGAGGCACAGTGTGCACAGTATTCATGACTGCAAGCACCTGCAGGGCACCTGTCAAGGCCATGCCACCCAGTGTGCAGCTGTGTGGGAGTGATTGTGGCTGCATGGGTGGGCATCCAATCGGATGCGGTCATGGGTCCCAGAGTGGATCCCCTGCTGCGCACATGCAGGGGAGCCTGGGATGCCATGGCCCCTGGGAGGTGAAGTCCACTGGTTTTCTGACCATACTGCTTCCCCAGCCCATCCTGGCAGCCCAGTTGGCTGGGGTAGCAGTGTGCAGGGGATCCTGTTGTCGCCGCCCAGTCGATATCGGTTGGGGGCATAGATATAATGGCAGGATCCCTGTCGCATGACATTTTCATCCCTGCCAGCACTCCATGCCTTAGCAGTGTCAGTGGCTCAGTAGGTAGCACACTACCCTCTGAGGCTGGGAGATCAGAGGGCTGTGGGTTCAGTTCCCACATCTGGCACTTGGGTTAATATCCTAGTACTGACACTGTAATGCAGCATGAGAGGGTGCTGCATTTCTGAGTGCCGTCTTTCGGATGAGGCGGTTAAACCGAGGTCCCATCTGCCTGGATTGGTGGTAGTTCAGGTGGATGTTAAAGATCCCATGGCACTTATCCCGAAAAGAGTAGGGGAATTTTCCTGGTGTTCTGGCCAAATTTCCCTCATTCACTAAAAATACCACCAACAGCTTAATCTGGTTCAAGGTCAGTTGGCATTCATCTGTATCCCCTCCCTCCCCAGGTCGTGCCTGAAAATAGGCAGAATTTGTCTAGTGCACTTACCGGTCAACAAAACTAAATAAATAAAATAATAAAATAATGAATCACATAGATACGGGCACATTCCAGGACCACCCGTGGTGTGTAGCTGCTCTGGTGGTGGGAAAATCCAGTATACAAGGTGCTAGTGCACCTGTAGTGAATGCTGCCCAAGGGTCTGCTGGGCGGTATTCTCATGTAGGGTTGCCTGCACACCTCAGATACATGGCGTGTAGACAATCTGCACATTAGTGCATAGAGCCCATTGTTAGGGCAGGAGAGCCACAAACCCAAAGAGAGAGAGGCTTTGGCTCCTTAGCAATGTCAATGAGAGCCGTGCCAACAGGGACCATATAAATTGAGTTTTAACTAAAGGTAATATAACAGTATTAAAATTTGTTTTAAAATGTTAAAACTCCAGTCAAGCGTATCTTTTTCCCAGGGCTACTGCACATAAGACACTGCAGTATATGGATGCATTATGCATTATGGAAAGTCATATCTTAATTGGTTTGAAGTGCTCCCTTGGGCTGTAAGGCATTTTAGAGTTACCGATGCCAAAGGAAGACTTTGAAACCATAACAGTTCAGTTTGTATTTTTTCATTTCTTTTCCTTGAATATTGCCATGAACACAGGATCTGTGTTTCATCTGCTCCTACTGCTCTGTAAACCTGCAATCATAAGTCATCTGCATGTGACATGTATCTCCTCAATTACAGATTGTGAAGCAGAGGATAATGACTTCAGATGAAGACAATCACAGGGACAGATCAAGTTTAAGGGACAAATATCCTAATTTCTAGCCAGTGCCCTTAGTAAAAAAATAAAAAAGGTATTTAAATTCATGTTCTGTTTGTTGGTTCAGCTTTAGCTTATTGTCTGTACTATGCTGCTAACTTGCTGTTATATCCCAAATAATATCACTCACATTTTAGTGTCCTCTTGTCATCCCATATCTTTCATGCATGCATAGTCTTTGCCTGTGGAAAAGTTAAACATTAATAATCAGTGACAGAGGATAAACACAAAGTGGATGAAATAAAAGCTAAATATTGTGTTTTCCCTGAGGCATTAATAGCGTACAATGCCAGCTCATCTTGACCATGATTACGCTCTCCCTGACGCTGTTCTTCATACCACATTATTGTCTGACTTGATCTGTATTCTAACCTACCTGTACTATATACTATGTACCTGTACTATATATATATATATATTTTTTATTTATTTGGTTTTGTTGACTGGGTAACTGCACTAGACAAATCCTGCCTATTTTCAGGCACGACCGAGGAGGGGGATACAGGGATATACTATGTACCTGTACTGTATGCTATGTATTGTGTAATCTCATCTCATTTTATGTATGTATTCTCCCGGTGCGTCCTGAAAATAGTCAACTTTAGCTAGTGCACCTAACCCAGTTAACAAAAACTAACTAAATAAATAAATAAATAAATTAGTTTTAGACTAATCTTCCAAGCAGGGGTTACTGCTGTGGTATTAATCAATCTCTACATACATTCTTTATCACTTTCATCACTGGGGAATGAGAGTATATCCTCAAAGTCACCTTAGCCATAGAACGTAGATCATTAATGTCTTATTGATAATGCTGTATGTGCAAGACCAATACTGTATGTAAAACGCATTGGTCCTGGACATACATTCAGCAGTACAGCCCTGTTAACTACATTTTAAGAATCAAGAGGCAAAACAAAATTAGTAATGTAATTGCAAAATGTCATGACTTTTAATAATATATGTCATTTATGTTTTTGAAACTTATATTTCAGATTAAATTGCAAAATTTAGTAAAAGTAATTTTGGCTATTAAATGGGGCACCATAAGTGCTGTTGTGGCCTAGTGCTTCCACTGACTTACATACAACAAGTATTTTAACAAGCTTAATGCAGACACAATAAGAGCTGATATTATGAGATTCCAGCTTTTACGTCTTAGTGTACATGCATGCATGGACATATGCGTGTGGTGATAAATTGTTTTTCTACCATAAGCTTTCAGCACCTCATAACTACCTCCCACTCCCCCTGAGCAGACCCCCGGCATGCACACCTCTCTTCCCTACCCTAGACCTGCAGTCTACATAATACCTGTAGTTCCATCTGTGACTTACTCCCCACAGTGGGTTAGGAAGGATTTCATCCTCTTGAACTAGCCAGCTATATGTCCTTGACCCCCTGTCCTCCTGGGAGGTGGACCACAGGGCGGTCAGGCAGGCACACCTATCTACTTTCCTATAACTGCAGGTCACTGACATATCAACTTGATGCCTGATACCTTTTGTTTAGCATCAGAGGATTAGGAGCACATCACCATCAAGAAGAAGCCCAGTAGGCCCATCATTCCTGCCCACATGACTCTCTTCCCATTGGCCACAAGAGGTACTCATTCACCAGCAGGAGGTCCTTATCGCTCTGAGGCAGAAACCATCAAATATGAATGCTTACTATGCTCCTACTGCATGACATGCAGCATCCTGGGCTAAGGGTACAAACCTGAGTCATCTCCATACTAAGCAAGTGTGCTACACCTGGGTCAGGTAGCCCCCAGGTATTACTTTTATTCTGATTTATGATATTTTAACATTCAGTTTAGTGATGGTATTGGCTGCTCACAGTAGTTTCAGTGATTGTCGTTGAAACTATTGTCCATAAGTTGCTTCACTCTTTTGCACTAAAAGCAAGTAACAGTTTAATATAAATTATGACGATAGTGTGGTCCAGTGGTTACAGCACAAGCTTGAACACCAGAAGATCAAGGTTCAGACTACACCAGACTTACTGTGTAACCTTCAGCAAGTCACTTATCTTTCCTGTTCTTCAGTCCACCTGCAGTAAAATTGAGTAAAAACAAGACCCCACTAAAAATTAGATATTTTTATCTCAGGTTATCCTAGGTAAATAAATTGTAAAACCGCAATATATACAAAGGTAAGGATGGTTAAAATCATAATTTTGTTGGTAAGGATTCCCACAAGGAAAGGCCCAACTATAACACCATAGCTACTTGGTAACATATCAGGTTATACCATTTGTTTCTAATGTGTTTTGTGCAGACTATGGCTGAACCTAGATCTGGGGTTTCATTATTTGAAAAGGCCATGGCTAAGCCTATTTGGCTTTACCACTTGAGTTAATCAGGAAGTTCAGACAAAATTTCAGTTCAGCAACACTAGCTCTGGCATGTTTATTTACAAAGCTGCACACAAAGAAAATTAACATGCACAAAAAACAAACAAACAAACAATAAAAACAACAACTGCACAGACCTTCACAGTTTAAACCACTTGCTGCATGTCATTCTGAGGAAGAAGTTGCCTTTCTGTGTCAGCTCCTCTTTTTCTGATTTCAAGGGTCTCCCCGGGACTCAGTTATTCCTTACCATTCCTACCAGTATTTTTACCAATTTTATGTCTGTCCCTCCCTCTTGGTGAAGTTCTTCCCATTCTTCTTAATTAATAATTTATACTTGTGCTTAACATACAGTTAAGCAAATTACATTTGTACTCATCCTACCTTTTCAAGTACACCATAAGCCCTGTTGAAGTAACCATTAACCGTTAAATTTCTTTCACATCTCTGTAACTTTTGCAGTTGATGGTACTTGATGGAAAAAGGCTAATGGGGTGCCAGCAGCCCAGAGGGTCTCCCAAGTAAATTTTAAAGGGTTTGTATACCTTACAACACACTATCCATAGTAAATATATACAGAATAAATGATGGGTAAGTGGTGTACATGGAAATGGACCAATTGAGGTGGCTAACCAGATCATATAGCCACGAGCCTGAAGGGTGAGTGGCTTTACAATCTGATTAGCACGCTTGATAGGTTTATCTCCAAGTGTACTAAACTTACCCATCTTTTATTTCATATAATATGTTGGGATGGTTGCTGTTAGTTTTGATGACAATTGCTTATACAAGGAAAGGGTATAGAGGGAAATAACTGTTGACCACTTCTATGGGGAAAAGTCAATTTGTGTAACTGATAATACATTACAGGGTGTGTGATTGTGCTCTGATATATGCATGCCTTGGTGTGTGTTGAGAGGCATAAGGTAGCAACCGCATGTATTCAACCATCCAAGGTGTGCACATATCAGAGCACAACTGCATGCCCTATAGTGGATTATCTGTCTTATAAAATGGACAAAATTGTTTTGATGGAATGGTGAAAATAGAAGTGCAGGCATGCGGTTGTTTTGGGATATGCATGGTCATGTGGTGTGTTTCTTGAATCAGGAGAAATCAGGAGACAGCATTTTTACTGTGTGTGTATCTCTATCTAACACATGGATGGGAAATTCCCTCACAGAAAAGGCCATCATTTTTCCCTGTATGTCTATGACTAATCTATCAATTCAGAATATATATCTGCACTAATTAAACAATTACAGTTACTGTATATACCTGCACTAATTAAAGCTATAAACCTAAATTAATCAAAATTATAAGTATATACTCTACCTGCAGTACATTAAACCCTATGGGACACCACCAATAACACAATTAACACAGCATTTGGAAGGTAGCCAAACCAATTAACAAGCTGCAAAAGAACCTCGAATAAAGACACTTACACAAAACCTCCAAACCAGAAATCTCCCAAACTCCTACCTGCACTCACTACAGACCATTTTTTCCTTGCCAAAGGTAACTTCAGGTGCCATAACATGATCACAAATGAGATCTCCATAACAAAACCATCCTAATGTATAATATTCAACAAACAATGGATAAGGGTGGAACAGTCGAAGTATACTCATCTCAGGGGCTAACTACAAATATTATAGCCCTAATTAGCCTTCTCATGGGTATACATCCTTGTGTACCACCCTTACCCATTATTATTACGTATATATATATACACACACACACACGTATACAATGCTAGAAACTAATGCTATTCTGCCCTGTTTTGCATACCAATTTCAAGGCAGAATACCATTTCTCCATGTCTCCACTGCAGTTTAATTTATAGAGCAGCTTTTTGGGTATCTGGAATACAGATATTGAGGCAGAATGCCAAATTTGCAATTTGACATTCTGCCTCCCACCTAAGATTATTTTCTTAACTTCCTACCTCATTGTCCCCATTGAAAAAGTCATCATATATTTCATATGAATATCTGAAGAAGCCAGCAGAAGAAGGCTATTTGGTCTATCTAGTCTGCTCATACTGCAGTGTCCACAGCTTCAGTTACTGTCCCTGCTCCTCCTCCTCCCCCACTCCTCCGACCCATGATCCTTACCTTCCTCCTGTGCATATCCCAGCCTGTCTTGAAGCTACCCACTGTTTTCAGTGAGACCACCTCTTCTGGTAGTGCATTGCAAGTGTCCACCACCCCTCTGTGAAGATATGCTTCCTGACCTCCTCCTAAACCTCCCCTCCAGCATAAGACTGTACTCCCTTGTGTTATGTTTGACACTCAGTTTAAAGAGACCCTCCTTATCCACCTTATTTATCCCTTTCAAGTACTTGAAGGTCCCATCATGTACCCCCCATCTCTGTCTCTCTCTCTCCTTTCCTCCAGGGAGTACATGTTCAGTGCCTTAACCTCTCCTCATATGCCTTGCCCTGCTGACCCGCTACCATCTTTGTAGCCTTCCTCTGGACCTTCTCCAGCACTTTAAAGTCATTTTGAGGTGTGGGAACCAGTACTGAACTCTATACTTTAGATGGGCCTCACCAGTGACCTGTACAAGGGTAGTATAACTCCTCTCTCCTACTACTGATCCTCCAGCTAAGCATCCCAGCATCTTGTTTGCCCTTGCTGCTTTCTTGCACTGTGTGCAGTGCTTAAGGTCACTAGTGATCTAGTGAATTTGCTGCTGCCTGCTATTAGGGCGGCCCCTTCAGTTGAGGTGTTTAAGGGCTGCCTCAAGACCCATTTGTTTTCTCTGGCCTTCCCAGATGTGGAGATATAGATATCTGACCTGTTTTATCTAACACTAATAAACTGAACTGTGTTTTGGTTTTATAATAATTTGTCATTCTATTACAGTTTTAAGATGTATTTATGTATTATCAGTTCTCCCTTAAATGTCTTTGTATGTGAGGTGCCCAGAGCCTCCTGGAATGGGTGCCATAGAAATAAATGTTGTCTTGCCTTGCATATTTTGAGCCCACATGTTGTATATTTCATATTTATTTCTGGTTATGGAAATTATTTGATGTTACAAGTGGAGTTTTATTACTTGCCTTCTGGTATAGATAAGTAGTAGAAGCAGATGTATTTGGATAAGGATATTGTTTTCATGTAGTTGTCCTGTGTTCTAAAAACTAAGTTTTGGATGCAGCTGTCATAAGGATAGATGACAGACTAGATGGGCCATGACCACCAGTTCTGGTTCTGTGCTACAGCTTCTGTGTTCATAAGTAATGAAGAATGAGATAAAGAAGAATACCAACATTCTGCAAAATATAAGCTGAATTGTGTCTTTTATGTTTTTTATAGTTTTTCCTGAGGGATCTGTATAACATTAAGGACCACTGTAGAACATTTTGTTTATTATGGTAATATTTTTATTTAAAATTAGGAAGATGGTATAAACTGTTGAGCTGAAACATTTACAGTTGTGTCTTATATAAACAGTGGTATATTTTTAATTTGAATTAGAACTTCCATAGTGGCATGCAGCACCCATTTTGTGTTCCTGTGACACCCTTCTATTATTGCTAATGACTTTAGAGCTTTATAAAATGTTCCCTTTTAAATACATACATATTAATAATGGTGATTACCAGTGACCAGATAGAGATAACACAATAGTGTACTGCAGATATTTCCTTTTCCTATATAGGATGGGTCAGTATTCTGAGCTTATCAAATTCAATCTACTAATCTGTTGCTATAATACCAACTGTCTAGTTGACCCTCACATGGGAAACAGTGATACACTTTTGCCAGTAAGGTTATTCCAAGGGAAGTTTCCTTTCTCTGTCTCTGTGGCTGTCATCCTTTTATACAAGGATGTTCAATGGAAGAGTTGGATCATTTCATTTCATTTTTTATTTTTCTTCCTTGTGAGCCTGATTAGCAAACTGCCTGTTTTCACGGGTGACAAGCTGGGTTACAAGAGACTAACAAAATACATAATAAACAACAGATAACATTTAACAATACCAATAAAATACATATAATACAATAAAGATTTAAACAAAGTCCATTTACAGATACATTTCTATAAATTTATAAAGTGCATAGAAAGCTTGTGCTTGAAATTACAGATTGCTTTTAAATAAAGAAAATCAGAGGGAAGGATTTGAAATATTTAGTGGCCCTATACAATATTGATCTCTGACCAGTAGCCCTACAAAAGTGGTAACTTAAATGTGTATTGGTCCTGGGATCGGGTACCACACCATTAGTAAACCTTGGAAACAATTTAGAAACCGAAATAGGAAGATGGCCTAATATGATTTTAAAAGTAAGCATGCATTGTTTAAACAGAATTCTATGATCAAGTGATAAACAGTTGGACAACTGAAAAAGAAGGCAGTGATGAGTGTGATATGGAACCTGCAACTTGAACCTGAGAATTGAGTTATAAGTTACCCAGAGATGTTCCAACAAATTTTT
Source organism: Neoceratodus forsteri (assembly GCA_016271365.2). Classification (NCBI taxonomy): domain Eukaryota; kingdom Metazoa; phylum Chordata; order Ceratodontiformes; family Ceratodontidae; genus Neoceratodus; species Neoceratodus forsteri. The sequence continues at coordinate 330,750,610 of CM057449.1, read as the reverse complement.
ACTGGTGGATAAATAAAGAAGTAAACCATAATCCAGCTTGCTAAACAGAAATCTATGGGCTAGCAGGAACTTGGATTCTTTTGTGAGACAGGTTTGATACGATAAAGACCCTTAGATGCTGATGGATGGTTTTCCTGATGGTAATTATGTGGTTCTCAAATAATAATTTAGAGTCAAGGATTAACCCTAAATATTTAAAATGGTCACCAAGTTCAATTTGGAAACCATTTAAGTCAATCTGAGGATGAGATCCTTAACACTTTGCTTATTAGAAAAGATAATAAATTTAGTCTTCTTAACATTCAATACCATGGGTTATGGATGGTGAAAACAGTCCTGAAACAAATTGAAATCAGTCTGGACCCTTATTATTGCATCATTTTGCTTAGAAGCTGTGCCAAATAGCACAGCATCATGAGTATACATAATAATTGAAGTCTGAGAACAGATACAGGGAGCAGAATTCATATATAATTAAAAATCAAAGGTTCTAAGATTGAGCCCTGAGGGACTCCACAAACAATAGGGATAGACTGAGAAAGAAAGCCATCAAGAGAAGAGACATGGACATGGTTACTGAAATAATTGGAAAACCACAGAATGACTTCAAGGAAAATGCAAACTTGACAAAATATCAGGTAGCAAACTGTGTTAGACAAGGTGAAGGCCTTGGTGAGATCCAAAGTACTGCTGCAACAGAGTGTCCTTTTATCGAGGGCACCCTGTATTCAACTTATGAACTCCACCAATGCCATCCCAGTATTGTGAGATTGTTTTAAACTGTGTTGATGGGGTGTTAACAGTCTATACTTGTTGAGAAAATCAAAAGTCTGATCTAAGACCATCTTCTCGAGAATCTTAGATGGGGGGCAAGAAGAGAAATGGGACGATAGCTTGATGGAAGGTTAGGATTCCTGGACTTAAAAGTAGGCTTTATAATAGAATGTTTCCATTGTATAGGAAAATGGCCAGAGCATAGTGAGGCATTGAAAATAGGAAAGTGGAAAGGTTATGGTCTTAACACCAAGTTTAACAAACCTGTAGTCTATGCCATCAGAACAAGATAAGGGCCAAGGATTCATTTTAGTGACATAATCTACACTCAGTTCTGAGGAAACACTTTTGAAGTAAAATTTGGGAACAATCATCACTCACTAAAGCAGAATTATGTGTGGTAATGGGGGAAAAAGAGACCTAAGGGACTTGAAGTCACCAAAGTAGTTATTAAAACCTCGGCAGTGACAGCTGGGTCACTGGTAAGAAGGTTGTCTTTCAATAAGAAGACAGAAGATTGTTTCTTTCGTCTTTCCAGCAATTGATTGAGCATGCCACAGATTTTCCTGGGGTTCCCACAGGCAATTTGCTGAGCAATTAGGAAATGTTGAGTCCAGGCCTTCCTGATAGCAGCTTTGCAGTTATTGCTCAAGGTTTTGTAGGCCAGCAACAAAGATGCATCCCTATGCTTCCTGTAGGCTCTCCAACTCCTGTCCCTAGACCACATTAACTGAAGTGGTTTGTTGGAGACCCAGGGTTGCTTGTTTGACTTAACCTCATATGTCTGGGGAGCGATCTTATAAAAACCCCATGTAAAATATCAGAGAAGTAGGTAAGCATTAGGAAGGGTTGGAAAGATATTCTAAGGGGACCAATTAACTTCAGAGTAGGCAGAATCCACTTGCTCAGATCTAAAAGGTTTCAGGTGAAAATTCCATCCACATGTTCCTATGATTCTGAGACCCACACTTTTGTTTTAAGTGTTATGGCCCTCTCCAAATCACTGCCTGAGCAAAAGTTCATGGCACTGAGTAAGTAATTCCATTAATGTACGTAAGCAGTTCTAAAAACCTGTTACTTTGTTACTGTAAATGAAGCTGCATTTTGATATAGATTCTATGAATTTTCACTGATGTTGTTTACTTTGCTGGTTGATGCTGTTACTTGAATACTGTCACTTCAGCTTCAGTCATTGACTTACCTGACCATCAGCTGCCTTAAAATGTATAGCCCATTACTGTAATTATTATTTTTATAATGAATAAATTAGAGCCGTAGGATTCTGCACCAACTGCTGCTATATTACTGATCCTTTATAAGATATTGATTCTGGCTGCTGCATGAACCATCTTCATTGGATTCACCAATCATCATTTAATTTACAGTTGTAATTCTAGAGGTTTAACTCATCTGTTAGCCCTCTTTCCATTACAGAACTCTTGAAAACTCAGAGTTATATGTAGAGTGCTGTGCATGTTCACACAGTTCTGAAATCCGTTCCCAAAATCTGTATAAAACCATCAAGAGAACCATTGCAGTTTATATAATTAACTTTGATGCCTCACCTATGAGACAGCCCTGGTAAGACACTACTTGTATTACTGTTACTGCCTTCTCAGAATAAGAAAAGTTTTGCTTTCCTCCTGTAGAAGAACAAGTACTGTAGTGATTAAAATGGAAAGTCAAACCTATTGTGTGTGTTGTTTTACCTCTAATCTTAAATGTGTTTTATTGCTAAGACAAATATCTGATTATATGGTTTTGTTACTGGTATTTGTCATTGGTCTTGGAAAAAGTGAGACATACTGTGGATTTCTAGTATTCTCCCTTACACTTTAAAATTGGAAATTAAGTTGTAAGTTTATTGACTGTGAATTGCTGTAAGAGAGAAGAGAGAGTAAGCACCCAGATTCAACCTAGAGGTGTGTGTGTGTGTGTATATATACATTATCAGTTCTAGTGGCTCAGTAGGTAGCACGTTCACCTTTGGAGCCTGAAGATCAGATGGTCATAGTTTCTTTGGACCAGTTACTTAGAGTAATACCCATAACCAAAACTGTTGTGCAGTACAAGGGGTACCGCACAATTGAGGTGCTGTCCTTTGGATGAGATGCTAAATCCAGGTCCCTACTGCCCACCTCTGGTCACTGTCCAGGTGGAAGTAAAAGATCTCATGGCAGTAATTGATGAAGAGTAGGAGTTTCCCAGTGACATGTTAATATTCCCCATCAATAAACCAGATCCATGTAACCCACCTCCCAGGACGTACCTGGAAACAAACTATCACAGTTTAAAGTGCCTTTCTTGCTCAAAATGTGTAAATAAATAAATAAATAATAAATATATGTAGATATATTTATTCTTTGAAAAGACTGCATTAATGTACCAGTTAGGATTCACCTTAATGCCACTAAAGTAGGAAATGTGGTGCTAGGGTTTTCAGCCCTAACCCCCACTCTCCTAAGTAGCAAAAGAACAAGACCACATGAACAATGACAGACAGCCATCATCAGGTAAGACAAACCACATACTGGACAACTGTTTCTAGATGACATAAATGCAGTAGTACTGATGTGTTACCTTTATATATTTGTATTTAGCATGTATACCATTAGACATACACATTCACTTGTCATTGTAGATAGAAATCTGTGATACTCAGATCAGAACACTGCTTCTGTGTGCAGAAGTACAGCCCTCTACAACCATGGATACATATCTAGGGTACACAAATTACAAGAGTTTATTTGTCATGAAATACTGAAATCCTATCCTCATTCACAGGGACCTTAATGAACATCGGTCCCTGCACCAAGAAAAGACTCCATCCACCTACAGAAGTGAAGAATTCATTGGGTTGTCTGGTGGCTGCAGAAGCACAGGCCCTTTACCACCCATGGGTGCAGAGGTTCAAGGGACTATGTAAAGAGAAGAGTTGTCTTCACTGTATGGAGCCTGGGCCTGTCGCCACCCTGCACTGTTCCTTCCCTGACTGGGGTGCACAAAACCCCATCCTCCACTCTCGCTTCATCCAGCTGGGTCACTGAGCTTGTTCCTGAACTCAGCTCACCAGCAAGGGATCTAAATCACTACCGCTGGGATAGATTCTGGCACTATATACAATGTTTCTTAATTATTTTTTTAATTTTGTTCCCAAAATTTCAAGATAGTTGTTTTGACTCCCCTTATAAACATGACATGTAGCATTTATAGTATACTGGCTGCAACATCATTTTGCACCACAAGTGTGAAAACACATTGTGTACAGGATTTAAAAAATGTCACCTGTCATGTTTATGAAGTGGTTGAAAAAATTACTATGTTGAAAGTTGGAGTCAAAATATTTAAAATTATAAACTGGGTAAGAGAAATACTGTACTGTGATTTGCAGAATCCCATCACATGACTGTGCTGTTATCCCAGCATAGCAGCACATTTCAGAAATGTTAACTTTTTGGACCTTATTAATTGGTCCTAAAATAAATAAAATCAGGGAAGCCATTTTATAATTGCAATAAGGCATTCCAGAGTGTGCAAAATTGAGGATAATGGCACTTCTGAGGTGTGTAAAGCCCTCTGCTTTGCCTCTGGCTTCACTTCCCAAGTTGTGCTGTTATCCCACAGTAATGCACACATTGTCATGCCTTATTGCTTAATTAGTGAAGTCATGAGTGAACGTTGAAATATTTCAATGTTCACTCATAACATGATCATTTACCATATTTGTACACCAAATTGTCAACATAGCCTTCTTATGACCCCACCTTATGAACCTAGTTGGTGAAAATTTTCAAATCTCCACTGAACATCATTTTATGCCACAGATGTGTTTTGAGGAAAACACATTTTGGCCAGGATTTGAAAAATACTGGCTGTCACATTCATGAGGTGGTGTTGAAAATTTGGTGCAAAAATCTGAAAATTACTAATGTTATGAGTGAGTGTAGAAAAATTTCAACTTTGTACCCTACCTTACCCCGTTTCCACTGTGTGGACATCCTGGAGACCACCCTGGTGCTGCCAAACATGACTCTGACACTTGGGTGCCATCCCATTGTTGGTAAATGAAATGAAGAAAACCATCTCTCCTAGTCTGTTAATTTTGTTTAATCCCTATAAAAAGAGAACAATCCATGGATGTTTGTTGCTGTTATTGTTACCTCTCTCAACCCAGTCCCCCACTCAGCACCAACAAACCCACACCCTACCCTTAATTACCTACCAGGAGTCCAATGCCACAATCCTCTCTGGACCGGAGACACATCTTCACTCTTCAATGCTCTTCAATATGTGTATGTCTTAACAGTATGCATGAGTAACTGAGGGAACTGAGGAAACTGGGTGTGTGGTAAATGTATTTCAAAGTGTTTTGAACCTATAATTTAGTCATTTTTAAAATATTTTCTAACAAATTTTAAACATGCTTTTGGACCCCTCCTCATGAATAAGGAAAATGAAATTCTTCAGATCCAGCCTGAAAGGTAATTTTGCAGTCATCCAGCAAAATCACCTTTAGGGCGGATTTAACATTTTCACCTACCGGGTTCATGAGGTGGGTCATGAAAAGTCTATGTTGATAATTTTGTGGAAAATATCAAAAACAACAAAGTCATGAATGCACATTGAACATTTTCAGTGCTCGCCTAACTTTTGCAATTTTCATTATTTTGACCCCAAATTTTAAACTTTAGTTTCATTAATGTTTCGTTAAGTTATATTTCATTAAGGTTGTTTAAAACAGACATCACTGCAACTCACCAAAGTGAGTTGAAGTTTGATACAGGATAAAAACACATACATATTTAAATTGTCAAACACATACCATGATATCAAAACACAAAATCAAGAATTCTAATCAAACACAAATTTAAAACTATCTCCACACATTTACCTAAATTAAAGACAAGGATTTACTTTCAAATGAATTTACATTACTTCCCACAGGGAAAATACATTTCTTATACACAACGGGCTGGATATTCAAACTGCGCTATTTTGTGGCAAGTACTGCGCTGCACAAACTAGTTCACAGAGGGTGTGAACAGAGCGATATTCAAAGGAGTTGCACCCTGAACAACTCCTTTGAATATCACCCCGGCTACAGCCACTGTGCATGGCACAGTGGAACTTGGCCCACCGTAAGTTGTCAGAGGGAGCATTCAACTTGCGGTGGTGCAAGTACCATTGCGCCATGCTAAAATCCCCATATTCAAAAGGTGACATGCAAAATGGGGTCATAATTCATGCAAAGGCGCAGGGGGCCATTTGCATCTGATTGTAGCCCCATTTGCATGCCATTAAGGCAGGTACCGATCCCCGAGGACTTGCGCCTGGCACTGCCAGGCAGCAGCCCTCGGGACCACGCCTCTGCAGCCCGACCTGGTGAAACAGTGTACAATCCCCCACCACCCCCACTGGCCCGATCGCGGGCATAGTTTAATCCCCCACCAGCCCGATCTCAGGCAGCAATGTGGCCCCCGCATGTATCCCTGGTGGTCCAGTGAACCGAAAAGCCCAATCGCGGGCAGTAGTTGTTTAATAAACCCCCATCTCCGCATTCATCCCTGGTGGTCCAGTGAACCCAAAAGCCCGATCGTGGGCAGTAGTTGTTTAATAAACCCCCCCTGCCGAATTCATCCCTGGTGGTCCAGTGGCACATCCCGATCGGGATGTAATGTTGATCAACCCCCAACATAGCCCTGGTGGCTAGTGTCCCCCACCCACCAACCCACGAGCCCCACCACCCCGCCCCCGGCGGCGGCGGGTGGCAGCATCAACCGCCTGCCAGCCCGCCCTCTGCCGACTGATCAGCTCAGTAGGGCTGCACGCCCATTGGTGCAGAGTTAAGAGCCAATGGGCATGCAGCCCATACCATACAAGACAGTCCAGTTTTGTGAATGAATGAATGTACAGTGAGCAAGCTGAATGGGGTGAGACTGAGGGAAAGGCACTGCAGCACGTGGCACTGGTCCCAGCCCGAGGAGGGACAGAGCAGTGTTCAAATGACACCTTGTGGCAGGACAGGGAGCCTTCTCTCACAGTGGGTTGAAGTGCATGTCGAGGTCTGATGGGGCAATGCTCTTTGTCTGGACAAGTAGGTTAGCCTGACAGTTTTAAATTACAGTGCAGGCATAGTGCTACAGTTTGTAGGAAGTCCACCATGAATTACTCATCTCACTATGCTAAACACTCCATACATACAGATATTTGACACTGACAAATGCTTGTTATAGATGATAAAAAATCTGCAATAGGATGGACATTCAGGAGGGGTGGAGAGAATGCGAGGATCTCGGGAAACTTGAGGAGTGGTCAAGAGCATAGCAGTTGGGGTTCAATGCCAAAAGTCAAAAATCATGCACCTAGGACATAGAAGTCAGTGTAGGGTGGGGGTATTGACAGTCACTATACAAGAAAAGAACCTTGTTGGGTTGTCATATCTGATGATTTCAAAGTGGAAGGCCAGTGTGACAAAGCCATGGGTAGGGCTAGTGGGAAGCTGGGATATTTAGGGGTGATATCTTCAACAGGAGGAGGAGGAGGAGGAAGGGTTGCCACTGTATCTTTTGCTGGTGAGACCCCACCTGAGTACTGTGTACAGTTTATGCAACTGCATCTCAAAAGGCATAAACAGGGTGGAAGCAGTTTGGAGGACAACTAAAATGCTGCATGCTTTGCATGAGAAACCTTAGGAGGAAAGACTGACTGATCTCAACTTGTACACCCAGGAAGAGAGGAGAGTGAAATATGACATGATAAGAGACATACAACTACCTCACAGGGTGAACAATGTTCAGGAACAGTCTTTCAAATAAGATCACCAAGACCAGGGTTGTATGATGAAGCAGGAGGGGAAGTTTAAGAGAAATGTGAGGAAATACTTTTCACTGAAAGGGTGGTAGATGCCTAGAAGAGACTGCCAGCAGGAGTGGTAGAGATGAAACTCTGGGGGCTTCAAGCATGCATGGGATGAACAAAAGGTTATATTAGAAAACACGGAAGAAGGAAGGTCACCAGAGACCAGTCAGGGTCTATGGGGACAGGTTAGAAGGGAACATCTGGGAAGACTGGTGAGCCAACTAGCCATCTTTTACCAATAAATTCTATGTGAATGTGAGGCCACCTATTGTAGCTTTAAAGACTGAATTCCTTCTAGGAGTGCTTTCCACCCAAAAATATGAAAACAGCCCAGAGAATGCAGAAAGGGTGTGACTAATAGAAACATAGAAATTGATGGCAGATAAGGACCGCTAGGCCCATCCAGTCTGCCCATTTACCCTACCTGTATTAGCACATGCTGACTCTGCTTAGTCATTGGCCTTTGCTACTCCCATCCATCTCTGTGGTTTCCTTGTGCCTATCCCATGCATGTTTGAATCCCGCCACATCAGGTGATCCTACTATCTCCTAGGGCAGCCTGTTCCGTGCATTCACCACCCTCTCAGTGAAAAAGAACTTTTCACAATTCCCCATAAATGGCCCCTTCCAATCTCTTGTCCTAGTTCTGTTTCTATACTGGAAAATGTTTCTCCTTTCACATTATTTATGCCTTTGAGATATTTGAATATTTAGATCATATGGCCTCCATTCCATCCTCTGCTCCAGTTTGTACATATTGAGGTCCTTTAATATTTCCTCATATGTCTGTGCTGCAGACTCTGCACCATCTTTGCTGACCTCCTCTGTACTGTCTCTATCCTGTCAATGTCTTTGCACAGATGTGACTTCAGTACTGCATACAGTGTTCCAGATGGGGCCTCACCAGCGTTTTGTACAGTGGAACCATCACCTCCCTCTTTTGGCTTGTGATACTCCTTCCAATACATTCCAACATTTCCTTGCCTTCCCTACTGCCTTTGTGGGCTGCATGGTGGCTTTCAGATCATCTGTAAATAACCCTAAATCACTTTCTTCCTTGGTGTCTGTCAGCAACTCCCTCCCATCCTGTAGCTCTCCCAGGGTTCCTAATCACCACGTGCATGATTTTGCACTTCTTTGCATTAAACCTCAGTTGCCACACTTCAGACCATCTCTCCAGCTTTTCTAGATCCTTCCTTATCTTATCCACACCTCTGGAGTATCTACTCTGTTGCAGATCTTGGTGTCATCCACAAACAGGCAGACCATCCCTCAAGCCCATCTGCAATGTCACCGATGAAGACATTGAAGAGGACTCAGAAATTATCCTTGAGGTATCCCACTCTGACCCCATTTCTTATGACTGTGTTCCATTTGCCACCATCCTCTGCTTTCTGTCTCTTAACCAGTTACCAACCCAGTTTACCAACTTGTGGCCCATCCCCAGACTATCCAGCATATTTACCAGCATTCTGTGTGAAATAGTGTCAAGACCTTGCTAAAATCAAATTAGGCGACATCAACTGCACCCCTTGGTCCACCTTCTTGGTCATCCAGTCAAATAAATCTATCAGATTAGTTTGACAGGACCTTCATGCTGTGAATCCATGCTGCCTTGGATCCTGCACTCCTGTGGATTCCTGGTGTTCCACAATCTGTTCTGTAAGGAGTGCTTCCATGATTTCCCCACAACTGTTGTGAAACTGGCCTGTAGTTCCTTGCCTCCTCTTTGCTGCCACTCTCATGAAGTGAGACCACATGAGCACGTCTCCAGTTTTCTGGGACCCTCCAGTGCTCAGCGACTCACTAACAGGATCACGGTGCTGCCAGCTCCATCCTCAGTTCCTTTAGGATACTGGGTTGTTTGCCATCTGGACCCATTGCTTTGTCCACCTTAAGCTTTGTAAGCTCTTCTAGGACCCTCTCTTTTGAAAAAGGGCGTTTACCTCCCTCCCTCTGTGAATCTGATGTCTAACTAGGGTCCTGTCTCCCCTCTCCTCTGTAAAGACTGAACAGAAATACCTATTTTTGGATGGATGCCTTGTCTAGGTTCCTTCTTTAAACTCTCCTTATCCCCTTGAGCTTAGCAATTCTCTACCTGGACTTTCTTCTTTCACTAATGTACCTGTAGAATTTCTTGTCCTCTTTTTACTGTCTGAGCTAATCTTACTTTGGTTTGCACTTTTGTGCTTCTTACCTCTTTTCCAGCTTCCCACAGACAATTCTGGTACATCTCCTATCTTCATCCCTTTACATTTCTTATATTTCTTAAAGGCCAGCCTTTGGCCTAACCTTCCTGTTATAGCCTTGATAACCAAAGTGGTTTTCTCCTTCTTACCTTTTGTTTCTTCCCCACATTACTGCCTGTTATCTGAACAATTGCCTCTTTAATACTTACCCATTTCCCTCAATGCCCCCTCCTGTCTCTCTCCTTGCTAGGTCTTCTTTAACACTCTCTTCATCTTAGCAAAGTCAGCCCTTCTGAAATCTAAGATCCTTGCCTTTATATGAGTTATCTGTATCTCAGTGCCCAGTTTGAATCATATTGTGGTGGTTGCTGACCCCAGGCGACCTTCCACTTGGAGATCTGTGATTCTTTCTCCATTTGTTACACTGGCTCCAGGATTGTCCTGTCTCTTGTGGGTTCCTGTACCAGTTGTATGAGGCCCACCCCTGTAGGGAACTGACTATGATACAGGTCCTGGCTGAGCCCCCAGCTGGGATGGACCAGTCCACATCTGGCATGTTAAAATCTCCCATCAGTAGAACTTCCCACTTCACTGCTATATTATGTGTTCCTCCATCAGTATCTTGTCAACTTCATCTCCCTGAATTGGAGGCCTGTAGACCACTCCTGTTTGAATAGCTGTTCCATTGCCTTGTTCAAGGGTGACCCACAATTCCTCTGCCTCCTCTTGCCTGCTCTGAATTGCGTTGCTTTAATGTCTTCTTTGATGTAAGTGCCTTTCTAAACAGAGCATAACCTTTTTACATGTACATCCCATGTGTGGTTACTGGTGCATCCTACGGGTCAATATGTCACGTGTATGGTGTGAACATACCGCGCAACAAGAACATCCTGGTGGGGAACAGCGAAAAGTGCAATACTGCTAAAGTAAGTATGTGCGGTAGTGCACCCTCTCTCTGTTCTGATGCAGAGGAGAAGAACTCTGCTGGGACAGGGGTCAGCGAGATGCTGCCGTGGCTCGGTGGGATGAGCCACGAGCAGCAAGGATACTGAGCAGTGGGTTTGGGACTGGGTTTGATTCCGGTCCCAAGCGTAAAATGTTATTGTTTTCGTATGTTGTGCGATTTTTAAGTATGCTTGAGTTAGATATTTAGTAGGGGAGGGTTACGGGGCTGTAGTCCCCCTCAAAACAAAGACATATGCTGCTGCAATATATTGAGCTGTATTGGCAGTGCAGTGTATTGTGGCAGCATGATGTCTTGTGACATTATGACCCCGTGCCCTGATACACTATGTCTCAGTTATGGCTACTATGTCCAATTTAATCTCTCATCACTGCTCCAAGTCTGGGACATTGTTTCCAGATTATGGCATTTGTATACATGACTTTCCATTTACTTGCTGGTGGTTTGTTAGCTAAGGGGAAGGGTGGCCTTTTCCTCGTGTGACATAATGGGTGCCAGTCCCTCTCCCTTCTGCTAGTTTAATTGACCTGCAAAAATGTTGAACTTCTGACCCAGCACACTGACTCCTCCTTTGTCAGGTGTAGGTCACAAATTTAAAGAACTTCCACTCACAAAAATGTTGCCAATCTCCTACTAATCAGTGTCTTTGTTCAACACCAGTCCCTGAGCCAGGTGTTGAGTTCAAATATTTCTGTTTCTCTGATTTTCTGCCTGTCCCCACCTTTCTCCCATGCAGACAGAACCTCAGAGAGGAAGATGCTGGACAAAATGGATGACAACCATTCACCTAATCTGGTCAGATGTTTCCTGGTCTTCTTCGACTACTGGTGAGGTCATTTGTTCCTAGGTGGATCAGGACATTCATATTGTCTCCTGCTCTTTGTATAATTTTAGCAATGCGCTCAGTCTCTCTACATATGGATGATCCTGGGAAACATCTGACCACTACCTCAGGCTGTAGTGGGTATCGACTCCCAATCATGGAGTCCCCTGTGATCATAAAGGTTTTTGTATTTGTTTTAGCTTTTTGATCTGTTTTGATTACTGAGCATTGTTTTTGCTGTGTTTGCTGCTGTCCTGCAACATCCTCTGCCATGACATTTGGCTTGGATGCTAGAGGAAAGAACCTGTTTGTTACTGGGATTGGATTGTTGGAGACATCAAACTGATGTGGGTTGTTTTTGGTAATATCTTTGTAATGAAACATAATGAGTTACAGCAGTAAAACAGAATTTTGATGATGTTTAACAAGTGGAGAACAAGGATACAACCATAATTAGTGCACATTCTCTGACATTTGCCAACTTATTATTTTATTTTTGTTGGAGCACATGAATATGATAACTAATGGTCAGAATAACAGAAGTAATTAGTAGAGGGCAATGTTTGTCCTCACCACTGCTGCACTTATTCTTTCTCACAGGTAAGTCCCTTTTTATATTTGCATATGCATGTATGTGTAACAAACATTTTGTTATCATTAATGACATTTCAGAGGTGTGTCACTGTCGGATCCAGTGCAGCTCAAACTGCACTGGGCTCAGCAGTGACAGACCAATAAGCAACTCTTTGGCAGGGCACAAACTTCTGCTAATTGAAAGGAACCAGCTGCTCCTATCAGACAGCATCTGGCTCATTTGATTAACACAACACCACCTATCTACCTCCCCATTCCTGGTCATAGCACCAAAACTGAGAGTCTTTCAGTAACACATTGTATAAAATATATCTGACTTAATGTGGTCTAAAATATTTTGCAATGAGACCACATTAAAATAGTGTCCATATACACCAGTATCGTAAAAGGAACTTAGCTGAGTCATAATAAAACTGCCACATATACAGCCGGTACTTACTAAGAAGTTTACTACTGGCCCACTGACTATAAATAGTCTGTAGGCCACATAGATAATGTTTGCTAATCACTTCTACACCAAATGCTTCAGTAGACCAAATTACAAGATCTTTAAGCTATTGTTAGTAGTAAATTTGTCCAACTTGGTAGTTGCTTTGTTTATATCCTTGGAACTAGCTAAGGATACCTACTTGTGTCTTTTTCAATAATCACTACAGATTCTGGATCGTTAAGCATATCTTGTAAAGACTTACGTAATTTATATTTGGATTACTCTTATTAACCCATAAACTCTTTTGTAGCTAACTCAGTATCATTGACTAATACGTATGCATCATACAAGTCACCTTTGGATTCAACCATCCCAGTAACTTTTGTAAAATTTTGACATGAGCCTGCTTTGGGAAGTTATATCTGATTGAATTTTACCTGTTTTAATATTTCAGATAGCATGACTGAACCATAATTGACTTTCTGGCTTTGGCAACAGGAATTTATTATAAGCAGCCAGTGTTTCACATTGAGCGTTCAGCTAGCCTCTCATGTATGCCTGTCTGGGTTCATCAGCCTTCATGCCATTTACAAATGTTAACTTTTCTTTATAGCAAGCAATGTATACATCTGTAGTAGATTGCAGACCACTGATTAACATTTCTATAGCCATAGCATCAGGATTGTTTCCAGGACCAGCCACACATTTAGTAACCTTGTAAGGATCAGCATCTTTCCTGTGTCCTACAGCAATATAAAGATTCATAAGACCAACTGGCCAAGGAAAGGATTACTGTGCTCCTGACTTGCAATATGTCGGCACAGAGAAGAAAACACCCTAGTGATAGGAAAGAGTGCTCTGCCAAGATGCTTTAGGGTGTACAAAACTTGCCCTGTCATCTACCACAAAAACAAAATTGCATGGATGACGGCAGACATTTTACAAACTGGCTCTGAGATTGGGACCACAGTTTGCAGTCTAGAAACATTGTCTTGCTGCTTGACAACTGCAGCTCACACCCTAGGTCACTGAGAAGAACATCAAGCTGGTGTTTTTGCCACCCAACACAACCAGCTTGATGCATGCACTAGACCAGGGAATAATCTAGCTTTAAGAGACACTGTGTGTCTCTTTATAAGGGTAGATTGCTGGACATCCTTGATGAAGATGAAGAGATCACTGCCTCCATCTATGTACGATGGATTAACTTGCTGGACTCCATTCGCCTGATTCAGGCAGCTTGGAGCAAGGTCTTGCAGGAGACTGTTCAGCTGCTTTAGAAAGGGTGGTTTGCAACTCACCCTGAAATTGACGTCATAATTGACGAGGACTAGGATGAGCAGAATGAAGAAGAAGTCTCTACTGGGCTATCTAATCAGGCAATGGCAGAGCTGTGTACACTAGGTGATGAGCTGGAACAGCCTCAGGTAGACGACATTGCTGAGGTCGTCAGAGGGGTGATTTCATCACAAGACGATGATGATGAGGAGGAGGAAACAGCAGAGGAAATTGCCAAGGAGGAGGAAGAGGTTACTGTCACACCATCTGATGTTAGGATGGCACTCCTGACACTAAGAAGAGCGGTTGAGCAGAGGGCTGACTTGGTTTTGAGATGGGATTAGTTCACATTTGTGGAACAATACTGCAGAAGGTACACAACCAAACCAAAAAGGCAAACAATGATGGAGGACTACCTATCTCAGCAGGACACAGAAAAGTGAACTAGGGTACAGTAGGTATGGTAAGCGGTTATCAGCATCTTGCACACAACACTATTTCTTATTTTGTTTATTTCATGATTTCATTTACTCACGAGCTCTGATTTTACAGAATTGGTACAAATAAAGTTCTTTTATAAAGTGTTTTGCACATTAAAAGCCCACGCGTTGCTTGCACACTGTTCATTTTTTTTATGTTGAATGTAAAATTGACTCAAATTGACCCAGACAATGTACTGGATGCTGCATGTAATGAACGAAATCCTTGGGACAAACTAGTCCATTACATCGTCACATACTGTATTTGTAATCAATTTTTAATGTGTAGCTTTTGGCATTGTTGCTGTGTGCTGCCATTATAGTTTTACTATCATACCACAGTTTGTTCTGAAACTTGTTAGGTCCTGGGATAGCCCTAGCTCCTGGCATATGTTCTACAATATTTTTTTCACCTAGTTTTTCTCCCATTCTTCAGTTGCAAGGGTAGCCCATACTGATGTGCCACCTGACTCTTGCTGTAAAATAAGTGTATTGTCTGCATGTGCTGTACCTTCAACAACTAGCATTAAACTTGTTAACTTTTTCAGTTTCTCCTTAAAGATCAGTGGCAAATAGATTGGTGTTGTGATTACTAATTATTTTCCTTGCAGGTGTGTTATAATAAAAACTGGCTAAATAATTTCCATTTGTCCAGTTTATTTGTTTGCTGACTTTTTAATTACAGCTATTCTAAACCTATGTCAATTGATCTTGTCACTCCATGACCTCAGGCAGTCTCTCCATATTCAGGGAAAGTGGCCGCATCATAACAGCTGTGACATGATTAGTTCAACCATTTTGTATTTTCTTGTAGTTTATTTCAATTTTCACTGCACTAAAACTTGACTGGGAGCACGTGATTGAGAGTCAAGCTGTCAGCTTTTTGAGTGACAGCTGAGGAGTGACTGTACATAATGCTGCTGTCTGATTGACTACTATGACAAGAAAAGCAGTTAGCTAACCTGTTAAAACCAAATTACAAAAACTGTGACAAAACACTGCATTATTTCAACTCGATTATGTAAAATGTGCAACTATTTTGAAGTTTGGCAATACATTTACTGTATTTTAACTAAGGCTAAATTGTTGTTTACATTTTCTTTATTTACCTCCTGTGAGAGAAATGGACAGGATGAGTGGGTGTTCTTTTTGAGTAACATATTCTCTGTAAATATCCTCTGTCAACCCCAAATGGTTGCTGATATTACCGTGTTTGTGAATTAGTCATAGGCTGTCATGTTGCATATTAAAACAATTGAAACAAATGAGATACAGCAAATGACACACATTTCACTGAATTCATCAATGAAAACTGTCCATGAATGAATGTGATAAAGCCTCTTCCTACATATACATGCATTTAGAAGTAGAATAAATAAAAAACAAGTCATGCCAGAAGAAGTGTTACTAGATTGAACAGTCAGTCATACATTCATGTATCTTCAGTAGTCAGTCTGTGAGCTATTAGCCTTTGTATTAAACTGCTAGTCAGAGACACATTGTAAAAATGGGGCAAATCATCAGTCAGTATATCATAGGTATCATAGGTATGTCCAGAGCAAGATAGACACGGGTGTCCATTATGCTCACCATTAGTTCATAGGTACCCTTCAGTATTGTTATTTGTACAGTAAGAATTGAGTTTTCTTAAACTCATTCATAATCATGCTCTCCACAATATCCTCAGGTAAGAAATTCCAAACAGCCACCACTCTCTGACTGAACCAAAATTTCCTCTTCCTAGAAAGACACAATTCACCTTTTAGCTGTAATGCATGAGAGCATGGCCTGTAATCGGAGAGACTTAGTTCTAGAACTAATTGTTCCCACAGATCATTGTCAGTCAGAGCACGATAAAGCAGGCACATGTCCCGTGTAATCTTCTGTACTTCAATGAGTACAGTCCCTTTTCCTTTCTCCTTTCTGCGACGTGAGATTATTGACATCCTTAATAACCTTGAATATGAAAATTAGTAATCTTATACTAGGAAGTACAACTGATCATCCTGTCATTTCTCTCACAGGAGACAGGAAAAGAAAATGCTGGTAAACAGCAATTTAGCCTAGACTAAAATACAGTAAAATGTATTGCCAGACTTAAGAACAGTTGCAGATTTAATCTAATCTAGTTGAAGTAATGCAGTATTTAGTCACAGTTTTTGTAATTTGTTTAAATTTAGCTGACTAATTCCTTTCTGTTACAGGAGCCAAATAGACAGCAGCAGTATGTGCAGATCACTCCTCAGCTGTCTCTCGAAAATCTGCCAGCTCTGCTTGCAGTTGCACACTCTCTATCAAGATTTCAGTGCAGAGGAAACAATAAAATACAAATAAATAAAACAAGCATTTGTCAATGCTGAATGTTTGCTGCTTGCATTGCTCTTGTTCCAGGTCCCCTTGTACACATTTTTACTACATATTAATCCAAGAAGGAGATGTAATATGTAATCTGCAATGGAGTCTAATTTTTTTTTCTGTGGAGGGCTGTTTTAGACTCTTTCTAATGAACTTTATGGTGTCAATTTTCAAATTCACCTCAAAATGGGTGTTTGTGGTACGCTGGCATTTTCTTTTCAAACACCTCATTTTGGGGTGATTGAATGTTGATACCCATACTGTTCAATTCATCAGAGTAGACTAAAAAGACCTCAACAAAAAAAGGAGATCACTTTTTAAACAAATAGTTTTATCAACTAAAGAAATAATGCTATTGAAATGAATAGATTCATTTCACTGTTTTTTTTCTTTAGTTCATAACTCTAGACAGATTGAGTGAACAGATGACTCAGTCAGCTGATGGAGCATCAGGAAACCTCATCACATCTCATAAAATAGTTGTTTTATGTGCAATTCTTTATTAGAGATGGTCTGTATTTTGATTAATGTGGCACCCAGAGATGTATTACTGTTGTGGTGAATGCATTTAAACTGCAGCTTAGGGTTGTTTTTTTTTTTTGAGAAACCCAGTTTCAGTGCATAGGGTGCCTCCACATATCACTGATTGATATCCGGATCATCTAAGGAGACAACTGACCTTTTGTTCAACTGAACAAGCCTGAACTGGTTCCCTCGCAGTTGATAAAATTTAATCGGGCAGAACTAAACTAACTGTAATCTAAGGCCCATCTCCTTGCTAACTGGGCTTAGGATCTTATCTCCTTTGCCTGATTATTTCAGGTTGGGCTCTCACGCCCTGCCCAGAACTTCCTGTGGCTGCAGGGGTACGTGGCATCTTCCACAAGCATTGCCAGTTGGGCCCATTGATGGATGCACCACCTGCAGTGGGAGCTGGGCTGCCAGTGGTGTCAGCACCTAGGTTATGTGGAACAGTCAGTCATAGTGGCCCATCCAATATAGGATGCTTTCCAGTAGTGGCTGGACCCACAGCACCTGGAGGAGGGAATCCTGTTTGTCCACCCAGAACTGTCTGTTGTGCTTTGGACGGACACATTTCTGGTGGGATGGGAAGCACTATTGGGAGCCCACAGGGCACAGTGGTTTTGCTCAGCTTGGGAGTCCTATCACCACGTTGACCTGCTGACATGTCATTGCACCTGGCTCTGATGGAATTTGCTCTTCTGATCAGCGGTCAGGTCATGAAGGTCTAGACAGACAGTACCATGACCATGTTCTGCCTGAACAGGCAGGGTGGAACCCCTTCCTGTGGTGGGAGTCTGTCTGCACCAGGACACACTTGCAAAGCCTGGATACAGATCTCCTGGTGATTCATGCCACATGAATGAACAGTGAATTGGCAGGCACTCTCAGCCTGGTTGGTAAACCATTGCATGAGAGTTTCCTGCATCAGGAGGTAGTGAGCCACCCGTTCTCCCAATGGGACACCCCCACTGGTGGACTTCTTGCCTCCTGGGGAAACAGAAAGCTGAGGCTGATTTATGGCTATCTCCTACAGTCAGGGACACTGTTGGGGATGCCTGCATGAGTCCCTGAACCCAGGCCTCATGTGCACCTTCCTCCCTCCCTTCCACCTGATCCACAGGGTGGTGGTTAAGGCCCAGAAGAACAAGGCATGAATGATCCTATAGCTCCACACTAGCTCAGACAATTCTGGTACCTGGATCTCCTCAGCATCAGCAGCAGGCCTCCATGGCAGTTGCCTCTTCACTCGGTCTTGCTGATCACAAAACACGGGGCATCCTGCACCCAGACCTTCACTCACTGTATCTCTCAGCCTGGTTCCTGAGTGGCTAGAGTTCCAGGTTCTGGGCCTTTCAAATGATGTGCTCCATGTTGTAGAGTTCTGAAAAGAGTCAACTTGCAAATGCTATGCATTTAATTGGAAAGGTTTTGACATGCCACAAGAGCAAGGAGCTTAATTCCTATACGTATCTTCAGTGGTCTCTCTGGTCTCTCTCACGGTCGGGCATTAGGCAACCACCCTTGAGCATCTAGCAGCCATATTTGCTTCACGGGCATGGGCTAGTAAGCTGATGGTGGCTTAAAGAAAGGTGGTCAGGTGCTTTTTCAAAGGCATAAATGATTTGTCCCTCTGGTGCACAAGCCTCTGCCCCCTTGAGACCTACTGCTGGTGCTGGCTATGCTCATGGACAAGGCATTTGAGCCTATGTACAGGTGTGACATATCTCACTTGTTGTGAAAGATAGCCTCCTTGGTGGCCATAATATTAGCCAGAAGGATCAGTGAGATCCAACTGCTTTTGGTGGAGTCTCATTACCTGGTTTTCCACAAGGACAAGGTCATCCATCACCTCCACCCAAAGTTTATCCAAAGGTAGTATTAGACTTTCAACTAAACCAGGTGATCAACTTACCAGTCTATTTCACTAATCCTTCTTTCGGTTAACCATAGGCTCCACACCCGTACAGCGAGCACACAGGTGGAGTTGTGTTGAGGCTTGCCAGCTATTTGTGACATATGCGAAGCTGCGCCTGCCAGGCAGGAGGCAAAGCAGACAATTGCCAGGTGACAAACATCCTGCATCTTGACCTCTGCTATAAGTTGGCTGGTAGTAGAGCCTTCCAAGGGGCATAGGGCTCATTCCACCAGACATACTGTACCGCTGCCTTGTTGGCTGCTTCCAGGGACATCCCTACACAGGAGATCTGTCCGCTGCTACCTGGAGTAAAGCATGCACTTTTATGTCCCATTACAGCATCAACATTATGTCCCATCGGATACTGCTTTTTGGGTCCTCAATTTTTCAATCTCTGTTCCCCAAATAGGGTGCGTGCCTTGCCCCTCCTACCAGAGACTTACTTGGAGTCTGCCAAAATGTTGATAGTGAACTGTATAACACCCTTAGGAAATATAGGCTCTTCATCAAGGATATCACCTTCATTCAGCCACACCTTTGGAACTCTAAGCTGTTTGTGTCAGCATCTTCCAGAAACATTTGCCTAGCTGGGGTCTTCCCATGATGATGTGCAACATTGGCACCTATAAAATGTGCGTGACTCTCTCCTCAGTTCTTTCCTTTCCCATCGACACGCTTGTTGCACCTGCAGAGAAACAATGCCCTCACTTTGTAATAATGCCTAATCTTGGGATCCTGCTTACCAGCTTCTACATCCTCACATTCCTATCTGGGACCTACTCATTGGCACAATTGCATCCACTCATTACCCCCAAGGTGGTTCTCCCTGGGCATCCTTGACCTGTGCCCTATTTCACAGATGATTCTTATTCCACTCTACCTCCTGAGGCATGATGCCTTATGTCTGGGACTCTGGCTGTCTTGCTTGTACTTAGCCTCAAGCACCTCATCACAGAGTAGAGGTCCCCATCCACCTCCTAACCCATTTGCCTTGAGTTATTTATCTCTCACCTTCCTACTTTCCCTGGCAGGTGATGTTGAATCAAACCCTGTCACCCATGCTCCTCCTTCACTTTACCTGATCCTATTTGGTGCAATATGAAGGGACTAAGGATTGCCCATATGAATATACACAGTCTGAGGCTCCAGCACACTGAACTCAAGGCATGGACCATCTATTATGGTCCCAATGTGCTTGGCATCATGGAGACATGACTAAAACCTTCCACTCTCAACCATGAAATTGTTCTCCTCGGCTATAGTATTTTAGATGTGACCGCCATCTAGACAATGAGGTGGAGTACATTCACTCCACTCTGACTGCCACTGAACTCATGACACCATCCTGCGATGCACCTTCAGCTGAGGCTGCTTACATAAAATTGCCTTAGGCCAACTAAAGAAACTTAACATAGGCTGTATCTACCTCCCCCAGTGCCTCATCCACCTATCCCCTCCCTTATTTCTTCCTGGTCTAGCCTCCCCTCTAACTTGGTATTATGTGGGGATTTCAATATCAGCTGGCTGGGATCAAGAGCTGGTATCAACCATGCCTCTGTAACTGAAGCCCACCTATCTCACATAATAACTGAGCCCACCAGGCTCAATAATAAATCTGTCAATCACTCCCTTTTAGTCTGAGTCCTTACCAACAACCCACAACATATCAAAGCTGCTGGTATATTCCCAGATGCATTGAATGACCACTCCCGACATACTGCATTTGGTGGAATAACTCTCTGAACCCACCACCTGAATACTCCTTGTCTAGGAACAAGACCAATTTCTGTCCCCTCACATTCATCAACTCCCTCCCAGATTGACTGGACCTGAATGACCCAACTCTGAAATATTGACGTGGCATTGGAATAACGTCATCAACACCTTCAATTCTATTGTCAATCAACATGCTCCTGCCGAGATTAAAGGGAGTCAAAGCACCCTGGCTCAATAAGGAGCTTGGATTTTATGGCCTTAAGGGACATATCATGGAAAACCTTTAAGAGGACAGGCCTCACAACAGACTGGCAGGCCTAAAGACAACTATGGAACTCCTGTAAAACAAATTACAGTCTGCTAAGTGTTCATACTTCTGCAATTTGCAGATCAAATACCTTTTGAACCCTAGAGAATTCTGGGGACAGGTCAACACCCTAATAAAAGGAACTCCTCTTCCTACCCAATTCTATGCTTCTCCATAGGTCTGAGATTTCTGACCCAGTCTCTATTGCAACTGAATTTAACCTTGCCTTCACTGACCTGGCTAAACACAAAGTGTCCCTTAACTCCAACTCCCCTCAACCGTCCCCAACTTGCGACCACAATAACAACTTCCATCTTAAGCTTGCTACATGAAAGAAGTCCTACACCTCCTCAGTTCCCTTAAGGAGAACAGTTCATCAGGCCATGATACCCTTCTTCCTAAAGGTGGGAGCCCCATGCATTGTCACTCTGGTACATGACCTGATGAATAAATATTTTATCACTAGCACAGTGCCTACTAAATGGAAAGCAGCTATAGTAGTCCCTCATCCACAAAAGTAGCCCTAACGTCGCCTTTTAAAATTATTGGCCAGTATCTATTCTCTGTCCTCTTGCTAAAATTCAGGAGAAAATCATCCATCATCAGCTCAACCCACCATGAGCTGCACTGCTTCCTCACAGTCTTTCAGCATGGTGTCTGAAAAATCATAGCACTCACATAGCCTTCATTAAGGTAACCTCTGACATCATGAATGCAAAGGACAGTAGCCTAGCCACTGGAGCAATTTTGTCAACCTCACCAAGGCTTTTGACCTTGTCAACCACAAACTCTTGCTGCAAAAGCTTCTTTCCTTATGTTTGGATACAGTACTTCTCACCTGGTTTTCCGGCTACTTCACTGACCACACTCAATGCATTAAGTGGTCTGGCACCACTTCACCTCTCAGGTCCATAACATAGGGTGTACCCAAGGGTCAATCCTGGGCCCCTCCTATATTTCTTGTTCACTGATGAGCTACCCCAGTTCTATGTGGGGGCGTCTGTGTAGTTGTTTGCTGATGATGCCGTCTTGTATAGATCCTCCTCAGACTTAAAATGGCTAAATCAACAACTGGAGCTTGACTTCACATACTTGAGGACTGGTTTCTGGCTAACCTTCTCATACTTAACACCAAGAAGACAAAAACCATGCTCTTCTACCATCCCACACTCATTATCACCCACCCACCCACCACTCCTTCTAATTAAGTCCTCCAGAGGTGACCCCTTGATTAAGTACACTGGCAAGTGCACTCGGGATCACCCTAGACCCCAACCTCCCCTTTGCCTCCCATGAGTCCAGTGTTGTCCTGTGACAAATCAGAAACTCGTCTCTTCTATTGCTTATACCCATTCCTTACACTCTCTTCCCACCTGGCCATCACCTACTCCTCCCTCCTCCCTCTCATACTGTATGGCTCACTAATTCTTCATTCTGCACAAATCTCCACACTCGCTTCCTAAAATAAGTCTACCACAGAGCTGGTTGCTTTGCACTTGGCTCAAACTCAAAGAGCACCACTGCAATGTACATGCCTCACTAAGGTGGGCTTCATTTGAGTCCAGACTACATTACCCCCACCCTCTGTCTGTTTATAAGTTCATTCACCTGTATAACCTTTCTTGTCTCCAAAGTATTATTTATTTATTTTTTCTAACTCCTTTTACCTCCTGTCGGTCACTTGGGCATATCTCTCCAGCTAGGACACTCAGGCATATTGCCTCTACTGCTCACTGTGCTCTTTACCTGGCTGAGGAATTGGGTGCTGGGTCCTCCCCTGTGACCCCAAATGGGAGACAGGACCACAGAGGGTCAAGCCAGGATCTGAGCCGGCACTGGCATGTGGGCTCAGCCTGCTCACTCTGCCTTTGCCTCCCAAGCGGCTGGGGTTTTCCACCTTGCTTTTTCTGCTCCTCAGCTGTGCAATGATGTCCAGCAATGTCCACTGCAACTCCACCCTGCTTACATGAGGCTGCTGTGTTTGGTGCACCCCAGACCACCGCCAGAGGCCACCCTTGAGCGGCACATCCCCTGAAACCCTCCCGGAAGAGAGAGTAGTGTTACAGATGCTCAATCTCTTCCCTCCCTGCTGACCCCGGACAGCCCAAGTCTGTCTCTAAACCCAGGTCACCAGTGTGGTGTGAGGTGTGGTGTCCAGCGCCTCAACCCTCAGCACCACTGGCCAGCCCAAAGCATTATTAAAGGAAAACTGCTGTTAGATCCCTTCAGTTGTCTGGCCTTCCTCTACTGACCATGCCCAAGCCTCATCTATCTATTGGTAGGTGAGAATTTTCCTACTTTGGTCCTCACTCTGGAACTCCCCTCTCATGGGGTTCTCATCTGCTCCTCAATATCTCAGTTTAAATGCTCTCTCATGTCTTACCTAACCTCATCCCTCCTGTCATTGTATGTAAGCCCCCTGTGCCCTTACTTGTGTCCCTCTCAGCTGTCCATCACAGCTCCTCTAGCCTAACTCCATACCTTTCTCTCTCTCTTTACCTCTAGCTAATCCACTGCCTCCTTTTGCTCTCCTTCACCTTGGTGCAGACATGCTTCTCCTTGCACTGTCTACAGATGACTGAATGTATATGTTGTGTACCTCTATGTTTGTATGTCATTTTATTGAATGTGAACAATTCTATATTTATTTTATTTTTATTTAGCTTTTGTTGACGGGTAAGTGCACTAGACAAATCCTGCCTATTTTCAGGCACGACCGGGGAGGGGATACAGATGAATGCCAACTGACCTTGAACCAGATTAAGCTGTTGGTGGTATTTTTTAGTGAATGGAAATTTGGCCAGGACACCGGGAAATTCCCCTACTCTTTTCGATAAGTACCATGGGATCTTTAACATCCACCTGAACTAACACCAGTCCAGGCAGATGGGACCTCGGTTTAACGCCCATCTGAAAGACGGCACCTCAGAAATGCAGCACCCTCTCATGCTGCATTACAGTATCGATACTGGGATATTAACCCAAGTGCCAGATGTGGGAACTGAACCCACAGCCCTCTGATCTCCCAGCCTCAGAGGCGAGTGTGCTACCTACTGAGCCACTGACACTGCTACCTACTGAGCCACTGACATATGTAAGAGTAACTGGAATTGTACTTAGGACTGCACTGGAAATGAGTCTAGGCTCAGTGGAGGAATCCAGTTCATTTTGCATATAAATGAATGAAAGTTTTACTACTGCTATGTTTGGAATATTATGGGCCATAACGTGCTTTATTTGCCTTGAACTGGCTTGCTGTAATCACATTTGCTAATCAACTAATATATATATATTTTAATCTATGTCTTCTGTTGGCATCCTTTGCAAACTGTGTGGAGAAGCTTTTGGCACCATGCATTTCTGCTTAAAGTTGAACCAGTAGAGTATTCTGTGGTGATTTGCATATGCAACCCATGATGCTTTGCATTGTGGCGGCATGTGTGATTTTGTATTTCTTTGTAACTTGGCTCCAGCCAAATGCCCTTTAGGGTAACCATTGCCTCAGTGCTTGCACGTAGAGGTTCTTTGTCTTTTAATAGTTTTTGTTTTAATTGGTTCACTCATAATATAACCCAGATAGTCCATCTTAGGGTAGCTGGTTCATTTCACTGGGGTGTCAAATAGACAAGGCATACTGATGAGTCCTGGTAGGACAGAACATGTGTCTATGTCTTCTGTTGGCATCCTTTGCAAACTGATGAGGGCCTTTCGGCACCATGCATTTCTGCTTAAAGTTGAACCAGTAGAGTATACTGTGGTGATTTGCATATGCAACCCATGATGCTTTGCATTGTGGTGGCATGTGTGATTTGTATTTCTTGTAACTTGGCTTCCCAGCCAAATGCCCTTTAGGGTAACCATTGCCTCAGTACTTGCACATGGGGTTCTTTATATTTAATCAATGTACTTATTCCTTGTTTATTATTCCTGTAATTAGCTGTATAATATCCTTGTACACCATTATATATAACTGTTATTCATTGCACAGTCTCTATTCCAACTTGTACCTCCCCAGGTTTCCCTGAAAAGGGACTCCTAGTCTCAGCGGGCTTACCCAGTTAACAAACTAATTAATTTGTTACGTCAGTTTTCTTTTCTAATAATTTCTATTGATGTTGCCCTCATGCTACTACTGAAAGAACCTTTGTTTAGGTTTTGTATTTGCAAGTTACAAGATCTACAAGGATGATGCTCACACTGTCTGTATTTGTTGCATGGGTCTGTCCCACAATGTGAGCATCTGCTAGATCTGCCAGGGATTTAACCAAGCCACAAGGATATGCCAAAGAAGGGCTTACAGACTTTCATTGTCCTAAAAGCAATGGATGCTCAGGTGAAAGTCATGGAATCCAAGTCATCTTATCCCTTCTCAACCACTTGCACCAGCTAAGGAAACACCCCAGCAGTTGTCAGCAAAGGCAACTGAGAAATCCAGAAAGATAAATCATCATCAAGACCCTATTCTCTTCTATTCAGCATAAACATAAGGAGAAATATGCTTTACTGGTGAGCTCAAGATCTCCATTGAAGGAGCCTACGCCATCATCGGCATGTGCTCTAGCAGTAGCAACTACAGCCTCCCACCATCGCTGAAACACTAAGGTGGAGGCTGGCTCAGGTGCTGCCATGCCTACTGTGAATGGAATGCAGCTGTTGTTGACAGGTTTCATCCTGTTAACATCTGTAGTCCCAACCCTCAACTTGGTATCATTGACTCACAGGTTATGCTAGTGTCGTTCTCTGAAATGTTAACATGTCTTTTCTGTCCCTGCCAATGGCAGTGTCAGTTTTATCAACAGGGCTTCCCTCATAGGCACAGTCATTGTTAATGAAACCAAAAAGCACACCTGCAACACTGATAGTACTGCCTCTGCCTCTGTTGCCAGCTCTGTCAATTGTCCATGTCATCATTCAAGATAACAGTGTGGTGGAATACAATGCTGAACAACTAGAAATGGAGGAGGATTTGAAAGATGAAGGTGGGGATGAGGAACCCTATGATGGCGGTTTCTCTTCCAGCCCAACCTTATCTTCATGCACTAAGAACTCTGTGGTGTATAATCCCAGGTCTTCTCTGGAGGATCCTTCCTTTTAAGCTTTGTTTAAACAAATACAGAATATGATGGGATTTCATGGTGAAGAAGAATACTTCAGTAAAATAAACTTAATGGAGTTCTTAGAGGTATCAGCTGCTCCTACTATTGTGCTGTCCCTGTTTACCTTGCTTTGCAAAATGCTACATTTGCTGCCTGGCATAGACCTGGCACTCTGCCGGAGTCCCAAGAAAGGCTGACAAACAGTATCTTGCTCCATCTGTCAAGCTGTATTCTGCTTCTCATCCCAAACTGACTCTCTAGTTAGCATGGCTGCCCATAATCACTCTAGGACCCATGGTGATGAGCACCCTGCCTCCTGACAAGGAGTCCAGAACATTGGATGTAAGAGGACTTGTGCCTCTTCCACTTTGGGGCTTTGTATTACAAACTGCCAGGCATATATAATCAAATATCAGAATAGCCTCTGGAAGTTAGTCCCTTGCACCTTCTGACTCCTCACATAATTTTCCTCCATGGCTGCCACCAGGTGTGCAATTCAGGGAAGAATCTCCCTCACCTTCAAACCTGCAGGTAGATCACCTCAGATGAATGGGTCCTGGAACTAGTGGAAAGAGGGCATACACTGGGGCTGCTGTATAAAACCTCCAGTGCATCCTCCACCTCTTCTCATTACAGGAAGAAGTTCAGTCTATGCTTCAGAAAACCATAGAGCTTTTTTCTCCCAAAGAAAGGAACAGAGTGTTTTACTCAAAGTACTTTCTGGTACCAAAAGATCACAGGAGGCTTGTGACTCATGCCGACCTCAGAGTCCTGAACAGATTCATTGCCTACAAAAAGTTTCAAATGGTGTCTTTTCAGGCTGTCACTCCCCTTCTACAAAGGGAGACTGGCTTTGTGGCTTGGATATGAAGGATGCTTACCTTTATGTCAAAATCAGAACATGCCATAGGTAATACCTCAGATTCATTCTGGAGGACTGCCATTATCAGCTCCAATACTTGCACTTTGGCGTATCCTCATGCACCACACATGTTTACCAAATGCTTACAATTGTGGCAGCAGCCTCTAGAGGGAAGAGCTTATGTCCTCCCTATTTGGATGACTGACTTCTGCAGGGCCTGTCCAGGGAAATGTTCCAGTACTCAGTGTCTTGCACACAACAGTTGTTTGAGGACCTAGGTATCATGGTCAGTGTACTAAAATTGTTCTTCCTCCATGCCAATGACTTCAGTATATTGAAGTGGTACTGGACATGGCAGTGAGCAGTGCCTTCCTGCCCCAGGACAGAACAGAGGCCCTGATTACTCAAGCCTGGTTTGTGCACTAGTCACTGTCCTCAAGACTATGCTCTGTCTCCTGGGCCTTAGCAGCTGCCATTGTAACTGTGTCATTAGCATACTTCTATATTAGAATCCCACAATGGAGTCTTTGGGTGCAGTGGAACCAACTGACAGAAGAGTTGAAATGCATGGTCCTTGTCAACTCTCCTCTCAAACAGTCCCTACTTTGGCTGGATGGAGCCCTATACTTGCTGAAGTGTATCCCCTCTTCTCCTCTACTCCAGAGCACACTGTCACAACAGATACCTCCAGGAAAGGATGGGGTATCCATCTGGCTCTTTACCAGACCCATGGGCTGTGAACCAACTAAGACTTGGATCTCTACGCCAATGTTCTGGAGATGAGGGCTGTTCTTCTTGTCCTTCTGGTCTTCCAGGAGCATCTCCTCCAGGCCCCATGTTGATAGGAACAAACAACACCAGTGTGGTGCACTATATCAACAAGCTAGGGGCACTCACTTGTACCCTCTGTGCAGGGGCGTGATGAGGTATGGCAGTGGATAATCTCTCATGTCCTCCACGTGACAGCCATTTTGTCCCAGAAGTCCAAAACATCTTTGCAGACAGGCTAAGATGGTCTTAGTCTTGAGTACATGAGTGGAACTGCTGACCTCTATGGTAAATGACCACATTGTAAGGTGGGGTCATCCAGAGCTGACCTTTTGCATGACCACACAGTGAAAACTGCCACAGTTCTGCTTACTCACTCCAAGGTCTGGAATGGTTTTGGTGAGCTACCTTGTCCCTCTCCTGGAGGAGGAGATTCCTTTCTGCATTCCCTCTGATTCCTGTCATTCAGAGGGTCCTTCTAAAGTTGCAAGTGGAGGGAGAAACCCTGATACTAATTGCCCCCCTCTGGTCTTACCAGATATGGTTTCCACTTAAGCAGCATCTGGCAGTGGAATTCCCAGTTCTGTTGTCCCTGTGTTGTAGTCTACTGTCTCAGGACAATAGGGTGTTGGTTCACCTGCATGCTTCACTCCTGAGGATGTAGCCATTGCACATTTTGGTGTTTCTCTCACTGTGGCTAATGTATTGCTGGTGGCTAGAAAACCTTCCTCTAGACATATTTATTAACTGACATAGAAGTGTTCCACTATTTGGTGTGCTTCCTGCTCTGAGAACCCTTTTATGTGCCCTATTAATACTGAATTTGCCTACCTCCTGTCTCTATCAGATTGCGGTCTGCAGTACTCCTTTATTAAGATGCATGTGGCTGCCATATCAGCTTTCCATACCCCATTAATGGATGCACGGTGGCACAACTAGAAGTGTCCTGTACATTCCTTAAGGGTACCCTTTTCTCAGTCAAACAGGCTCTGCCCGTGCACTTAAACATCAGCTTATCCCACTTTCCATATCCCTCTTGGCACTTTCTCTCCTCCTTCTCATCTCTCTTCTCTCCCAGTCTCTCCCTAACAGCCCTCATCTCTGTATTTACATTTTATTGTACTTGTATTCCATGTTATACCCTGCTTTATTATTCTAGTGTTGTACTCTGTGTACCAGTTCAACCTATGTATTGTATATTCCCAACTCCCTTACTTCTGTTGCACTTGAAATGAGCCTCGCTCAGTGTGCCTCTCCTGGTTAACAACTTTAAATAAATAAAAGAAATAAATAAATACATTTTGCACATGCATCCCCAATTTGTAAATCAGTTTCACTATGGGACCTTAATTTTATACTTGAGAAGTTGGCTTTGGCTTCTTTGAACCCACTGTAACTGTCAGAACTATGCTTCCTTTCTTGGAAGGTGTGTTTTATGGCTGCAGGGTGGAACTCTGCAGACATCTCAATGATCACAGAAGTAAAAAGCAGCTCACCGGATTCTGACTGAACAACACAAAATGTTGGAGTTGGAGTGCTGTCACTCCACTAGCACTCTGCCATCTCCATTCAGAATAGCAGTCCCACCATGCTATTTTTTCTGTCTCTGTGTCTGCACTATTGTCGTATCACTTCTGTAAGAGCCCACCGTGCCAAAGATGGCCACCATGAGCTCTGCATGCGTGGTTTGGTGGCTGCTATGCACATGTGTGAAAGCCTGCCTTGCTCAAGATGGCTGCTGTGAGCTCCATCACGGCCACAGTTTGCATGTGCAACTATCACTCACTACTGCAGCCATGTTGGCTCTGACCAGAGTTTGTTCTGGTTGCTATTACTTCAGTCAGATGGATTTCAGGGCTTTATGCTCTGATAGTATCCACCCTACCCGATTTTTCACAAGCACAGGCTGCCATTAAATGCAAGCCTTCATTTTGTTACCTAAGGCTATTTCTGATTTCACACTGAATCAGACCATTAACTACCAGTGTATTAACCTGAGTGTACTTGTTGTCCTGCATGGCCTCCTAGCCTGATCACATATCAGACTTTGTCAGCCTCCCTGGAGACTTTGTACTGCTTGGAAATCATTCCAAGGTGTTTCCCAATGGAGGAGATATTCTCAATTAAGATAGAGCAGTTACCTACCAATAACAAAAGATCTTTGAGAGAATCTCCTTGACTAGGCCACAGCACACCAACCTTCTTCCCCTTTCTGAGGTACTAGCTGGCTGGATGTCCCACTGTCTTTGCAAAAGGAATGGCTATTTGTGCTGTATATGTGTTTTCTGTCACCAGTCCCAGCCTCTCCTTGTTTGTCTGGTCTTGGTGTAGTCTCCTGGTTCCTCTCGGTAAGTGGGCCACTGAGCTTATCTCCATCTGGAAACTGAGGAGTGTGGAGCTGCCCATGTTTTATAGGCACTGACATTACATGCTATAGTGGTGGCCTCTCAGCTAGACAAAAGTTTCTGGTTGATAGTTTATATTTGCAAAGGTGTGGCTCCAGTGAAGGAGTTTCTCCCAGACATCTACTGTTACTGGTAAGTTATTGTTCTTTACTCACCTGCAACCATAGTTCTAGGAGTGGTATAGAGTTCATATCTACACCATCCACCTGGCCTTTCCTGGCAATGTAGCACCTTGGTCCCTGCTTCCAGCATGCAAAGATCTGATGTCACAGGGTGGAGCTGGAGAATATACCACCTGGGCGGTGGGAGGAGCTTAGTTTGAAGATACCCAGCAGATCAGCTTGTTCTAGGAAACTGCCAAAGTTTGGATGTGAACTGTATAC
Organism: Neoceratodus forsteri; assembly: GCA_016271365.2. Taxonomy (NCBI): domain Eukaryota; kingdom Metazoa; phylum Chordata; order Ceratodontiformes; family Ceratodontidae; genus Neoceratodus; species Neoceratodus forsteri. Next base: position 330,719,889 of record CM057449.1, on the reverse strand, counting down.
CACACCTAGAACTACATTTACAGATGATGTAACAAGTAATCCAGTTCATACTCAGAAATTAGCTGAATAGCCTAATGTATCCATAATGATTTCTTAGCAACTTTTGAAAGTTTTATTTTTTATTTTAAAGAGCTACTGACATCTCAAAGAAATTTTGAAAAACATAATAAATAGGTAAAATTCTGCTTGTATTCCATATATATTCTAGATTTATCCATTCCATTATTTATTACTGAGGAAATGTGCATGAATACATGAGTTTTACCCTTAAAGTTACTTTAAAGTTAATCTGCCTCTATAGCTTACTCTCTACTTCAGGTCATAATGCTCTGTTGTGACACCACAGTCTGTTGCCATGAGAGTAACTGTAATGTCACAAGCAGTGCATTATGACCTCAGGTAGGAGACAGCAACAGAAATAGACAAACTCTTCATGAATAAAAATCCTGTTTTCATGCAAATGACCTCAACAATAAATAATGGGGAAGAGGAATAAAGAACTAATGTGAAATACAAGCTGAACTTTATCTAAATATTATGTTTTGTTAAAGTCCTCCTGAAGGTGTCAGCTGCTCTTCAAAGTTAGACTCGATATGCTATTAATTTTATGATTTTTAAATTTCTACCAACATTTTATTTTTCTTATATTGGTCATGGCATCCACCTTAATCATTCCAAGTTCTGCCCTTACCATGGCATTTGAGGTAGATTTTGGAGCCTTAACACATTCTTATAAAGTTTCATCAGAGTTCTTTCTTAGAGGTAATTTGTCCATTACACCTAATAACTCAGCTTCATATAGGCTCTAAGAAATCATTTTAGCTTTGGTTAAATAGTTGCTTTAATTAAAGGCATCATACTCCCACCGCATAATGCATTAAACCATTTAAGCGCCACCCCAGTCAATTTTATTTTTGACAGCTTTATTCACGCTTTTCCATGACAGATTTGTACTGAAAGTAACTTCCAAATGAGCAAAATATTTTATTATTTCTAATAGGACACCATTCAGAAACCATTTATATTCTTAATGCTGCACCAAAACCATACACTTTTTATAACTGGGAATTAATTTTAAATGGTTACACACTGCAGTCATTCAATTTATTATTCTCTGTAAACCAATTCTGCTCAAATAAATTAGCACCAACTCATCCATATATGCAAGTATTTTGAATTATGAAAGTCTGGGGTTAACAAGGTATCTATAACTTAATTTATATAAATGTTAAAGTGTGGGGCAAGTATATATCCTTGTTTTACACCCGTATTGGTCTTAATTGGGCTGGTTAGTACCTCTCCTTAGAATATTTAACTTGAATCAAGGCATCTGAATACAAGCTTTGTATCAGGCTCGGTAGATTCATGTCTGTGCCCAACAACTCCAGTAATTTCCTTGAACTTGAGTCAAATGTTGCAGTGAGGTCTACAAATCCCACACAGATCTTTTGTTTTTCAGTCTTTACATATTTTTCCATAATATGATGTAAAATGAAACACCGATTAACAGTACCGTTGCCCTCAGTAAAACCAACTTGGAGGGTGAGATAATTTTTCTTTCTTTACACCAAGCTAGTAATCTATTTAATAATATTGTAGCATAACATTTAGCCATAACAGCTATTAGGCTGATGGGTCTGAGCGCATTAGAATCATAACAATTACCATTCTTGAATGATGGCACAACATATCCTGCCACGATTTTGACTCACAGCCATACATTATACTTTAATTATGGAAATCAGAGAAAACAAATAACCACCATTAAATATCTAATTTGTAAAGGTCTTGGAGGTATTGGATCATGGCCAGGAGATAATTTTAGGGCTGCAGTAAGCGAGCCCTGCAGACCTCTTGGTATCAGAAAAGGACTCAATGCTTTCCTTGTGATCAAACATGTTGGAGTTGCAATACAGTCACCTCTGTATCTGTGAAGCACTCCACCCGCTATCTCCATTGGCAGTTGAACTGCACTATTTTAACTCTGTTGGTGGTCACAGCAGAACTCGGCAGAATCTGCCATATCTAAGGTGGCTACTAAACTGTATGCACATGCATGACTACTAGCGATGTGCAGTATAGAGCGTTGCCATCTTGGACATGGCAGAGTGTGTTGTGTTTGCCGTGACCATTGTTTTTTGTTTTGTTAAATTATGGATATCTCCCACCTGACTCTCCCTCTCAGCACCCCTCAGAAATATAACAATGACACTTGGGGTGCCCAGTCCCAGCATTGCAGTCATGTTCCACCATGATGGCCCTTTTTTAATATATACAGTATATATTTTTCTCCCCACCTGACCCTCCTCTCAGCACTCACCCACCCCCAGAAACATAACCGTGACACTGAGGGTGCCCAGTCCCCAGTGTCATGATCAGGAATCCACAGTCACAGGTTTATTTCACCTGTAAAAGAAAACTGTCCATCAATGTCTTTTGTGGTCATTCCTGACCCCCACCTGACCCTCCCATTTGGTATGCACCCCTCACCTCCCCAAGCCCTTACTTACCCATCGAGGTTCTAACATTGTAATCTCTCTGGACCACAGACACATCTTCACTCTTCAAAGCGGACTGTGAACTGAAGAAACAGGTATGCAGTTCAATGTGTTTCAATGGAGTTTTGAACTTAGTGGCATAACTTGGGCATTTTGCATATTTTTGGCCCAGATTTCAACACGCCTTTTGGGACCCCACTTGATGATCAGATTATTCAATCAGAGCTTTCAAAGGGGAAAAAGAAAGCTCTGATTGAGTGAATGGAGGCCAGGTGACCTGGTTACACACCAGGAAGTGAGAGTAAGTCATGGGAGTGGTGTGTATACCTTGGACTTTATTGCTCTGTTGATTTTCTACATTAAAGAACATTTTTGTTAAAAGAAACCTGAGCTGGTGAGTTTGAATTGAAACTGAGTTCTTGACTCATTGATGTGTGACTATTTTGAATATGTCCTTGCCTTTAGCAGAGGTGCAGGTCTCCTAGCATTAAGCTTGTACACTCTGGGATCATATCATTGCTATTTTGAAGATCTGGTGTAAAAATACTAAAAACAAAGTTATGAGCCTACATTAAATTTTGCGAACACAGGCTCGTAACTTTGGTCATTTTAAATATTTTGACCTCAAATTTACAACATAGGCATATCTTTACAGCACCTCATGAATGTGATCGCTGTCATTTTTCAAATCCTGGCCACATTTTTTTATCCCAAAAGTGATTTTGAGATTCCTGCACAAAATCACCTTTCAGGCAGGAGTTGAAAATTTTCTCTGACCTTATTAATGAGGTGGGGTAATAAGAAGGCTATGTTTTAAATTTGGTGTGAAAATATTTTTTAAAAGTGATGAGGCTATGTTGAATTTTGCAAATGCAGGCTCATAATTTTAGTATTATTCAATATTTTTACCCCACATTTTCAACATAGCCATTTCTTTACAGCACCTCATGAATGTGACAGCTATAATTTTCCAACTCCTGCCCAAAATGTGTTTTTGCATCCTGAAAGCTGATTTCGCAGTCCGTAAGTGAAATCACCTTTAGGCCAGGAATTGAACATTTTCTCTGCCCTTCTTCATAAGGCAGGGTCATAACAAAGCTATGTTGAAAATGCGTGTAAAAATATTAAGAAACACATTTTCAATATTGTTATCCCAAATTCCTCAGCTGCAGCCCTATCGGCTCTGGCCAGAGTTTGTTGTTTTCCTGTTTTAACTCAATGCTGCCATAGATAACCAAACTAGAGAGATCTAGCTCATCTGCCATGGACAGGGTCTGGAATCTGCCCACCAATGCCTGATCATTTTGGTTTTGCAGTTGCACCTGGCCTGGGAGTTTTTCCACCTTCTGGGCATCATGGCCTCTTTGATGACTGTGGTATGCTGGGCATACTGGTGCATGCAACTCATTCATTGGGAACTGGGGTGCCAGTGGTCCAAATCACATGCAGCCCTGAATGAACTGGTCCAGGTGACCCATCTGATGCTGGACACCATCAATTGGTGACTGGTCACCTGCACAACCTCTTACAGAGCATCCCATTCATCTGGCTTCACTGTAATAGCTAGCCCTGATCCCTTAGCCCCTAACCTCATGACCCAAGAACAAGCTGCAGGTTGGGGCCATGTCACATAACTCTGCTGCTCAACATAGGATCCTCAGAATGTCTTAACTTTCATCATCCCTGAGCAAAGTAGAAGATCATTTAGAGCACTGGACATCATTCAGGGCATTAATCATAATTTTCATTGCCCAGGACCCTGCGTGAACTAGCAGATCAATATATATTTTTGCACAGCACCATGTAGTTCTTGGGTAAAGCAGATCAGACAACAGGCTGGACTTGTAGCTTGTCTTAGGGCTGGGAAGGGGATGAACTTTAAGATTGAAAACCCTGAGGAACACTGCACCATCAGTTTTCTAAGACCTATAACACTTTGAATCCTAATTTTCCATTTCCTTACTTTATCTGTGATATATTTTCCAAACAAATAGATGCATTAACATTGTTTGGCATTTCATTTCTTTACCTTTTGAGTCTTAACTTGCTTTGCACATGAAAAGTGCTGCATCCTAACTTGCTTCACACACAGGGCCTTTAGGAAACACTTGATGTGCTCTAACTTATTTTGCCCTGGGCCCTTTGGACCCTGTACAAAGTACATGAGCCCTAATTGTCATTAGAACTTAGTTCATTTCTCATGACCATTTTGCTACTTTAAACATTTGTTTATGTTAGACAAAGAAAATATTTCTTGAGCATTTTCTTCTTTTTCATTTGTATAAAATGAAATTCTGAAAGCTGTGTAATGTACAAGGACTTTTCTTCTGCTTTGGTTCATCACCTGCAATTTCAGGGTGGGCAAGTTGTCAGCCCATCTCACAGACACATAGTAGTGTCACCTTGTGAATGTGCACAGAAATATATTTTTGGGTGTCAACTCTCAAAAACACATTTTGGGACAGATTTACAAGATGACACATAAGTGTTTGTGAGGTGGGTAGTGACTTGGCCATCCTGAACATTTGTGTGAAAGTGGACAAAATGGCCATGTTAGGATGACAGTAGAAACAAACTCTGGTCAGAGCCACAGTGGCTGTTAATGCATTGATTTGATAAGAGATGTATCTATTTCAAAGATTTTACAAAGAAAGACATAGTGAGCTAGTACCAGTTCATTTGTCAGATGTCCTGGGGAAAGGGAAATGGAAAAGGATGACAGATACAAAAATACAAAATATAAAGTTCATAGAAATGGAATACATGTAACAAAGATAAAGAGGACAATTATGTCTAAGAATACATTGTCAAAAATAAGTTACAAGCAATAAGTTGTGGAACTGACCAAAGAACAAAAGTAGTTAGCAACTTCTCAAAAATAAAACTAGGGAATGCCTAATGCAGGAGAAGAGATATAGAATTAATGTGTGACTTAGTTGTATGACTATGATATAAAATCTTTCTCTGGTCAGGTGGCCTTCCCTCTCTGCTTTCCTAAACTTTAGAACTCTCTCCCCTAACTATTTGTTCTGCCTCTTCCAAATGCTGCTGTCTTTTCTCTGCTCCGTAACCACACCACTACCTCCCGTGCCGTCCTTGAGTTATAGCCCTTCCCACTCCTCAGTTTAGGCCTCTTCCTCTTCTTCCATGACCACATCACTTTCTCCTGCAGCTGCCCTTGTGTCATAAACCCTTCCATGCTCCTCAATTTAGCATATTCCCTCTTTCTCCTTTTCTTTGCCCTCCACCGACCTCATCAACCCTTCTACCTCTTGTCTTCCTCCCTCACTTGTCTGCACGCTCCTTCTTCCCCCACATCTGCACTCTTTCCTTCAGCACCCTATCCCCTGGTGCCTCACCATTGAAAAGTACTATTGCTTGTACCCATGGGACAGATTTCCCGCCATGTCCTTTTAACATTTTTGCCTATAATTTTACTTATTTGATGAACCTTGTTAATGTTCATTTTGTACTGTTTATTTTGATATCTCGTATGATGTTTTATTGTGCAAGTTATTGTTCAATGTTATTCTTGCACCTCTCCCCCAAGGATGCATCTGAAATGAGCTATTTTTCTGCTCAGTATGTCTTTCCAGTGAAACCTTTGCAGTAAATAAATAAATAATGTAAAAGTCTACATACATAAATAAATAATATAAAATTCCCAGATTTACAACTCAATAGTAGAAAACAAAACAAAAACAAAACCATAAACTTCAAGGTAATGCAGTGAAAAGTGTTTTTGGTTCTGGACATACACACACCCTTGAAAATGCAACCTACACACACACACACACACATATAGCTGTTACAACAGTTGTGCACGCATTACAAGGTGTGAGTGTCATTAGTAGAATAATGCAGCTACAATATTTCATTTTCAGTAGGGTCCTGCTTTTACACACGTTTTCAGTGTATTTAGTAGAGTTAGCACAGGTAAAATGCTCGAATCTAATTTTTACTGAGGTCCTGCTTTTATACATTTTACTATGTGGTTATCCAGGATAGGTCAGTTAATATGCAGTATCTTATTTTCAGTGAGGTCCTGATTTACCTATTGTAACTTATACAGGTCTGGCATTCCCTAAATGAGTTGGCTCCATCACAGCCTACTGTATATGTTTTCAGTGACCAGATACTGTATCCTCTTTGACACTAGGGGATGTGAATTGTTCTGAGTGCACATTTTAGTTCCTCATTTTTGCTTTTCGGGACTATATTCAAACATGCTTGGGGCACTCACACTTTTCTCCAATAATGTTTGAGTATAGCAAATTTAGTGAACTGTGGTAATTTGCACTAATTGACCAACAGGATGTGAATTGTGCTGAGTGCATGTTTCAGTGCCTCATTTTTGCTTTTACTATATTCAAACATGCTTGGGGCACTCACACTTTGCTCAAACATGTTTGAGTATAGCAAATTTCATGAACTGTGCTAATTTGCACTAAGGAAAGGGATTTTGCAAGGGCAGCTTGATACCTTTTAATATGGGGCCATTACTGTGTGTAGTTCTGGTTTCCAGTTCTAGGTTTGTCTGCCTATTTCTGTTTCATGCTTTTAGCCACTGACTGAATTGCTTTTAGCCACTGACTGTCATGCCAGCAATCTGGGTTCAAGAATGGACCTGGGTCACTTGGGAACTGGCCTGGAAAGGAAAATGCACATCTGTAGGACAGGGAGAGGAATCTAGGTGGCAGCACCACGGGACAGCAAGGAAGGGACCCCACACCTGGATGCCTGAGGTGTCTGCATGGAGGCCAAGTACACACATGCCTGGGCCCAGTAGGGAGAAAATAGGATGAAAGCCCTCCAACTGTAGAAGAGTGGTGGCCTGCCCTCTTGCAGGCCCCACAGCAATGACTAGTCACCTCTGATCCAAGTCCTGTGACAAGACCACCAGAAAAGGTAAGTCCCAGAGAAGGTGGGTGATGGGGCTAGGAAAACTGCCCCAGACGAGGGCACACCAAAGGTGCTAAAAGAGATAAACAGCTTTGTCCCATGGACACAGTGGGGTGACATGCCACTCTTCATGGTTGTGTACTGTGTGCTGGTGAATGGTAAGGGACTGCCTGCATGGAGGAGTGATGCCAAGAAGCAATGCATGAACACAGTGGGGTGACTTGGTACCCATCAAGGTGGTGTACTGTGTGCTGGTAAAATGTGAGGTACTGCCTGCACTACAGAGTGATGCTCAGAAGCACTGCATGAACACAGTGAGGCAACATGGCACCCATTACATGGTACTCATCGAGGTGGTGTACTGTGTACTAATGAAATGTGAGGTACTGCCTCCACTATGAAGTAAGACTCAGAAGCACTGCATGAACACAGTAAGGGACTGCTTGCATGGAGAAGTGATGATGAAAGTAATGCATGAACACGGGGGTGACATGGGAACAATCACAGTGGTAAGGCATGCTGGTGAATGGGTAGGGTCTCCATGCACCAATGAATGATGCTCAGAAGCACTGCATGAACACAGTGTTCAACATGGCACCAATTATAGGTTGTGTTCTGTGTGCTGTTGAGTGGTGTGGGATTGCTTGCATTGTGTAACAATGCTCAGAAGCACTATATGAACACTGGTGTGACAAGGCACACATCATGGTGGTGTACTGCTTGCTGGTGAAAGATGAGGAATGCCTGCTCAAGGGAGTAATATCAGAAGCACTGCATGAACACAATGGGGTGACATGGCACCCATCAAGGTGGTGTACTGCATATTGGTGAAATGTGAGGGGCTGTCTGCACTGTGGGAGTGATGTTCATTAGCACAACTTGAACAGTGGGGTGACATGGAACCAATCATGGTGGTGTACTGTGTGCTGGTGAAAGGTGAGGAGTGCCTGCTCTATAGAGTGATGCTCAGAAGCACTTGCAGGAACACTGCAGAGCAACATGGCACCCATTCTGGTGGTGTAATGCAGACTGGTGAATGGGTAGTGATTGCCTGCACTGAGTAGTGATGCTCAGAAGCACTGCATGAGAGCGAGTGGAGATTCAAGGTACCCATTCCTGTTGCATATTGTGCGCTGGTGAGAGGTCGGGGACTGCCTGTACTGGGAGCAATGCTCAGAAGGAATGCATGAACACAGAGGAGTGACATAGCACCAATAAGAGCCGCATACTGCATGCTGATAAAGGTGAGAAACTGCTTGCACTGTGGAGTGATGCTCAAAACATGACATGAACACAATTGGGCAACATGGCAGTCATCAAGGTGGTGTACAGCATGCTGGTGATATGTGAGGTACTGCCTAGTACTGTGGAGTGATGGAACACAGTAGGGCAACATGGCACCTGTTACATGGTACCCATCATGGTGGTGTACAGCATGCTGGTGATATGTGAGGTACTGCCTAGTACTGTGGAGTGATGCTCAGAAGCACTGCATGAACACAGTAGGGCAACATGGCACCCATTACATGGTACTCATCAAGGTGGTGTACTGTGTGCTGGTGAAATGTGAGGTACTGCCTGCACTATGGAGTGTTGCTCAGAAGCACTGCATGAACACAGTGAGGGACTGCTTGCATGGAGAAGCAATGATGACATGTAATGCATGAACATGGGGGTAACATGGCAACCATCATGGTGGTTTAAGGCATGCTGATGGATGGGTAGGGTCTGCCTGCACTAATGAATGATGCTCAGAAGCACAGCATGAACACACTGTTCAACATGACACCAATTATGGTTGTGTTATGTGTGCTGGTGAATGGTGAGGGATTGCTTGCACTGTGTAACAATGCTCAGAAGCACTATATGAACACTGTGGTGTGACAAAGCACACATCACAGTGGTGTACTGCTTGCTGTGAAAGATGAGGGAATGCCTACACAAGGGAGTAATAGAAGCACTGTGTGAACACAGTGAGGTGACATGGCACCCATCAAGGTGTTGTACTGCATACTGATGAAAGATGAGGGACTGTCTGCACTGTGGAGTGATGCTCATTAGCACAACTTGAACACAGTGGGGTGACATGGAACCAATCATGGTAGTGTACTGTGTGCTGGTGAAAGGCGAGATAGTGCCTGCTCTGTAGAGTGATGCTGAGAAGCACTGCACGAACACTGTGGAGCAACATGGCACCCATCCTGGTGGTGTAATGCAGACTGGTGAAAGGTGAGGACTGCCTGCACTGTGGAGTGATACACAAAAGTGCTACATGAACACAGTTAGGTGATATGGCACCCATCACGGTGGTATACTGCATGTTGGTGAAAGGTGAGGGACTGCATGCACTGGTGTGTGATGCTCAGAAGCACAGCTTGAACACAGTGGTGCAATGTGGCACCAATCATGGTTGTGTGCAGCTTGCTGGTGAAAGGTGAGGGACTGCATGCACTGGGGAGTGATGCTGAGAAGCACTGTATGAACATGCTGGTGCAGCAAGGCATACATCACTGTAGTGGACTGCTTGCTGGTTAAAGATGAAGGAATGCCTGTACAAGGGAGTAATGTCAGAAGCACTGCATGAACACAGTGGGTGACATGACACCCATCAAGGTGATGTACTGCATGCTTGTGAAAGGTGTGGGACTGCCTGCATGGGGAGCAATGCTTAGAAGCACAGCTTGAACACAGTGGGGTGACATGGCACCAATCACGGTAGTGTTCTGTGTGCTGGTGAAAGGTGAGGAGTGCTTCCTCTGTGGAATGATGCTCAGAAGCAGTGCATGTACACGATGGGCATCATGGCATTCATCCCTGTTGCATACTGTGCGTTGGTGAAAGGTAAGGGACTGCCTGTATTGGGAAACAATGCTCAGAAGCAGTGCATGAACACAGAAGGGTGACATGACACCCATAAGAGCTGCATACTGCATGTTAGTGAGAGAAGACAGACTGCCTGCACTTGGAGTGATGCTCAGAAGCACTGCATGGACACAGTGGTGCAACATGGCACACAGCATGTCTGTGTACTGTGTGCTGGTGAAAGGTCAGGGACTGCCTGCACTGAAGGCGATGCTCACAAGCACTGCATGAACAAAGTGGGACATCATGGCACTCATCCCTGTTGCAAACTGCATGCTGGTGCAAGGTAGGGACTGCTTGCACTGGGTAGCAATGATCAGAAGCACTGCTTCAACACAGTACTATGACATATCACCCATAAGAGCTGTGTACTGTGTGCTGGTGAAAGGTGAGGGACTGCTTTCCTGTGGGGTGATATTCAGAAGGACTGCATGAGCACAGTAGGGGCAAAATGCCACTCCATTACAGTGGTGTACTGTGCGCTGGTGAAAGTTAAAGGGACTGCCTGCACTGTGGGATGATGCTCAGAAGCACTGCATTACCATAGTGGGGTGACATGGCACCCATCACCGTGGTGTACTGCATGCTGGTGAAAGGTAAGGGACAGCATGCACTGTGGGGTGATGCTCAGAAACACTGCATTATCATAGTAGGGCAACATGGCACCCATCCCTGTGGTGTACTGCATGATGGTGAAAGGTAGGGACAGCCTGAATGGGGAGCGATGCTCCAAAGCACTTCATGAAAACAGTAGTGCAACATGGCACCCATAACGACTGTGTGCTGCATGCTGGTGAAAGGTGAGGGACTGCCTGCACTGTAGAGCGATGTTAAGAGGCACTGCATGAACACAGTGGGGTGACATGGCACCCATCATGGTGAGTACTGCATGCTGGTGAAAGGTGAGGACTGCCTGCACAGGAGAGTGATGCTCAGAAGCACTGTGTGAACCCAGAGGGTGACATGGTACCCATCACCATTGTGTACTGCGTGCTGATGAAAGGTGAGGGTCTGTCTTTGCTCATTTAACTGCTATATGAGAAATACACATACACTGCCTTATATGGCATCTAGCCCTAACTTTTATTGTATTTTGATGTGCACTCTGACACTAACAGACATGCACTACTCCATGTTCTACTACAGTATAACATTACAGCCATTTGCAAACTGACCAGGAAAAGGTTAAATGTACAATGAAAGGGTTAACAAAGTGCCACACAGGTGCACATGTGCACACACACACACACACTCTCACTCCTTTCCATGATGTGAGCAGAATATAGAGACCTTTGTCTCTGCCTGCATGCAACATCCTTTTCTTAGCCTTGTTTGCTGTACTAACTTTCACCAATTAATTGCAAAAATATGAACAATAACCAGAATAACAAATATAAAAAATCATTGTGATTTTTTTTAATTTCTGTAGATCTGTTGAACTGATAACAACACCTTACACTGTGTTGATCTGAGGCCTTTCCTCATAGTGTCTGAAATCTGAACCTCCTTCCTCAATCTCAGTTACTGTTTATGGCTGAAAAAGGCTGACTGAGTTGACATGTTTATGGCTATGAATCTTTCTTGAAAGAGAATTCTACCCAGACTGAAGCTAGTAACCATGTAATCACACAAAATAGTGTGTTTCAACACTGCTCAGCTGAATTACCACAGCAGACTGCTTTAATTATCATAGTGATTGCACAAATGTCCAATTTTATCTAGTCTGTTCAGAATCTGGAGAGCTCACTTCTTCTACTGTCATAGCAAGATATCTGCAGGGCTCCACCCACTGTAGCGTTATAATGAAGAACAAAAACTAAGCCCACATGCATGCCCATTAGATTCATTTTCTGACTTTGTTCCCCATCCCATTTTTCTTTTTATTGCTGGTAGAGGAGCGCATTGAGTGACATTGAGGAATCAGTCTATGGGACCTTGATGATTCACTATATGTGATCCAGAGATGAGTACAGGTGGAGGAGGGAGAAGGGTGACACGGGTTCCACAGGGTAAGATTTAATTTACATGGTTTATGTGGAAGGGGATACCAGCAATGAGACTGGGCACCTGTTGCTTGTGATATTATTTATATGATCTGGTAAAATTGGGAACTGTGAGTGGATTCAAGAGGGTATGGGATAAGCACAGGGACATGGTACAGGGTGGAGGTAGGGTGATCACCAGGCATGTACAGGGTGGGGAAGTGGGTGGGGATGAAATAATGGAGGTAGGTAGGGTAGTTACTGTGCACTACCAGTGAGCTGTGATTGGCAGACATGATAGACTGTTTGGCCTAATCTGCTGACAACTACATATGTATGTATGTATGTATATTAAACAGCTTTTTAAATTTTAGCCTCCTCCTGGTATGCCTGTGCCACCCATCCAGACTGACTCCCAGCCCTGTCATCTGGCATCTTGTGATCTTACCTGCATTTCCCTATCTGCCCCATGGGTTGCCCCTGTGGCAGGGTGCAGTAGGACTCCCAACTGCCATACATAGGATCTGATTCTGGGAAGATTGCTACATCACTGGTGCATGGTCCACAAGGGTCAGTCCATTGTTGTGCCACAGGCCTACTGCTTTTCCATTTTCTCCATTACCCTTGAGACTCTGGCCTGGGGAGTGATGCAAGCACAAGCATGAATGTACTGCCACCTGTGGTAAGCTAGGTGGCAGTCATGCACTGGAGCTGGCTACTCTCCTCCCCTGAGGAGGAGAGCATCATCTGGGACACTCAGTCCTCCTCTCCCCAGCCGGTACCTGATGACTCAGACTCGCTTTTTGGAGCCTAGTCGCCATCATCATCATGAGTTTTAGCTCTATCGCTGTTCTGACAAGCCAGTTTAAACAGCTTTCTTCAGATTATTTTTTCATTGCAGGTACAAGAACATGTTGAAGGACATTAAGGAATTGTGTCAGGGACATTGGGGATTCTCAGTGATGAATCTAAAGTGGGTGGGGAGGGTGGTACGGGTGCTTGAGGATAGGTGAGGCTGGAATGCATTATACATGGATCAGGCAGGAGGGGGGATACTGGCAGTAGGATTGGACACCTATCATCGGCAAAAGTGACAGCTGTGTGGGTGTAGGTACTGGTGCAGGATTGAGCATCTGCCACCAGTAAAGTTTAATTAAATTACTGGGTCTGGAGGGAGAGGTTACTGGCAGTGGGATTGGGTATCCACCACCAGTAATATTCTTTGAAAGAAGTGGGTCAAGGCCATAACAGTGGCAGAAATAGGCACCCACCACTGGTAAAATATTAAGCATCTGGGTTAGAGGTGTGGAGGAAAAGGATACTTGTGGTGAGACTGAGCTCTGCCTCTGGTTTTCTTAATGGCTGGAGTGGGCGGGATGATGAAACACCAGCAGCAGGATTGGGCACCCACTGCCAGTAAAATAATATGCTCATGTAACCAGGCACATTCAGCACTCAAACTAAAAGTGAGCGACAAATCCTGACACAGGTTTCATCACTCACTCCTAAAAGGAAATGAAAATTAGGATAAAATGTAACTGTTTTCACACAAGTAACTAATGAATCATTCTAATACCCTATATAGCAGGCCACAACAATTTCAGAAAAAGTGTCACTGTTTCTTTTTGTTACTTTTAGAATGCAGAAGTTTTCTTTTTTTACTGGTTATGTAACTGTTAATAGACACATAAGCAGTAAGACTATCTCACATCACCAATTTTAGGTCATGCAACCAGTGCAATGTCAATTGCACTGAAATATGCATATCCATAGAACATTCAGTTTCTGCACTGTGTATGTGTAAAATGGGACACATTTTTGTTAATAATTAAAAGTAAACATAAAAACAAAAACTATGAAAGAATCATCCTTGAGCCAAACTTTAACAAACCTTTAAGATTAATACTTCACGTCCCAGCTGTTTTGTGCTATCAGCGAGCAAGAAAAAGGTCTTAATTTTGTGACTTTTATGCGTTTCAACCTTTTAGAAATTTTAAGCTGCTGAACCAGTCATTGCCATATTTACAAATCCGAGATCCTGACACTGAACAAATCTGTTATTAGACAGACAACAGACAATAAGACAGACAGGTTATTAACCTGCAAAAATCAGGTTTAACATTAAACTGCCTACTCAACTCTAATATACTCCTGCATAATATATATTTATGAGATATGCAATGGTCCATACTTAAAATGTACAATTTATCTTCAAGTGTGAGGGATCAGGACCAAGACTCATGTTCCACTTGTGGCTCTGCCACTCATGAAAATCCTTCCTTCTCAAGTAAGGATCAGATGTTTATTTTGAGTCAGACCATTACATATTAAATTTATTTATAAATTTACAGTACTAGCTAACATTGTAAATCTGCTGCTCTTTGTTTTCAATGGCTGGCTTCAGTGCTTCACTAGGCACTTGTAATGCCAGCATTATCAAAGCTGATCTCTGACTGGTGCAGTATTCCATTGTGATGATACTGACCTTCAAGATATCAATTATGACAACACTTACAGCAACATATTTTTAATATATTACCGATAATTCTGTCATCACCTAAGATATCACTTTTACCTTGTCATTTTTACCTCCCCTTGTAAATACAGTATATAGGGATTGCAGTAGTCTGATTCAATATATGCAGTTTATCTTTTATCTTCAACTGTGAGAGGGCAGGACCATAACTGAAGAGTGGCAAAGGCACAAGTTACTTATAAAAGTCCTGCATTGCCTCACAATGATGATTTCACAGTAGTCATATGCAGCACTGAAGCCAGCTGTTGAAATGAAAGAAAAACAGTTCAATCTTCATATAAACAGCAGAGTTGAAAGCTATAACTAGTACACTGATGTTGTATAAATTGAAAATGTAATGATCTAACTCAGAATATACCATTTATCATTACTTGTGAGGAAACACGACTTTCATAACTCACTTGCCACCTATAGTTATTGCAAATCCATGCATCTATACCTACAGTATATCTTTATATCTATATTTATAGTATATCTTTCTATCTCTATCTGTATCTATCTCTGTCTCTATATCTATTATAGTGCGCAGTGGCGTCCCTATAGTTAGGGCTGTACCAGCACTTCTAAGTTAAATTTCAGTTTTTTTGCACCTTAATAACATTGGCATACTTTGATGAAATAGCTCATAATTTGGCATGCATGGTCATTCTGTCAGTGTTTCAAAACTTGGAAAGTTTTGTAATGGCATCTTGTATGGTTTTGAGATATGGAGTGTTAAAAAGTGAAAAGTTGCCACTTTTTTCCTATACTTAACATGAGATTTTTGCTCATATCTACAGCCCAGACAAAATAAACATTTTCCTGTAATCTTCAGGGATGATGGGGTTTGTGCCAAGGGGTGCCTTTGGATAGTTTGGTGAAAAGATGTCTCTCCATTTTTAAATTGTAACAGTTTTTGTTATAGTGGCTAGACAGGCAGGTAAATGAAAACTGAACAGTTAATTGTTAAGGATTTACCGTTTGTGCTCAGAGAAATACTGTTTGTGCTGTCTGCTATCTTGTTTTTTCCTCTATTTTAACAAAGTGTTTCTACCCAAGTACTACCTGGTAACTAATCAACAAGACTTGTATTAGGTCTCCTTTATATACCTGTTGGATTCTTTTATTAGTATTTTTAAATGAACACTGCAACTATTGGTTATTGTGGCAAGAACAATTTTGCCTGTCACTCACTTAGGTAAGGACAGTTCAATTGGAAAATAACCATTCTCAGTTCTTTATAGTTTGAACTTTACTGTTTGAACTGCAATGTTTGTAATCAGTAAAGGTCCATGACAGTTTGAACTGTCATATCTCCCTCGTGTCTAGTGGCATCCCCTACCCACCAATTTCTGTCCCTTGAATTCCTGGTAGTCCAGTGGTCCCTCCCCATTCTCTGATCACTGTACCTATTTTAAATTATATGCCCTGGTAGTCCATTGGTCCCTTCCACCTTCATGTTCTCTGATTGCCATCCCTTGTGATAATAATATTCTGATAGTCCAGTGCCCCCATCACCATTCTTCAATTGCTGTCCCCATATTAATAAACATTTTCCTGGTAGTCCAGTGGTCCCTCCCTCTCCCCGTTCTCCAATCGCCATCCCCATTTAAAATTATATGCCCTGTTAGTCCAGTGATTCCTCCCTTCCTCATTCTCCTGTTGCTTATCTGATCACTGTACCTGTATTAATCAAAATCTTCCTAGTAGTCAGTGGTTGCTTCCCCTCCCAGTTCTCTGATTGCCATTCCCATGTTGCCATTTATGTCCCTGGTGTCTAGTGGCACCCACCATCACTGATAGTCTCTGTAATAAAGAAAATTATCCTTCAATGTTTTTTCTCCTACAAAAAGAAAACAGTCCCTCGCCGATCAACCCCCACCCCACCTACCACTCAGCACCCACCACCATACACCCCCAGTATGCCCTCACTCACCGAATAGGTCCCTAGGTTCAAGATCCACTCACCAATCAAAGACAACGTCTTGCTGCTGCAACTGGCTACTGCAATATGAGAAACTAAGGTAAGTGCTGTTTAATGTATTTCAATGGGGGTTCAATTTTATGCATAATTCTGTCAGATTTTTTACATTTGTCACCAAATTTTCAACATAGCCTTTTGGGGACCCCATTTATGACTGTCATTATGCAACTCCCGCCTGAAAGGTGATTTCATGGTTGCTTGGTAAATTCACCTTTCAGTCATGATTTGAAAATGTTTACTGCCCTTGTTCATGAAGTGGGGTTTAAGAAGACTGTGTTGAAAATGGGGTCAAAATATGTAAAAATGGCAAAGTTATGCCCATTCATTGCAATTTTGCTATGCACACTCATTACTTTGAAATGTTAAATATTTTGACCCAGATTTTCAACATAGTTTTCTTATAACCCCACCTCATGTATGTCACAGCTGTCATTTTTCAAATGCCGCCAACATCGTTTTCACATCTTTGGCACTGAATGGCATTACAGTTGCACAGAATTATGTTTTGGCAGGGATTCAAACATTTTCTGCATGGGGTACATGAGGTGGGGTAATAAGATGATTATGTTAAACATTTAGGGTCAAAATATGTCAAATTGGAAAAGTTATGCCATTTGTTGCAATTTTGTGATGCATGCTCATAACATTGGAAATTTTAAATATTTTGACCCCAAATTTTCAACTTAACCTTCTTATTACCCCACCTCATGTATATCACAGCTGTCAGTTTTCAAGTCCTGGCCAAAATATGTTTTCACATCTGTGGCACAAAATGGTGTTGCAGTTGCATGGAATTACATTTTGGTGGGGATTTAAAATGTTCCTGTGCTGGGAACATGAGCTGGGGTAATAAGATGAGTATGCTGACAATTTGATCACTGTTGTCCTATAAATGCAGCGAAGGTCCCTTCCACAGCTACATGCATATACACATCGTTGGAGGGATGGGAACACAGGGCAGAAGGGCCCTGTGCTCCACACACACATAAGGATACAATTATTCTATCACAAAACACATAGGGCCTGTGCTTCCACAAGAAAATAAGGCAATGATTCTTCAATCTCAAAAAGTAAGGAAATTCATTGCAAACAAACTATGTTAATGCACCAGTTAGGGTTATCAAATTGTAAAAAACAGGACAATTCAACATTAGGGGCTTCAACCCTAAAACTTCTGCTCCACCCCTGAAGTGAATAAGAGGTGGAGTCTTCCTTGGGGTTGTCAACCCTAATGCTCAACCCATTGTATGCACTCATGAAACATACACACCTGTCTTCCTCACATCTTAGCTTTTCTGTTACTGCAGTGAAGTGAGCATTTTTGGGTTGAAAACCTAACATTGAATTTCCTGCTTTTTACAGTTAAACCCAATGTTGCACTTTAATAACTTTGCCCCCTGTTCATCATATTTCCACAAATCTTTATATGCATGATTGGGGATGGGGGGGCAAGGTCCCTTGATATGCCACATTTTGTTCTGGTTGAATCTGCAGATTTGAGAGCCAAATGGTGAAGGAAAAAAAAAAAAAAATCATATTTTTACATTACCTAGTACCTCGACAGTTTTGAATTTTGTTCTGAAATTTTCAAGATAGAAAGGGTTTGCCACAAAGTTGTGCCTTTCATTGGTTTGGTGAAAAACTATTAATGTGCTCAGAGTTACAACTATTTGACATTTTGGCTCTGAGCATGCTTAGTACAGTCATTTGGATAACTGTTTCATAGGAAAGAAGAATTTGGACTTATGAAAGAAGATTCTCTTTTGTGAGGAAGGTAATCTTTCATGAAAAAATTTATTCTTTTGTATTACAGCCATCTTGTTTCCATTTTCTTCAAAAAATTGTTTTGAAAACCCATAAAAAATTATATCCTGTAGAGACACAAATACATGTATCTTGGTAAACTTGACCCATTAGCTGGATTCTGCAGTTAGATTTTGAAACCCAGAAATGTGTCTTTAAAACATTTAAAAATCTTCTTTGTGAGATGATTTTCTTCTGTTGTATGGCCTCATGAAAGAGGAATAGGGCCATACAAAAGAACCTTAATGTCATACTTAAGAAGAAATTGGACTTAGTTTTCTTCACATTCTTCTTTTATGTGACCCAATCCTCTTTCTTAATCTCATGAAAGAGGATTGGTTCATGTGAAGAGGATTGGTGCATATAAACGAAGAATTTGGATTTTGTTTTTTTTCACATTCTTCCTTCATACAAACTAATCCTCTTTTGTGAGAATATCACAATTTCACGAAAGAGGATTATGTCATATGAAAGAAGAATTTGGACTTAGGTTGTTTTCACATTCTTCTTTTGTGTGAAGCGGTCCTGTTATGTGAGAATGTCACAGTCTCACAAAGAGGATTACTTACACAAAGAAGAATTTGGACTTAGGTTGTTTTTTTTTTTTTTGCACATTTGATCTTTAACAAAATAAAGATCTCAATAAATAGTACAACACTAACACATAATACTCTAAAAAGTCAGGGCCATATGAAAAACACAACAATTTAAAAATGTAAATTCCATAGGATAACACTGTAACTTTACCAAGCTGTTACCCTGGCAATATTTAAGTTAAGTGACAATCTATACAACAAAAAAGTTTCAATGACTACTACAAGACTAGTAGATAATACCCCTCAAAAAAATTAGGTCCCATATGAAAACATAAAATAAAAAAATGAAAATTGCCATAGGATAACAGGGATTGCAACTTTAAGAAGCTGTACCTTCATCAGTCTTTAGAGTTAAGAGACATGCTTTATATCAAAAGAAAGGTCTCAATCAGTAGTACAAGATTAACATATAAACAAAGTAGCAGAGGATGTCAGGGCAAACAGAATAGCCTTCAAGAAGTATCGAAACAAAACATGGGGAAAAGGACAGGGAGGAGTATAGAAGCAAAAGAAAAGCAGCAAAAGGGCTCAGGAGGCAATTTCTCTCACAGAAGAGATCATAGCAAAGTCAGTGGGGGATGGAGAGAAAACATTTTACAGCTACATCAGTAAAAGAAGAAAATGTAAGGCAGGAATAGGAGAATCAAGGGGAGGGGTGACTGTGTGGAGTGTGACCAGAAAAAGGCAGACATACTGAACAGGTATTTCTGCTTAGTATTCATGAAGGAAGTGGAGGAAATGGTCCACAGGTAAAGGAGAAAGTAATGAATGATGGTGGACACAAGCCGCTTTACAGAGGACAGAGTACTTAAGGAACTACAGAAATTAAGAGTGGACAAAGCTTTGGGACTTGATGTAGTACACCCAAGGATACTAAAGGAACTGAGGAAAGATCTAGCTGCACCCTGGATGCCCTGTTCACTCTATCCTTGGGTACAAAGATAGTACCAGGAGACTGTAGCAGGGCAGATGTGGTGCCAATCCACAAGTGGGAGCAGAGAGGAGGCATGGAACTATAGGCCAGTAAGCCAGCCATTGGTGGTGGGAAGGTAGGCACTGGGTAATAATGTGGCAAGACATTATGCCGCAGCAATACACCATGCTGCCAATACAGCGCAATATATTGCCAGTGGCATAAGTCTTTGTTTTGCAGGGGCTCTGCTATCACACACCCTTTATGGGGTCTGTACCTCCAAGCCCCCAACTAAAATAACTAACTCCAGGGAGGGTTAACACTTAAATTCACAAAGTGCAAAAATAAAAGTAATTCCATGCATCTGGGAATTGAAACCCGGTCCACAGATGTACTGCCTCCCTTGCTGCCTGTGGCTCATCCCATCAAGCCACGGCAGCTGCTCACTGGTCCCTCATCTCAGCAGGGTTCTTATCCTGTACCTGGGAAGAGTGAGAGGCACTACCACACATACATCCTTTCGTGGTTTTGCACCCTTTTGCTCTTCCCTACCATACTGATCCTGTTACATGATTAAGTTGTACACTGTAAAGCATACAACATATTGGCCCAGTACGGGAAGGTAATGGAGACATTAACAAAGGAAAGGATGGTGGAGTACCTGACCAGTAACAAATTGCAGGATCTGAGACAGCATGGGTTTACAGAGGGAGATCATGCCAAACTAGCTCAACCAAGTTTTTGACTGTGTGACAAGAGTCTTGGACCGGGGAGCAGTGGATGCAGCCTACTTGGTTTCAGGAAGGCCTTTGATACAGACCCACACATGAGATTAGTCAACAAGTTGAACAGTTTAGGAGTGGGGCAAAGGCAGTGTTGTGGGTGCAGAACTGGCTAAGTAACAGGAGACAGAGGGTAGTAGTGAATGTGGGGAGATCAAAAGAGAAGGAGGTGACAAATGGGGTACCACAGGGGTCTGTCTTGGGGCTGTTACTATTCAGTATATTCATTGGAGACATTGCAGATGGACAGAAAGGAAAAGTATGCCAGTTTGCAGATGACACAAAGATCTGCAACAGGGTGGACACACAAGGGAGTGAATTAGATGAGAATGGACTTAAACAAACTGGAGGAATGGTCAAAGGTATGGCAGTTGGGGTTTAATGCTAAAAATGTAAGATTATGCACATGGGGCAAAAGAACCCAGGGGCAACTTACCATCTAGGAGAGGAAGAAATGCAACAACTAGCCAAGAAAGGAGCCTAGGAGTCATCATAACAGAGGACCTCAAGGTGTCTAGTCAGTGTGGTAAAGCAGTGAGTAAGGCAAGCAGGAAGCTGGGATGCATTGGGAGAGGAATAACAAGTAGAAGGAGAGAAGTAATTTTGCCCTATAGGTTACTGGTGAGGCCCCACCTTGAATACTGTGTACAGGTCTGGAGGTCCCATTTCAGAAAAGATATCAACCAGATGGAGGCAGTGCAGAAAAGAGCTGCCAAAATGGTCCTGGGCATGCATAAAAAAACTATGAGGAAAGGTTCAGGGAATTAAATATGTACTTACTGGAGGTAAGAAGGGATGGGGGACATCATAGAAACATTCAAATATGCAGAGAAATAAATAAGGTAGGGGAGACCAGCTATCTGCCGAAAGAATGAGCACTAGGACTAGGGGTCATGATATGTGGCTGGAAGGGGAGACTCAGAGGCAATGTGAGGAAGTACTTCTTCACAGAGAGGGCAGTTGAACCCTGGAACAGACTACCAGAGGAAGTGGTGGGGAAAACCCATAGGAGCATTCATGCATGCATGGGATAGACACAGGGACTAGGACAGAAGGGACACATGGAAACAGGTCCAGCAGGATCTGATGGAAGTAAGATATTCCATAAAGCTAACCCAGAGCAGACTGGATGGACCCGGAGGTCCTTTTCTGCTGACAACTACTATGTAACTATGTAACTATATATAGTAGCCCCTAAAATTCATGGGGCATGCACAGCACCCCAAACTTACCTCCAACTTCACCATGGTGGCAAATCCACAGTTAAACTCTGATCATCATCAAAATGCACCAAGCATTACTACAGACATAGCAATGTTGACACCAAAATGACAATTTAATGAGTTATGGCTAAAAAACCAAACACATTTTTGACCATGTACTGTCAGCTACCAGTAGTTAACAGCCACAGTTAATACATTTTTAATTGAAGTGGCCCCCACCCAAAAAAAATGTAATGAAACAGATACATTGCTTTTCTGGAGGAATGGAAGTGCAGGGTCCTAGAAGGCCCTGTGCTTCAGGACCCGTGTGAATGAGGATAAGATTCTACTATCTCAAAAAGTAAGGAAATCTTTGTAAAACACTGTGTTAATGGACCAGTTCAGATTAATGGCAGAAAAGTAGGGAAATGTGGCATTAGGGTTTCCAGCTCTCCCACACCCACCCTTCCAAGCAGCAAAAGGAAATAAAATACAGATCTTCATTGGGAGTATCTCAGTCATTAGGTCACACATATGGAACTTCACCGCTGGTGAAGCAGGTTCCACATGGAAGATTTTCAGCAGCTCAACTGGGGCTGCCCATACCAATGTCATCTGCCAATGTCACCAACTCTATAAAGGCATGAGTTGCCCTGCTTCCTCCTCAGTTCTTTCCTGCCATTGATTCTGTTTAGTGGGTCTCCCCGAAGCTCTGATGCAGTTTTATGTACCTCTGCAGCCTGTTTCAAAGGGGTCTCAGCCTCTGACCTTTGTGCTGCTGCGACCTGGAATACTGTCCGTACTTTCACCAAGCGCCACAGTCTGGAAATTGCTTCTTGAGCTTGTGCAGGCTTTGGCAGAGCTGTTCTTCAGGGTCTCCTGTCCTATGCTTTGGGATTGCCTCACTCCCAGACTGCATACATGCATCTGTAACTGCTCCATATGTGTGATCTGATGACTGAGATACCCCTGATGAAGATAGAACGATTACGTAAGAACTTACCATACCAGTAGATATTGAGGGATCTCAGTCATCAGGTCTGCATTCTCTCCTGCCACCCCCCTTTTATGTGGGCTTTTTCTCAGGATTGGCTTACTGGTGTTTCCAGCCATTTATTTAGGCCTGGGCACCTCTCTTTTCCTTGGTCTCCCATGACACGAGCTTTGCTCCCTTAATCTTCAGGGGAAAAACTGAGGAGGGTGCAGGTCTGCTCATGCATTATAGGGTTGGTGACATCTGCAGATGTTGTCGGCATGGGTGGCCCCAGTTGTACTGCTGAAAATCTTCTGCATGGATCCTGCTGCACCAACAATGAAGTTCCACATGTGTTTCCTGATGACTGAGATACCCTTAAAAGATCTACTGTTATGTACAGTCTTCATAACTGTTCTTTTTTTAACCTGAGTCTTTGCAAATCAGTGGTAGGGTCTTCCTTGGAGTTCTTAGACCTAATGCTCACCCCATTCAAAAATAAGGTCAAATGTGCTCTGTTTTCTTCAGCCAGGGCCTACAGGTCATTGGCAACATATGGGAGACACAGTTCTGTACATTTGAAGACTATATCACAATGGAGTGAGCATTAGGTTCGAACCCCAAGGAAGACCCCACCCTGATTTGACAAGACTTAGGACAGTGAAAACTGTAATTTTCTCCTTTTCTTTTTGCTGCTTGGAGGGTGGGGCTTGGGAGTTAGGAGAAAAGTGACAACAAACAAGGTAAAACAGAAGATGGAAAACAAAAAGGTGATGATAGATATGAAAAGGCATACAGCAGTAGGCATGAAAGAGTTGAATAGTCCTCAAGTGGGGACGAATTAACAAGTCCTACTAGGAAGGCTAAAAGGTGATACGTATGGGAAGGAAAGTGAAACAGAGACAACTGTGGAAAATGAAAATGGATGTGTACACAAAGCTGGAATGTCCAGGTGAACACACACACACACACACACACACACACACTGGACATGAGTGTGTGCAGGCATTACATGTGCTAATGTACCATGCACACATGTAAGCAAAGATATGATGGGGTGGAGTTAAGAAAGAGAGACTACAGTGGTAAAACATAAGGTAAATGTATTAGGTTAATTATGTATAATTATCATCCCATTTTATGTATCCACTACCTTCATAAGTGTGAACCCTTGTATAGGTATGTGAGTATTAACCCATGTCTAATACTTAGTACTAGGTCTGTATATCTTTAACATTGTTTATTGGCAACCCTAATCATCAATCTCCTCCCACTCTCCTTATTAATCAAAGTTACACAATAAATACAAACACAAGCCACACACAAGTGCTGTGTTATATAGGTACCACAAACTGTATAGTGTTAATTAATATTTTATTTATTTATTTTATTTATTTTTTGATAACTGGGTAGGTGCACTAGACACGAAAGTGACTATTTTCAGGCACGACCCAGGAGGTCAACAACACAGAGAGATACAGGTACATAGGATACAGTGTCAAGAGATATGCAATACATCTCAATCAGAAGTGAAACAAAATTAAGACAATAATTATTGGAATTTATCTTCAGAAATTACATAACTTTATAACATAACTATTCCAAGCTCAGAATATGGTACTTACTTTCAATGTTTATATGTTATTAGATATTGTTATAAATGTTACTGCATTTTATTAAATGTGGCAAGGTATATAGCCACTGTACCTGTAGCTCTAACCAACATGTGTTTTTTTTCCTACAGGAATACCCAGTATCAACAATAAGCAGAAGGCACAATAGTAATTTTAATAGAACATCAGTATTATATAACAATTCTCTCTTGCTCTATACAGTATATGGTGAATATTATTATGTACGCATTTCTTTCTAATGATAACACTTAGATTTTGTTCTTTTAAATAATAGTAATACACTATATACTGCACTGCTATACATACTTTATAAATAAAGTGAGAATTTAACCAATCAAATAGTAACATTATGTGCAAATTATTTTGTAAAGCTGATTTATAGCTTTTACTATGATACATGGTTTATAAATAAAGAAAATGTTAACAAACTTGTCCACTTACTTTATAATAAAAAATATTTAAATCCAGTGTGTAGTTGCTTTATAATAAAAAAATGACTCCATCGTGTTGTTACTTTAAATATTGACATTGAACTTTGTCTACAAAAGTCTTTACTAGCAATTCTTTCAAGCAGCACCATTGTGTTAGGGGTTGGGGGTCGGTGATTAAAGTTGCTACTATATGTTAAATATGTAGACCTAGTATTAGGTATTAGACTGTGGACTAACAATCATGTACCTACACAGAGATTCACACTTATGGAGGTAGTGAATATTGAAAATGGAATGATAAATACACATAACTCTAATAAGTATTTACTAACTGTGAGGTTTGTGTTTTTTATAGTAGCAACCCTATTGTGCTTTAACATAGATTCTTTGCCATAAATGTCCTCACTTTCTAAGAAAGTGAAGTATTGAACTAATTATACTTAAATTCAAGTTATTATATGTAGCAAATATATTTAGAACCTCAACAATTAACTTGTTTAATAAGAAATAAACCCACAACACAAGGAAATTGTTTTAAAACGTTATTAAAATGGGCAATTATTGAAAAATAGCCAATGTAACCAACTGGAAAAAGACTGTTTTCCTAGAGCAGGTGAGAACCGGAACCAAGAATTACAGAAACAGAACACAAACAACTATCATGATCTGGAAAATTCTTGCTCTACCCCACACAAGTTTCAATCAAAGAGTCATGAAAATGCTCATCTGTGATTTGTGCCAAATGCTACAATTACAGATTTAATAAATGCTAAAATCCAACCAAACCATGTAAAACAACTTTTGATAGTATATTCCAAACATAAAACTCTTAACACTAGAACAGCAATTAATTTAACACAGCTGCACCATATTAAACTTAATGAAAAATTTACAGAACTTTCAATATACAGATATGTCAAGCCAGGATGAAGTGCAAAATGCTGCAGAATATCACAGCATACTGCAGTTTACGCAGAGGCTGTTGTAAGTCAATGGCAATTAAGTCCTTTTATCATGCAAGATTTTGTGACATGCCATTACTGCAAGTTACTGCGCTTCATCGGGCTGACACATCTGTACATATTCACACAGTAACATATTTACACATGTAAAATTTGAAAAGCAAATTAAAAAGATTCAGCATGCCATTTGTACAAAAGTCTGTTTGACTTAATTACTAAGCTAAACATGGTTTCCTTACAGACATAAAAGGCTTTATATGTATGTACCACAAACAGTAAAATCAAAAACCTTTCTATACAAATTCTACATTACAAAATATGTCCCTAAAAATTCTCAGCTATTAATAAAACAATGTGCAATAAACTATTAACACAAATTAAAACCTTAATTTTTCATTCTTGTCAGTGTCAAAAATGTTGTCTAGTGTATAGCCAGAAAGCAAATCTGGAAGCACATCAGTCAGCCATAAATCAGCTGCGCTAGTGTCTACCTTAGCTTCTCACCGTGGATCTTCTTGAAGCATATGTTATGGCGAGTCTTCCAACGACTAAGCCAGCCATTAGTGGCTTTAAAGTCATGTTTCCCAAGTGCAATGGCTAGCTTATCTGCCTTTTGGAGCAGTGAGGGGCCAGAAATTAAAGCCTTCCTCCCCGCGGCATTGTGAACCACCTTAGGAGTGCATCTTCTGCTTCACTATCTTCCTTCCTCTTCTGTTATGCTCTGGTTTTGGTTACTATGCCAGTCTACCGTCAGCTTATCCTTGTTTTTAACAGATCAGAGATGGTAGATTTAGAGATAGAGAAGTGAGTGCTCAACTCCTGTATCAAAATTTTAGGCAGTTTCTCCATAGATTTTAAAATGTCCACTTTCTGGGATATCAAGAGACATATTCTCTTACCAGACATTACAGGAGATGGACTCTAAATCATGCGGGACAGTGAGAATACAGAGCCTCACATTCACACAACAACACTAGGTTAAAAAAGCAGCAGCTAGTGCAGAGTGCTTGCATCTGCTTAAGAAGATTAATGATGAAACGCATTATGCCCGACAGCAGATTAGACAGCCAATTAGAGGGCTAAAGTGCTACTGACTGGACAGTACATAGAGAGTGCTAGGTCTGCATTAACAAAAATGTTAACACTGAGCAAATAGAAATTGGTAAATGGCAAGTGGAATTTGTCCGTTAGATCGAACGTCTGCTACAACCGTGTCCGATACAGTTGGCGCATACTGTATAGAAATAATTTTCAGAATAACCAATTTTCAAGAAGGGTAGTAAGGCTGACCCAGCTAATTACTGACCAATCAGCCTAACTTCCATAGTTGGCAAGATAATTGAGGGTATAATGTCTGATGAAATCTGAGATTTTTGGTTTATATGGCTCTCCTTGATAGGTCCCAGCATGGATTTACACCAAATAGGTCCTCTAATACTAACATAATGCATTTTATAACTATGTGAAAGTAACATTGATGAGAGAAGAGCCATGGATGTACTGATGTTGGATTTTAGTAAGCAGTTGATATTGTGCCACATAGTGTCTGAATTACAAAGCTGATCAGATTGGGAATCAATCACACTATAATTAAATGGATCCATGGCTACTTATCTGCTGAGACAAGGGTTACCAGTGGAGTGCCGCGAGGGGTCTGTGTTTGGGCCCACTGCTGTTTAACATCTTCATAAGTGATCTTAAATTTGTGAGTGAGAATAATCTGAGCAAATTTGCAAATGACATTAACTTGGGGTTGTTGCAGATACCTTTGAGGACAGACGAGATTCGGGCAAGATATAACAATTACTGAGTGGGCAGATAAAAATAAGATGAAGTTTAGCATGAATAAATGTACAATCATGCATTTTGGAAAACATAATATTAAACAGGATTATTACCTCGGAGGATGAATCTAAGAAATCTACCTGTGAAAGGGATATAGGAGTGTATATTAGTAATGACTTAAAATGCAGCCCATACCAAATACATAACAAATAAAGCAATGCATCTCACAAACTGTGTACATAGAAGTTTCTTCTCCAGAAACAAGATCGTATTACTTCCACTGTTCAAATCTTACTTAAGACCTCATCTGGATTACTGTTCCCAGAGCTGGAATCCATATATGAAGAAAGATATAACGTTGGTTGAAAACCATGGAGATCATTTACTAAGTTAATACCTGGTTATAGAGACAAATCATATGATTTAAGACTAGATACATTAGGTCTTTGGCCCTGGAAATCAGGCATGCAAGGGGGGACATGTTACTATTGCATAGAATTCTAAAGGATGCTGTGTTAAGAAATGACCTGGGTCTCATTTATAAAGAGCTAAAATATGACTTGAGAGGACATAAGCACTAGATTATGGAGATGCTGTGTAAAACAGAGATGAGGAGACATGGCTTTGTAGCAAGACTAGTTAGATTCTGGAATAAGAACAAGTGGTTAATGCATCAAGTTTTTATAGTTTTAAGGCCAAATTGGACAAGCAAATCATAGTTGGTAACTGTTGTTACCGCCACTGAGAAGTGGGGACAACTTATCTAGGCCTATGCTTTCTGTTGTCTTATCTGTCTGAGTATAAATGTATGAGTATAAAAACCTAGTTTAAGTCAAGCACCCTAGGTAAAGCTCACTTGAATTGTATAACAAACCACAAATCCCTAGAAAGATGTTAACTGAGAACTATTTAAAATAAAACATGAAATAAAAGTTTACATTCCTATTCCATGTAAATTGTATGTGTGAAAACCCTAGTTGCAAAATATTTACAACTTTTAAATGTATATTTTATTTACAGGTCTGGAATCACATTATTATGTCCTTTACACTAAATTCTAAAATCAGAATGTAGGCATTTTTCAAGTTCGGTGGCAGTCGCTGTTTGATGGAATAACAGAATCATTACACACAGTCAACCCCTGTACTTGACTTAACCAATAAGATACAATGGGGTATTGGTGGTACTAAGTCTCCCCATGGCCAGGGGCTTAGTGAGGCGATGTGAAGCCAGTGCTTCAGCCCCCACCACCAGCATCCCAGGAGTGCTGTTTGCTGATATAAAATGTCCCCACAGGCAATTTAAAAAATTAACACTAAAAGTTTTCAAAGCTACAAAAAATAACAAAATGTTGCTAAATTATGTAAAACAAAATCCCTCCACAGATGTTTTCACCTGTCAGTCATGTCTTTTTTCACATTCAATACATTGTGTGATTGTTTACCACGGAATAGAAGAATTCAAAGCTTTTCATTATTCTAGTAATAGAATGCTCCCCCACACACACACACACACACACACAGAATGGTAAAATGGGAATACAACAATTCAAAATTCTTCAGAATTGAGTAGGCATACACATTGGCCTCTGGTGGCATGAGCCTCAATTTTATCTGTTGCCAGGTAAGGAACAGGAGTTCTCTGGCAGACTGATAGGGATTGGAGGGGATTTTCATGGTCATCAAAGAAACACCAGCAATGGAAACTCTGAATTGTACTTTAATTTCTTAAATTTGTGCATGTGTTAAGGAGGACTCTTGAGTGAAAATAACATTACATTATTTACTTACTTTAATTTAATAGACTTTTATTTCTGGAGCCTAGTTGAAGGTTTTTATATATAAGTAAGACTGCAGTCATGTGTATGATGGAAATCAGGAAGCAAGTGGTTTATGAATTCTGTATGTGACTTGTGAGCTGCCCCAGTTGGCAGACCTTGTTTTTAGCCACTGGTGGTACTCTCAGATGGCAATGGCTAGAACCAAGTCTCAGCAAATCAGGACACAGGGATGTCCTTAGAAATATAGAAACATAGACTTTGATGGCAGATAAGGACCACTTGGCCCACCTAGTCTGCCCATTTCCCTACCTACAGGATAAGCTGTAGATCCTAGTTAACCAATAGCCTATTTCTTCTTAATCCCCACAAGAATTGACTTATGTCTGTCCATGTGTTCTTGAATTCTCCCACAGTTTTAGACCCCACAACCTCCTCAGCAGGGCTGTTCCATATGTCCTCCACCCTCTCTGTGAAAAAATACTTCCTCCATTGCTACCAGAACAGTCCCCATCTTTAAATTGTGTCCCCTTGTTCTTGCACATCTCTTTTCTGAAAGATGCTACCCTCTTGGACTTTGTTGATGCCACTGAAGTGCTAAACATTTCTGTCATGTCCCTCCTCTCCTCCTTTCCTCAAGGGTATACATATTAAGCTCCTTTAGTCTCTCCTCTTATGGCTTCTCTTGCAGACCGTGCACCATTTTAGTTGTCTCCTCCTCTGGACTGCCTCTATCTTATCTATGTCCTTGCAGAGATGGAGTCTCAGAACTGGATGCAGTACTCCAGTTGGGTCTCACCAACTGTCTGTACAGAGGGATAACAACTTCCTGTTTTCTGCAATTGATGCCTCTCCCTATACATCCCAGTATATCCCTAGCCCTCCCTACTGTCTTCTCACATTGCTTGCTAACCTTAAGGTCATCTGATATGATTACCCTCAGGTCCCTTTCCATTTTTGTTGTTACTACCTCCCCCATTGTGTAATCTTCCCTGGGTTTTGTTTCCCAGATGCATTATTTTGCACTGCTTTGCATTGATCAAGCTGCCATACTTCTGGACCGTTCCTCCAACCTTGCCAAGTCCTTCTCATCCTTTTCCATGCCTCCTTGTGTATCAACCCTGTTGCAGACCTTTGTGTCATCTACAAAGAGGCATACTTGTCCTTCCAGTCCCTCTGCAATGTCACTTATAAAGATATTAAAATGGACTGGACCCAGTACTAAACCCTGTGGTACCCCACTAGTAGCCCCTCGTTCTTCAGAGTGGACTCCATTTACAATTACCTTCTGTGTCCTGTTGTCCAGCCAATGTTTTACCCAGGCTACCACCCTGGGACCCACTCCCAGGCTGGCTAATTTGACTATTAATCTTTTGTGTGGGACTCTGTCAAATGCCTTTCTAAAGTCTAAGTAGGCCATGTCCACAGCCCCTCCTGGTCTACTACTTTGGTCACCCAGTCAAAGAAATCAATTAGATTCATCTGACATGACCTTCCCACTGTGAACCCATGCTGCCTTGGGTCCTGTGCCCCACTGGCCTCTAGGTACTCAACAATTCTTTCCTTCAAAAGTGATTCCATCACTTTCCCAACCACAGAGGTCAAACTGACAGGTCTGTAGTTTCCTACCTCTGTCTTGATCCAACTTTGTGAAACAGAATCACATCTGCCTTCCTTCAGTCCTCAGGTATCACACCATCCTCCCATGATTTGTTGAAAAGGATAGTCAGTGGTTTCACTAGTTCTCCCCTTAATTCTTTTAGAATTCTGGGATGAATTCTTTCAGGCCCCATTGCTTTGTCCACCTTCAGTTTTAGGAGCTCTTTCAGAACCCTTGCTTCTGTGAAAGGACTGTGATCAACCCCCATCCAGAGTGCTTCTGTTAATTGGATTAGGCACCTCCCTCCTCCTCTTTTGTGAATAATGAGCAGAAATATTCATTCAGTATCCCTGCTTTTCACTGTCCTCTCTACCCACCCACCGTCCATTCTATTCAGCCTCAATATCCCTCCCTTTGTTTTTCTATGCTCGCTGATGTACCTATAAAGGGTTTTATCCTCCTTCTTAACCGAGTTGGCTATCTTTTCCTCAGTTTGGGCCTTTGCTATTCTGACTTCCTCCTGATCCTTCTGTATTTCCTTATACTTCCTGAATGCTATCTTTTCTCCTGACTTTTCCGCCACCTCTTTTGAGAACCATAGTGCTTTTTCTTTCATTTGATTTGTTTATTTGCTTCACACAAAGGCTTGTTGCCTCTGTGATGGCAGTTCTGATGTTTCCCATTGTTGCTGCACCCTCCTTCTAGCCTGTTTGCTAGTGCTTTTCTAAGGCACTCTCCCATCTTACCAAAGTCAGCCCCTGAAGTCCAGTACCCTCACTTTTGTATGGCTTGACTCTGTAGCTGAGTTTATCATAAACCACACTGTTTGATGGTCACTTGTTCCCATATGGCGCACTTCTAGATCTGAGATCCTCTCACTGTCCCCATTTGAGTATGAGGTCTAAGATTGCTCCCTCACAAGTGGGTTCGAAACTAGCTGTCTGAGGCATGCCACCTGTAGGGCATCAAGAATGGCCCTGCTCTTGGATGTGGTTGTAGCAAATGTGCTCCGGTTAACATCTGGCATATTCAGGTCTCCCATCAACAGTAACTCCCTTTCTCTGCCATCCTAAGAATGCCTTCTATCATATCCTTGTCCATTCCCTCCCCTGACATGGAGGTCTGTATACAACCCCTGTGTGGACTGTGGTCCCATTTCCAGTCTCTAAGGTGACCACAGTACCTCCCCTCCTCCCTGTTTACTCTTTTGTTCAGTTGCTTTTATCCTTCCTTTACATAGAGAGCTACTCCTCCTTCTTCTCCCCTCCCTCTCTTTCCTGTAGGTTATTTATCCTGGTATGTTAACATCCTAGTAATGGTTCTCTGTGTACCATGTTTTTGAGACTGCTACAATATCCAGGCTTCCTTCTTCCATCAAGGCCGCCAGTTCAGGGAGCTTGTTGCCCCAGACTACGGGCACTGGTACTCATTACACTCCTTTTCCTGATGGCCTTACTCCATTTTGTCCCATCCCTGTCCTATTGCCTTTGTCACTTTCTCCATTTACCCCTACCCTTCTCCCTATCGAAATATCTATCTTGGTGTTTACCTCACTTACTACCTGACTTTTTTTGGGGGCTAGGATTTCCCTGCTCCTTTCAGTGCCTCCTCCTTGGCTAGTTTAAATGCTTGCCAATGAAGCATTTAAACCTATCAACTAGGATCCTGGTTCCCTCCTAGACAGATGCAACCCATCATGCCAGTATAGGTCTGCATCACTCAGGTGAACCCCAGTCCCAATGAAGCCAAATCCCTGAGCTCTGCACAGTTTTTCACCCACTGATTAGATCCCCATGGTGTGGAGCACCTAGCCTCACCTGCACATATAGATAGACAGCACCTCCGAGAAGGTTACTGTGTGTGCTACTTGTCTAATGCTCTCCCCAACTCCACAAACTCTTCCTGCACTGCTCTGATCCCTTTCTTAGCCAGGTCATTTGTCACTAGGTGGACAATGACATCCAGCTCCTTCTCCTGTGCAGCTGCTCGGACAATCCTGAGGATTTGCTCCCTGTCCCTCCATGCCATGGCACCAGGCAGGCACCTACCTCCTTTCCCTTCCTCCCCAGTTCTACCTTCCTAACAATGTAGTCCCCACCAGGAGTTGTTTCCTTCCCTGTGGGGTCCCATGCCACCCTCCTGTGGGTCTCCCTTGTGAAGGTTCCCAGCATCCTCCTTGGTCTCCTCTGTGGATGCCTCCATGGAAGGAACCACACTTTGCCAGAATGGCATAGAAATGTGAGAGAGCTACAACTGGAGGATGTGCTCTGTTCCACCACCTCACCTCCCTGAGCCCACCGTGGTCCAACTGCTCCTCTTTCTTGGCAATCTCTGAGGCAACGGCAGTGGCCCTGGTGGTCCCTGGATGGAAGAGGAGGTCCCAAAATCCTGACCAACTCAGTCTGGAGATGAGCAACCTCCTCCCTCAGCCCAGAGAGGTGCCTGCAGATGGGACAACACCATATCCTCCAGAATGTCTCCTGGAAGACTGCTGCTTCACAGCCTCTGCACTGCACCACTCCCATCATGTCTTATTGCTGGCCCTTCATTGTTGTTTGGAATACTTACTCTTTCCACTGTTTTTTTTCTTCTCTATCCCTACTTACTTACCCTCTGTGCCCTTTAAGCTCCTGATTGTCCTGTTCTGGGACAAGAAGATGCTTTATTCTCAGTAATCCCCTTACTTGCTCAGAGGCAGACCTCCAGCAGCTAGGGGACTGAGAGCTACTCTTGCCCTTCTAGGATGGTGAGTCTTTGGTGGCTCTGTGATCACTCACTTCCTGCTCCCAAACATGAAGTTCCTGTTGTCAGTCCAAATCCTGTGACTAAAAAGTAGAACTAACTTTGGATGGGAGGTGGTGGAGAGGAAGGGGCAATATAAACCAGTAGAGAAGTCCAGTCACACAGCACTCCTTCCTCCTGGTGTTCTCTGCCAAGCCTCTGCCCATTTTATATACAGCCATACTGTATAATGTATGCTTTGCCTTATCCATTTGTGTGCCCCAGGGCCTCCTTGTAAATGAGCTTGCTCAAAGGTTCTTCTGGTTAAATAAATGTTGATTGATGGCTTGATTGATTGATAAGGCCAGAATTATTGACTGGGTCAAGGTAAAAGATCAGAACATGGCTCACAAATTTACAACTCAAGAAATAGACATCCCCAGATGAGAATTTTGAAATGCTGATATCTATATTTTGACATCGAAATCAGAGCAGCAGAGCATAATAACAAAATACTTAAAGCACTGTTCTAAATCTACAGTTTTATGTAACAAGTACCAAAAATTCAAAAAGTTGTTCTGTAACAACTTTCTGAAATAAACTTAGGACTGGCACACTTACATAGAAACACTAGAAACATAGACTTTGATGGCAGATAAGGACCGCTAGGCCCATCTAGTCTGCCCATTTCCACTACAGGATAGGCCGCAGATCCTAGTTAACCACAGCCTATAATCTTCCTGCCCCCACAAGAATTGACTTATGTCTGTCCCATGCATTCTTGAATTCTCCCACAGTTTTAGATCCCACACTTCCTCAGGAAGGCTGTTCCATGCATCCACTACCCTCTCTGTGAAATAATGCTTCCTCACATTGCCCTGAACCGCCCTCCTTCTATCTTTAAATTGTGTCTCCTTGTTCTTGCAAGTCTCTTTTTCTGAAGATGCTACCCTCTTGGACTTTGTTGATTCCTTGAGGTACTTGAAAGTTTCTATCATGTCCCCTCTCCCTTCTTTCCTCAGGGTATACATATTAAGCTCCTTTAGTCTCTCCTCATACGGCTTCTCTTGCAGACCCTGCACCATTTTAGTTGCCCTCCTCTGGACTGCCTCTATCCTGTCTATGTCCTTGCGGAGATGGGGTCTCCAGAACTGGACACAGTATTCCAGATGGGGTCTCACCAACTGTCTGTACAGAGGGATAACAACTTCCTGTTTTCTGCTGCTGATGCCTCTCCTATACATCCCAGTATACCCCAGCCCTCCCTACTGTCTTCTCATTGCTTGCTAACTTAAGGTCATCTGATATGATTACCCCAGGTCCCTTTCCTGTTTTGTTGTTACTCTACCTCCCCACCCATTGTGTATTCTTCCCTGGGTTCTTGTTTCCCAGGTGCATTATTCACTTTTGCATTGAATCCTAGCTGCCATACTTCTGACCATTCCTCCAACCTTGCCAAGTCCCTTTCATCCTTTCCACGCCTTGTGTATCAACCCTGTTGCAGATCTTTGTGTCATCTGCAAAAGGCATACTTTTCCTTCCAGTCCCTCTGCAATGTCACTGATGAAGACATTAAAAGGACTGGACCCAATCTGAACCCTGCGGTACCCACTAGTAACCGCCTTTCTTCAGAGTAGACTCCATTACAAATACCTTCTGTGTCCTGTTGTCCAGCCAATGTTTTACCCAGGCTACCACCCTGGGACCCACTCCCAAGCTGGTTAATTTGACTAATAGGTAGGCCATGTCCACAGCCCTCCTGGTCTACTACTTTGGTCACCCAGTCAAAGAAATCTATTAGATTCGTCTGACATGACCTTCCGCTGTGAACCCATGCTGCCTTGGATCCTGTGCTCCACTGACCTCTAGGTATTCAACTATTCTTTCCTTCAGAAGTGACTCCATCACTTTCCCTACCACAGAGGTCAGACTGACAGGTCTGTAGTTTCCTGCCTCTGTCTTGGTCCCACTTTTGTGAAGGAGAATCACATCCGCCTTCCTCCAGTCCTCGGTACCACACCATCCTCCCATGATTTATTAAAAAGAGTAACAGGTAAACCCAGCTATGTTTAATTATTATGTCTGTTCAAAGCTGTGTGTTACACTGTTGGCAACAGTATTGCTCTAAGAAATCCACCTGAAACACATTTTGACTTTGAACATTTTCAGTTCCATTGTGTCAGTCACAGCTGAATAAAACTCCAATGCATCTTCTTGTTGCTTGGTGGCAAATAGATAATAGAGAGGATATGTTGACACAGCCATGTCAAATCATTACAACTGTGAATTTGGTCTCTCTGAGCAGTCACTAGACATACCAAACTTCGAAAAGCATCCACCACCATTTTATTCTGAACTTGACTGATTATGTACACCACATTATCAAGAGTTGAAACACTTAAACAATACTATTGGCATAACAGTTGACACCAGTACAGTAGTATTTTCAAATGCTGGTGCCAGAACTGCCAATGATGCTGAAGTTTCTCCATACACCTGTACAGTAACAGATTCATTAGTCCTACCTTGGGTCTTTGCCACAGAAACTTTCTGTAGTCTTGGAGCATGCTTCTCTGAAACATTTGTACCAGTTGATATGTCTAGATACAATGGAATCATCTGCAAATCACTCTGATAAAGTCTTCTCAGATGATTGTACTCCAAAACACAGAGCGCTGGATTCACAAAAGGCAACTAAGGATGCAAGGCAACTTGCAACTGAAAAAAATGGTGCAAGTAGCACTTGCATCTTGATTTATGTCATGGTGGGTTTCAGAAAGGCAGCCTGCAACATGCTGCAGGCTGCCTGCGAAGAAATGTTAATGTGTCATAACCGCCTTTGTGACATGGCGTAAGGGGTTTTAAGACAGCAGTTGCACCCCCATTCAAAAGGAATTGGCTGCTCGTCCCCACATCAGGATTCAGAAATAACCTCTGGTGGACATCTGCCAAAGACCACATACACCATCTTGAGCTGCTGTAAGTGTCCTTTGCCATCCACAGGGAGTTACCACTGTGCCCCAGCTATACAGCCCTGTGGGATACAGCCCCCAACTGCCCCGTTCCCCAAGTATGGCTCCCATTTTGCTTAGATGGACATGCAGAACACCCCATATGCCTCAACCCCCTACACATGGCTGTATCCTCAAATGCCCACTTCCCCACATGCCCTGAATCCATGATCCCCATAATGTGAATAGCCCCCTTCACAGCATCCAGTATATTTCTGGTGGTCTAGTGGCCCCACTCCCATTCCCAGCAGTACCAGTACCCCTGGCTCCCTCCCACACCCAGCTGGTGACTGACACAGCCCTCCTCTCACCACTATGGCCTGCCACCAACTGAGTGCTGCCAGGATGCGTGCCTTAATTATAAGCACTCTGTGAATGACAGCTGCTGTCACTCACAGAGCATTTATAATTACCTGCACATGATCTCAGCACAGGTCAATGGGGTGGCTGGCCATGGTGGTGAGAGGTGTGCTGTGCCACTCCGCCAGCTCACACACGGGTGTGTGTGTGGGGGAGTGGGGAGTGGAGTAGGCTGGCACTGTTGGGTGGGGGCATGGGGCAACTGGATCACCAGGGAGTTATCCAGCAATGCTCTGAGGGACAGGTATGGCATTGTGGGGTTGTGGGCACAGACACATGCACACTTCCTTTTACAGGCACTTCTGCTGCCCACCTGTCCCACAGCTTGTGGCATTCCTGGGGCTGTGTCCCTCCTAGGACATATGCCACAAGCCACAGGATGCAGGTGCCAGAACCCTGTCTGATATTGAATTGGGCACAGGTCCTGGATGCGGACCATTGCTGCAAGCTGCTATTGTCACAGTTTGCAGCAAACATTTGTGACTCTGGCCCAGATTCTTTCTGCTCTGATTTTGCATTTGTCAAAATGAGCTAAATGAGATGTAGCCCATCTAGAGTATGCACTCAAGACAGAGCAACATAACTTATGCTGGATTTGAAGACCTCCTTTCCAGTGTCAATGAAAACAGTACCAAGACTCAAGCCTTGTGACTTATAAATGAATACTGCATATGCAACAGTTAAAGGGAATTGTTGTCTATGATAGGGTTGGGTAAGGCTCTATCCTATTGGTTATGCAGATAGAGAGTTTAAAGCAAGGCTCTGTTTTGTCCACTCTTATTCTGCCACTTGTCTGTCTCTTGCCTGTTTGATTGTGCAATCAAATATTCTTGTGGCACCTAGGAACTGGTAACTCTTATAGTCCTACAATTTCCCTTGTTTTCGCTTCCATCGCTTGCTGTTTCTATTCTTTCTTCCCGTCTTGCTACTCTGTGGTTACAAAAATAGATGTGAATCTTTATGTGAAACTGGAATCCCTTGGTTTGCAAATGTAGATAATTATATTGTTGAAATGATAACAAAAATCTATTTGGTGTTACCAAAAGATAATCTGGAACCCAGGGGCTTGACTTTGAGATGCATTTTGACCTTCTCAAGCATGTTTACAGATCTGTCAACAAGAAACCAGCTCTGGGACAAAATGCATTGTTTTGTGGTACCTGTTAAGACTAGATGTGCTCTTCAGCATGGCCTCAGGAAGGAATGACAAAGTTTTGATACATTGTATGGAAAGCAGGATCGTAACTTACAAGAACAGGGTGCAGAGTTTCTAATGCCAGGCAAAAACATTTTATATAAGCAGAGCAATGTGTTTTTTTTTTTAAAGTGGTGCCTCGGATTAATGATTTTGTTTGCTTGCACTGCCTTTTTGAAGAGCTATCCTGTACAATTTTATTTTTTCTGTTTTATTGTCAATAATAAAATGCTACTTGTGAATTGTATAACTTCTCCTGGTCTGCCTATGCTTACTGACCTATGCCTCTACCACATTGTCTCATGGTATAGACATCTCAAATCAATTAAAGCTTCACTGAAATTCTCTTGATGATCTGTGGTGGTCAACAAAATCAAATGTCACAAGAAAGTGTTCTACATACACTTTCCAAACATAAAATTGAAATTCTACAATACAACCCATGGCACCGTTAATGAGACCATTTTCTACAATGAGATTTTAATGAAGGATCATACAGTGAGAACTCTCTAATGTCCAGCCATTCTTTACACTCAACACTAAGATCATTTAAACAATTAACGAGCTTTAAAATAAATGTTTTAGTGATGCAAGCACCATCAGTATGATCAAGTGATGGATCTTGTGCCAGACAGCTGTTTTCCTTTTGTAGCATAATCATATTAAAAGCATCACATGAAGCCAATTTCAGCATTAAACAAGTGGGTTTGGAACCTTTTGAAGTAATGTTAAAACATATCAACAGCTTCCTGGAAAGAATCTCCACATATTGGAATCAATCATAATTGCAATAGTTTCACAGCAGATGGACACAGCTTTCCAGTTCTTAAAGGAAACACTGGAAAAGGTACAGCTTTACCCAGGCACTACAAAATTCCTGATTAGTGTTTTTAGACAGTAGCATTTAAAAAAAATGATATTTTAGTGATTTAAACAGTGGCCTTCAAGTTTCACTTTGTATTGCTGGAAGCCACCATTTCATGAGTAACAGAGGCTTCCTGAGCTCACTTTATGCTAATATGTCCTGCCAACCAACAGGCGGAGGTCAAACAGGCATATTGAGCATACAGTGAGCTCAGGAAGCTCACTACTGCTCATGAAATGGCTGCTGCCAGCAACAGGAAGTAGAAGTTGTGGGTAACTGTTCTAAATCAGTAAATAAAGTTGTTACTGTCTGAAAGCACTAATTGAGAGTTTCTGTAGTGTCTGAGGAAAACTGAGTCTTTTCCATTGTTTCTCTTTAAATTACATGACAAATTTCTGTATGTGAGATCCTCATCCTTTCTGATATTTAGTGTCAACTCCTTAACTCTGAAAAGATGTCACAAATTAAGGCCACCAATGCAGCCTATACTTTCTTCACTTCAGCTGCAGACAAAGTACAAAGGACAGTGTTCCCATTCACATGAGTAAGCTGAAGTAGATCCTCAAAGACTACTACATGCCTTCCTGCAAAAGGAACATTGGTGTCACCTCCTAACCTCAGACGAATAGAAGTAAGCATGATATTTGAAACCATACTTACTTCATCCACCACCAACAGCTTTAAATCAAGTAAACAGATCTCTGAGTGTGGCAACAACGTCCCATGACAGTTTCTGATACTGACTGGTTGTGCCATGCTCAACTGGCAAATATAAGCAGACAATGCAAAGTCACATCACGTATGTTATAAGCTACCAATCCAGTCAGAGCTGTAATTGCACACGAGATTGAAGATTGTGTAAGGTCCCTGCTCTTGTTACGAATGGCATGGATAAGATGACTCTTTCCATGCTAGCTGCTCTGCTAACAAGCATGCAGAGTGGTTCTTGTGTTGAACAACTACTCATCTTGACATCCTGCCTTAATCCATGAGAAACATTTGCAATGATAAAATCATATATTTTCTACTGCTGTACATTTGCACTGTTTTCCATCAAGGCAAAATATCCACTTTTTCATGGAAAACCTTTTCCATGCAGTCAGTGGCTTCTGCCATAAGCTCAGTCATGCTACATAGAATTTGTCGGCAGATAAGGACCGCTTGGCCCACCCAGTCTGCCCATTTCCCTACCTAATGGATAAGCTGCAGATCCTAGTTAACCAGCAGCCTACTTCTTCCTACCCCACCCCCTAGAATTGCCTTATGACTGTCCCATGCATAAAGGTAGATGGTCACTAAAACACAAATTTTTTTTTAGCAACATGC
Source organism: Neoceratodus forsteri (assembly GCA_016271365.2). Taxonomy (NCBI): domain Eukaryota; kingdom Metazoa; phylum Chordata; order Ceratodontiformes; family Ceratodontidae; genus Neoceratodus; species Neoceratodus forsteri. The sequence goes on along the minus strand of CM057449.1, from coordinate 330,679,210 downwards.
TCTGAGGACAATTCTGGGGTGTCTTTTCCAAGCTTGGCTTGAGTTCTATCTTCCTATTCTTCTTCTTTTATTTATTTATTTGGAATTAGCTTTTAGCTGCAATCTTTCCAGATATTGTTGAAACTTTGGATAAGTGATACTATTCACAGATGCTTCAAAGGCCTGCTGATCATTCTCCATATCCCTGTTTGATTTGCTCTTCCTTTCTCCATGGCTTAAAAAGGAAAAATAAGGCAAAGTAGTAAAGCTGAGCCTTTTCAGATATGGCAACAGATTGGTCCATGTGATCAATCGGTGATCAATCAGACATTATACAGTGGCAAAAGAATGCTGGCCTCTGATTGGTCATCTGGGACTGGAGCTGTGATGTTATCCCAGTACAACATCACGGGTCTAGTCTCAGCCTTACTGTGAACCTCCTGACTGATTGCATTAGATTTGTTATCTCTTCTTTTCTTGAGAAACAAAATATTTTTCCACATTAACAAAAACATTTTTAAAGTGTTTTTTTTTTTTTGCTGTATAACAACAAGCCATTGTATAATAGCAATAATGCCCTCCAGGGTGTGTGTTGTGCTGGGATAATGCCACACCTCAGGTATTGGATGCACTCAGCCCGTGGCCTCGTGCCCAACCACCTGAGGCATGATGTTATCACTCGACACAAACCCTGTTGGGCATTAATGCTAATTGTTTCTGTTGTCGCACCCAAATCACTCTGTTTAAGACAGCAAAAGTTCCTCACTCGAGTTTTTCATTAGCTGATTGCTTGAAATCAAACCACTAGGCAATCTCAAACAAACAAAACAATTGTATGGGATGAAGAGCATAGTAGAATTGAACCAGATTACTGCTAAGTATATCTGCTGATTCTAGGTCACATTTAACCAGGGTCTCAATTCCTTTCATGTCCTTCAACACACAACACCAGTTTTGTTTCAGATTTACATTAATATAGTGAATCTCCACCAATTTGCCAAACAGTGATGTGCCTATTAATCTGTCACTGGCTTCATAGACAATGCATTTTTATGGAAGAGTGTTTCTAGACCCTATGACCACAAATGTGAAGTCAAGGATCTAGATGCAGACATTCTGCCTACATCTCCTGAAGTGCCATTTACTTATCTTTGTAATGTATGAAGTAACACAGTGTGCAAGTGTGATTGAATTGTCGCTATATATTACACATCTATGGTTGTCTGTTACTTCAAAAAAGAACAGCACTGTAATCATTGATGTTCATTTCTTTCTTTGAATGTGGCAACTCGTATACCTGTTTCTGGGATTCTGCCTTCAAATGGTATCTAATCACTGAAAAACATTATGAAGGATTGGAGTAGGTGCTACACTTCTAGGAAAGCCAAATTGGCATCATTTGTTCTGTACCATTGCTTTTTACTCTTGGCTGTCTTGAAGCAGTAGGTAGTTCTGCACTTGTGTGTCTGGAATTTGTCAACAAGCTTCCTTAGTGTTGGACCATCAGCTGAGTCCAGAAGGTTGCAAGTCACATATTGCTGGATGAATTGGAAAATAACAGAGCTCTGAGCATCACCAGTCAGTGGAGCATCCTTAACCACAATAATGTGAATATGAGATGTTGCATGACTCTGATGCCATACCTGCCAGAAATAGTGCTCCACTGATCCTGACAGGGATTGTCTTGTTTTTGATAAACTCCAGCAAACACAAAATGGTGATAGAAGTGACAACATACTGTCACTAGTCGCCCAGTGGCACTGAGGGTTGAGGCCCTGGACGTCACACCTTGCGCACGCTGGCAACCCGAGTTGGGGAGTGAGCTTGGGCATCGGGGGTTGGCAGGCATGAGGTGAGGATTATGCACCCATGGGGCTTCTCTCTTCCCTGGGGGTGGGTAGGAGATAGCTTGGCATGCCAGCGGCTCCTGGTGGAGATCGGGGGGCACTGCAATGCATCAGCTGCATGATATGCAGCGTGGATGATGATGGCAGGGTTGCTTTGTGCCAGAGCATCATGGGTGCATTATGCAGGGGAGGGCACCAAGAACAAGGTAAAACCCAGCTCCAGGGGAGGCAACAACACCTGACCCCATGCCCACCACCAGATCCACCCTGCCTGGTGTTCCAGGTCCTCTGCCCAGGGCCCACACCTCAGCCAGAGTCTATGTGTGTGAAAGCACATAATGAGGAGGGCAGCCCCACCCCAGAAGGGTTAAGCTGGGGATGTTGGCTGTGGGAGGGTGGAGGAGGAGAGGAGGCACAGGTTCAGGGGGCCTCAGGTGGGCAGGAACAGGCAGGATGCCTGAGAGATGCCTCTCAGACTGTGACCAGAGTGAAAAGAATCAACAAAAAAAAAAAACATACTGTCACTGGATCACATGAACAAATGTCACCTTGTGTTTTGGAACTCACACCATCCAGTTCCTCATTTGCCAAATCAGAAGAACTCATAACTCCTCCCAGCTGTACTCTGCACAGCTTAGTGTTACAAAAGAAAGTTGGAGCACAATACTCTCTAAGCATAAACATCAAATCATGATGGAATCTATACCAATACTCATTGATGCCTCAGATGTTAGCAAGTATGCTACTCAAATTGGCTGTAAGTTTTTCATATTTGTCCAGAATCTTTTGCAAAAGTTCCTGTGCAGCTATATTTGTCAGACCATGAGTGACCCATAAACTATGAGCAATATCAGCAGACAGAATACTAAGTTCACATTCCACAATAAATGAAATAAATACTGAATATTTCTGCTAACTCATCACTCAGAACTCACGAAGTTCTATATTCTGCTCTAGATAGTCTCACTTCACATTCATCTAATTGACCATTAGTACCTAAAGGAAACAGATCAGGGAAACATCATGCTTCCAGTGTGGTTTCCCAATACACTGAATGGTGCATCCTTGACCTGTTTCATTTGATATACCTCCAAATTGTCTATCACAGGATCTTTTCCATGAAGAGGATGAATGGTATACTGGTCATAAATGTCTTCGATATGTGTTGTGAAACTTTCTCAATCACTGATTCTTTACTCTCAACAAGCAAATGTAACAATTCAGCACTCTGGAAGGTTTCCACCTGAGTCTCAGTATAGAACATTATTGGTTGTTAGGTACTGAATGACTGTCCTAATTTTATGACTATCTACCACATCCTGCCAATTAATTCTGGGGTTTCTTCTGTTTTTTTTGTTAGGAACTCCACTGACTAAAATAATTAAACAGTCACTTTCAGCAACATTTGCCACATTACTCTTCATTGGCAAAGGTAGATACATAATTGACCCCTTCAAAGACTTCACTGATTTTGTGGAGGTCATTTGCCTCTTTGAAGTTAATCTCAAAACTGTTTGAAAAGGTTTCACTGCGTGAATCAATTTTTCAAACATGTTTAACTGTTTAATTTCAGGTGGCATGGGATCCACAACCATCTGGTTCAATACTTATTGAGGTGGAATAACATTGCCCCATAACCTGGAAAAACAATACTGTTACAAAGTTGTGGAATCTAGTGAAGCAGTCTCATTCTCGAAAGACCATCACCATTCTGTCAAATATCAGACACACGAGACCTATTGTGACTGAACTTTATGAAACAGTTATTCACAGCAGGCACAGACCTTATCAAGTTTCTCCTGCTTTGCAATTTCAAATTCAAAGTTTATGAGACTGTTTCCTAATACTGACACTGACTCAAAACACTTGAGGAGAAGATTCCAATCTGAAACTATAATCACTGCTGAAGCCTGATCATACCTCTGAATTAAATGAGCAAGTAACTTACCGGCATTATATGTCTCCATCTTTTAAACATTTGTCTAACTTTGGCAATCCCAGAATAAGTACCATTATAAATGAACAAATTGCCTCATTCCTGTTTGATGTACTGCCATCATAGGTATATGATGCAGAAAGATGTGACACATCAAGAGCCAAGCAAGTCAAACTGTGACCCAACAATGTCATGTCATCTTGAATTGGACAGGCAACCATATTTTCAATCAGTTTCATCCTTTTAGATTCAGAGCCAGTGACAAATTTCAACCAGTACTGGTTTTCCATAAGGAAGAGTGCGTGGAAGGTAGCAGAGAAGCTGGAATATGGACAGTCTATCCACCAGTACGTGTTTCATTTTATATAATATATACAATAAAATCATATTTATAATAGAAATATGTTAAAAACTAAACAGACTGAATATTACACTTATTACTTGTAGGAGACTTTAAACTGGTTATTCTTTGCAGTGCATTATAGTGGCAGGGAGAGATCAGCACTGACATCCATAATCGAGAGCAGCTACTTAATGTGTGAGTAGCATTAAGTAGAACTACTAATTTTTTACTTGTACATGTTTTGAGATAGTCTGTGTGTGTAATTATTTGTTCTGAAGCAGTCCTTGGCAGTCTTTGGTTATTAAGTAGACTGAAAGACTTTACTGAAGCAAAAATATCAGCAAACTTTTTAAATTTTTAGGTGGGTGTGAGGATAATACATTATTTCTTGAACTACTGCCTCCCTGGTTGTTGAGCACCTATTTCATGAGTTATCATCCAATTTACCCATCCTCAAAAATGCTATTTAGCCAATCAGAATGCATTATTTTTGTTACCTGTAGTATAATAAACCAATAACTAAGCAATAATCCACCACAGGGTGTGCAGTTCCTGGTAAATAATGCATGTTCCAGGTGTGTAGTGAGGCATGAGGCCACAGGCCAAGTGTCCTGCAATACACCCAGGGCATGCATTATTTACCAGGACCCACACACCTTGTGGTGGCTTTATTATACTTCCAAATGGGAGGAGTTATTGTTGAAAACAAAAACAACAACTGTCATGTTATTTCTTTTATGCTTGTATTTTTCTATATACTTTGTCTGCTCCATGGCCCGGACTGGCTGGGGCTACCTTCAGCCCTGCCCTGCTCTGCTGAGCTACAGCATCCTACATCTTCTCAGGACTTACCTAGTTGGCTGCTTGCTCCCATGGATTCCCCCATAGTGGGATCAGGAGAGAGGCATCCTCCCAGTACAAATCCAGTCTCAGCCTCCCAAGTCTTGGCAATGTGGTAGGTGAGGGATCAGTGGGTACAGCTTCATACTAGCCTGCCATGCCACCATTTTCCTATGTTTTCTCCCTTCCCCACTTTGGGTCATGCTTGTCAACTGGCATGTGTGGCATGCACATGCTGCAGAGTTCTGCAGCATCACACACTTTCTGCCACTGCTGTCCCATACTGCTACCAAGCCTCCACCTACTGGCAGCTATTTGGTAGAGCAAGCAATACTCCCTCCTCAGGAGAGGACAGCAGCCCTTGGACACACAATCCTCCCCCACTAAACCCCAGCAACCCTTGCTTATTTCCAAGCATGTGGAACAAGGTGTGGTGTCCAGCACCTAGCCTTCAGTGCCACTGGACCAGCTTTATGCGTGTATTTTAATGGAAATGAATCCACCATTTAAAGTAGTTTCTTGTACTTCATTTGTCATTGCATGTTATAATGTGAAGAAATAACTGTTACATATGATTGTTGTTATGTATGCTTGGTAGCATGGATATATTATTCATATATGCTATTTATAAGTGTTCTTTTGTATACTGGTGGAGTACTGGCAAGATATGACAGGTATACTCTACTGCCAATTGCTTTTATCTTACATTGTAAGAAGATAGACTATCTAATGAAGTGCAGATGTTTTGTGGCTGTTCCCATAATGTGCAGAAAAAGGAAGTGACTGACTGTACCAAGATGATGGAAGATGGTAACAGCCTGTGTGTGACCAGAGGAGTTGAGAAACATAGAAACATAGAATTTGATGGCAGATAAAGAATGCTTGCCCACCCCATCTGCCCATTTCCCTACCTAATGGATAGGATGCAGATCCTAGTTAACCAACAGCCTACTTCCTCTTCCCTCCCCCACTAGAATTGCCTTATGGCTGTCCCATGCATTCTTGAATTCCCCACTGTTTTTGACTCCACTACCTCCTCAGGAAGGCTGTTCCATGTATTCACAACCTCTCTGTGAAAAATACTTCCTCACATTACCTCTGGGCGTTCCCCTCTATCTTCAAATTATGTCCCCTTCTACTTGCACATCTTTTTCTGAAAAGATGCTACCTCTTGGACTCTGTTGATTCCCTTGATGTACTTGAAAGTTTCTATCATGTCCCCCTCTCCTTCTCTCCTTGAGGTATACATATTAAGCTCCTTTAATCTCTTTTGTATGTCTTCTGGTACAGACCCTGCACCATTTTAGTTGCCCTCCTCCAGACAGCCTCCATCTTGTCTATGTCCTTGCAAAGATGGGGTCTCCAGAACTGGATGCAGTACTCAGATGGGGTCTCACCAACTGTCTGTACTGGATGGATAACAACTTCCTGTTTTCTACTGGTGAGCCTCTCCCTATGCATCCCAGTATCCCTCAACCCTCCTTACTGCCTACTCACATTACTTGACCACTTTGATGTCATCTGATATGACTACCCCCAGGTCCCTCTCAATTTTGTTGTTGTTAGTATCTCACCCCCATTGTGTACTCTCCCTGGGTTTTGTTTTGAGGGAGTAGCACTCTGACCAATTCTGTTAGACCTGATGGTATTTTTGCCACATATATTTGCAGCCACTGAGTGGTTACTGGAGTTGATGACCAAATTGGTATTCAAACCCCAAAGTAGAGTGGATCAGTGTTTAGTACTGAGAAAGCAGCAGTGGCAGGAAAGGAGGAAAAGCAAAGCTGAGAGCAGAGCTGAGAGTAGTAGAACCATAGACTGTGGTGCCTGAAGAAAAGGGCTTTTGAGAAGAGAGTTTGTAGAACTATCTTAAATAATACATCCCCAGAGAGTTTGTTCTGTGGGGTATAGGAGAGCATCGAATGTTAAATGTGTGACTCAAACATGGGAAAAGGGGAAAGTGTTTAAGGAGCATGAGTGTTAGGCAATTTGGGACTAGTTGTTCTTATTTAAAGTTTTAGTATTTATTTTTGATGTAGTTTTGTTATTTATATTAGTTATTTCCAGTTCACACCCTTAACCTCTTTGCATCATCACACCTGCAAGTTGTCACATGTTGTCTGGCAAATAAAACAGCCAATGCTCCAGCCATCTTCTAACCTGTGCCTAGCTTGCAACTCTCGGTGAAGGAAAGTGTTTCTTCATTTGAAATGTGTATCTGAGCCTTGTTTTTCGCTTGCAATTAAGATTTTTTCAGTAAAAGCTTGCTTTCGTGGCTGTTTTGTTGTGAGCTTCCCTTTTCTTTTCTTTTCTTTTCTCAAATTCTGAGTGTTTTCTGAAGTCATAGCCTGGGTCATAGAAGTGGATAAGCTAGGAATTATTCATCCAGAACCAAGCTAGAGCAGACTCTATGAGCCAAAACACGAGCCAAGCCCTGGCTACTGTGGGCTGTTCTCCACATAAGGGTTGAAACATTTCAGACACTACATCAATTACTAAGGCCAGAAAAAATGCTTATGTTGACCATAACTGAGTCAGATTGACACTGGCTCTCAATTGCTTGTAGAGATTGAGTTGAGTCAAGCACTAAGCTCAAGCCAGACTCCGAGCCTGCTCTGGCTTGCCCACAGCTATTAGGCTAGGTGTGTAAACAGACCAGATGCTGTCTGTCTACACATAATTAGCTGATTTACTGCTCCTAACACTTAGGAAATGGTATAAGCAGATTCTAACAATTATTTTTTATAAACCTAATGATTTTATAGTTATTTAATTCAATCTAATTAAATTTTTCAGTGTTTTCAGTTGCTGTGGTCACTATCTTTTTGTTTAGCTGACTAATGTTGTACATGCTTGTCCTTTATGCTTATACAGTGGTAGTTATAAAAATTCCTGGTAATGAGGCATATCTTGTTAGGTGTGGTACACCAAGCAGCGAGAATACCTCAATCTTCATTTTATTTTAGTTTTATTTAAATTTTGGTGACTGGGTAGGCCCACTGAGACCTCAATTGTCCCTTTTTCAGGGTGACCTGGGGTTAATTACAGTCAACAGTACAATAAGAAGTAGAAACAATTCAAGGAAAAAGCGCATATATAGACATTAAAATCAGAACATATAGTACAATCACAGGCAGGTTCGGTAACATTTAGAATAACATGGGTAAACACTAGTTTCACAAGAGTGGCAGTTACATAAGGTTCTTTTATCAGGTCAGTTTTACGGTTACAATTTCAAGTGTTTCAGAAGTGATAAGATTCAACTGAAATAGGATACCAACCTGTTAGGCGGCAGGTTTTAGTATCAGAGGTGGAGTGCTGTTTTCTATCCTCAGTGGTGGCATGCACAGAGGCTTAGCTCTAGAAGGAACATCTATAGGCCTTTTTAAAACCCCAAAGGAGCTGCAGTCTTGAAGATTGCAAGGTAGGCCATTCCATCGGGACATGATGTCATTTTGAATGACCGAAGACCTTAGCTTATTCGGACTTTTGGGACATGGAGGAGTCGATGACATGAGGATCTAAGTGTTCTTTTAGGCTGCTTGAGTACTAGGTATGACTCAGGCTGGGGAGCAACCATTTGTAGAAGCTTGAAAGCCAAGAATAGGAAGTGTAAGCCAGTCTGACCTCCAGGGAGGGCCAATTCAGTGAGTTGAGTATATTACAGTGGTGTTCTAGTGGCTGAGCTCCCAGGGCAAAGCGTCCTATTCTGTGGTACAATTTTCCTAGCTTTTGCATCTCTGTGTTTTGCATTGAATGTAGCACTGGGGCACCATAAAATAAGGTGGGCAGGAGCATACCCATGGCTATCTTTAGCCTGTATGCCTGAGTGAGAAAGGGGTTAGATGGTACATGAGCCCAAGCTTTTGATTTAGCGCCTTGTTAATTGTTCAATGTGAACCTTGAAAGAGCAGTCTTGATCAATATAGACTGCCAGGTATTTGATGCAATCCACCACCTCAATAGGATGGTCACTGGACAGATAAGGGATAGTAGACATGTTCTGTGCGGGCCCAATTTACTGTGTCCGAATAGGATGGCTTTGGTTTTTCTCATTTAGGACTAGTCTATTTGTCATGAACCAGGTTTACAGTAAGGAGATCATGGTTCAGGAGATGGTTTAGCTGTACAGCATTTGAAGCAGATCTGTATAGTACTGCATCATCTGCATAGAGGGTCACTTTTGCTCTGCTGCAGTGCTTTTGGTAGGTTGTTGATAAACAGGAGAATAGAAGGGTCCTGTATTGAACCTTGGGGACATACAGTAGAAGAAATCTCTTGCAGCAGGTTATTACATATAGGAATAGTCCAGTCACAAGCTCAAATCCATCCAAATGATTTATCAGTAGTCTACCTTGGACCATCCCTGATGAAACCACGTGTTGTGTCCTGATAGATATAAAGGAGCAGTCCCAGATGCTCCTTAGTTCTTTCCTACCTCAACCTGCATGCTGCACATTCTCTATCTAGAGTTCAGCTTCAACTGATGGTGAAATGTTCACAGTCTACTATACCTTCTGCAGCATTCCAGTATAGTCATGTTCCTATCGAGTGATTCATGTCATCTATGGATTAAGCTTTTGAGAAAGTGTTCCTGTGGCCAGAAACTTGTGACAGAGGACCTGCATGAATCCTGTGTGAAGTGCCTGGGTCCAGTGCACAATACCCATGCTTGTGTCTTGTGCCAACAGTTTAATAAAGCCACCAAATGTTGACTACTAGAGATTCTTTGAAAGCACCTTATGGAGCAAAAGTTGCCCTCCTGGAATGGGAACACTGCTCAAAGTTGAAGGAGTCATTGCCCTCATCCTCTGGATCCTGCAATTTGGATATGGATCCCTCCTTAATATGAAGTTGACACAGGAGAAATCTAAAAGCACTCTTCTAAGAGTAAGCATACTACTCCTGTCTCCTCTCCATTGACAGCCAGCCTAACTTCTTCCCACTCTATGGACCAGGGCATCCTTAAAACTAAAATGCTGTTAACTACCCTTTCTGAGGCAGCCACCAAATCATCTCCTACACTGTCGATGACATCTGGCCTTTCTGCTACTGGTTAGATGATGGCTCCCCAGTCAATGACTTTGGCTGGTCCTCCTAAACTGCAGCTTCCACCACTGCCACCTCCATCTCAGGGTTCCCACAATTGTCCGTCAATGGCATTCTTCACTGTCATCGATGACCATACCAGCTCGGCTTGGTCAGGATGTTTGAGTCCTCCTTATCATTGATGGCTCTCCTGTCGATGGTGCTGGGTTCCTTTATGGACAGCCTGTTTGGTGCCACCGCCTATCTTGTTGGTGGTGCCCATTCAGTCAGTGCATTCTACACCAAGTTCTGCATCTCCTCAGTTGGCCATGGTGGATGCCCAAGCCCTTATGTAGACTATTCTGGATCTCCCTGAAATCCACTACCTCTTCATGAGGAGTGTTCCTTCAGTTCAGTGTCAGTACCTTCGGCACTCCTCTCTGTCTAGGTTGCCAGTTCCTCCCCAGCAAGTCTGCTTCACCGCAGGACATTGAAATGGAAGGTGGCGAAGCGTCAGCTGATTCCCGTCGGTCATCACGCACGCGGCTGGTCTCTGCTCGTGACCGGTCAAAACATATATGCACTAAGTTGGTGTAAGTTTTAATTTATTTATTCTTTGTCCAGTTAGTCGCCGCTGCACTTCTGATTTTGCTGTGCTGTGAAACAGTTGTGACCAGAATAAAGAATTGAAGACACGGTAAGCCGTGCTGTTTATGATTCATTTGGATGAACTGATGTGGGTTTGTGTAATCGGGCTGCTTTTGGTCTCAAAAGCGAGTGTTTTTATTGAAATGGAGGAGCCTGATCTTCAGTACTGGGAAGTGGAGGATCAGGAGGAGGATGCTTTGAATAAAAACCGCTATCCCCTATCGGTTTCTTCTGCCTCCTCTGTTCAGTATGAGGCTTCTCTGGTCCTTCCTTCTTCTTCTCCAGATGACCTAGTTTTTTCTGATATTATGATTCACCTTCTGAAAACTTTTTGGGTTCCAGGAAATGGAGCAAAATCCTCCCATCAGAAGTTGTCCAGTTATTTAGGCCTTCCTGACTTTCCTTCAGTGGTCATTCCTCCTTGCTTGATGTCTATAGAGATGCCATTTGGCTGCTTGGCAACAGCCCTCTTCACCCTTAGCTCCACATAAGTCTATTAGGACCTATCAGGCTTCTTTGGAACACCCTTTACATCCCTTGCACAGGCTGACTCTGTGGTTATCAATGCATCTCATGTTAGGTCAGGAAGACCAAAACATCTCAGTACCCAGCCACTGGATAAAGGAATCCCAGAGCTGGATGTCATGGGAAAAGAGTGTACTCCTCTTCTACTCTGACCCTCAAATTTTAAATTATATGTAAGGCTGTAAAAAATTCATGCCATGCACAGTTTCATGTTTGCCATGATTTACAGGTGGTAGCGTGAAATTGACAAATTTCTTTGTTTTGCCATGGATCGTGGTTTGACAAATGTATGGGGCAATTTTTATGTTACTTCCAGTTAGTACCTGTAGTTGAAAAATGCCTATAGAGCAATCCACCTCTGCAAACATTCTCTCCTCTCTTCTGTCACCTTATTTAAAAAAAACTGCACAAAAGGCAGAGCACCTTTCTATCATTCTGCTCGGTTCACCTTCTATGTGAACTGAGCTGTCTCTAAAAAAACTAATTTTTTTTTATCTTCTCAGGCGTAATTTACCAATTGATGCCGCACTCATTGCAATGCTCACCTAATGGGAGCATCATTTTCTTTTCCCTGGGCAGCTGACATATTCTGCTAGCAGCCCACTCCACTCAGATTGACACAATGATGCAGTGAGGGACAGAGACAGCACTCAAGGGCGAGCGTGCTCCCTGTGTTAAAGCTATTCCCCTCTCTTTTTATATTATTTGTGGAACATGTGTGCTGACTGTGAAAAGTGGTATATTTTACGTGCAGGTACCATGAAAATGATGATTTTTCCCATGAATTTCTTACAGCCTTAATGATATGGGTCATTTTCTGAAATATCAGGAAGAAATCTTAAAAGCTACTCAAGCTTTTGTTCATTCCCTCTGGATACTGCTGCTAAGGAAGATTTGCAAACCTAATTGCCCACAGCATCTGCTGTTCACAGACATTTATTATGAGTAGCCTATAATATAATCAAATTTATTTATAAAATTGCAGTTCAATCACTTATCAAAGCGCTTGTACAAACATCATAAATAAAATAAATCACATATAAAAAGAACATTATTAAAACAATAAATAACAGGCAGTATAATGACATCATTGACTCTACCGCCAGAGCTTCCTCAGCAAGAATTTATCTTCGGTCCATGCCTGGCTCTGGGTCTTGGGTTTTCCCTGGATGTCCAGCAATCCATTCTCAATGCCCTGTTTAAGGGTGATAGCTCTTTGGTCCTCCATCCCAGGATATCTTGACCTCTTTGCAGGCCTTCAATTGTACATTACAACTGGTACATTCCTTTACCATACCCAGATGAAACCCATTTCCAAGGGTAATTTTGCATACCTACAAATTGACAGAGATCTGCTCCCAGACAGCAGCCTTATACTAAAAGTAAGGCTCAAGTCTCTGTACCAGAGGCCACATCACTATCCCAAGTTGGCTCATCACAGCCCTCCTGTCCCCCAACTGGGACAGCCTTCTGCTGAAGTTCCCCTTGCTTGTGGGACCAGATGCCCATCCCATGGCAGTCATGGGCATATTCTGCCTACATTGTCCCGGTTGGCAGCAAATCTCCTGAGATGCTTGGGTTCTCCAACTGATACAATCAGGCCACACCTTGGAATTAAATGACCAGTCCTCAAATTTGGCAGAAGAAAGTCAAGCATTGAAAAAAACTAGCAATAGAGCCTGTTCCCTTCCCCACATGGGCAAGGGTTTCTATTCCCATTTCTTTCTTGCCCCAAAATGGACAGGGATTTGTGTACCATTCTGATCTCAGAAATCTAAATCTCTGCATAAAGGTTCAAGATAGTGACCCTTCAGACCCTCATGCCTCTTCTGAACAAGGGGACTGGCTCTGTTCTCTGGATATGAAGGATGCATACCACCATATCATGATTCACCCTGCTCACAGGTGATTCCACCAGTTCTGTTTCCAGGATCATCATTACCAATTCAGGGCACTTCCCTTTGGTCTGTCCTCCACTTCCAGGGTCTTTACAAAGTGTTCTGTGGTGGTGGCGCCCTCTTTGCAGAAAAGGCCTATATGTCTTTCCCTACTGGGACGATTGTCCTCTATAATCACAATCCAGTGTCCGATAGCAGCCACATTATCCCAAACACTTCAACTATTCTACTCTCTAGGAATCATAATCAATGTACTGAAGTCCAAATGGATTTCACACAAAGTCTCCAGTAAATAGGAGCCATCCTCAATCACCTCTCAGGGTTTAGCCTTCCTTTCCAGGGACCAGATAGACAAAGTAATCCAGCTGACATCCCATAAGGCCTCCAATCAGTATGTCACAGCCTAGGTATACTTCAGACTTCTGGGGCATGTGATGGTAGCCATTTATATCATTCCTCATGTGAGACTTCATATTAAAGTCCTTCAATGGACGTTAAAGAGTTCAATGGAATCAAACAACAAATGATTTCAAAGCTCTTGTTCGATTTCTTCCCCAGTCCTAGTTAGCTTTTGGCAGAGAGCAGCAAGAGGAAGGAGGCAACTATTAGAACTTTGCTACTCTACTACTGAGACTAAGGAACTAGAACTTTATTACTGGGGCCTTCAATAAGGGTAAAACAGACAAACAAACAAAAATAACAGGACAGCAGTAAATTTGGGTTTGTGGCTTAGGCAGCAGAAAGACAGGTGTCTGCATTTAAAACTTCCTAGTTAGCTATTGGTGGAGAGCATCAAGAGGAAGGAGGCATCTGCTAGAACTTTACTACTCTACTACTGGGACTATATAGCCCTCCCTCCCTCTCCACCACCCCACCCTTAGCTAGTTCCACTTTTATAGTCACTGGATTTGACTGCCAACAGGAACTTCTTGTTTGGGAGCAGGAAGGAGTGATCACAGAGGCACAAAGACTCACCATCCTAGAAGGGAAAGAGTAGCTCTCCCTCCCCCAGCTGCTAGAGGTCTGACTCTGAGCAAGTAAGGAGGAGACTACTGAGGAATATAGGAACTTCCTGTCCCAGAACAGGAAGGACATGAGCTATAATGGTACAAAAGTAGTAGGAAAGTAGGGAGAAAAAAAACCAAACAAACAAAAAGAAAGATACAGAGAGGATAGAGTAAGCATACAGTCACAGCCAGAGACATGGTCAGATATTTCCTGAAATTTCTGTGATATTTCTAGTACAGTCTCCTGCTTTCTGCATTTCCACAGTAGGGGAAGCAGAGAGAAACTCTTTAGAAATGTCTTGAAATATCTTTAAATATCTGACCATGTCTCTAAGCCACCACTACAAAGCAACAGGACAGTGGCCATAAATAAGACATGATAGGAGTGTTGCAGTGCAGTGGCTATGGAGTGGCAGTCTTCTGGGAGACATTCTGGAAGATGTATTGTTGTCCCATCTGCAGGCACCTTTCTGGGCTGAGGGAGGAGGTTGCTTGTCTCCATGCTGAGTTGGTCAGGATTCAGGGACCTCTTCTCCCACCCAGGAACTACAGGACTGCCACTGTTGCCTCAGAGGGTTGCTAAGAAGAGGAGTGGTTGGACCATGGTGGGCTCAGAGAGGGTGAGGGAGGTGGAACAGAGGCAAATCTCTCCAGTTGTACCTCTCAACAAATTCATACATTGCTCTGGCAGAGCATGGTTCCTCTATGGAGGCTCAAATTGTAGTCACAGAAGTTCCTCACTCAACCCACATAAATCAATTTAAAGACTCCTGTACAGTTTATTTCTTTTTCTTTTTCAACTTGTTTCACATTTACTCAATTTAAATTTGTGTTGTAAATGTTTCAGAACATCATAGTTAATATGCTAGTTAATACTAGGGGTGGGCAGAGGGTGAAGGTGAAAGGCAGAGATACTGAACAAATATTTTGCTCAGTATTTACAAATGAAGACAGGAGGTACCTAAAACAAACAATAGAAACACTCTGGATGCAGAAGTTGATACCAGCCCATTTACAGAAGAAAGGGTTCTGAAAGAACTCTTAAAACTGAAGGTGAACAAAGCAATGGGGCCTGATGGGATTCATCCCAGAATTCTAAAAGAACTAAGGGTAGAACTAGTGACACCACTGACTACCCTCTTTAACAAATCGTGGGAGGATGGGGTGGTACCTGAGGACTGAGGAGGGCAGTTGTGATTTCCCTTCACAAAAGTGGGAGCAGGGCAGAAGGAGGAAACTACAGACCTGTTAGTTTAACCTCAGTGATAGGGAAAATGATGGAATCACCTCTGAAGGAAAGAATTGTCAAGTACCTAGAGGCCAGAGGGGCACAGGACCCAAGGCAGCATGGATTCACAGTAGGAAGGTCATGCCAGATGAATCTAATAGATTTCTTTGACTGGGTGACCAAAGTAGTAGATCAGGGAGGGGCTGTGGACATGGCCTACCTAGACTTTTAGCAAGGCATTTGACTCAGTCCCACACAAAAGATTAATATACAAGTTAGCCAGCCTGGGAGTGGGTCCCAAGATGATAGCCTGGGTAAAGAATTGGCTGGAGAACAGGACACAGAGGGTATTAGTAAATGGAGTCCACTCTGAAGAAAGGGGTTACTAGTGGGGTACTGCAGGGTTCAGTATTAGACTGGTCCTCTTCAATGTCTTTATAAGTGACATTGCAGAGAGACTGGAAGGAAAAGTATGTCTCTTTGCAGATGACACAAAGATCTGTAACAGAGTTGATGCACAAGGTGGGGTGAAAAGGATGAGAAGGGACTTGGCAAGGTTAGAGGAATGGTCAAATGTATGGCAGCTTAGATTCAATGCTAAGAAGTGCAGGTAATGCACCTGGGAAACAAAACCCAGGGGAAGAGTACACAATGGGGGTGAGATACTAACAACAACAAAATGAAAAGGGACCTGAGGGTGGTCATATCAGATGCCTTAAAGGTGGGCAAGCAATGTGACAGGGCAGCAAGGAGGGCTGGGGGATACTGGGATGCATAGGCATAGGGAGAGGAATCCCATCAGGAAGTTGTTATTCCTCTGTACAGACAGCTGGTGAGACCCCCATCTGGAGTACTGTGTGCAGTTCTGGAGACCCAATCTCTGCAAGGACATAGACAAGATGGAAGCTGTCCAGAGGAGGGCAACTAAAATGGTGCAGGGCCTGCACGGAAGACATATGAAGAGAGACTAAAGGAGCTTAATATGTATGCCTCGAGGAAAGGAGGGAGAGGGGGACATGATAGAAACTTTCAAGTACCTCAAGGGAATCAACAGAGTCCAAGAGGGTAGCATCTTTCAAAAAAGAGGTGTGCAAGAACAAGGGGCACAATTTGAAGATAGAGGGAGGCGGCTCCAGAGGTAATGTAAGGAAGTATTTTTTCACAGAGAGGGTTATGGATGCATGGAACAGCCTTCCGGGGAGGTTGTGGAGACAAAAACAGTAGTTGAATTCAAGCATGCATGGGACAGTCATAAAGAGCAATTCTAGGGGGTGGGGTAGAAGAAGTAGGCTGCTGGTTAACTAGGATCTGCAGCTTATCCATTAGGTAGAGAAATGGGCAGACTGGGTTGGCCAAGCGGTCCTTATCTACCATCAAATTCTATGTTTCTAATAAACTATACAGGAGTCTTTGAATTGATTTATGTGAGTTGAGTGAGGAACTTCTGTGACTTTTGTTTACATTATTTTAGAACTGAGAAGGCTAGCTGCAAGCATAGAGACACCCCCACCCCAAACAGGCTGTAACCAAAAAGCCAAATATTTTTAAAGATTTGATACAATATAGGAGGTTAGTTCCACCTGAGAAGTAAAAGTTTAAGAAGTTGTGTGCAGATATATTTAAGTTTTGGGAAATGATAATCAGAAGATTAACATTTACATTTTTCTAATTTTATATCTTATAGAAATAAGGAATAAAATGAATTCAAGATAAAAGAAAGCAAAAATTATAATATGCTTAAAATACTTGAAAAAGCTCACAGTCTGATGAAGGAACTATGAAATTCTGAGATGTTGCAGCACAAATTTAAATTGAGCAAATGTGAACAAGTTGAAAAAGAGAAAAGTAATTACGAACATACGAAATTTGCCAGCAGATAAAGGCCAGAGGTCTATCAAGTCTGCTCGAATGTGCAGCTAGCATCCCTATTCTGCAGCTGCCCTCCCTTCCACCTTTCCCTTCATTAACTCTCCCCTTGTCCTGTCCCATCCTCATTTGAAGCAGTCCACTGTTCTACTGCATACCACTTCAGCAGGTACGCATTCACCCAGCCACCACCCTCTCTGTAAAAAGTGTCTCCTCATCTCCTCCGAACCTTCCTCGCTCCAGTCTCATATGGCTCTCCCTCCCTTACTTTGAACAGCCCCTCTGTACCCGTCTTGTTTATTCCTTTCATGTATTTAAAGGTTTCAGTCATGTCACCCCTGTCTCTCCTCTCCTCCAGTGAGTACATGTTCAACTCCTTCAACCTCCTCTCATATGATAAGTCCCCAGCCCCTTGATCATATTTGTCGCTCCTGCGCTGCACCCCCTCCAGTAACTTAATTTCCCTCTTCAGATACGGACGCCAGTACTGCACGTAGTACTCCAGGTGTGGTCTAACTAATGACCTATACAGTGGCAGAATCACCTCCTCCCTCCTCGAGGATATACCCTTGCAATACAACCCAGCATTTTGTTGGCCTTTGCAGCTGCCTCTCTACATTGTGCCGAGTTGTTCATTGACCCTGTAATGAGCACACCCAGATCCTTCTCCTCCTCTGTCTGGGCTAGCTGCACTCCCCTAGCTGGTAACTCCTTCTTGGGTTCTTCATCCCAAAATGCAGCACCTTGCATGTTTTGGCATTAAAGCCCAGTTGCCAGATGTCTGACCAGGTTTCAAGCTTTGCAAGATCATCCTGCAACACCTGCCACCCCCTAGGTCATCCACCACCGCGCCTACCTTGGTATCATCAGAAAACAGACTGATCTTGCTCTTGATGTCCCATGATATGTCTGCAATGAATATCCCAAACAACACTGGTCCCAACACTGAGCCCTGTGGAACACCGCTCATCACTGCCCTTGGGTGTGAGAACTCCCCACCCACCACCACCCTCTGTTGCCTTCCCTGCAGCCAGTTTCCTACCCATCTCACCAGCTTTGCACCCGCCCCTGTGCCTACTAACTTCCTTCCCAGCCTTCCATGTAGCACTGAATCGAATGCCTTACTGAAGTCCAGATACAGGACATCCACTGCATGGCCCCTGTCCAGTTGCCTAGTTACCCAGTCATAGAACTCGACCAGGTTGGTTTGGCAGGATCTGCCATATGAAGCCATGCTGTCTGTCTGCTGTCCTGTAGTCCTTGGCCTCTAGGAGGGCCACCAGCCTCTCCTTCAGTATAGTCTCCATTAGCTACCCATTATGGATGTGAGGCTCACTGGTCTGTAGTTTCCCAGTTCATCCTTGGGGCCACTCTTGTGGAGGGCACCACATGAGCCATCCTCCAGTCCTGAGGTACACACCCCAAATGTAGTGAGGCATTAAATAGGTCTGCCAAAGGTCCTGCAAGGACCTCTGCCAGTTCCTTCAGTACCCTGAGGTGGATGCCATCTGGGCCTGGCGCCTTGTCCACCCTCAGTGCCTTCAAACCCTCTCGAACTCTGCTCTCCATGATTTCCCATCTGTCACCACTTCCCACCCTGCTTCTGCCATTTCTCCCACCTTGGGTGTCACCCCTCTTCTCTTTAGTAAATATCTAGCAGAAGTACTCATTTAGTGCCTCCGCTTATCGCACCCTGCATCCACCCAACCCCTCTCCTTCCTAATCCTTACTATATGGTCCTTACAGCTCCTTTTCTCCCTGATGTACTTAAAGTCCTTCTCCCCTTCTTAATGCCTTGTGCCAGCCTGAGTTCTGTAGATGCTTTGGCTCCCCTTACCCCTTGTCACCTCCTTCGATTCTGTCAAGTACTCCTCCCTGTCCTCCCCTTCCTGTTTTCTTGTACTTCCTAAAGGCAGCTCTTTTCTTCCTTACCTTTTCCATGACCTCCTTGCTCAACCAGATCAGTTTCTTAGCCCTAGCCTTCTTGCTCTGGGCTTTGCAGCAGTTTTTGTCCTCCACTATCCAGCTTTATGAGCTCCCACCTCTGGTTAGTGTCCATACTAGATTGAATTCTGGCCAGGTACCCTTTACCACTTCCCCATCCTCCCAAAGTCGGCCCTCCTGAAGTCCAGCACTATTGTGCTAGATTCCCCCTTCCTTGCCCATATCCAATGTGAGCCATACTGAGTGGTGGTCACTCCCTGACAGTGGTTCCTCCACTGTAAGTTCTCTACAAAGTCCCCATTTGTCAGCACAAGGTCAAGGTATTCCTAATCTGGTTGGTTCACTGACCATTTGCAGCAGGAGGCTGTCCTGGAAGGCATCCAGCAGTACCTGCTCCCTTCTGTTTCCTGGTTGGTGGGGTGCTCCAGTCCACTCCTGGCATGTTAAAGTCCCCACAATCACCACACTACCTTCTTGCAGGTCCTCCTGATCTGTCCCGCTAGTTCCTGTCTAACTCCTCCGTCTGAGATGGTGGCCTGTACACCATTCCCATTCTAAGAATCATTCTTGGAATCCTGATTTGCATCCAAAGTGACTCCATCTACCCTCCTCCCTTCCTCCTTACACACTTCAGTCCTTCCTTCACATATAGTGCCACCCCTCCTTTCACAATCACCCTGTCCCTACTGAAATAACCTGTACCTTGGTACAGACAGTCCCAATCATTGTATTGGGTGGCCCATGTTTCCGTGATGGCTGCAATGTCCACCTCTCCCTCTGCCATGAGAACCTGTAACTCTGTAGTTTTCCTCCCAAGGCTCCTAGCATTAAGGGTAACCACCTTCCACCCTTCCCCCCCATCCCTGCCCTCCTTTCCTAGCATCACCAACAGTACTTGCCATTTGTCCTTTGTCACTGTTATGGGGGTAAGCTCATATGGTTTCTTAACCTGTGGTCTCTGCATATCTCTTCCCCAACTGCCACCCCCACTCCTACTTTAAATTCCCAACTTCCTCTATGTACTCCTCCATCCTCTGTTTCAACACTTTCTTTCCCTCTCACTCAAGTGTAGTCTCTCCTTAGCATAGAGACTGTTGTCCTCCCAGGCCCTCCCCACCCCCCCAACAGCCCATACCCCTTAGCACAACACCAGGTTCTTAGCCATCCATTAAATTCCTCTATTCTCAGCTTTCTTGTTGTGCTTGCCTTTGGCACTGGAAGTATCTCTGAAAAGTTACTGATCTTCCTGCCCCCTCACATAATGTGCTAGTTCCTCAAACCTAGCCAGGTCATTTGTCCCAAGATGTATAATTAAATGATGCTTGTCCCTACCCTTTTAGCATATTTCAGAACAGACTGTCCCACCCTTTCCGCTGTCATTCTGGCATGGCCTCACCCAAATACGACTATGCCTCTCCCCTTGCTCCACCTAACTCCTCTAGTATTGAGTCCCCCAGCACTAGATTCCACCCCTCTTACTCCTGCTTGCTTCCATTCATATCCTCTCTCATTTCCAGCTCCTCTTCTTCCTCCTGCACATTATTTCCGCCTTTTACCCTGTTTTAATTCTCCCAGCAGAACTTCCTCCGCTCCAGTTTGGTCCAGGCATTTATCAATTACTCCTCTAATTTCATCATTTCCTCCTCCACCTTCTTCCTCTCTAGCAGTGCACAACTGTTTTCTGAAGACCCTTCACAAATGCCCTCCCTCTCTCTTCATAGTAACCTGTTCTCTCCTTTCCACTCCATGACTCTTGCCACTTCTTCGCCTCCCCTCACAAGTCCCTATCTCCTCCTTCCATTTGTCTTTTGTCTCCTGACCTGGTTTCCCCGGCAATTGTTCTTCCTGGCCTGGGCCCCTTTGTCTCTGCTTCCTTCTTCTGACCCTCTCCTCACCACTGTTGGCTTAAATATCTCCCCTTCTTCCTCCCTCCAGTATTGGGCTAAACCCACCCCAATCTGCCTTGCCTGTCTTAGTTCCTCCTGCAGACCCTCAATCTCCTTTCTAAGTTTTTCTATGTGGTTGCACACTAAACATCCTCCCACACTCCAGGCAATTTTAGAAAGATTGGTGCACCACAGTTGTTGCAGCCTACCACCCTACCAATTGCTGTCAAGAAATAAACTATACAGGAGTCTTTAAATTGATTTATGTGGGTTGAGTGAGGAACCTCTGTGACTACAATTTGAACTTTCCATATATTCCACTCATCACTCTTACATTACTTCTCCTGATTTCAGAATTGAAATATAGAAATTACAAAGGAAAAGGAACCTGGGAGACATATAATGAATGCATCCTCTATGGAGGCATCTGCAGTGGAGACCAAGGATGATGCTGGGAACTCCACAAAGGAGACCCACAGGAGGGTGGCATGGGACCCCACAGGGGTAGGAAATAACTCCTAGTGGAGGACTTGGTTGTTAAGGGGTAGAACTAGGGAAGGAGGGAGATGGAGGTAAAGTGCCTACTAGGTTTGGAGGAACAGGTAGGAGATCCTCAGGATCATAGGAGCAGCAGCATGGAAGAGGGAGCTGGACATCATTGTTCACCTAAGGACAAATTATCTGGGTGGGAATGGATTGGAGCAGTACAGGAGGAGTTTGTGGAATTGGGGAGGGTCTTAGACAAGTTGCACACATAGTAACCTTCTTGAAGGTGTTGCCTGTCTATGGCATGGGTGAGGTTCGGGTTCTCCACACCATGGGATTCAATGAATGGTTGATAAACTGGTGCAGAGCTCAGGGTTTTGTCTTCATTGTGACTGGGGTCCACTTGGAGTGATACAGGCCTATACTGGCACAAAGACCTGCATCTGTCCAGGAGGGAACCAGGATCCTAGGTGATAGGTTTAAATGCTTCATTGGCAAGCATTTAAACTAGCCAAGGGGGCATTGAGAAGTAGCAGGAAAATTCCAGCCCCCTCACAAAACAGGGTAGTTAGTGAGGTAAACCCAAGGTAGAGAAGTCAATAGGAACAGGACAGGGGTAAATGGAGAAACAGGCAAAGGCAGTAAGACAGGGATGAGGCTAAAAGAGGTAAGGCCATCAAAATATGGAGGGTGATGAGTACCAGTGCCCATAGTCTGGGTAACAAGCTCCTTGAGCTAGTGGCCTTGATGGAAGAGGATGCCTGGATATTGTGGTAGTCACAGAAACATGGTACACAAAGAACCATGACTGGGATTTCAACATACCAGGGTAGGTAATGCACAGGAGGGACAGGGAGGGTAAAAGAGGAGGAGGAGTAGCTCCCTACATAAGGAAGGGATAAAAGCAATGGAACTAAAGGATAAACAGGGAGGGCAGGAGGCACTGTGGGTCACCCTGGAGACAGTAAATGGCACCACAATCTGCACAGGGGTTGTATACAGACCCCTATCTCAGGGGTGAGGAAATGGACAAGGAAATGATAGAAGGCACCCTCAGAATGGCAGAAAAATGGGAGATATTGTTGATGGAGGACTTGAATATGCCAGATGTTAACTGGAGAACCTTTTCTGCAGTCATTTCCAAGAGCAGGATCATTCTTGATGCCCTACAGGGGCATGCCTCAGACAGCTAGTGTTGGAACCCATTCAGGAGGGAGGACTCTTAGACCTGATACTCTCAAACAAGGATGGAGAGATGATCTCAGATTTAGAAGTGGGTAGCCATCTGGGAACAAGCGCCACCAAACAATGTGAATTATGAGAAACACAGCTGTAGAGTCAAGCCATACAAAAGTGAGGGTACTGAACTTTAGGAGGGCTGACTTTAGCAAAATGAGAGAGTTCCAGAAAACCACTAGCAAATGGGGAAGAAGGAAGGGTGGAGAAACAATGGGAAAAGTCAAAACTGCCATCCACAGAGGCAACACGCCTTTGCGTGAAGCAAATAAACAAATCAAAACAAAGGAAAAAACACTGTGGTTCTCAAAAGAGGTGGCAGGAGAAGGTTGGGAGAAAAGATAGCATTCAGGAAGTATGAAGAAACACAGAAGGAGCAGGATAGAGAACTGTACCAGTTAAAGCAGAAGAAAGAGGATAAAATGCAGTCAGAACAGCAAAGGCCCAAACCAAGGAAAAGACAACCAACTCCAGTAAAGAAGGGGATAAAACCTTTATAGGTACATTAGGGAGCAAAGAAAAGACTAAGGGAGGGATGGTGAGGCTTAATAAAGGGGTGAGGGGTGGACAGAGGTGACAGTGAAAAAGCAGGGATACTGAATGAATACATCTGCACAGTATTCGCAAAAGAAGAGGAGGAGGTACCTAAACAAATCAATAGAAGCACTCTAGATGGGGGGTCGATACCAGTCCATTCACAAAACGAAGGGTCCTGAAAGAACATAAAAAACTGAACATGGACAAAGCAGTGGTACCTGATGAGATTTACCCAGAATTCTAAAAGAACTAGGAAGAAATAGTGACACCACTGACTACCCTTTTTAACAAATCAGGGTTCTGGTCAGTAACATCGCAGAATAAAAAATAAAGTGGCAAAACAGCGCCACAATCAATATTGACAGCAGAAAATGTAGCATGCCAGAACAATGCAGGCCACGTGACACGCAGGTAGCAAAAATGCCCACCGCATGGAGGCACTGCACTGGACCACACAGCAGGCATCCATGCACAGGAACAGCACAGGGTGCAGGAAAATGGAACAGGGCAGGTGCAACAACCACTGGGGGAAGTAGGCCACTGGACACCTACCATGGTAATCTAATGGCACAGGTGCCCACATGGTGGGTACCCCACCAGAATGCTGAGTGATGGAGAGCGTGCACGGGGGTAACCACTGGAGGACAGGTGGACCGTGGCCATCATCATGGATGTACATGTATACTGCAAGGGCCCAGGAGCTCAAGCCAGCATGTCCCCAGCAACACACACAATACACCGGACAGGGAAGATGGCATGCTGGTTGTGCTCCTGGCCCCTGTGGTTCCAGTGCAGAGCCTCCATATGATGAATAGTGTTTGCTACTTGGTAGGCAAGCAATGTGAGAAACTTGGAAGTACCTCAAGGCAATCAACAGATTCCAAGAGGGTAGCATCTTTCAGAAAAGAGATGTGCAAGAACAAGTGGGCACAATTTGAAGATAGGAGGGTATGGCTCAGGGCAACATGAGAGTATTTTTTCATGGAGGGGTGGTGGATGCATGGAATGGCCTTCCTGAGGAGGTCATGGGGTCAAAAACAGTGTGGAATTCAAGAATGCATGGGATAAAGATAAGGCAATTCTAGTAGGGGTAGGAGTAAGTAGGCTGTTGGTTAACTATGATCTGCAGCTTATCCAATAGGTAGGAAATGAGAAGACTGGGGGGCAAGTGGTCCTTGTCTGCCATCAAAGTCAATATTTCTATGTTTCTTTGTCATTTGTGAACTGCAATGGTGGATGACTCTGGAGCACCTTCTCTGTGGAGTCCCAGTCCAGGTTTCCATTCCTTGCTTAATTCTCACACGGATGCCTCCTCCCAAGGTTGTGGAACCCATCTAAATGTGGTTCAAACACAGGGGTCTTGGACAACTCAGGAAGCTCACTTACATATCAGCATTATAGAAATGAGAGCAGTTCTGTATGCTCTACAAGCTTTGTGACCCTCCTTCTCCTGTCACCAGGTTCAAACTGACAGTTCTGCGATAGTTCACTACCTAAACAAACAAGTGGGCACCCATTCATATCTGCCATGTAGGGAAGTCATGCAAATGTGGTACTGGGCAATCCAAAAGGAGATACACCTGTCTCAGGCATCAGCAGTACTCTGGCAGATGTGCTTAGCAGATCCAAAACTCAAAAACACCAATGGGAGATCGTCCAAGAAGTTCTGGAGGATGTCTTTCTCCTCTGGGGTCAACCAGATGTGGACTTGTTAGCCTCTCCATGAAATGCCAAACTGCCTTGCTACTGTTCACAGAGCCAGGTCCTGGGACCTTATGGCTGGACCCTTTGTCTCATTCCTGGACAGGAGGATTTATTTACACAATCCTCCTTCCTTCCTTCTCATTCAGAGGTTCTACTCAAACTACTCTGGGACAAAGCATCCATGATCTCTCATAGTGCCTCTGTGGCCAAGACATGTCTGGTTCCCACTATTGCAGCAATTGGCTGTCCAGGATCTTCATCTGCTCCCAATTTACTTGCTTTTCTGACTCAGGCCAGAGAACTCTACTTCATCCCAGCCTCCATTTCTTAAATGTTCATTCCTGGTTCCTGAGGATGCAGTTCTATGGGTGGCCCATAAACCTTCTACCCATTCCTCCTGTTCCATGAAATGGAAGAGGTTTTCCTGTGGTCAAAGAATCACGATCTGGACCCATACTCCTGTCCGACTCATTGAGTGCTAGACTATTTACTGTCCATTTCGGAGGGTGGCCTCAAATACTCTTCTGTGGTAGTTAATTTATTGGCAATCTCTGCCTTCCATAGTTTTGTGGATGACAAACCTCTGACTCAGCTTCAGATCTTGAAGACCTTTTAAAGGTATTCTTCATATTCATCCCTAGTTGAGGACCTAGTCCCCTGGGGACTTGAATTTTGTGCTGAAAACATAAGTTAAAACCTTTTGAACTTGCAGCCTCTTGTGAGCTGCATTATCTCTCCTGAAAAACTATTTTTAATTGCTATTACATTGGGTAGTTGTATTTCAGAGTTACATGCACTAATGCAAGGAACTCTACCTAAATTTTCATAAAGATAGGGTCTCTTTATGTACTAATCCTAAATTTTTGCCCAAAATAGTGTCTGAATTTATACTGAATCAAGCCATACACTTACAATGTATTATTCAGAGCCAGCTAATCCAGGAGAATCCCTGCTCCATGCTTTGGATGTACATAGAATGTTAAGATATTATCTCCTTCATACTAAACCTGTGTGCAAATCAGAGCAGCATTTTGTTTCTTTTGCCGCTGGAAAAAAGAGTTACTGTCTCCAAGCAGTGCTTGTCCACTTGGTTGGCCAACTGCATTACTTTGTGTTATAATACATACAAGAAACCATTCCTGGGTGTGATAAAGTCTCACTCCATGAGGGGTATGGCTGCCTCCAGAGGCGTTTCAGCCATTGATATCTGCTACTTGGTCCACTGTTCATACCTTCATTAAGCATTATTGCTTGGACATAGTGTACAAAAAGAACCAACTCTGGCTGGGCTGTTCTTCAGGGACTATTGTCCTAAACACATATCATTTATTGCCTCACCCCACTTGTCTCCAATGGCTGGGACTCATTCCTATATGTAATGACCTGCTGCAAGAGGTTTTCTCGATGAAAACTGTACAGTTGCATAAGAACTTACCATAACAGTAGATATTCAAAGATTCTCTTGCAGCAGGTCATGCTGCCACTCCCTCCATTCCCTTTACTTCCTGTTTCAGGAGGAACATGCTCCTGCTCGTTCCAAAATATTATTTGTAAGGGCTCCTGTTTCTCCTGAGTTCCTCTCTGGTGACCTGATAACCATATTATCATTTATACTCACAAAAATGTTTTATAGGTGGCACCTCATCACTGTCCACTTCAGATAAGAAATCCACCAAGATGTAGTAGGATAAAAGCCTTTTATTCCACAATAGGCTGGGATCAGCCAGCAAACAAGATACACACCCCTCCCACAGTGCCCTGTGTATCTTGTTTGCTGGCTGACCTGCCTATTTTTGAATAAAAGGTTTTTTATCCTACTACATCTTGTGGATTTCTTATCTGAAGGGACAATGATGAGGTGCCGACCTATAAAATATTTTGTGAGTATCATTGAATTTGGTTTGGGCCCGTTATTGGCATTTGTAGCTGCCTGCTTTGTCTTGTGGTATATTATCATTTATGGTCGCGGAGGTGGAAAGAACTGAGGAGTATCTGGGACCACCCACTTTCATACCTATCAGGACGCAACACGTGGTATTGTCGGGGAGGTCCCGGTGGGCACCATTGGTCAGTGGTCCGGGCCATCCTGGGCCATTTCTGTAGCTTTGGTAACTAGAATCATACTAAAATGCCAGCAGAATAGGCCTAACAATCTTTCATGTCTGCTCGCTTGGTCAGCCCTCACCCTGGGAGCTAACCTTGCTGCCTCCTCGCCTCTCTCTGGCTTCTCCCTTCCCAGTTCCAGATATTCTTGCTGCACTGGATTTTGCTTCCAGAACCCTTCCCTGTATCTGTTCCACCCCTCTTGAACCTGTTCACTGTCTCTTCCTCCACCAGCCCCTGGGCAGTGCATTCCATGGCTCCACCACCCTCTCAGTGAAGTAGCACCTCCTCCTTTCTCCCTGAATCTCCCTTTCAGCTTCCACCCATGCCTTCTAGTTGCCCCCTTCCTTCAAAGCACCCTGACTGCTCCTCCCCTATTTACCCTCTTCATGTACCTGAAGACCTCTATCATGTCCCCCGGTCCCTTCTCTCTTCCAATGTGTACATATTTAGCTCTTGAGCCTCTCCCCATAGGTCCTGTCCCCAAGCCCCAAATCATTTGTTGCCCTCCTGGACCCTCTCCAAGAGTTCAGTGTCCTCTTAAGTGTGGCCTCCAAAACTGCATGCAGTACCGAGGTGTGGCCTCACCAAGCAGTTATACAGAGGGAGTATCACTTCCTCCTTCTGGAGGTGATCCCCTAGCGATGCATCTCAGCATCCTGTTGACCTTGTCCGCTGCCCCTACAAGTCTCTGGAGTTGTTCATCTTGACATCCACCACCACCCCAGGTCCCTCTCAGCCATCGAGACTTGTAGCATTTCTCCTCCCAGGATGTACACTTGGCCCGGGTTTCTGGCCCCAGGTGCAGTACCTTGCATTTCCTGCATTGAACCTCAGCTTGCACTTTCTAGACCATCTTTCTGAGCCTCCAGGTCCCCTGTAGGCCACCCTCCCTCCTCCCCATCCACTGCTGACCCCAGTTTTGAATCATCCCCAAAGAGACTCATCTCACTCCTGATACCTGTTCTTGCGTCAGAGACATAGGTGTTGAACAGGAGGCTCAAGGACTGATCCCTGTGGGATCCCACTACACGACCCTCCTTGGGGATGAGACTATCCACCAACCACGTTCTCTGGGTCTGGTCCTGGAGCCAATTGTATATCCATTTGATCATCTGGTTCCCCACCCCATTTCTCCCAGCTTATCCAACATGCCCCCATGAGGAACAGAGTCAAATGCCTTGCTGAAGTCTAGAAAGAGGATGTCCACTGGTCTACCCACATCCGAGGCACTCACACCGAGTCATAGGAACTCCACAAGGTTTGTCTGACACGATTTCCCTGGGATGAATCCATGCTGTCTATTGTCCAGGCACCCTGACTTTCCAGGTCCCCCAGCCCTCCTTGACAATGCCCTCCATCACCTTGCCCACCACCGATGTCAGGCTGATGGGCCTGTAGTTCCCTGCCACCTCCTTGATCCCCTTGTGGATAGGCACTATATGTGCCACCTTCCAGTCCTGGGGCACCCACCCTGTCCTCAGAGAATCAAATCAAATCAAATGTATTTATAAAGTGCCTTTCAAATTACCAGGGTGCTGCACATAACAATAAAACAGCTGTAGTGCATCATTACAAACATTATAAATAGTATCAAATACAATCCAATAATGCTTTGGTCCAAAGGAAGGGTTTTAAGGCCTGTTTAAAACCCACCATCATTGCACTCTCACATATCTGATGGGGTCGAGAATTCCAAAGGTAGGGGCTGCATGCACGAATGCACGGGCCTCAGAGGATTTTAAGTAAACCCTTGGAACCCTAGCAACCCCTTGTCAGTCAAGCTGAGTGATCACCCAGGGTAGTAAGGAACCAGGAGCACTTTCAGGTAGTCCAGACCCAGAAGGGTGAACTCCCGGGGGTGCTTCCTGGTGGACTCAGAAGGGTCGGTGAGGCATGTGGTGCCCTGTTATGGTACCTCCATTTTTTCTGCACTCGTGCGGTGGGGTGAGCAGATATATTTGGCACCAAGGGGGCAAGTATAGCAGAGTATTGTCCATGATCGGGTCACTGGCTATGGAGCAAAGGTGCATCGAGCTGCAGGGTGGTCCATTTTCAGAATCTGCCATGTGGTATGGCATCTGACATCATCATCATGCAGCCCACTGGAGAACACAAGGCATTTGTGGGGAATAAGCCTGTTAGGCCCGGATCATGAAAAGAGGTGTCGGAAAAGGCTCCTACAGAGCAGGTTCAGTGAGGAATTAAAGGGACACATTTAAATAAAAAAGGAAGGGGAAAGAAAGAGGGAATCCTTGGACATCCTTATCCCCTGAATATTACATACTGAGCTGAAGGCCCACAAGGATGACCTGATGGGCTAGCAAGGATCTCTCTTGCAAGCTTTGCTAGGTATGCTTCAGAGTGTTGCACTTGAAGTTTCACAAAGAAATAGTAAATAAATAAAATGGTTTTGGGGCCAAGGGGGTAGGGATACAGGAAATACATGCCCAAAAAGCCGACAGGGAGTACTGGTTTATTCACCACCTGTCATATCCAGAAGGCACTTCTGTGAATGACAGCATTCCTGATGAGCACAGTGCGGTGTCATATGCATCCCTAGACTCGGCTGTGAGGCTCATCAGGACATTGAGGGGGCATGGTTGGCAAAATGGATATTGAATCTGCATTCCACCTGCTGCCAGTCTGACCAGAGACTGGGACCTGATGGGCTTCCAGTTTGATGGCAGTTTTACTTGATAAGGCCATGCTCATGGGGAGCTCGGTAGCTTGCTCTACAGTTGAGGCTTTAGTACATCGGTCCAGTGGGTATTTACAGACAGGTATGGGCACAACCAGGTAGTACACTATCTGGACAACTTCTTGCTCATAGAAGAATCTAAGGGGAGGTGCAGGGAATGTTGAGGGACTTCCGGACTTTGTGCAATGCTATGGGTATTCCACTGGCAGAGGTGAAGACTGAGGGCCCGCCAAAGTGATGGAGTTTTTAGGAACTGAATTGGATACAGTGGGGAGTGTTTTCACCTCATGAACAGATGTATTGTCACGGACAAATCGTCAGGACAATCTGTAGCATACTACTGGTCATGAGGACTTAATGGTGCCTGACAATTTGTCGATATTTAATGTGGTCGCGACCAAAAAGGGCGAATTGAATTTGTCGAGAAATGGACAAATAGTCGCCCACACTTCTGTAAATAAATAAAAATCACACCATTAGAGTCAGCATAAACATTTGAAAGTATCAGTATTCTGGCTGTTTGAAAGGAAACAATTTTCACACAAATCCGCCTCCACTGACACTTTTTTTAATCCTCAAGCATGCCCAAAGTCCACCTCCTACTGACAAGAACTTTTTTTAATTCTCAAGCACAGCCTCACACTGCACTGCTAACCAGGGCTGCTAATCATGTCCCTCAAATCTGGCCACACCACTAAGCACATGCCTCATCTCTTCTTGAGTCTGAGTTTTTCAAATGGGACAGGGCCTAACCAAATATGTCACATGTACCACATAAATTTATCACCACGCTGAACTCACTTTTCATTTTAAAAGCACTATTGTGGTAGGTTGAATACATGAACAAACAGTAACCTGCCTCTGATCCACTCCTACTATTCGGGGCTGTCTACTCCATCAGTATCCAGCAGTCACTTCAAGACAGCATGCAATAGCAGGGAAAATATCAGGGACAGGGACAGGAGCAGCAATAGGCTGTGTATGTGCCATGTGCAGGGCTTTGAACAGAGAAAAGGCTGAGCCAAGTAGGAAAGGTGAATGCAAGGTAGCTGTCAATATTTTAATTTATTATGAAGGGAGGTTGGGGATAACTCAGTCAGTCTGGGTCTGTAGGTTGGGTCCATCTGATAACTAAACTTGTTTTGGAGCTGGGGGTTCAAGCTGGCATGTGAAACTGGCCACAAAGGAAGTGAAGGTTTTCATCATGGATAATTCAAAAATATATCCTGAAATGTCTGCAGCCTAAAATCCATTGACGGAATGTCTTTTTCAACATACAGACTTGCGCTCTTAACCGCACCTATTAACACCGTGATGTTTTGTCCATATGCCATTTTCACCTGCCTCAAACCAAAGTGCTAAAACTGAAGGAGCTCCTCATCCAAGTAGTAGGAAGGAGAAGGGTGCCATTGGTGGTGGTTCAACAACTGCTCTGCCATCTCAATTCACCTATATGGTGATCGGCTCAGGCAGAGTTTTCACATGGTGCTTAGGCTGGGCCACAAGCAAAGCAAAACATTCACACCACTAGGTGGACATCACAAAGAGGTCCAGGAGGACCTTTTGGTATGGAGGGATTTTTTGAGGACTACAATGGGGTGACTGTTGGGTAGGAGGACTGGTAGACAGTGAAGCTCTGCAGTTGTTCACGGATGTGTCAGGTGCTTTTGGTTTTGGGGCATACTATGGAGGTAGGTGAATAGTGGAACCCTGGCTGGCTAGGTGGAAAGTCAGGGGCTTGCAGAAGGACATTGCATTCCTTGTGCTTTTCCCCATTTGGGTGGCCCTGGTGGTTTGGATGATGGAGATGAGGAACAAAAAGGCTGTATTCTGGTGTGACAATAAATGGGTGGTGGAGGTCATTAACAGGAAGACAGGATCATCCGAGATGGTGCCTAGGGTTGTCAGACAGCTAGTAACGCTAGGACTGCACTTTAACTTGACATTTAGAGCTAAGCATGTGGAGGGGTGAAGAATGAGATCGCTGACAGCCTTTCACGCTTGCAGTTGGGCAGGTTCAGGAGGCTGGTCCCTCAGGGAGAAAGGGGAAACATCAGTACCAGAACACCTTGGGAATTGGGTGCCAAGAGCCCAAATGTTATACTGGAGCTCCTGGTTGGCTAACACTCGTAAGGCCTATGAAGGGGCATGGGAAGCCTTCAAAGGGTCTTGGGTGCAGCAGGACATGGTGGTAAGTTTACCGCCATGGAAGAACAGGTAATGAAATTTATGGTAGACAGGTGGGAGAGGGGTTTGGCTCATTCGACCATGGCAGTACAGTTAGCTGGCATAGGTTAGGCCTGTGTTACCAGGGCTTGCCAGGGCCTAATAACAGTGAAAAGGTATGGTGCATGCTCCTGGTTGGCAGAAGGGCAGGGCCCTCAAACAGACATGCGCAGACCCACAGCATACAACATTCTAGTGGTGGTCATGGTATGTTGGGGCCATATGTGACTCGGCATCTGAGACCCGCCTCTTCAGGTGGTTTTCACATTACTGTACATGGGGACCTTTATGGTAGGCGGGTGGTGGCAAAAAACAAGGGTGACATCAAAGGGGCTGCAGAGAGAGGACATCTAGTTCAGCAAGAATGGCCTATACATTTGGTTGCAATGATCAAAAATAGACCAGATGGGATGGGGACTCAGGTGCAGATACAGCATTGGGGGAAAGGGCAGGTATGCACAGTCAAAGCCATGGAGAAGTACAGGAGCATCCGGCCATCAGGCATGGGTCCTGGTTTCCAACATGGGAATGGGAGACTGGTAACCTGCTACCAGGTGGGTGGGCTACTGAAGAGAGCATTGGCTTTTAGGGACACGACCTGGCACATTTTGCCACACACTCTTTTAGAATTGAGTGGATCTAGCACTAGCGTGGGAAGGGGGATCTGTGGAGGATATAAAGGAATTGGGTAGATGGCGATCTGACAGTTATAAGTGCTATATCAGACCCTGAAATTACGTTTGTGTGTTTTTCTCTATCAGCAGGTGAAAGGAAGCAACAGATTATATGGATCCTGGGACATTCCTATGTCTACTGGGCAGAGAAACATACAGCAACTGGCCAGGGGAGAAGGAATTTATGAAAGGACTCAGAAGCCCACTGATACATTGGAAAGGGGTCCGAGAATACACTGGTCTCAATCGCTACTCATTCTGGAGGAACTTAAATTGCTTTGGGGCATGCTGAATATATTAGTTATTCACCTTGGAGGCAGTGATTTGCTAAAGACGCCATGGCGGGTGCTATTGAGAGCTATAATGGATGACTTATGGACCATAAAAGGTTGGTGGCCCAGGGTAGAGAGTGTGTGTAATATAATATTGAGATGGGTGTGGCATCAGGCTACCAATATTGGGGCAATTGAGAAAGCCCCAAAACAGCTGAACAGGAGAGTGGCAGCATTTCTGAAGGAGATGGAGGAGCTAGCATTTCACACCAGGCCATTAACTTTGTTAAGCCACATCTTTATGGGGGATAGGGTACATCTGTCTGAGAGAGGTTTGGCAGTATTTTTACTGGATTTGGGGCAACTGGCTGTGACAAGGCACTAGGAAGACTGGGTCCCCAGGGGGAGCCCCACCATCCAATGCAAGTTGGAGGTGGGGGCTAGTGGAAAGGGAATTAGGGATAGGAGGGAGGGACCTTGAGAAAAAGGAGGAACAGACAGGGCTGTGGGGAAGGGGAGGTGCACAGGCCAGGGGTAGGCTTCTGGAGATGATTGGGGAGGAGGGGTAGATAGAAGGACTAGGTGTTGGGTCTATGGCATCCAGACATAGCTAAATTACAGGTAGGAAGATTGGTGTTTGGTGGTGGTGATGGTGGTGGTGGGGGTTGGATGATGCATCTGTACCCCGAGAGAAGAAGGAGTTAAACAGTGAATTCAATGCAAGATTGAATTGTGAATAATGGAACAATTTAAATAAACTTTTGTTAGAAATATGATTGATTTATACAGATGTACGCTTAGAAACAACTGCACAAAAGCTATTCGGCTATCTAAGGCCCAGTATTTCAAGGCCCAACTTACCTCTCTCCAAGCCTCCCTGGCACCTTTCTGGAAGGTGATAAACTTTCTTATCAGCCCACGCTCCAAGCTAGCTAGCCCAGCCTAAACATTGACGGCAAAATAGACTCCGATCTTGCCATAGTCTCTGAACTCTTCAACTCCTTCTTCATCTCCTGCACCAAGCCCGACATCCCCCCACCCTCCCACATAAACCCCCCTCCCTCACACCACAGCTTCCACTTTCCCCATTCACACCTCAGAAGTTTACACTTCCCTCACCTCCCTAAACCTGTCAAAATCCAGCCCTGATGGCCTGCATCCCAGCCTGCTCCGCATCTCCATAGCAGCCATAGTCCAAACCTATAACCCACATACTAAATCTCTCAATTGACACAGCCACTGTACCCACCACCTGGAAACTTGCCAAAATCATGCCGCTCCCATAAAGGTGGTGACCCATCCCTCCCAGGAAATTACAGACCCATCTCTCTCTCCCCTCCTGGCCAAACTCCAAGAATCCCTCATGCTATCAAAACTGTCACCTTTCCTCTCCTCAAACAGCTCCCTCTCCCTTTTCAATCAGGGTTCAGAAAATCCCATTCCACCACCACAGCCTTACTACAAGTTATAGACTCCATTTTCTCCGCCATGGATGCAGGGCAAACCACAACCGCCATCTTCCCGACCTGGCCAAAGCTTTTGATTCGGTCTCCCACCCTCTATTACTAGGCAAATTGAGCTTCTTTGGCCTTGCTAAACAGGCCATAAACTGGTTCCATTCCTATCTCCAAAACAGGTTGCAACAAGTACAAGTCAAAGACACCATCTCCAACCCCTACCCATCCCTCATGGGTGTCCCCAAGGCTCCATCCTTGGTCCCATTCTTTTCTCCTTTTCATAAATGACCTCCCTCAGCCTGTCTTACCTCAAACGTGCATCTATACATGGATGACACCATTATCTATGCCTCAGACCCCTCCCACGCCAGCGTCCAACCAAACCTCCAAAGCAATTTCAACCGAGTACAAGCCTGGCTCCATAAAAATCAGCTAAAACTTAATGCAAAAAAAACATCTCCATGGTTTTCGCACAAGACAAAAACCGCCTCCATGCCTGCCCCCCAATCTCTACACTGCATGAAATTCCACTAGAGTCAGTACCCACCTTCAAGTACCTGGGAGTCTGGCTGGACACAAACCTAAACTTCTCCACCCATGTTGACGCTGTCTGTATCAAACTCTGGCCCAAACTTGCCATCCTCTACTGCCACAAAGACAGCCTCCCTCCCAACTCGGAGCGAACTCATAAGTAAAACCATACTACCAATACTGGACTATGCTGACGCTATTTATGGCACAGCTCCTTCCTCCTCCCTTGCAAAACTCAACATCCTGCTAAACTCCTTCATGCTTCACAACCACATCCCCCACTCATTCATCACTGCAAACTGTTCACAACTCTATCCCTAATGCCCCTTTCACATAGGAGGACCACCCACAGCGCCTCAGTCATAGCGAATATTGGCTTTCGCACCTTCCCTCTACCTAGCCTCCCGCCTCTCAGCCAACCCTCTGGCTACCCTTCGCCACAGACATGCACGCACTTTCCACCTCCCACACCCCTGACAGCCTCAGGGCAAGCAGCCTTTCCTGCCAGCTCCTCTCCTCTGGAACAACCTTCCTCCAACCTTCACCTGGCCCTCCATATCAACCTTCAAACAGCTCCTTAGGCTTCTTCCTCCACCTCCCTGCCACAGCTGTACACCCAAGCCCCTCACACAGTCCTAGCACTACTCTAAATAGACTCACCAGAAATTAACTATAAACTCCCACACACACTCATACTCTCAAGTGTCCCTGATTTTCAGGGACATCCCTGATTTTGCCTCAAAATTTTACTCTGTCCCTCCTAAAATTTGTGTTTTTGTGGCTAAACAGTGGGGACTGTAAGCACAAAACAAAGTCAACATTAAAGCTGCAGACTTGTTCTTCTTTAGAAAATGCATTTTGCACTAAGTCCCATATTCTACCAGCTTTCTGGGTGGATATCTCTAATTTTTAAGATGTGTCCCTGATTTTGGTCCTTTGTCCCTGATTTTTTTAAGCCTTGTCCCTGATTTAGAGGCAGGAGGTTGAAAGATATGCACACACTCTTACTAATTTTCACCCTCCCTCCCCGAATTCTAAATTTTATCACTAATTTCAACTACTGTAAATATGTAAAGACACGAACTGAAATTGAAGGGCACAAATGGTCTAGAAATGAAATGAAGAAACTTTTCATTCCTGCTGTTCTCCCTAAAGTGTAACCTCTCCACCTAACCCCAAGTAAATGTACCAAAATGTATTTTTAGCCTGTTACTTGAAAATCACTGTATTTGTATTTCCTGTCTACCACATTGTACTACATGTACCTGGGTTTGCGCCTGAAACGAGCCTCGCTCAGCTTGCCTTTCCGGTCACCAATTTTAAATAAATAAATAAAATAAATAGATGTACAGAATGTTTCTATAGTGGTGTAAATAAAATCAGATTGCCTTCATGCATCCATTTCTTTGGTCTGGACATTCATATAATTTCAGAAGGGGGTGATCATAGGACAAGTAGGGTTGCCAATTAAAGGCATCCTGAATTGTCTGACTGCAGCCAGATGAAATTAAAGAAGCTAAGGGACTTGGGGGGAGGGGGATGAGGTGGGGGAGGGAATGACAAAGGAACAGACAGGGCTAGAAAGGGGAGGAGCTAGTGAGGTTACAAGGATTGACAGGTGGAATAAGGGGAGGGCCAGGTGAGGTCATGATGGACTGGTGCAAGGAAAGGATGCATATGCATAAGGGCACCAGATTGGCCCAGGGGTGTGGCTTGGAGGGGTCCTTGCAAAAGGTCCTTAAGGGTTTTATAAACCCAGGTTGAGGGTGCTCACCAGGACCAAAATAAGACAACCTGGGGCCCTAGGCCAAGAGAAATCTTGCACCTCTTGCTTATTGCATATCAGTTACTGAAAATGAAAATAATGTTCTTACTGTCCCTAAAAGTGGCATAAAATGCTTCAAAATTAATTAAACTAATACTTTAAGTATGGAAAAATAACAATAGCCTGAGTCTTGATAATTTAGGAAAATAATTAATAATAGGTCTGGTAAAAATATTTTTTGTATGTGAATGTCATGATTTGCACTTGTCCAAAGCCCCCACCCCCAAACACAAACATGTGCACTACTGTTTGGGCATTATCATATTGTCATGTCAGGCAGTATGAACCAGGATGTGAGAGTTTTGTTGGGTAGGGCAAGGACCAAGCTCTAAAAAGGCTAGGTTCTGGGTGGAGTAGGAGTTAAGTTTGTGGTTTACTAGGGGCTATGAAATTTAGAGATTATACAGCAAACTGAGTGATTATTAGAAGAATTTGAACTCCTTCTCAGGATCAAACATTTCTGTTATTGATAAGTAAGCCAGTATCCATAAATGGCAAGATTTACTGATGTGATTCTGAAATACATGCATTTGTTCACCCTGAAAACAGAACTGTAGACAGGTTAGAACTTCAGTATTAATAAGATGACAGAATAAAAAAAGTATGATTTTTAATTGTACAATTGAAACTTATTGTATATTTTTAATTTTAGGAGTGAGATTAAATATAAAGCATACACACTGAATTGCACTGTTAATCTCTTATAGTTAAGAGTAAGATTCTAAACTGGGATTCTAAATGGGTGTGGAGGCACAGCAAAGGAAATGGGCTTGTTCACACCTTAAAGGCCAGCCTGACTGGGGCACCTGAAGTCATGTCACAGTTCAACCCTTCTTACTCAGATCATTCAGTGGCTGAGTTCTTTACAAAAACATGCAACTCAGGCAGACAGAAAAGGATACATAGTAAATATATATTGGGAATAGCAGGGGCCTCCCAGCAGGCAGGGGCCCTAGGTCTGTGCCTATGTTGCCTATGCCTTAATCCAGCCCTGTTGTTCACCCTCTTTATGCTGGGATTTTCATTTTCCCATCCACCCTCCCTGGCACAGGAGGCAAGGCAGGAACATGGGGCATTCAAGTCAAGGAGTATGGTATGGGATGACTGAGGGTTCTGTGGCAGGTGGACAGTTCTGCTGTACTGGTAAGGTGATGAAAGAGCATGTTGATAGATCAGAAAGGGAGGAAGGACTGAAAGGTAAAGGAATGGGAGGTGAAAGAAAGGAATTAGGGGATAGGTGAGAGGGGCCTAGAGAAAAAGGGGAACAGACAGAGCCAGGGGAATGGGGAGGGTGCAGGCCAGGGGTAGGCACTTGGACATGATTAGAGGGGGAGGGGTAGATAGAAGGGCTAGGGGTTGTCTATGGCATCCTGACCT
Organism: Neoceratodus forsteri; assembly: GCA_016271365.2. Lineage (NCBI taxonomy): Eukaryota > Metazoa > Chordata > Ceratodontiformes > Ceratodontidae > Neoceratodus > Neoceratodus forsteri. The sequence continues at coordinate 330,641,106 of CM057449.1, read as the reverse complement.
AGCTAAATTATAGGTAGGGAAGACTGGTGGTTGGTGGCAGGGGGTGGATGATGCATCTGGACCCCAAGAGAAGAAGGAACAAAAGGGCTAATTCAATGAAAGATTGAATTGTGAATAATGTGGACAATTTGAATAAACTGTCATGTTAAAATATGATTAATTTATACAGATGTACAGAATGTTTTTATAGTGGTGTAATAAAATCAGATTGCCTTCATGCACCCATTTATTTGGTCTGGACATTCAAATAATTTCAGAAGGGGTGATCATAGGACAATGATAAACACAAAGGCCATTATGGGTGGTTTGGTCTGGAATGTAGGAAAAAGCTATATTTAGAAAAGATCTAAAGCAAAAATGTAGTAGTGATATAAAACTTTTCAGGCATTAAACCAAGAAAGGAAAAAGTACAATGCCTTCTTGAAGAGTAAGAAGCAACAGTATTTCAGCTTACAATGGAAATAAAGCTTTAAGTTGTGCAAGATAAAGATTCATGGCTTCTGGAAGTTGGTTGCAACAGGTACCAATAATTATAATGAGAACCTGGATTCCACTGTTTTAGAAGGTATGTGAATCCAGCTTTTCCAATATTTCTTATGACCCAATGTTGATAATTCCTCACTCTGAATTGTGAGTTCTGAATAAAACCATGATTCCTTTGATAGAAAGAAAAAGTGTACATGAAGTCACTTAAACTTAAGAAAGCTCCTAGCTTTGGATAAAATACCAGCTGAGGTTTATTCATGTAACTCTCACTTGTGGTGTAACACTCTGGTTACTTTTTATAATAAATTAATTTTTGAAGATTTCACTCCAGATACGTGGGGAGGGTCTGACATTGTACCTATACACAATAAAGGAGATAATGCCAATCCTGCTATGTACAGACCAATTAGTCTCTTAGACACAAATCTGAGGATGTTTTCCAATATTGTTTTTGAAAGATTCAATCATCAAATTACCTTGATGGGAGGGTTTTGTGAATTGCACACAGATTTTGAAGTGGACATTGTACTATGGATAATTGTTTTAGTCTTTGGCATCTTATAGAAAAATATGTACAAGCCAGAAAACAGAAACTCTATACTATTTTATAGACTTTTTTCAGCTTTTTATTCAATTTCAGAAGTATATTATGGAGACTTACAAGGAGCATGGAACTGACCCCATGTTGGTCCATGTTATTTATAATACTGTGCATACTGAGATACTTAGGCATGGGAGGGGGTGCCAATGGACTACCAGGAATATTTATTCACTGTATTATGGTGATTAGAGGGTCTGGTGGTGAGGGATACCACTGACCACCAGGGTATTTCGTGATAGGGGTTAACATGATCAGGGTTACTGGATGGGGAGGGAGGGAGGTACCACTAGACTACCAGGAAATTCTTACAATATTATGTTCAGCGCTCAGAGCTATGGGAGGGTGGGTGCACCACTAGACTACCAGGGACTATTGTGTGTGCTTGTGCACAATGTTGGGGTTGCCACCAGGGCCACCGGCAGCTGTGTTGCATACTGCAGTACAGCAGGCCACCGTGTGTGGACTGCACTTGAACCTTCATTTGCAGGCTCAACTTTGAGCCCATGTATGAGGCGATCTCAGGGTTGTGCCAGCATATGCGCCACACATCCTAGGCTGCATATCGGGATGTGCTGCTTATGCATGGGCATGCCCCTGGAGATGTGCTACATACATTATCTTTGTGCCCAGGCTCATTGGACTTTGCTGCACATCTCCCTCTTTGAATACTGCAACAGGGCACAGTTCTGGGGTTGCACTGGTGCAACTCAGTTGCACCAGGTTCAGTTCCTTTGACTATTTCAGCCTTAGAGTCATATTCTCCCCAAATTAATAACTTCTAATGTCTGGTTAAGGCCTATGCATATGATCTTATTTTATTATCGTTGTCTCAAAAGGGCTTGCAGAAGAAATTAGATCTACTGATGAAAAAGCAAGTGGGTTGAACCTCATGATTAGTTTTACTAAAACCCAAATGATAGTTTCTGGGTCTAGTAAACTTAATGGGCATTGGATCATAGGGGAATGCAAACTTGATGTTGTTTCAGAGTATATTTATCTGGGTCTGACTTTTCATCTAATATTATCTGGCTAGACAAGTTAAAAGATTATGATAAAGGCCAAGAAAACAGTATTAGGCTTCAGAAAATTCAATTACTTCTATGGTGGCCATACACTGAGACCTTTGATAAAAGTAATTAAAACTCAATATTTAGTCCAGTTATTGTATGGGTGGAGATTTGGGGTACCAAGGACAAGGAAACATTAGCAATCCCAACACTTAAATTGCTTAGATCAGCTCTGGGTATTGGTGAGTCCATGGCTGCTCTGTATATTAGATCAGAGCTTGATATTGACAATGTTAATTCTATTGTAGATACCAAAACAGTTAATTATTGACTCTGTGTAACAAGAATGCCCAATGATAGGGTTCCTTTATGTGCATTAAAGAAACGAAGAGTTGGCAAATGATAGGATGCAGTCTTTCCATATAGTTAAAATATATATATATATATATATATATATATATATACTGTATGTATGTATATATATATATATATATATATATATATATGTATATATATATTATCTAAGTTAAATAAGTATGACTTAACCATACTTAGTTGATATGTGGAAAAGAATGTTACCTCAACTTAAACTTGAAACTTGAAGCAGCAGGAATTGCAGGAGTGTCCAGGGTTGTTGTGGAGGCTGAACTAAAGGGAATTTTTTTGGATTTTTTTTGTGTCTTCCTACAGTCACTTTAGTCTGAATAGCTTGTAGTGGGAGTTGGATAAGCATCTGTGTGTTTAGGACATATTGTTTGTATAAGGGCTGTATTTTGGGTGTGTAAACAGGGCTGTATTCTGAAGTTCAATCCTGTGCCAGTTGTGAGACAGGAAACTGCAGAGACAGATTTGGGGAGGGGCAGGAGATTAGCCAGAGGTATTTTAAACTGTTTCTGTTTGTGGCTGAAACTTGAAGCCGCAGGGAATGTACTTTATTTTGGGTGTGAACAGGAGGGTAGGAACATAAAAAGCAGTTGCTCAGTCTGTCTAAAAAGTATATGACAAAGGGGTATGGGAAATTGAGAAAAGGAGAAGAATGTTTTGCACTTGATAGAGGGGGAGAGGGGAGGCTTGGGAGAGTGTTGGGTATCCTTCATCTGGAAAGGACAGGTCTTGCTGGTGGGCAACGAGAGCAATGAGGAGAGTGGTAGGCTGAACAACTGTAGTGCACCAGTCTTTCTAAAAATTGCTTGGATGATGGGGGGATGTTTAGTGTGAGCCAATAGAAAAACTTAGAAAGGAGACTGAGGGTCTGTAGGAGGAATTAAGGCAGGCAAGGCAGACTGGAGGAGGTTATAGCCCAACACTGAGGGAGGGAGAAGGGGAGATGAGGAAGGAGGGCAATTTGAGCCAATGGGGGAGGAGAGGGTCAGAAGAAGGAAGCAGAGACAGGGGGTCCCAGGCCAACTAAAACAGTGTCAGGAAACCAGTTCAGGGAAAAAAGACAAATAGAAGGATGAGAAAGGGACTTGTCATGGGAGAAGGAGAAGTGGGAAACAGTCATGGAGTTGAAAGGAGGAACGGGTTACTATGAGGAGAGAGGAAGCAGGCATTGGTGAAGCGCCTTCAGAAAATTGTTTTGCAGTACTAGAGGAGAAGGAGGAGGAGGAGGTGATGAATTGGAGGAGTAATTGATAGACAACCAGATGAAACTGACTGGGGAGTTCTGCTGGGGAATACAACAGGAGCAGAAGGGGAACTACTGTTCTGGAGGAAGAGGAGGAGCCAGGATCGAGATGTGGGAGGAACGGAAGCAAGCAGTTAGTAAGAGGGTGGAATCTTAGTGCTGGGGACTCAATACTAAGAGGAGTCGGGTGGGGAGCAAAGGGACAGACATAGTCTCATTTGGGTGCAGGCCATGCCGGAATGACAGCAGAAAGGGTGGGACAATTTGTTCTAAAATATGCCAGATGGGGTAGGAACAAGCCTCATTTAGTTATACATTTGGGGATGAATGACCTGACTGACAAGACGGTAGATATAGTCCAGAGAAGGGTTGAGGAACTAGGACAATTACTGTATGTGAGGGGCAGGAAGATCAATAACTTTCTCTGAGCTACTTCAGTGTCCAGGGCAAGCACAGCAAGAAAGCTGAGAATAGAGGAATTTAATGGACGGCTAAGAACCTGGTGTCAAGCTAAAGGGTATGATGCCGGTGGGGTGGGGTGGGAGGGACCTGGGAGGACAGTAGTCTCTATGCCAAGGATAGACTACACTTGAGTGAGAAGGAAAGAAAGGTGTTGAAACAAAGGATGGAGGAGTACATAGAGGAAGTTGGGAATTTAAACTAGGAGCGGGGTGGCAAGTGGGCAAGGGACATGCAGAGACCACAGATTGGGAAGACATATAAGCTTACTCCCCATAGCAGTGACAAAGGACAAAGGGCAAGTACTATTGGTGATGCTAGTAAAGGAGGGCAGGATGGGAGGGGAGGGGTGGAAGGTGGTCACCCTTAATGCTAGGAGCCTTGGGAAGAAAACTGCAGAGCTACAGACTGTCATGGCAGAGGAGAGGTGAACATTGCAGCCATCACAGAAACATGGGCCACCCCATACAATAACTGGGACCTGTCAATACCAGGGTACAGGTTATTTTGTAGGGATAGAGTGATTGGGAAAGGAGGGGTGGCACTATATGTGAGGGAAGGACTGAAGTGAGTAAGGGAGGAAGGAGAGGAGGTAGTATGGAGTCACTATGGTTGAAAATCCAGGATTCCAAGAATAGGACTGTCAGAATGGGAGTGGTATACAGGCCACCCTCTCAGACGGAGGAGTTAGACAGGAACTAGCACGACAGATCAGGAGGACCTGCAAGAAAGTTAGTGTGGTGATTGTGGGGACTTCAACATACCAGGAGTGGACTGGAGTACCACAACAACCAGGAATAGAAGGGAGCAGGTACTGGATGCCTTCCAGGACAGCTTTCTGCTGCAAATGGTCAGTGAACCAACCAGGTTAGGGAATACCCTTGACCTTGTGCTGACAAATGGGGAGTCTGTAAGGGAACTTAGGTGGAAGAACTGCTGGCAGGGAGTGACCTCCACTCAGTATGGCTCACACTGGATATGGGAAAAGAAGGAGGAATCTGGCACAAGGGTGATGAACTTCAAGAGGGCCAACTTTGGGAGGATGAGGGAGTGGGTAAAGGGCATCTGGCCAGAATTCAACCCAGTATGGGCACTAAACCAGAGGTGGAGCTCATAGTTGGGGATAGTGAGGCAACCAGAACCTGCAGCAAGGCTGAGAGCAAGAAAGCTGGGGCAAAGAAACCTAGCTGGGTGAGCAAGGAGGTCATGGAAAAGGTAAGGAGGAAAAGAGCTGCCTGTAGGAGGTACAAGAAAACAGGGAGGGGAGGACAGGTAGGAGGACCTGAAAGAATTGAAGGAGGTGACACGGAGCAGTAAGGGGAGCCAGGCATCTATGGAGCTAAGGCTGGCAAAAGCATTAGAGAGGGAGAGGACTTTTCAGGTACATCAGGGAGAAAAGGAATTGTAAGGACCATATAGTAAGGATTAGGAAGGAGGGGGTTGGGTGGAAGCAGGAGGTGATAAGGCAGAAGTGCTAAATGATTACTTCTGTTCAGTATTTACTAAGAAGAAGAAGGGGTGATACCCAAGGGGGGAGAAAGGGCACTAACGGGGGATGACAGATGGGGAAATCATGGACCTGCAGGGTTCTGGAGGATTTGAGGGCACTGAGGGTGGACAAGGTGCTAGGCCCAGATATTATCCACCCCAGGGTACTGAAGGAGCTGGCAGAGGTCCTTGCAGGACATTTGGCAGACCTATTTAATGCCTCACTACACTCAGGGTGTGTACCTCAGGATTGGAGGATGGCTCATGTGGTGCCCCTCCACAGAGCAGCCCCAAGGATGAACCAGTGAACTACAGACCGTGAGCCTCACATCCATCATAGGTAAGCTGATGGAGACTATCCTGAAGGAGAGGCTGGTGGACCTCCGGGAGGCCAAAGAACTACAGGACAGCAGACAGCATGGCTTTGTATGTGGAAGATCCTACCAAACCAATCTGGTGGAGTTCTATGAGTGGGTAACTAGGCAATAGTACAGTGGCCATGCAGTGGATATCCTGTACCTGGATTTCAGTAAGGCATTTGACTTGGTGCCACATGAGAGGATGGGAAGTAAGTTAGAAGGCTCAGAGGCAGGTGTGAAGCTGGCGAGATGGGTGGGAACTAGCTTCAGGAAGGCAGCAGAGGTGGTGGTGGGTGGGAGCCTCATCCCCACGGGTAGTGACGAGCGATGTTCCGTAGGGCTCAGTGTTGGGACCAGTGCTGTTTGGGATATTCATCGCAGACATATCACTGGGCATCAAGAGCAAGATCAGTCTATTTGCTGACAACACCAATATTGGAGCTGTGGTGGATGACCTAAGGGGATGGCAGGGGTTGCAGGATGATCTGGCAAAGTCAGAAACCTGGTCAGACACCTGGCAACTAGGATTTAATGCCAAAAAGTGCAAGGTGCTGCATTTTGGGGTGAAAAACCCAAGGAGGAGTTACCAGCTGGGTGAGTGCAGCTAGCAAGACAGGGAGGAGAAAGATCTGGGGTTCTCATTACAGGGTCAATGAACAACTCAGCACAATGTAGGAAGGCAGCTGCAAAGGACAACAAAATGCTGGGTTGCATTGCAAGGGTATATCCTCGAGGAGGGGAGGTGATTCTGCCACTGTTTAGATCATTAGTTAGACTACACCTGGAGTACTGCATGCAATACTGGCAGCTGTACCTGAAGAGGGACATTAAGTTACTGGAGGGGTGCAGAGCAAGGTGACAAAGATGATCAAGGGCTGGGGATTTACCATATGAGAGGAGGCTGTGAAATTGAACATGTACTCTCTGGAGGAGAGGAGGGACAGGGGGCAATGACTGAAACCTTTAAGTACATGAAAGGAATAAACAAGACAGGTACTGAGGGGCTGTTCAAAGTAAGGAGGGAGGGACACCTGGGGCCATGATATGACACTGGAAGGAGGAAGGTTCAGGAGGAGATGAGGAGGAGACACTTTTTACATAGAGGGTGGTAGCTGGGTGAAATGCATTACCGGCAGATGTGGTATCCAGTAGAACAGTGGACTGCTTCAAAAGGGGCTGGGACAGAGCAAGGGGAGGGTCAATGGAGGAAGGGTGGGAGGGAAGGGCAGCTGCAAAAAAGGGGTGCTTAGTTGCACATTCGAGCAGACTTGACAGACCTCTAGGCCTTTATCTGCTGGAAAATTTTGTATGTTTATATGTTAAATTACAAAACAATATGCTAAATTAAAAATCAGTAATTTTTGGGCTATGTCAGATTTGGAAACTATTGCTAGATTTTGATACTTTGTATGGTATGCAGTAATAATAGTGATTTTAGTTATAAATATTATCTTGATGTCTTTTCTGATGCCCATTTAAGGAAGGTCTTTACCAAGTACAGACTTGAGTCATTTGACAGTAATATGTTCACAGTTAGATATAATAAAGGTGTTACTACTGAGTGAAGCTGATATTGCCTCAAGGGATTAAAGATGATATATTGATGTTATTTGGAACTGTACATAGTAAAATAAATGAAGGAACTGTTGACTTGGTCTTTGTATGAAATCCTGGAAGAAAATGGGTATGGCTTCAGTTACTACTATTCTGTTCACAACTGAGGATGACTGGATCGTAAATAGATTAGCTAATTATTTTTTTCAAAACAATAAATTAGGAAAATAATTATTTCAGAATTAGTAATCACTTAATATAAGACCAGTCATAGGGTTCCACTGATATGCTCTGTATTGAACCAAGGAGGCTCTGAATTTGAACCTTGTACCAGTTGTGTGATCTGTAAAGACCTATGCTCTACTCTGTTTTAAATAATATATTGTATGTAATGTAATATTTTATTTAAATGAATGGCTCATTTGTATCATATGTTTTTAGACTGCATTTATTGTAATGATCTTTTCAATGATTAAACAAATAAACTTGAACTTGAAACAGTAGTGTGTATAGTTATACAATGGATGTTTGGGTATGTGAACACTCTGGATGTAATGCACAGTTCGGCAATTTGATGTGCAAGCATGATAACAACCCTTGATCACATAGCTTGCATTCACTAACACAAGCTCTCTCCCAGTCACACAACTTACAGTACTTACTCTGATGGCTTGGGGTAGCCTGAAGACCTTCATTACAGGCAAGGGATGAATCCATTATATCAACTCTGTTACTGAAATACAGTAGTAGTGAGTTAATTTATAATTTTAAAAACAGATGTATTACCTGTATTTGTCATACTAGTAGCAACAGCAAATAACTAATTAGTAGTGGTTGTAGGATTCAAACCCATTTCTCCTAGTTTGCAACCAAATACTCAAACACTATGCTTTAGTAAGTTAAGACTTTCCAACTATAAAATGCCCTTGATAAATTATAAGGCCTAAGACACAGCTGAATGCCTTAAACTAACAAAGAATTTATTTATTTCATTTTTGTTGACCGGTAAGTGCGCTAGACAAATCCTGCCTATTTTCAGGCACGACCCAGGGAGGGGACACAGATGAATGTCAACTGACCTTGAACCAGATTAAGCTGTTGGTGGTATTTTAGTGAATGAGGGAAATTTGGCTAGGACACCGGAAAATTCCCCACTCTTTGAGAAGTGCCATGATCTTTAACATCCACCCAAACTATCACCAATCCAGGCAGATGGGACCCCGATTTAATGTCTCATCCGAAGACTTTACTCAGAAGTGCAGCACCCCTGTGCTGCACCACAGTGTCAGTACTGGGCTATTAACCCAAGTGCCAGATGTGGGAACTGAACCCACAGCCCTCTGATCTCCCAGCCTCAGAGGCGAAAACGCACCTACTGAGCCACTGACACTGCTAATTAAAGTTATTGCACAGTAAACACACATGTAGACTCAATTATAACTGTTATAACATCTATAAAAAGTAAAAATAATATAATATGTAATTAAATATACTGTTACTGTAAATAGTATAAATCAACAATAGTTAATTCAAATATGTAATAATATACATTTTCTTCTTGCTGAAGAACATGGGATTAAAAGACGCTCAGGTGGTGAGGCTAAAACTGGTCCTCAAGCCTCAGTCTTCTCCACAGCTGAAAAAATCTGTTTCATTCTCTGATGAAGAACAAGGGCTCAATAAAGCTGAAAACATCTGGAAGCAGAAGGCCCCCAACACGTGAAAGATGCAAAATGTAAATATTCAGTTAATATAATGAACTGCATATTAATTAGAATATGAAATTATATTTCTAAACATAATTTGTAATAGATTAAACATTAATCTAAACTCATAAAATATTATATAAAGTAACAAGCTATCAATATATACCCTTGTAATTGTACATCAGTGTTCACTTATGAAACAGAAACCATATAGGAGGATAGAACCATTCTACATAACAGCTCTGATAGTATATCTACAACTTTTACATGGTTTCTATTTTGTGCAATAACAACTCTTAAATACATTAAAATATTTGCTTAAGGCCAGCTCACCACTGCAGCAGCAGCAACACCACTTGCAATGCCGATGACCCATCTTCATAAATGAACCAGAGCCATCAGAGGGCTAGCTGGGAGGAAGCAGATCAAGCATCCCAACAAATGCTGTCCTCCTCTGGGGAGGGGATCTGCTGATCTACTGCTCTACCACCACTGGGATGATCACAGATGACAGTATAGGGGATAGTATCAAAACTAAGAAATAGTAACAAGTACAAGCCACTACCTACCCACCACACTCTGTGCTGGACCCTTTCCGCAGTCTGTCAGTGTGACCTCCAGACTCTTCACCTCTGCTGCAAGTGACCACATAGACTACAGGGAAATAATGCTGAAGTATCTCTAGGCATACTTAGCCCTGGAAGGTAAACCAAGGGACAATACCACAGTGACATGCAGGTGGATCTGGGAGGCCTAGCAAGTCCATGTGGCAAAGTTTTTAGGCAAGCAGTAGCATAGCAATGCTAGGTGATAGAAGGAGATTCCAGCTAACTTTCAAGGAAATACAATATATTTACAAGCTATATATATATATATATATATATATATACACACACACTTCCTCTAAATGTAATAAAAGAACAAAAGCAACATGCATAGAAATAAAAGTACTTAAATCACAATTGTGATAAATGTTTCCTTTAACATTCTGTTCAAGAACTTCTGGACCAGGTCATACCTTTCCTCTTCAAGTAAGTATGTTTGCTTCTCTTTCAATAGTCTTATTACATAGTCACCGAACACCTCAATGCAATCCAGTCTCCCTCTCCTATTACAGAAAAATGTACAAGATAACGACTGTCCAGTTATACATGGCTACAATTCAGAAATGAAATAAGAAGACATGTTTTTGTATTAAAGGTTGGTGACCAAGTTGAAAAACTTGCTAAAGGATGTGATCTCCTAAGGGCAGTGACTGATTTCCAGAGAGGTTATTTATTTGAATTTTGGTAACCTGGTAGAACCCACTGAGACAATGCAGTCCCTTTTCAGGGATGACCTGGACAGTGTATTACAATGACATAAAGATTACATAGTGCAATACAATGACAATGACAGGACAGTGACAGAGGATACATTGACATTTGGTTACATTCTTCACAAAATACAATTTACAGCATATGTACCAAGTCATTTTAAACATTGCATCATTTTCAGATTAATATTACATCATGTACAAATACTCAAACAGATTAACAGTTGTACTATTTGACTGTACAAAATCAAAAACCTGCATTTGACACCATCCCTAAAATTCACAAGAATCCTGTAGCACCACCAGGACGTCCAATTGTATCCGGGATAGGGTGGCTGACAGAGCCCATATCCAGATATGTAGACAGTTTTTGATTCCCATAGTACCTAATGCACACAGTTATATTAGAGATACCAGTAGTGTACTTAACACACTGAGAGAAACTGAGGTGGAGAGTGAATGGTGGTTAGTAACACTTGATGTAAACTTCCTGTACACTAACATATCCCAGCGGGGGTTTGAGGCCATAGAATACAGTTTGTTAAAATACACAAAATTATCACAAACAAAAATCAATATGGTGGTTGACATGACAGAAATAGTACTCACCAACAACATCTTCTATGTTCAAGACAACATTTACAAACAGGTCAAAGGACAGCTTGTAAGCAGTTTGGTACCCAGTTTGGCTAATTTGTATCCGTAAAGTGGGAGGATGAGTGTTTCTGATGCAGACAACAACCCATTCTATGAACAGATTAATCTATATAAATGTTTTATAGATAATGTTTTGATGATATGGAAAGGTACCAGAAATTAATTGGATATCTTTGTGGAATATCTAGAAAGATCTAACAGTAACCTGAGATTTAAAGTTACAGCAGATCAAAAATAATACACTTTCTTGATCTAATCATTATGAAGGAAAATAATGGTGCCTTACTCTCAGACTTGTTCAAGAAACCCACAGACGGGAATAGCCTGCTGTTAGCATCTAGTTGTCACCCACCCATGTTGTTCATAATCTTCCAAAAGGGCAGTTCATGAGGATAAAAAGAAATTGAGGAAATGAGGAGTTATACCACAAGAGAACAGATGAGTTGGCAGATAGACTCAGGATGACAGAATATACAGAGATGGATATTATGACGGCCAGGCTAGCAATGGACATGTCTAGAGAACAATTGTTACAAAACAGGAATAGGAATTAGGAAGCTGGTGATCCTTCTATTAGTTTTGTAACTACATTTGGAGAACGAGTAAAGAAGTGGTAGATATACTAAAGAACAATCTACCCATCCTGAGGGTCTCACAACTCTTAAAGAACTGTTCGAGAAACCACTCAGTATCTCGGGATATAATCTACGGGACAAACTATTAAAAAGCCACAGAGACAAGTCTTCAGGTCGGTGGGCTCCAAACCTTACAGCTTTTGCAAAACATGTCACATCAAGGATAAGGTAGACACCTTCATTAATCCCAAAACTGGCAGAAATGAAAAATGATAGGCAGAATTAATCGCAACAGTAAGGCACTTATCTATATGCTGTCATGCAGTTGAGGGAAATTTTATGTAGGACGTATCAAAAGAAAGTTTAGATTGAGACTAAATGAACACATTTTGGCCATTAGGAATGAAAATATTGAATATGCAATGGCAGCACATGTAAAACAGTCTAAACAAAAACATGAACATAAAGTGAAGGCTTTTGGTTTGGACAGCATACCCAAACAAGTGAGGGAGGAGACCTGGAAGCTATATTGAATGAAAAGAACAAAGATGGATTTATAAATTAGGAGCCATGACAGGATCAGGACTCAAGGATAAGATTGAGCTAAAACCATTTTGAGAAAACAAAGTGAAAATATTACAAGTCTATTGGAAGGGTTTTTTTCAATCTCCCCAGCATTAAGAATAATAACCCCCACTCCCAAACTTTACTCTGAGAACATATAGCTAAAAGTCTGAAAATTATGTCCGTTACTGCAAAGTCGGGTTACAAACAAATAGAATACTTGTTTTGGAAATTCATCTGAGGTGGTAAAACAGATGTTCACATTGTTTTACTTATCTTTTGATGTTCTTTCTAACAGGTCCAGGACACAAGGTGGAATATGTAACCTATGTATGAAACAATCACCAAGATGGGAAGAAACAGCAAGCAATTGCTACAAGTCTCATCCTTTTGAAACAAACAAAAGAGGGACTTTAACATAAAGCAATTTTGTGTTTCACTTTTGTTTACATTTGTACTGGTACTAAAAGCTCAGTCAGTTTGTTTAAATAACTACTTGTTATGGTGACTGGTGGTAGAGCACCCCTGTGACTGATTAATCACTATGTGAATCATGGATAAAAGTGTATTTAATCACATTACTAGTAAATGCACTAATCTTTGAGGAAGCCCATTTTAATGGGTGAAATGTAAGACAGCAGTGTTTTTACACTGCACCTACTATTTGCATCAATTGTCTGGGAAGAGGAATAAAATAATGACCAAGACCACAAACTTGTGAAGAGTCATTTGTCTCAAAGGCTACAGGCAGTGGTGAGTGTTTTCTACTAAGGTAAGAACAGATTAACAGTTTTCCTTGCAGATCACATATGCTCAAGCATAAGCGAGAATCAGGGCGTAAGCATCTGCTCATAGAGATAGGGGGTAAGGAATGGGTTGAAGTGAAGCATGCTGGGGAAGAGGTAGAGATGGAGTAAAAGGGGTATTAAACAAGGTGAGAAAGGAGCAGGATAGGGAAGTGTGAAGTAAGGAATTCCGGGGACACTGCCAAGTTTGCAATGAATGCTGGCCACAGCTAGCTGTGTTTTGGGTACTATAAGGAGAGGATGGAGGCTGACCTAAGGCATGTAGGGTTGTCACAGCTGGATCAGTTCACGTAGGCAAGAAGGTGTGAAAATATACACCAGTTTGTACACAAGATTCAGTGTGGTATACTGTAGCCAAGATTCATATGGGAGCCAGCCCAGGCCGAAAGAACATCACAGTGTTGGCTGTGGGCATTAACAACCAGGACAAACCTACCCACCCTATGATAGGATTGTTTGAGGCAGGAGAGGATGGATGCATTGATTGTGAGTAATAATGGGGTGCCATAGAAAAGGAATGGAAGGAATATGGCTAAAGCTATTTTAAGGCAAGACGCTGAAGGGAGGAAGGGTGTATATGATAAAGAAGGCCCAGCTTTTGGTTTAGTGTTTTGGTCACTTGAGGACGTGGGGTCCAGGGAAAGAGATGCCTAAGATGATGCATAGATGCTTAAAGGATTGGTCCGATTGAGGGTACCACCTGTGCTTGAGCATATTAGAAAGGTGGGGATAAGCATATGTCATGTGGGTGGGGTTGGCAAACAATATGCACTTAGTTTTTTGGTGTTGAGGACTAGATGGTTTTCTAGGAACCAGTCCACAAGAGTTCAGAAGTCTGAGGCTAGCATACTGCTGAGCCACCTGATGTCAGGTGATGAGCGGTAGATAATGGTGTCATCAGTGTAGAGGTATACAGAGGCCCCGCACAGCTTTTGGCAATTTGTTAATAAAGAGTGAGAATAAACAGGCCCAGTATGGAGCCCTGAGGGACACCGTGTGTAATAAGTTTGAGGTCCAAAAGTGCTCCCAACCATTGGATCCTTTGTGGGCGGCCTGTGAGGTAAATTTAGATCCAGGTTAAGGCACTGGTGTGGAGACCAATAGAGTGTAATTGCTAGAGTAGGAAGTTATGGCTGACCAAGTCAAATGCCTTGGTCAAATCAACAAAGACAGCGCCAGTGGCAGTGCCTTGGTCCATTGCCTGGAACAGATTTGAGGTCACTTTTATTAAGTTGTGAGGGTGCTGTGGCCTTTTCTGAAACCATGTTGGAAATTTGAAAGGAGGTGGTGACAGGCCAAGCATTCCTGAAGGTGGTTGAAGAGTATTTGCTCTTGGAGTTTTGCCAGTGGACAGAGGATAGAAATGGGTCTAAGGTTTTCAGCTGTTGTGGTGAGTCCGCCTTGTGTATGGGGACAACCACAGCAACCTTCCATTTATCTGGGATGGTCCCTGAGAGAAAGGAATGGTTAACCAGGTCACAGACAGGGCGGGAGAGGGTGAAGCCCCAGCTTGAGGAATTTGGGTTCAAGTGTGTCATAACCGGGAGCTATCCAATTTTAGATTAGTGAGTAGACAGTGAACTTCTTTAGGGTGGCAAGCTTCAAGTGGAAGGTAGGATGAGCACCGGTGTCAACAGGAGTGGGCCTAGAGGGAATGGGGAAGGGAGTCAGTAGAGAGCGACGTGTACCTATGAAGGTTGGTAAAGAACTCATTGAATCCAGTGGCAATTGTTGGGGGTCAGAGAGGGCAGTACCTTGGGTGGTGAGGAAGCTAGGGACCTCTTCGGACTTGCCTTTGATTAGGGAGTTCATCTGTCTCCAGAATTCTTTAGGATTGCACAGGTGTTCTGTTTGGAGTGACCTAAACTGAGTGTATTTGACTTACTGGATGGAGTTTTTAAGAGTTCCTGAGCTGCCTATAGGTTTGCCAGTCAGTAGGAAGCTCACTATGTTTGAATGTTCACCAGGCCTGATCGTGTGTGGGTATGAGTTTTCTTAGATCCTTAGAGATCCTGCCCCTACCCTCCCTCCCATCCCCCTCCTCACCAGTTTTGCCCCAAATACTTCTACACTCTTCCTCATTTCTCCCTCTCCCTCCTCCCACACCTCCTTGCCCCTCCCTTCCCCCACTTGCACATCCAAATCCATCCCTGCCCTCCCCACACAAACCCCTTCATCAGTCTTTGCCTGCTTCATGAGTTCTGTCTTTCCTATCACAGCCATATCTTTTCACCCCACTACACCAGGCTATACTCCACCAAGCTGTCTTCACTTGCAAACCACAGGCACTTAGGCTCCTCCTCCTACTACTACTACTCCTTATCTCAGGCTCCATTCACCCCAACCCTGGCCCCAAACCCTGTACCAATTTCACCCCCAGTCCTCCCCAAACCCACTAAAACATCTTACTTTTGCTCACCTTAACGGCAAAGCCTTTGGCAAAAAACTTAATCGAGTCCTGAGCTAACGCTTTTGATGTCATTGTCCTCACCCAAACCTGGCTGAAGGAGGACCTCTCCCAATGAAATCCTTCTTGAAGGTTACTCAGTCTTTAGAAAAGACAGGGTGGGGAAGGGTTGGGGAGGCTGCCTCATCTCGTTGCCGATCACCTCCTTGCCACCAGTTCAACCCCACTTCCCACCTCCTGCCTCGAGACCATCTCAGTTAACCTCCTCCTCCTCCTCCTCCTTGGAGCAGATAAAATGGTCACAGTCCATGTGTGTACCTGCCACCCTCCTCCTCACCCCATGATCTTGACCTCTTCCTTGATATCAAGACCTCCCTCCCCAAGGGAGAGATTGGATCATCCTATGGGATTTCAACCTAAACTGGCTGTCTCTCACTGTGACTCCACCAAGGAATCCATACTTGGCCTTGGCCTACACCAGCTCATCACTGAACCTACCAGAACCAACTACAAAACTGAATCTTGGTCCCTCATTGACTGGGTCCTGCTCTCACACCCCTCCCATGTCACCACCTCCGGAGTTCTTCCTGACTCAGTCAGTGACCACTGTGCTGTTTTCTGCCAGTGGCCCCAGAAACACTCCCACACACACAAATTCATCCAAACCAGGCAACTGAAGAAGCTGAATGCCTCTGAGTTTTCCAAAGCTGCACTAGCCCAAGACTGGTCCTTCACTGAAAACATTTCTGACATCTGCAAAGCACTTGAAGCATTTAGCAATAAGTTCCTTGCCCTCTGCAACCATTTCATCCTGCTTAACAAAATCTTAAGGGTTCTAGCCAAGAATGGGTCACTCCGAGCTTCGCAAACTAATATGGATAGGGACTGAGCCTGGAAGTTGTACAGAAACACAAAACTCCAACTCCTCCAAGACTTTAAAACCCTCAGGAACAACTGCAAATCTTTCACAAGATCTTCTAAATCCTCCTTTTCCTGGAAAAACAACATGCTGCCCAGGGAACCCTAGGAGGACCTGGAACATTCTTAACAACCTTATTGATAGAGGAATTTCTGAAGAATATATTTGTCTTACCTCTGAAGGACAACCATCACCGAGCCAAGTGAAATAGCCTCCTTTCAATAAATACTTTGGTGACCTTGACCAGTACAAGCCCAGCTCCACTCCCATGCCATTTATCCCCACACCCCTTCCAGTCTCCCACCTAAGTTCCATTTCAGGTATCTAACCCATGGTGAAGTGGTCAGGTTAATCAGAACAAATGACCCAAGACCTTCCAAGGGCGTGACAACATTGACTTCAGAGTTCTCAGTCTTGTTTGTGACTCCTGGCCATCCCTCTTACTAACATCCTCAACCACTCCCTCTGCATGGGGTCTTTCCTGAAAGCTTGGAAGTGCACCATTATTAAACCTCTTTACAAATCTGGTTCCAAGGATTTAGTATCCAACTACCATGCCATCTCCTCCTTGCCCATCTTTCCAAAATTTTAGAGAAAGTGGTCCACAGGCAAACCACAGAATTCCTGTCCAAATACAACCTGCTCACAGAGGCTCAGCAAGGGTTCCTTGCTCAACATAATACCAACACTGCTCTCATCAAGTTCACCCACCCATAGATAAAGCTAACAACAAAGGCCTATAGACTGATGCTGCATTCATAGACCTCACCAAAGCCTTCAACCTTGTTGATCATGAAGTCCTCCTCCATACCCTGGCTGTCTCCATTTCTCACTTGAAGTCTGCCTCTGGTTCAAGGATTACCTAATGGGCAGATCCAATTGCACCATTATTGGTGGTGTCCTCTCTGAATCCTACCCCATCAAATATGGTGCCCCCAAGGGTCCATCCTAAGCCCTCTTCTCTGGTCGTTAACTCCCTGCCTGACATCTGCACCACTTGAACTTATTCTCTGTGCTGACAATGCAGCCTCTTTCTGTCAGGACAAAACCCAAATCACATTAACAAACTTCAATTCGATTTTAGCAGACTTCACACCTGGTTCACGTCAAAGGGCTTGTAATTAACCCAAAAATGAATTTCATGGTTTTCATATCCCTCACAAAACCCCTTGGCTTTGACCTCTCCCTCTATGACAACCTTGGTAACTCCATTGAAAGATTTGTGAATTCAGGTACCTTGGCTTACTCCTGGATAGCCACCTCAATTTTTGATGCTCACACTAGCCTCACAATCAAAAAAGCCCGCCAACTCCTCGGTATCCTGCACAGGACCAAACATTACCGTAATAGGGAATCTAAATCCTCTTAGTCTCCAGCCTCTCCTTCCTGTTTTCGGCTATGGTTCACTTGTCTCCCTCCCCCACCTCTCCATCAAAATTTCTCCAGACTTTGAAGCTCCTACCACAATGCTATCCACTTTGCCATTGGTCCCTCTAAACTCACACACCACTGTGACCTTTATAAGTTCACCAGTCGGACCTTCTTTGAGGCCCATCTCAACTGCAAAATGGCCACCTTCTTCTTCAAACTCTTCTGTGAACTGCTTTCTGATTGCCTCACCTCTCTCTTCCAGTCAGCCACAACCACCAGGACAACTAGACTGTCCTCCACTCTCTCTTTCACTGTTCCTTTCTGCCAGACCCTTCAAGGCCAGAAAACTCTCTCTTTCATGGGATCCAAGCTCTTCAACTCTCTCCTCTGGAACTAAAACTCTGTCCCTCCACAAATGCCTTCAAACACAATATCAGGAGACATTTCTCTCCCACCTGCAACTGCTTGCAGCCCTAATCTGGCTCCACATCTGCACTCTTTTCCCTCAATCTCTGGTTATCCACCTCTGGCACTTACCCTCTGTTTCTAGCACTTGTAGTAAGGTTAATCCACCTAGGCTAGTTTTAGATTGCACTTAAATTTTTGTTTCCCACTGTTATATTGTTGTTAAACCCACACTGAGTGCTTAATGTCATAGACTTTGATGACAGATAAGGACAACTTGGCCCACCCAGTCTGCCCATTTCCCAACCTACTGGATAAGCTGCAGATTCTGGTTAACCAACAGCCTACTTCCTGCAACCCCCACTATAATTGCCTTATGTCTGTCCCATGCATCTTTGAATTCTCCACTGTTTTAGACCCAATGACCTCCCAGGAAGGCAGTTCCATGTATCCACCTCTCTCTGTGAAAAATAAATTCTCACATTACCCTGAGCAGTTCCCTCTATCTTTAAATTGTGCCTCCTTGTTCTTACACATCTCTTTTTCTGAAAGATGCTACCTTCCTGGACTTTGTTGATTCCCTTGAGGTACTTGAAAGTTTCTATTATATCACCCTGTCCCTCCTTTTATCACAGGTATACATATTGAGCTGTCTCAGTCTCTCTTCACATGGTTTATGCTGCAGACCCTGCACCACTTTAGTTGCCCTCCTCTGGACTGCTTCCATCCTGTCTATGTTCTTACATAGATGAGGTCTCCAAACTGCACACAGTACCAGATGGGGTCTCACTAACTGTCTGTATAGAGGATAATCACTCCTTTTCTACCTGTGATGCCCCTTCCATGCATCCCAGTATCCCCTGGCTCTCCTTACTGACTTCTCACATTGCTTACCCACCTTTAGGTCAACTGATATGACTACCCCATGTCTCTTTCCATTTTTGTTGTTGATATACCTCCCTACTATGTGTACTCTTCTTCTGGGTTTTGTTTCTGAGGTGCATTACTTGCACCTCTTTGCATTGAATCTAAGTTGCCATATGTCTGACCATTCCTCCAACCTTGCCAAGTCCCTTCTCATCTTTTCTACCCCATCTTGTGTATCAACTCTGTTACAGATCTTTGTGTCATCTGCAAAGAGGCATACCTTTCCCTCTAGACCTCTGCAATGTCACCTATAAAGATGTTAAAGAGGACTGGACCCAGTACTGAGCCCTGAGGTACTCCACTAGCAACCCCCTTTCTTTGGAATGTGTTCCATTCACTATTACCTTCTGTGTCCTGTGTTACAGCCAGTTTGTTACCAGGATACCACCCTGGGGCCCACTCCCAGGCTGGTTAACTTGATTATTAATCTTTTGTGCAGGACTGTGTCAAATGCCTTGCTAAAGTCTAGGTAGGCCATATCCACAGCCCTCCCTGGTCTATTATTTGGTCACCCAGTCACCTTGTATTTGTTAATTCACCAAGGCTAGTTCATGGTTTGCCCTTTAGTCTATATTATCCTGATTGTATGTACCATTGTATTAACACTCACTGTTAGTTAAATGTTTTAGCCTATGTCATGTCTCATAATTGTTGTATGTAACTGGACACTTGTGTAAACAGGCAGCAATGCTCACATGCCTTTCTAGTATAACCAATAAAATGAAATGAAATGAGATGAGATCCAGGGTGCTTTGAGTCCTTTTAATCTGCACCTCTTCAAGGGGGCATGAAGATCAACAATACTGGTTAAGGTGGTCATGAAGAAATTGAGTGCCTGGTGGACCTCTGGTAGTGTGTTTATGGGGCCCAATTAGCATCAGAGGCAGAGGCAAGGAAAGCACTATGATCAAAGAATGACATATCCCTGACAAAAGAGACCCTGTGTGGGGGATTGGAAAATTATTTCACCAGATGCAGAAGGTTGGGGAGTGATTGCTTATATTGTCAGAAAGTATGCCCACTGATTTCACCTTGAGTGCACAGTTGGTGATCACCCAATCAAGAAAAAGTGGCTGCCCAGTTTAGTATTGAATCTTGTAGGGTCAGTGTTGAGTTGGGTTAGGTTGCAATTAGCAAGAGTGGCATGTATCTTGTTAGAGCTGGGGTTCAGCCAGTCTACATTAAAGTCACCACAGAGTATGAGGTCATGGTGGGAGAGATTGGAAAAGAGGTGAAGGGGGCAGCTAGATACAACCCACAATTAGCTTTTTGACATTACCAAGCATGAACATGAGAAATAGTGATTCTCCTGCTGGGAGTTCACTGGTTGGGGTGGATAATTCAGTGGCATTTAGGCTGGACCAGACATACAGAAGAACACCACTGCCCTGTTTTCCAAACCTATATTTCCCTGAAGCTGATGTAACCATGTAGTGCTGCCTCATGTTGTTTGATGCTGGGCTTTAGCCAGGATTCAGAGATACATAGTATGTCCGGGAGAGTGTTGTGTGACCCATGCCTTGAGCTAGGCCATCTTGGGATGCAGGCTCCAAGCATTTAAGTGGGCAGTCTTTAGCCCTTTAGGAGATTGGGATAGGGTGGGTTCAGTTAGGGTGGAAGGTGTGCATACTGGGTAGATAGGTCCTGGGTTCAGCTCAATATCACCTGCACAGGTGAGGAGGAGGAGGAGGATGGGCAGGTAAGCCCTGATTGGGGAACACAGCTGTTTTAGAATGAAGCAGTCAAGTGGTGTGGGTACCCTTAATCTTTTACAGAGTCATTGGCCTAGAAACACAACATCCCATTCTGGGGCACAGGGTGTGAGGAGATACAAGTGAACTGGTTCCAGAGGGACTTGTTTCAGCAGTGAATGCTTGATATACTGATGTGGGTACACTATGGAGTAGACAATGAGATAGTTGGCAGCATAAAGGGTCAGAAGATAGAAAGGGTAGCCATGCAACCTGTTTTGTCCATGGTAGAAGAACAAAGATACCACATGTAACTCAAAAGGGAAGAAAGCTGTGGTAGTGAAAAGATTTTGTCTGAATTTTGAGAACTGTAATGGCCAGATGTTGGAGTGACAGACTACCACAGTGACATGGGTAGATAAATAAGAAGTATTACTCTGTTTAACTCTGAGCAGTTTTATCTAACAGGCAGGGTAGAATAGGCATTGAGGGTGTATATAACTTTTGTTGAGGTGGCCTCTAGTGGCCAAGAAGTATAAGGTGTTATTGGAAAAATGGGAAGATTGTAATGGGCTAACCAGTCAGAGCAGTGTGTTGTGCCTATAAAAGTAAATGATCATATAAGGCATGTTGTACTTATAAAAGTAAATGCTCAGATGGGGCGATTAGATGGGAGATGCTGCACAGCAGCATCAGGAATTACAGAGAGCAAGGAGCACATCTTTAGAAGCAAATTAAATTAATAACACAGCTCCATTTTCTTCCAAACAGCTCCATTTTCTAGTAGCACATAATCAAGTAAAGCAGTTGTAGCCTAAGCTTTATGGGGCAGCCTTGCTGAAGTTAAAGCTGCAGCACAGGAGTGGACAAAGGAAAGCAACACATTTATGTTTTATATTTTCTCCTCCCACTATTTATTACTAAGGAAATCTGCATGCATATATGATCTTCATCCTCAGAGTTCCTTTAGAGTTTATCTGCTCTTTAGCTTACTCCCTACTTCAAGTCATAATCCTCTGTTGTGACATCACAATATGTTGTTATGGGGGTAACTGTGATACCACAAGCAGTGCTCTATTATTTTAACTAGTGAGAAAGCAGCAGGAATATATAAACTCTTCTGGAGCAAAGATCTTGTTTTCATACAAATGACCTCAGTAATAAATAATGGGAGGAGGAATACAGCACTAATGGGAAATATAAGCTGGACTGTGTAAATATTAAGTTTCGTTGAGTGCTCTGAATGTGTCACCAACTCTTTAAAAATAGAAAACATCTGGGACACTTTGACAAGCTATGAAGTTGAACTAGCAGGAGATTAAGATGTTGTTGATACAAAGTTATATACATTCTACATACCCAAGAGAAGCACACTGTAAGTTATTTAAAAACCTTGCAGTTCTACTGACTGTTTAGTCAGAACAACCTTCTCTGATTGGTGCTAAGTTGAAAAAGCCTGTTCATGACTTCATGTGATCTTTTATATGCTTTTTGGATGGAGGTAGTTGGGAGGGGTCGGGTATTTTCACTGTGGAAAACAGGTGCACTTGGGTTGATAACCACAGCTTATAAGAGCAGAAATGTACCATTTGGAAAAGATGGAGTGAGACCAAAAATATATTTCCAGTCTGAAAACTTTTTAAAGCTTCCAATAGCAACTATTATGGACATCTGTGAGCCAATGAGTTACTGTATTCTGAAGAATTTATTCATGCTCTAGCTGATATGGAAAGCACAGAAGATAAATGTTGTGACCCCTAGAAGCTACAGTATATTATTTTATTTCCAGCAATGAATGGGAATTTAGATTTAGATGAAGATGTTTAAAATGTATAAGTAAATTAATCTATTTGGTACTGACTTAGTATGGCTTTATTGTTATTGTTAAAAAAGCTACACATTTAGATCTTGATATTTACCCATATAATGCCTGAAATATATCAGTGATGCACCTGTTCTGCTTTTCTGTTGATAGTTCAATGTTATGCTTCAGGAAAGCGAAGAACTGGGCAAATCACTTCAGGAAGAAACAAAGGACAGAGTTCTTCCAGAACAAGAGTTTCAGAGGCTTCTGAAGAAATCCAGAACCGCAGCAGTGTCATGAATCACATTAATGGTGTAGTTATAGGGGTGATTCCATAAATGCATCAAATAACCTCAGCTTAAATTTGAGTCAAGGGGCACAGCCATCAGCTGGCTCATGGATTATAGACATGGATTTGCCTGTATCACTCCCCCAGTTTTGGGAAAGGGATGGTGGGGCAAGGAAGTTATTGCTGCAGATGTTTCCATTATTTGTTGGTGCCATGTTTGAATCCTTGTTGTCCTTGAAAAGTTAAGGGTAAGGAACAGGAAACTAGTGCACGTGGTTTTTAAAATGACCTATTAAAGACATCTTTAATGAAAACTGTATTTATGTTGTTATGTAAAGCAACAAGGGTCTGGCTCAGAGTGCAGGTACACTTTGCAGCTAGCAGAACTGTTTAAAATAATTGCAGCACTGGAACTGAAAGTATTTCAAAATCAGTGACCAAACAGGAAAAACTAACAGAATGAATAAAAGGGGAGGGCAACACTAAAAACATGACAACAATGTATATAATGGGTCAAAAGAAATACATGGGGAAAAACAAAAGAATCTAAGAAAATTTGAGAAGGAAAGTAAATTGTGCAAAAATAATATTACACTGTAGGTCATTATGGCATGTGCATGTTGTTGATTCTCAGTGAATTGCTGAGTTAAAACACCAAGCGCCTCTTGTTATTCTATTTTATTTAATTTTTATTATTTATTTCAAAGTTCAGAAATACACCTTTGAGCAGAAAAGCTCATTATACAATGGCAAGAAAGAATCTTGACTGTGATTGGTCAGTTGGGCTGGACCCATGCGTTATCCCAGCATAATGCCACAGGTCTAGTGCCATCATGATGGCTGCTCTTTTTTTGTATCTCCTCTTAAGAAACAAAAATATTTTCCACATTAATAAAAACATTCTTTAAATTTTTTTTTTATCTTATATATAACAACAAGCCATTGTATAATAGGAATAATGCACTCCAGGGTGTGTGTCATGCTGGGATAACACCACACCTGGGGCATTGGATGCACTCGGCCTGCAGCCTCCTGACCAACCCCAGGTGTGGCATTATCCCAGCATGACACACCCCTGTCATGCATTATTCCTTTATTTACAAAGGTTCCTCATCAGAATAACAATGTGTTTACACCATGTCAAAGACAGTAACAAAACTGATTAACAAAGGCTGCACAATATTGATTCAGTGACATAACAAAACAGAATGAGTAACATAAGTACTGTTTTGGCAATACAGAGTGAACATTCAACAGGTCAAGTAATACAAAGCAAAACATGGCACTAGGAACTATACAAAGAAAGAGTTCAAATTTATGAAAGAGTGCTGCAAAAACATATCATGAGAAATTTTGATTTGTAAAATTTAACAGGCTAGAATCATTTACACAAGCAGTTAAGGCAATCCACGGAGCAATTCAGCAATGTTTAGACTGTGTTGTCCTCAATTAGGGCCCATGATTTTGTGCTGACTCTTTAAATCAACCACTATTCTCTTAGAGAATGCACCCTGAAGCTTCAATGCCACTCCATATTTAGATCACAATGTTGATGATGTTGCAAAGCAATGCAGAAGTGATTGCTGATGGTTCTTTACATTTTGTGTTAACATTGATCAGAAAAGGAGGGTAACAGTGTAGAGTGTAGGTGTACACTAAGTTCTATCATATACTGTAAAATAATAGAGAAAAAAGGTGTTATTTATTTAAATAACAGAGATAATGCACTGTGCTTTGCAAGTAGCATTATTGGGTTGTTAAACCCCACAGATTCACAGATGAGTAGGTGATCATGAAGGCTACATCTCTACACACTGAAACAGGTTTGTCAGAACAAACACCTGTCACTTTCAGTGATGTGCTGCAATTTGAGCAATTCTTAGGAGTCATCATCAAAGTGCTGTACCACAACCAGGAAGAGTAGAAGGTGTTCAGCACAGCATTGGGGGAGGGGCTTTCCAAAATACTGTTTGTATTATTGCATGGCAATCATTACTACTGGGTCTTAAATGTGAAGAAATTCATAGGTGCAAGATACAGTACTTTGTGAATACTGTCACATAACCTTTAGCCACAAAATAATCACTCTTGTGCCTTATTTTTGCAACTCATGTCTTGATCTAAACTGCACAGAACAGAAAATTGACAGTGAAATGCCCAAAGTGTAAAACAAAATGTAGATTGGCAGTTTGACTAAAGAAACACATAGCAAAACCACTTTAGGAACAGTCACTTGTGAGTCAAAAATATGTGAAAATTGTTTTGCATTTTACAGCAGAAACCATGAATGTAAAATGGTCAAATGTTCTAGATATAGGTTTTTATGGCAGCAGACAAACATCTGTGTTATATGTCTTCAATTACAGAAGTGAAGATATCTGACAAATATGTAGTGTTTAATTTTGAAGCCAGACAAGAATCAGGAATGCACAATACCAACTATGTTTTTTGGAAATGAAAGTTTGTTAAAACTCTACAGACTGCAACAAAGGCACACAGATTACAATGACAGAAACATTTAACCACCCATCTCAGAACCCAGTGTGCCCATGATGAAAAGAACAAATGCAAATATAAGAAAAGTCACACAAAGGCTTATAATTACAGTAATACAAAATATTAGGGATGGTACACTGTCCAGCAGAAACATAGAAACATAGAAGTTGATGGCAGATAAGGACTTCAAGGCCCATCTAGTCTGCACGACACACCCTGAGTGCAGAAGTTGTTGACAGAAAAGGACTGCCAGGCCCATCCATTCTGCCCATTTGGGTGGAAGCTTTAAAGCCATGTTCCAAAGCATGAACACAGAAACATTTGGGGATGATAAAGAATACATTACCACAAAGAAAAGATATTCATCTAAGGAAAAACTTAAAGTTTATAAAATGCTCATCAGGAAAAATGAGCAAATCACACTGAATGAGCCAGGATATCCAGAACATTCTTGCCTTCTTTTCTGCTAGAAGATGAAAGAAGGGAGCCAGCAACTTTAAACTGATCCTGCTGTAACCTCAATTGGGCTGTCACCTGCACTATTACCTGGATTCTATAACAGTTGTTATGCCACATTCCTCAGAGGGAAGAGCAGGAGTCAGCCATAACTGTGTAAGAACTTTAGTAGCTGCTGCCACCAAGATATAAACAAATATTTTTTCTTTATCCAGTATACTGGGGTGAGCCCATAAAATTCAAATTTGAAATTGCAAAAGGAGATAGACCCTCAAAATTTTACTCTCGCATTAGCCTCCACCCTATCCCAAAATCCTTAATAAGAGGACAGTCCCAACAGATGTGACTGTGAGTTCCCTCCCACCACATCCCTCCAACATAACTCTGTCAAAGGTAAATCCAAATGATTGGAAATTACAGGAGTGCAAAATAGTGCAAAACCATCCACCAGCAAAATTCTTGCCAAGAAGGTGAGGCACTGGGGTATGAAGCCCATCCACATAGCTACCCATTCCCACTCCTAGATGGGAAACCAAGCTATAATTCCCATGTATGTTTAACATCAATTAACTGGTCCAGTTTCAGGTTACAGAGCAAATCATAAATAGTGGACATTTTTCAAGCCCTGGGTCTGTCTGGCCATGGTCACCAGAAGTGGACATAAGAGTTACCAGTGTCTTGAGTACCACAGGCAATGCTGATCCTGTATGTAATGACAGAGCAGCATGTAATGGAAAAATTGGGGCTAGAGGTCAAATTCCTGATGTAACTGAGAAATGATTATAGATACCCACCCTCCAGAAGCTGCCTGGACCGAACAAGATCTTGTCATTCCCATCTCTCAGGAAACCTAGGTCCAACTGAAGAGGGTCACAGTCTAAACAAGCCTGGAGGGGTGTACATGTACTAGGGCCACCAGGCAACTTGTAATCTGAACAGACCTCCTACCAGACTGTGACTATCAGCCCTGTTCAAGGATTAGAAACCTCAAGGACATGTAAGTTAACCCTGTCCATAAAATTAATATCTGCTTACTTAGCAGAGGTTGATGGGGACTGTTCTAAGGCTACCCAACTGAGAGTGTCTGGCACAGATAAAAGTAATAAAAGACTGTAACTGGGCAGTCTCGATAATAAGCCTGAAATCAGGGACCCCATTCCTCCTTTAAGTTTTGCTGCTGTGAGAATCAATCAATCAAATCTTTATTTTACCAGGTGGAATACCATTGAGACAAACTCATTTTCGAGATGGACCTGGAAGATGTCCACAAAAGGCAACATGATATCTACAAAGCTTCACTGGAAAGCATCATGCAACTATATACAATGAGTACAAGGCATGGAAGGTGTCCATGTCAGCATACAAGTTTGTACACTATACAGACAGGTCAAAATTACAAAATAGTCAGGTGTAATATATCAGAAAATATACACAGTATACACAGTATATATGCAGGATCTACACTATGTGTAGAAAAATATAGAAGAGGTAAGAAGGAAAAAGCCAGGAAAGGGTAAGAACATCAATTACTGGGGCAGTAAGTTAACACAAGACAGACAGAGGTGAGTCCTGATACAAAAAGTTAGGGAGGCGACCGGAGACATGTAGGTGTGAATGAGGGATGGCAGGGATAAGCAGGGCCAGAAAATTAGCAGGTCATTGGTGGAAGCAGTTGCATGTCTCTTTAAAGGACTGCAAAACAAGTTTTTGAAGAGGATGGTGACACCAAGGAAGTGAGTTGAAGTGTTTTTGTGCATTATTCTAAAGAACAGGGAGGGCATGGCTTATTGCCACTCTGCCAAAATGCATTCTAGATTTAGGGATCAAAAGAGAAATATAAGAGAGACTTCTTAAAGGTAGGTACCAGGATTGCAAACAGGCAGTAAGTCCTTAATGTATTTTGGCAGCCTATTAATAATGGCTCTATTTGTCCCTAACACTGCATTCATTTGTCTCCTGAGGCTAAGTGAGCTCCATCCTATGGTAGTATAGAGGTTACAGTGATGTGTAGAATAGGGGCATTGGTAAAAATCTAAGAGGCCAGTGATACAGGGAGTCAAGTTTGGAAAGGGCATGCTTGAGCTATGCCCAAACAAGAAACTGGCATAGTCTAGGAGAGCATGAACACAGTTTGTACTAACCTTTTTCCCTCTTGAGTTAGAAAATGCCTGATTCTAAAGAAAATCTCATGCCCTGTTTTAGTGTTTTGAGATTTTTTATATGGACTTTGAATTATACTTTAAAGTCTATCCAAACTCCAACTATTTAAAGGATTCCATGTAGTCAGTGGCTCACCAAGTCTGGTGAGGATTTGAGGGGCTATACCTTGGGTGAAGAGGTTGGAGGTGTTCACTGATGGGGTGAAATGATAACCTTCATTTTCTTAACAACTAAGAGGAGCTTTGAGTGCAAAAGATTTTCTATAAATGATTAAATTCAATTTGGTGGTTGTTACATGTGAGCTCCAGGGTAGGCTTGGCTATGTATAACACTGTATTGTCAGCAAATAGGTGAATGTTTGCTGACTTGATTCTGGTGTTTAAGTTGTTTATATAAATGGCAAATAAAAGTGGAACAAGAATGGGCCCTTGGGGTACATCTCTGGAAAGGTTTTCATAGGGGAGAGGTCACCCTCTGCCTTGACCGGCTGACAGCGATTGGTGAGACAGTTGGAAAACCATTTTAGGCCAGATTATTAACATATTTAAGTCAGGTTTCCTTCCACCCTAAATAAATTGGGACAGAGTCCAATATAATTCAACCCAAAAATAATTAGGGTCTGGCAATGGTAAAGATGAAAATAAGAAAAGGAATCTAGGAGGATGTTCATAACACTGATTCAACCCATCCCAACAGCGATAACTGTAACTCCCACCATATTGTGTAATCAGCCTGGACCACTGAAAGAAGTTTACCATATTTGGTCTGGAATGACTAAGTAGTGTCCCTATGAACCCAGATACCATGTCATTGAAAACCTGATGTAACCCATTTCAGATTGCAAATGCCCCCAACTATGTTTTGCCAAGCAGTTAGATGGCAAGAGATGGTGGGAGTTTGAAGGGATGACAGTGTAAAAGATTTTTTCAGGGAGGATAGTGAGGCTGAATAAAGGGGAGGGTGGGTGGGCAGAGGGACAGTGAAAAAGCAGTGATACTGAATGAATACTTCTGCTCAGTATTCACAAAGAAGAGAGAGGAGGTACCTAATCCAATCAGTAGAAGCAATCTGGATGAGGGAGTCAATATCAGTCCTTTCACAGAAGAAAGGGTTCTGAAAGAGCTCCTAAAACTGAAGGTGGACAAAGCAATGGGGCCTGATGGATTCACACTGGAATTCTAAAAGAACTAAGGGAAGAATTAGTGACACCCTTTTCAACAAATCATGGGAGGATAGTGTGGTACCTGAGAACTGGAGGAGGGTGGATGTGATTCCCCTTCACAAAAGTGGGAGCAAGACAGAGGCAGGAAACTACAGACCTGCCAGTATGACCTCAGTAGGAAAATTATGGAATCACTTCTGAAGGAAAAATGTTGAGTACCTATAGGCCAGTGGAGCACAGGACCCAAGGAAGCATAGATTCTCAGTGGGAAGGTCATGTCAGATGAATCTAATCAATTTCTTGACAGGATGACCAAAGTAGTAGATCAGGGAGTGGCTGTGGACATGGCCTACCTAGACTTTAACAAGGCATTTGACACAGTCCCACACAAAAGATTAATAAACAAATTAGCCAGCCTGGGAGGGCCCCAAGGTGGCAGTCTGTATAAAACAGTGGTTTGACAACAGGACACAGAAAGTAAAAGTAAATGGAGTCTACTCCAAAGAAAGGGGGTTACTAGTGGGGTACCAAGGTTCAGTACTGGTACGGTCCTTTTAAATGTCTTTATATGTGACATTGCAGAGGAACTGGAAGGAAAAGTATGCATCTTTGCAGATGACATGAAGATCTGCAACAGGGTTGATACACAAGGGGAGGAAAGGATGAGAAGGGACTTGGCAAGATTGGAGGAATGGTCAGAAGTATGGCAGCTTAGATTCAATGCAAAGAAGTGCAAAGTAATACACCCGGGAACAAAACCCCAAGGAAAGAGTACAGAATGGGGAGGAGGGAGGTAGTAACAATAACAAAATGGAATGGGACCTGGGAGTAGTCATATTAGATGACCTAAAGGTTAGCAAGCAATGTGAGAAGGCAGTAGAGATGGCTGGGGGATACTGGGATGTATAGGAGAGACATCACAAGTAGAAAACAGGAAGTTGTTATCCCTCTGTACAGACAGTTGGTGACACCCCATCTGGAGTACTATGTGCAGTTCTGGAGATGCCATCTCTGCAAGGACACAGACAGGATGGTAACTAAAATGGCACAGGATTTGAAACAGAAGCCCTGCAAAGAGAGACTAAAGGAGCTTAATATGTATACCCTTGAGGAAAGGAGGAGGGGGCATGATAGAAACTTTTAAGTACCTCAAGGAATCAACAAAGTCCAAGAGGGTAGCATCTTTCAGAAAAGAGATGTGCAAGAACAAAGGGACACAAATGACAGAGGGGATGGCTCAGGGCAATGTGAGGAAGTATTTTTCACAGAGAGGGTGGTGGATGCATGGAACTACCTTCCTGAGGAGGTTGTGGGGTCAAAACAGTGGGGAAATTCAAGAATGTATGGGACAGACATAAGGAAATTCTGTGGGGTAGTACTAGGATCTGCAGCTTATTCAGTAGGTAGGGAATGGGATACTAGGTGGGCCAAGTGGCCTTTATCTGTCATCAAAGTCTATGTTTCTATATTTCAGGCACTTTATATATACACCATTTAAACACTACACATTTATACCCACTATTCCAAAGGCTATGATAGCAATTTTATTGTTAGCCAGCTAGTCAAGGAAAAATGATATCAAGTTGCTAACACAGATCAACAGATTCCTGGAAAGAGGTGTGGTAACAATGGACTGGAGGAGAGTGAATGTAGTTGCTCTCACAAAAGTGGAGCAGGAGGAATCTGGCAATTGCAGGCCAATCAGCCTGATATCAGTGGTGGGAAACTAATGGAATTAACTAAAAGAAAGTTTTGTGATATATCTTGAAGTCAGCAGATTACAGGATATGAGGCAGCATGAGTTCACAGCAGGAAAGTCTTGTCAGACTAATCTGATTGACTTCTTTGACTGGGTGACTAGAGAAGTTGTTTTAGGGAGGGTGGTGGACATGACCTACCTGGATTTCAGCAAGGCCTTTGACACCATCCCACATAGGAGGTTTGTAAACAAGCTGGGCAGCTTGGGTGGGACCCAGGGTGATAAACTGGGTCAGGAACTAGCTGAGTGATAGGACACAGAGGGTGGTGGTGAACGGAGTACAAGCCAAAGAGAAGGAGGTGACCAGTGGGGTCCTGCAGGGGTTTGTGCTGGGACCAGTCTCTTTAATGTCTTCATAAGTGATGTTGCACAAGAAATGGAAGGAAGGTCGTCTCTTTGTAGATAACACAAAGATCTGCAACAGGGTGGACGCCCAGGAGGGGTGGAGAAAATGAGAAGAGTCCTAAGCAGGATTGAGGAGTGGTCAAAGGTGTGACAGCTAAGATTCAATGTACAAAGTGCAAGATTATGCACTTGGGCACAGAAATACAAGGAAGAGTACATGATGGGGAGAGGTACTGATAGCCACCAAAAAAAGGGTGTAATCATATCTGATGACCTAAAAGTTATCAAACAATGTGAGAAGGCTGTGAGGAGAGTCAGTGGAATGCTGGGATTCATAGGAAGAGGAACAGCATTTCAGCAGAAAAAGGAGGTGGCAATGCCACTGTACAGAACATTGGTAAGACCTCATCTAGAGTACTATGTCCAGTTCTGGAGGCCACATCTCTGGAAGGACATAGACAGAGTAGAAGCAGTCCAGAGAAGGGCAATAAAATGGTGCAGGATCTGTACCAGAAGCCATATGATGAGAGACTAGAGGACCTTAATATGTATTCCTGGAAGAAAGAAGAGAAGAGGGGAGATATGATAGAGACTTATACCACAGAGGTGTAAATAAGGTGAAAGGGGAGTATGTTTCAGACAAAAAATATGTTCAAGAGCAAGGGCCATGACATCAGAATAGTGGGAGGTAGACATAGAGGTAAAATGAGGATATATTTTAACAGAAAGGGTAGTGGATGCATGGAACAGGCTGCCTATGGAGGTGGTGGAGGCAAAATGGTAAGAGAATTAAATAAACATGGGCTAGACATAAGGGAACCATATTGACAGGAAAAGAGGGCAATCCAAAGATCACTTAGGATCTGTGGCATCTGAAACAGGCAGGGACAATGGGCAGACTAGGAGGGACAAGCGGTCCTTATCTGCTACCAAATTCTGTATATCTATGTTTCTATGTAACACAAGAGAGGAAACTGTTGTGTGTTACAGCATCTGTACTACATCAGATTTATTGATTCATTTTTGTTCATGCCAACGTGCCTATCTAAGGTCCCAGGTGCCCTCAGGTTTGAGGTGAAATAGCTAATGGCCACTTTTTGCATTTTTAACACCTAGGAATGGAAATGATGTAGGTCCTCTGCCTGATGCTAACTTTTATGGTGCTGGTTATATGATGCCTTGGAGAAGAAGATTTCATGTGGTGGTACCTAGCCAACCAACATACAGAATTTGATCTGAAAAAGAGCTTGACTAATATTGTCAGTTGCATGTTGAAATTCTTCAAAATGCCTTTGGCAGATTTAGGCAGGAAGTAATGAACATGACAGCCAGACAGGTTTAAAACAATCAGGTGGCAATATGTCAGAGTATGAAATAATCTGTTTGGACCCCTTCCAGTACACGACAACAGCATCTGTCTGCATGGCCATGTATAGACTCGTGTTTAAAAGAAAACCCACTGCAGTTCTGCCACCTGATAACTATCATGAGCAAAAAGTGGTACTCCACACCTATTTATTTATTTATTTATTGAACATTTACCAGGAGGTCACACTGAACAACAAGTTGCTAGTCTCATGGTGCGACCTGGGGAGGGTAACATAAGGTTGTGAAGGATGCTCAGTTACAATAGTATGTGGGTAATACAAACAATACAACATTGTAAGATTGTGCAACAGTTGGAACACAAGGTATTGTACAATAAACAGTAGAGGAACATTGGGTAAATTACAAATACATGTCCAAAATCATACAAAAGAACATACGAATGTACAAAACCTATAGAACCATTTATAGTGCATGAGAGTACCAGGAGCAGGCTTGAGGTAGTACGCAAGTGCTGTTGGAGTAAAAGGGTGGGGTTAGGTTGTGCACACTGGTGACCCAGAAGGGCAGGTGGAGAAGGGGAGAGGGAAGAACTAAATATTAGGAGAAGGGTAGCCATTTCCTGATTTCACGCTTCAGGATGTTGAGAACCCTGCTGGGGGTGGCCATGGTAGGAAGGCAGAAACATGGGACAGGTATTAAGGTGGGTTAAAGCAGGAACAGCTGAGGGAAAGATAATTTGTAGGGCAGAGGTAAGGAGTAGTTGATGGAGGAGTCATATTTCAGGGGAGGAATTCCAGATTTTAGGGAAACAATAGGCAAAATCAGTCTGACCAATGAGGGTGGAGTGGCAAGAGACTGTCAAGGTGCGGGCTTCATTTGACCTGAGAGAGTGGGTGGGGGAGGTGAGGGCAGAAAGGATGAGAGATAGGAGGGAGCCCCCAAACCAGAATTTGAGGTTAGTTTGGCACAGTGAAAGATGCATCTGTGAGATAGTGGAAGGAAGGTTAGAGAGCGATAGAGTTCACAGTGGTGGGAGCGGGAAGGGAGTCAATAGCAAAGTGGCAGAAGGAGTTAAAGAGAGTGTCCAACTTGGTCAGGGAAGATTTGGGAGCAGCAACATATACTACATCGTAGTAGTCAAAGATGGGGAGTATCATCTTCTGGACAATTTCACGCCACATTCAGCAGGATGCAACTATAATTCCTGTACAGAGCACCAAGCTTGGGGTGCAGTTTCTTCAGGATAGCATTGATATGCACAGAGAAGTTGAGATGCAGGTCCAGCCAAACTCCCAGATATCGAAAGAGGTGGTGTCCTCCAAGATGATCCCATCAAGGGTGTGGAAGGTGGGTAGGGCGGAACCTAGAGAGTCTCTGCCTGGAGCCAAAGGTCATTGAGACTGTCTTCTTGGCATTTAGAAAAAGCTGGTGAGAAGCAAACCAGAGTTGAACTTGGTTGAAGTTATGCTGTAAGCTGGTTTGCATGGCAGCAACACCTGCTATTCAGTGGTTAATATACATAGCTGAGAAAGGAAATATTTATTTTCAGCATGCTCTGCAGGACGGAGAATTCAAAACAGGTCCCTATTTTCTGATGGCTATGCTGTAGTGGATGGTGTCCCAACAGCCTTTGAATTCAACAGGTGTTTTTTTCATGGCTGCACTATCTGTCACTGTGAGAAAGACAGAAACCACATGACAGGCTCTAGGTTTGGACAGTTATTCAACTGGACCATTCACAAATTTCATTTTCTAAAAAGCAAGGGTTTGCTGTTAGAGTACTGTGGGAACATTTAAAAAATGACTACAGATCAGGTGCTGAATGATTTCTTGAGGATTGGCAACTACCACAACCCCTGACCCTAGGGAATTACTGTTTGGGGAGAAAAATGCCATCTATCAGTACTATAAGACACAGCTTGAAGAGAAAATCTGCTATTATAATTTTAGTAGCCTTTACCCTTTGTCAACAAAACAAAACAAAACAGTATCCTGTTGGTCACCTTGTCATCATTTATGAGAATTTTCTGACCTGTCAATACTTTGGTTTGGCAAAAAAAGTTCTACCCTAGAGGTCTCTTTTTCCCAGTGCTGCCATCCAGGATTGGAAAAAGCATGTGTTCATATACTATCCTGCATGTGCTGAAGATAAAAGTTCAGAAAACATTTTGCACATATAATGATGAACAGAGGGCATTGACTGGTACCTACTGTACCATGGAACTAAATTTGGCAGTGGAAAAGGGTGCAAAATAGTTGAAATTTATGAAGTGTGGCATTTCAGGAGTTATCAACAGAGCTATTTGCCGAATACAATATGATGTATTTAAAAGAGAAGCAAGAGGCATCCGCTTTCCCATATGGGTAAAGGGAGAAGCAGATAAAATCAGATATGCACAGCTGTATTTTGAAAGAGAAATGTATATTTGAATCCTGCTGACACTGCTGTTAACCCTGCAGATAGACAGATATCTAAACTATTTTTAGAGTCTCTTTGGGGAAAATTTAGGCAGCGAGCTAATTTACTGACCACAAGCTTAGAATCAGACCTGGATGAACTGTTTCAGTGTGTGTTTGTCCCCTACTATAATGTTGCCTCATGCTGTTTCATTCATGATGAAACAACGTGTTTGTATTGAAATATACCAAAGACCACTACCCAAACTCTAATAATACTGACATAATACTGACATATACATAGCTAGTTTTACCACAGAATATGCCAGATTGGAACACTAGAAACTGCTAGATAAGTTACAGAACAGGTGCCTGTATCATGACACTGACTCTGTCAATTTTGTGCCCAGACCAGGTGAATGGAATCCCTCTAGGTAACTATTTAGGAAACTGACTATTTATTTATTTATTTAGCATTTGTTAACCAGGTAGTACACTAGACAAGCAATTTGCCTATTTTCAGGTAAGACCGGAGAGTACAGGAAATTACAGACTTACACACTTGGGACAACATGGTACATAATTAAGAACAGGTCACACATCATGAGACTACAAGTTAAGATTACACATTACATAATTAGGAACAGGTTACACATCATGAGACTACAAGGTAAGATTACACATCCCATGATTAGGAACAGGTTACACGTAAGAGACTACAGGTAAGATTACACATCTTGCATCAAGTTTGGGCAGTACAGAAATACTACATTTTAAGGGCCAGCAGTTTTGTATGGGTGCAAGTGTTAAACATATGTCATGGGGGTTTTGACATCCGCGGGCGATGTACTTTTAAGATGGCTCCATAGGGAAGAGCGCAGGCTGCACTGCGGGAAGCACGGACCTGGGTTGGGAAGGTATTCCAAGTTTAGGCACATGCTGCAAAGTCCCTTTCACCCATCTTGGTCCTAGTCACAGGTACCTTGAGTGTGGCAGACCCCTGAGACCTAAGGTGATATGACGAAGGGGCAGTTTGGTAAGCTTGCCACCCCTGGAGGGTACCCGTGTTGAGGACCTTACCAGTGAAGCAACCAAGACAAAGTCAATGTACTTTGTAGGCAAGAGCCAGTGTAGGTTGTTGTAGAGCTCACAGTGATGAGTGAGCTAAATATAGGCTAGCGACAGATATTGTTATGCCATTGACCACCTGGAGAGATGGGCCTAGTGGTGCTAGCAAACAGCAGGAGCCTATAACACAAAGAGGGGAGAAGCCTCTCACAAGGACAGTATGTGTGGCTGGTGTGAGGTTGTTTTGCCCTGTAGGCCAGACCCAGTTTACAGTTGACTGTTTACATATCCTCTGAATATGAAGGCCAAGGTTGAGCTGTGGGTTCAGCATTACTCCCAGGTATTTGAAGTTGTCTGTGATAGGGATCGGGACATCTCCCTTGCTGGATACACAGAATGGCACACGGGCAGCCTTAATCTTTGCCCGACTCAAAGAGCATGGCCTGGGTTTTTTAGGTTAAGGGCAAGCTTGTGGTTCAGGATCCATACCTGAATCTTTATAAGATCTTCACTCAGTTGTTGATTGATGACCACCACCTCATGGGAATGAGACAGGATAAACAGATCATCTGCATAGAGAATTGGTTTACAGTGGGCTGTGGTTTCAGGGAGGTTATTTATAAAATGAAGATGAACATTGGTCCAAGGACAGAGCCTTGGGGACCCATACCGTTACTGGGATGGGACCTGAAAGCTCTTTGCCAAATTTGACCAGCTGCGTTCTACCATATAGTAGTTGTTGAACCAGCTAAGAGCAGTAGTGGAAAGACCAATTGCTCTAAGCTGAGTTGACAGCATGGCATGGTCGACCAGGTCAAATGCCTTTGAGAGGTCAATGAAGGCCCTGAGAGTTTACCCTGGTCCATGGCCTCCTGATCCATGATGTAACAGTAACTAGGGCTGATGAGTACCATGCCCTTCCTGAATCCATGCTGTACAGGATCATTATGTCATGCTCCTGTAGGTACTCTGAGAGTTGCCCTGCCACAACTTTCTCAGTAGTTTGCTAGCCTCTGATAGATATAGGGCGATAGTTCTCTATCAGCTTAGGGTTCCCTTGTTTAAGGATTGCGACTACCCTGGCAACCTTCCATATGTCTGGGATAACTCCAGTTGCCGAGACAGATTGAAAATGTGTGCCACCAGAGGTGCCAGCCAGCCAGGGGGCACCAAGACTGAGGAGCTTGGGTTCCTAAGCCATCTTGTCCAGCACTTGAGTAGGGGTGAGTCCGCTAGCAGTCTCTGCACCTCTTGAACTACCACTGCCCTGAACAGAAAAGGCGGGCGGAGTGAAGATGGTGCTGTGGGCTGATTGCCACTGACACCATCATCATTTGGGAATGAAGAGTGTACTCTGACAGATCCGCAGAACAATGGTTGAAAGAGTTGGTGATGGTTTCCGAGTTGTTACAGCTCGAGCCATCGATTATCATGTGAGTGGACTCAGTGCTCTGTGTACCACTCACAACTTGTTTAATGTCCTCCAGAACCTTCTAGGATCCCTAGCCGAGTTCAATAAAGCAGATTTGCAAAATTCACTCTTGGCAATCCTAATGTTCTTTTTGCATTCATTTCTGAGTTGTCTATATCTCAGAAAGATGGCTTGGTCAGCCGTGGCCTTGAACTTGACCCAGCACTTATCTCTAGTGTTGAGGAGTGCCAGGAGGCTACCATGAAGCCATTTAGTAGCCATTCCCTCACCTCCGTCTGATGAGGGGGGCATGTTTCTCCTGCAAGGCCCTTAGAGAGCAAAGAAAAGTGACCGACAGTGGATGCGGGGTCCTTAGTATTCCAAACTGCCCCCAAATCTGTGTACTTGATGTCATTTTGAAAGGAGGACAGATCAAACTTGGAGTAGTCTCTGATCTGGATAATTTTATGGGAATGTTTTGATGTGGTACCCTCCAGACACAGTACACTGGGGAGTGATCAAAGATAGAGTCCGTAGGATACCCAATGAGCTGATCCTATCTGGTCTATTTGTCAGGCTCCAATCCAGGAGTGAGCCCTTACCACCACTAGTATGGCATCTGGTAGGATCCTTGACAAGTTGAGTCAGAGAGAGACTGGTAAGTGAGGGTTCAAAGGCCTTGGCATTGCCACCCAACCAATTTAGGTTGAGGTCACCCAGAATGATTAGCTCATTCTGCTGTGTTGCAGCACCAGCTGCACCAAGGAGACCAGTCAGTCCCTCTACGCCTCCTTTGGAGGATTGTATGCAAATACAATGTGAATCTTTTTGCCATCCCTAGTAACAGTACCGTGTGCAGAGCCTCACAGGGGACTGCTATGGTCTGTTGATCAGGGAGGATGGACAGGTTTAGATGGTTTCTGTAGTAGACCAGGATGCCACCACCTCTTACTTCCCGGACGATCTCGGTGGATAAGGTCGTAACCA
The DNA here is from genome assembly GCA_016271365.2 of Neoceratodus forsteri. NCBI lineage: Eukaryota > Metazoa > Chordata > Ceratodontiformes > Ceratodontidae > Neoceratodus > Neoceratodus forsteri. The sequence continues at coordinate 330,602,519 of CM057449.1, read as the reverse complement.
GGGAAGGCACATGCTGAGCTGGGGTGGAAGGCTTCAGCCAGGTTTCTGTAATTCCAAGAATGTCAGGACTGTGCCGAGTTACCCAGACATGAAGTTCCGTTAGGTTTTGGAGCAGGCTTCTGACATTTAGATGGGCCACCTTCAGCCCTTTAACCGCCGGCCAGCCCGCCTGTAGGTATGGACAGGGGTGGCGGTCCTGGTTTAGTTCAATGTCCCCTGCTAGTGCAAGTGTCAACAGCAGGAGCCAGAGTAGATGCCTTAAAGGGGGTTCCTCCTTATTCTGTGACCACCAGTCATAATGCCTGACCTTAAGAGAGGGTCTCCGAAGGTACCCTAGTTTCAGACCACCAAGGACCACGGTCAGGGAGAGCCCTCTGCTATAATGTTTGAGAAGGTAAAACCGACTCTACTGGTTGGACATATGTACACCATGGAGCTGTTTTAGGGGTCAGCCACCCCATAGATCCAGGGGATCCAGGAGACAGTAAGGCTCACAGTGGCTATAGTGGCTAGTGCACCCATAAGTAGCTGGCACAGGACAAGCTTTGATGGGAGCTCAATGAGTCCCATGCTTGCTCGATACAGTTTTCCCACTGGGACGTGTACCACCTTGGGTCACCAAAGTGTTAAGCCTAATAGCTGCACTCTGTATCTTTAAGAGGAGTTGCAATATTAGAGAGAGGGAGGATGAACATTGCTAGGGGTGGTGCCGAGGGGAGGAGAGTATTTAATAAAGGCTGGAGGTGGGGATGGGAGGGTGGCATAAAATTCAAGCAGCAAGGAGACAGAAGGACAGAAAGTGAAAGAGAAATTGAATTATTTGTAGGGCAAAGCTTACAACAGTGACCCAAATGGAATCTGGTCTAAACAGAAAAAACTGTATCACTTTAAACTTACTCTCTGGTCCAGGGTAGCTTACCACTGGACCTTAAAATAAAGAGAGCTGTAATATTTTACAATCAACAAACCTGCAGCCTAAATGAACTTGCACTTCAAACTACCCTTAGAGTGCAAAATTGCTGTAAACAGGCTTAGGTTCGCATTTAGTTAGGATTTACAAGACAATTTGGAGAGAATTAACAAGTACCACAATCAGAATATAACATTAGCTTAAGGTCCAGAGAGGAAACAGCAGTAGCAAAGAATTAAAGAACTGCAGCAGCCCATCAGCAGGCAGAGTCGATGGTTCTGGACAGTCCAGTTTCTGCAGCGCACTCTTCAGTCTGGTGATCAGCGGGCAGTGCAGTGAGGAAGACAGCCGGCGGACAGAAGGGGTCTGCCCGGCTGCTCGGCAGCAGAGGCACCCGTGTCAAGGTGAAGCTTCAGTCTGGTGATCAGCGGGCAGTGTATGAACCTCCTCCAGATGAACACATTATTGAGTTTGTGTTTGCAAGTCCCAAGATGTATGGGTACTGTCAGTCCAGAGGACAAATGCTTGTTAAAGAGAAAGGCTTTACTCTTAATTTAGCTAACAGTGAGCACATTAATTTTGAGAGCTTGAAAGATCTGGTATTTGATTACTCAGGGTCACAGACATTTAAAGAAATCATTCTGAGGCAACCAGGCATAGTTAGAAATAAAAGCCGTGGTCCATTGAAACAAGAATATTATCCAAGACCCAGAGAATAGTTTATGACAAATGAGCTTTACAATCACATTTCAAAATACTTCCTTACGGATACTGACTGAGGAAAATGGACATTAAATTGCAACACCCCTTTTCATGTCTAATCAATCAATCAATCAACCTTTATTTATAAAGGCGCCTTTCTAAAACCAAGGCACCTGTACATAACATAATAAAACAAATCAATAAATAAATAATTAAAACCATGTATCATTTTAAAATTCATGACAGCGACATTAAAAATCATTATAAGCTTGGCTAAAAGAAATCTTTTAATGCTACTTTAAAGCTTTGGATGGTCGGACAATCTCGCACCTGATGAAGTAGAGAATTCCACAGGGTTGGGGCCATAAAACTAAAGGACCTGGCCCCAGGTGTCTTTAAACGAACCCTGGGAATCTCTAACAATCCCTTGTCAGTGGATCGAAGAGGGTGGGAGGGACAGTAGGGATGAAGGAGGTCTTTCAGATAACCAGGTCCCTGATCATGTAGGGCCTTATAGGTCAGCAAACTGACCTGAAGGTGATCCACCAGCATATTGACAGCCAGTGCAGTCCACGGAGCACAGGCGCTATGTGACCAGTCCTAGATGAACCAGTCAATAGCATGGCTGCCACATTCTGCACTAGCTGCAAGCGGCAGATATCAACCCCGCAACCCCAGGTAAAGGGCGCAGTAGTCAAGGTGGGAGGTAACGAAGGCATGGACCAGAGTTGGAAGATCGCCAGAAGGAACCAGGTGCTTCACCCAGGTGATATTCCTCAGATGGTAAAGAGGCTTTGACAACCGCCGACACCTGAAATTTCAGTGTCAAACAGTCATCAAACACAACACCCAGGTTCCGCACTTGGTCTGGAGGTAGTTAGCTGAACACCCCCAAGCCATAAACCTGAAGGTAATCCAGTCAAAACCCACCTCTCGTGACCTGGGTCCACAACCAACACCTCAGTTTTTCTGGGTTCAATTCAGCCAACTCACATTCATCCAATCCTGGATTTCAAGAGACAGTTGTTAAAGACCAAAGCGGCATCATCTTGGCTGGGGACAAGGACATATACAGCTGAGTATCATCTGCATAGCAGTGAAAACTCAAGCTGTACTGCCTAATAATCGCTCCCAATGGCAGCATATACATCGCGAACAACAAGGGTGCTAAGATGGAGCCCTCATGGCACCCTACAGGATAGGGGAGTGATGCTGAGGAAAAAATCCTCGGACACCACTCTCTGAGTCCTATCCTTGAGAAAAGATCAAAACCAATTGAGGACTATATCAGACAGCCCGCAAATAAACCACAGACACTCCAATAGCACACCATGGTCCACAGTGTCAATGCTGCAGAGAGATCAAGAAGGACCAAGATAGAATGGGTCCTTCGATTCTCTCACTATTAGAGGTCATTTAGTACCGGACAAGAGCTGTCTCGTACTATATCTCTTCTTAAATCTGGACTGGAGAGTCATAGACATTGTGGCTGGTCAAATGATCATCCAGATGCGACGCAACCACATTCTCAATAATCTTGCCCACAAAGGGCAGGTTAGAACAGGCCTGTAGTTAGCCAGACAATCCGGGTCCAAGGAGGGCTTCTTAAGAAGGGCTGAACCACAGTTTCCTTCAGAGGATCAGGAAAGATCCCCTCTCCAGAGACCTCCAGACTATCTCGGCAAGGACTGGTCCGATTTATCCACACAGCCCACTAGGACCGTAGGAGGTCTGGATCCAAACTACATTTGGTCGGAAGCAATGATTGGATGATCATCACAATGTCACTGACTGTGGGAAGGCTGAAGTCAAACCACACAAACTGGGTGTCCGACATCTCCTGCCAACCACCACAATTCCCATTAGGGAGGGACAAGTGGACACTAGACCTGATTGTGGCAACCTTATCTGCAAAGAATTGAGCAAACTCCTTACATCGTTTTAAGAAAAGCGCCCAGGCTGAAGACAGCTTGATTGCGCAATCTGTCCACAGTCCGGAAAAGCTGAGCTGGTCGATTCAGTGCAGCAGCAATCTCTGACAGGAATACTGCCTCAGACGGATGATTGTTGATTGATAGACCACATAATGGTCCATCAAACTAAGTTTGTCACAATCAAGGCTCGACTTCTGCCAGCACCTCTCTAACCTTTGTCCAACTCTCCTCAACTCCTCAAAGTCTCATCAAACCAAAGAGATCTGGGGTGAAGAGTGAGGGAAGAACACGAACAGGAGCAATGGAATCCAGGGCCCTATCACCGCCTTATTATAGGCAAGTACCAGGTCCCCTGGATCCATGCATTCACTCGGTAAACCCGGAGTAGGTCCAGTACCGCCATCAAGCCATCTGGAGAAACACCCTCAAAGGGGCAGTACCAGACCATCTCCATAGGGGCTGGCCTGCCAGGGTGGCCTCGAACTGAACCTAATGGTACGACGGTCAGACCACCCGACTGGTTCTACCACCAAATCTGATATCTCCATCCCCAGTAGGAACACCAAGTCCAATGAATGACCACCAAAATGGGTCGAGGAGGAAATAACCTGTGTGAAGCCCAGTGAAATCATTAACTGGAGGAAGTCCTGACCAAAATGCAAGAGTTCATCATCAACTCCAGCATTGAAATCCCCAGAACCAACCATCTGGGGGATCCCAATGTCAGGTCAACAATGAAGTCTCACTTCCCACAGGAAAACATTCCCATCACCTGGTGGACGGTAGACAAGAAGTATCCTGCACCCCACACCCTCGCCCATAACACATCAAAGGAGTTGGTAGTTCCCACTGGTACCTCATTAGGCCCAGTTCAGATCTAAAACAGATGGCAACACCCCCCCTCACGATCCATCCTAGGGTGGTGTATCACTGAGTACCCAGCTGGAATTGCTGATGCCAAACTGGACCAGCATTCTCACCCAGCCACGTTTGGTGATGCATGCCAGGTCAGATGATCCAACAAAATCTGCTATTATAGCAGTTTTGTTCTTAATAGACCTGGCATTACATAACACCACCTGAGTAGGATGAGAATTCAAGGATGACTGTGTTATCTGCCTGCTACAAGCAGAACCCTGACAGTTGGACCATCCAATTATGCAAAAAGCATTTTTATAAAATAGTATTGGAACATTCATAAACCACTCTATCATGCATGTCTGAAAATGTTATATGATTTTATAACTGCTGAAAACCTTTGTATAATGAGCTGATATTAAAGTTTGCACAGATTAAATTTGTGAAGGGGTTACCAGCATCATTAGCTGATGATGATCTGTTGCCTCCAGACCATATTAATCTCATTCTCATTGATGATTTGATGGAATCTGCCTATCAAAATGACAAGATTAAGTGTATTTTATGAAGTATTCACTTCTCTGCAATTTGAATGCTGTTTATATTGTCCAGAATGTGCTTTACCAAGGTAAAAAGAACTATCACACTAAATACCAAATACATGGTTCAATTGACTCTATGATGCCGGTTCAACAAGAAAACGTTGACCGGCATCATAGTGCCAGGATCCATGTCGACAGCAATTTGCAGTTGGCATGGACCCACACCACCGTATTTTAGGATTCTAACTCCAGGTTGGAGTTAGTTCAGGAGGGGTGCAGGTTGGGGAATGAATTGCCTGGTACCATGCACTTCTACTGTGACATGGTGCTATTGTTGATATCGAAACGTGTCGCTCTAGAAATGTCACTGTTCAGGCAGCATACCATTCAAATCCATGAGACAAGCTGCAGATCATGACTCTGGCTAGCAGATGCACCTAGCCAGAGAATCTTTAGAAGTGTTTGAAGATGCTACCAGACAACCTTATGGCTATTTATTGGTTGATTTAAGAACCAATATGCCAGATGAACATAAGCTGCATAGTAGGTTGTTCTCCGACTGGCTAGTGTGTGTGTGTCCTGAAAAGGACACATTCTGGTTCTAGAAATACGTGATACTGCAAAGTAGTCTCTCAGACAAGAATGGTGTGTTGTTAATTATTATATGTCTAAAAGGCTACAGAGAAACCTGTCTGTTCTCAAGATACATAGATACATAGAATTTGTTGGCAGATAAGGACTGCCTGGCCCATGTAGTCTGCCCATTTTTCTACACTTTAACCTTTGCTGCAGACTGTAGTTGATTTGCAGCTTTCTACTCTTTCCTTTTTCTAGCATTCCTTGTGTGTGTCCCATGCATTTTTAAATTCCTCCACCATTTTTGCCCCTACCACCTCTGTGGGAGGTTGTTCAAGCACCCACCACCCTCTCTGTAAAGAAATACATCCTTAAATTACCCGATTCTTCTTCCCTCCAACTTCATCTCATGTCCCCTAGTTCTTGTCCATCTTCTTTTCTGAAAGATGCTACCTTCCTGTACCTTATTGATCCCTTTGAGGTATTTATATGTTTATGTCATGCCCCTCTTCACATCTCTAGAGAATACATACTGAGGTCTTTCAGCCTCTCCTCATATGACTTCTGGTGAAGCCCCATTTTGTAGTCCTTCTTTGGAATGCCTCCTCTCATCCATATCCTTCCTGAGATGCGGCCTCCAAAACTGGACACTGTACTCAGATGAGGTCTTACTAATGATCTATATAGTGGCATCACCACCTCCTTTTTTTCTGCTTGTGATGCCTCTCCTATCACCCCAACATCCTGCTGGTCCTTCTAACCACCTTTGCACACTGTCCAGCCATCTTAGGTCCCTCGGATATAATTATTCCTAGATCTCTATTGTTTGGTGTCTGACAGTGCCTCCCCCATGAGTACCCCTCTCTCGGTTCCCGTGACCTAAGTGCATAATTTTGCACTTCTTTGCTTTACATCTCAATTGCCATATATTTGACAAATCCTTCAGCTTGCCCAGGTTTCTTATCATTCTTTCCAGCCACCTTGTGTCTACCCTATTGCAGATCTTTGTGTTGTCTGCAAAGAGGCACATGTTCACATCCAGCCCCTCTGTAATGTCACTTATGAAGACATTAAAGAGGACAGGGCCTAGCACTGATCCCGAGGTGCCCTGCTGGTTACCTCCTTTCTATGGACTGAACTCTGTTCAATACCACCCCTTGTGTCCTACTGCTCAGCCAATTTCTAACGAGTTAACCACCCAGATCCAACTCCCAGGTTGCTCAATTTGTTTATTAACCATTTATGTGGGATGGTATTGAAGGCCTTGCTAAAATCCACATAGGCCACATCTACCACCCTCTCTGATCAATCTTTCTTGTCACTCAGTCAGAAAGAAAAATACAATAAAAAGATAAAGAAACTTATCAGGTTTGTTTGGAAAGACCTACCCACAATGAAACCATGCTGTCTCCGGACCCTGCTGTCTGCAGGATTTAAGGTATGCCACAATCCTTTCCTTGAGTAATGATGCCATCAATTTTTCCTGCCACTGAGTTTAGGCTGACTGGCCTATAGTTACCAACATCCTCCTTGCTCCGCTCTTATAAAGAGGAAAACCATTCACCTTCTTTCGGTCTGCTGGCACCACACTCATTTCTAATGATTTGTTGAACAAGGCTGTCAGTGGTCCTGCTAGCTCCTTTCTTAGTTCATTTTAAATTCTGGGATGCTTTATTTATTTTCAGTTTTCTAATTTCTTTAGGACTCCTCTACTGTGAACAGACTGGTATCTGCACTCTCGCTTGGTACTCCTTATACCTAGCTGTGGTCCCTCCCATCTCCTGTTACAGTGAACACAGAACACAAATATTTGTTCAGGATTTCTGTTTTCCTGGTTCCTTCTGCTGACCCCTTCCTTCCTTTTAATCTCACAATCCCACTTGTTTTCTCTTTCTCTCTAATGTACTGCATCTAAAAGGGTCTGTCTCCTTTTTAATTACCTTGGCTATTCTTTCCTCTGTCTGTGTCTTGGCTTTTCTGACTGCTTTTCCCACCTCCTTTAGCTTTTCCAGATACATTCCTCTATCTTTCTCCCTCTGTGTTTCTTTTGTATTTTCTGATTGCTGTCTTTTTCTCTCACCCTCCTTGTTGCCTCCTGTAAGAATCACAGTGGCTTTTCTACCTCTTTGTTTTACTTGTTACTTAACACAAAGGCCTGTGGATTCTGTTATGGCTCTCTAAAGATGTGTCCATTGTTTCTCTACATCCCATTTTCCTGCTCCTTGTGAAAGGACCTTTTCATTTAAGAAAAGTTATTTTGTGTTCTGCATCTGATGACTTAACATCAGCTATTACCAAGGTAGCTTTAAACACCCTAAAGAGAAATATACCACTGTCAGCTAAACAGCTAGCTTTCCTGAAAAGAAGGAGAGGTCATGAAAACTTTAGCAACGGGAAAGTGTCTTTAAAAAGAAAAAAAAAGACTAAACCAGACCAGTGGATTTATAGGGACATTGTTGGGGTTTGCCACACCACTCATCACAGGACTGCTGGCAAACCGATAATGGATTTTACTCAGAAAATGTATTTGTTACCTCAACAGCTGCTGGACTGGATCAAAGCAAACTCTCCTGATGAAGGCATGAGAAAGATTGCAACTTACAGCTTACATACTGAAATGACATCTATACTTTCCAGGACTGATTTATCAGAACATGACAATAAGCTGTACTCTGCTGTTCTGCAGCAATACCTCACTTTGGTGCATCAAGGAGAACAGGCTAAAACCAGTTTGACTTTATTCATGTCTGACTCGAGGCTGTTTTTGAGCAGTGCTCCCCATGGAAAAAGACATTTTGAATAGTGTTTCTAAAAGGTCTAAAATGCTGAGATATTATTAAATCAGATGGCACAAAATAAAGATCTTCTTTTTGGAATGGTAAAGGTGAACTGATGTATGAAGGTAGTGTTGTTTTGGGTCTCATATGATCAGTCTCGTAAGAGCAGCTACAGCCACACATGCGATACCTGAACACAAAAGTAAAAGGGTAGGATGTCTTCCTAAAGGCTACAGCTGAGGCTAATATACCCACATCTGCCTTTGGTAATTCAGCAAGCAGAGGATATGTTGAAATCCTGGAACAGTTGTTGTAAAAGCTGTCCCTGAGCCCCTCCTGTTACCATACAGATGGTGACACCCAGAAACCATAAGACATTTAAGAAACCTAAATGGCTGCCTGTATAAACCTAAATACCATCTCTCTGTATGAATGTGAATTTTATATACCTCAGTTACTGACATGTGTTGTGCTTAAACAGACAAGCCTATATTAGCCATCTACCTCCTATTCAATATGTAATCATGTTTTTACAAAGGTGCTTATATTTATATGCGTTACAATCCTGTGTTATCCTACCTCATATTCAATACGTAATCATGTTTTACAAACTGCTTATATTTATGTATCTTATCATAATCCTACCTCAGTGGTATTTGACATTTTATGTGCATTTTAAACAAGAAATGCTTTTATTCTTGAATCTTACCATAATCCTACCTCTGATGTATGCCACATTTTATGTGCATTTTTTAAACAAGAGATGCTTTTATTTTGTATCTTACCATAATCCTACCTCTGATGCACAACTAATTTATGTGCATATTTTATTTCCAATAAATGCCTTTATTTTACATAGTGTGTCATTATTGAAGAAATTACATACTTGAAAGTTTCAAACACAGAGCTCTGCCATAAAAATGATAAGACACACAAATCAAAAGGGGTCATGCATGATTTTATAAGTGATGGTTATGTATTGAGTTACAAGTTATTGCATATTTTAAATTCATTACAAGCCAATCAAGTCTGAAAATATTGAAAGACAGTAGAGGCATCCCTTGACATGTTTATGAATCTGAAAGGGTGACGTATAAAACTAGTCACCATTTCATCATTTTTGAGCAAGACATTAGAATACATTTTTAGAACTTGATCATAAGAAAATCCTTTACATCTGTGGTGTAAGAAAAGATGCAGTGATATTCACTGATGATAAAGAAGGTATCTTGCAACTGTGTGTTTGGTACATAATAGTCATAGCATTCCTGGTTAAAAGTCCCCACTTATTGTGTATAATTGTCCAGATGAAAAGCATAGCTGTCAAACAACTGCCCAGACCCATTCTCTGAACTGTTTACAGATTACCAATGTTCTACGGGTTGAGTCATGGGGCTCAGCATTGATGATTAGTGCAGTGGATGGATTTATCAGTCTCTCCTTGGATAGCAGCTCACAGGGAAAGATTCCAAGAAAACAGTTCTGGATGTGTGGGTCATTTGTTACATTTGTTCTAGCTGATTTGTGTTCATTTTCATTGCTATCACACATAATCAAAAATGACATTTCTTTTCTGGTTTATTTCAATGACATTTGTTGCTCCTTTTCTCTTTCAGATGTTTGAGTCTATTTCATACATTGGCACCTTGATGGTCCCAGTTTCACTATATCCCAAATTGCACTTGTGTCAGCACCAGATTTATTTGTTGCAGTAATTGCTACTCAGTTGTAATATTTTTACTTTCTACTGCCTGTTTTGGGAACTCCTGTCTCAACGTGTTTGTGTTATTGTGCTGCAATGATACCTATTTTTAAACTCCCATATTAATATTTTTGTGTTATTGCACTGTAATGTTACCACTAACTTGTACATCCATTGCCCTCTCCATGGGTCACATCTAGAAATGAGCCTCGGCTCAGTGTGCCTCTCAAGGTTTTAAATAAAATAAATATTCAAAACAGCACAGGCAATCAGATTAATGGTATCAGGAAGGCGCTGCAAATCTGATTTCTGCTCTGAGGTTCCCAGTTCTAATCAAGAAGCAATGGTCTATACATTCTCAATCTGAAGTCAGATCAAATGCAAACAGAATGTATCCTTGGGTGAATTCTCATGATTGACAATGAGGGTCTGTCTTTCATGTGCTTTCCAGCAACAGAAATTAGATTAAAGTATTCTCTCAGTGCATTCCTGTTTCTAAAACTGGTCTGGAGAGGCTTAGCAGGAATCTGTTCACTGTCCAGCTACAGAAACACAAAGGTAATATTATAATGTTTAAAGTTGAAGGGTTTTAGTGTAGAAACTGCTAAAAGTACCACTGTTGACAAATCCCATGATCAGCATTTCTGATAACTGGCCAAAAGCAAATTATCTTGGTTGCAGATCCTACTTTCTGCAAGGATGCTGAACACTTTCATCCCCACTCTGTCTATAGGTATTTAGCACTGGTGGTTAACAGGGTTTCTGAGTGTCCCAGATGAACACTAAGGGTCACTTTTACCCTTCTTACGAACAGAGAGCCAGACATGATTTTTAGCTTATAAGGTTCAGCACCTTTGCTCATCAACTGTCTCTGTCCCTGTTACATGTCAGTTTAATTTTAATATTCACACCATTCAGCATTAGTTTCTCTTGGAAAAGCAAGTCTGTGTGCAAGTGGCCCAGAAGCTCTACCCTTCTACTGATACATGTGAAAGAGCTTATTTTATTAAATCTTCCATTGTCACTATCTCTGTCTGTGATGTTGTGTTTCCTGGGGTGTCTTTGTAAAATAACCCTGCTGTAAATTGGTAGAAAGGGTCTCTTTACTGAAGTTCAGCATACACCCAGTGATTGCCCTATATGGGTAACAGTTATTGTTCTGACTGATGAGCTGATTCCAACAGTCACATCAAGCTGGCTGAAAATGGTGGCCACTGGGTAGTTTATTAGGCTCACCTTGGCAGCTGCAGGTTATCTCCACCATCCGCTTATGTGGTTTTGAAACCATGTAAAGTATGTTGTTCAGGTCAAAATAGTCTTTGCTATTCCCCATTGTATAAAATTCAAGCAGTGATGTCTGTGAAAGGAAAACCAGATGGAATATCTCAACATACTGTAAATCCTGCCATGGCAAACAAGTCCAGTTCTGATTTTGTGCATTCTTCAGGCCCACAGTGTATGAAGGTCACTTTTAGAACAGATCTCTGTTTTTTGTGCCCTTTGAAAATCCTTTGGACTTTGGCCTCTTTCTTTTTGTGATGTTTTGCATTTTGAAACACACCTTTAAAGTAATTTGAAGTCAATGAGAAGTGAAGGGTACTCAGCACTTTCTCCTTCTCCCTGTCCCTCTCTTGACCACAATCAGCCCTGTTGCATCTTGGTGGGCAGATCTTCTCCTGACATCTTTTGAGTGACAACATTAGTCAGATGTACCCCAATACCCTTTGTAACATTTTTAGTGGCTGTTTGTATATGTGGGCTGGCAATTTCAAACCCTTTCTTAAAATGGAACCCCATACTGGAACCATATATAATAGGAAGTCCATGAAAGTAGGTGCACATCTCAGCAAAGGAACTTGACTATCGCCCACTATATCATGCATAATACTGTCAGTTTAGATATACTATATAATGTGTAAAAGCCACCATCAATATTTGTAAGGTTCTTTGCTATAGTCTTTCCTATATTTACATCAAGTCTGCTAAACCCCAAAGGTGCTGTAATTGCCTTGCATGTACAGAATGCATTTGATGTAGCTTTCAATGCTTACTTTTCTGCCAGTGAGTTGTTGTTCCAAAAGCACAGACAGTTAATTTCTTTGAAATATGCTTTTATTGATCTGACAGATAATACTTATAAAATTATGATAATAGCCTGCTGGAATTTCAAATTCTTCTTCCTCAGTAAAGGCCTGGATTTGTAGATATGTATTGGGGTTGAATTTTTAAGGCTGATATAGGATAGTGAACATATTTGTGTTTGCAGTCACATTATCCCAGGTATGGGTTACTGAATTTCTGCTAGTCCCAGTTCCTATTCACCATGTAGTTCAAGTGTGTGACAACTTTACTATAAAAGAGGATATGGTATTATTGGGGAAGACATCAGATGAGGCATTGCTGGTAAGGTAAGGTAATATAAATGCCATTTTGAATATCCTGAATGTTTTCTGCTTCTAATGTCCTGAATCTGTATTGCTTAAACCTAGCTATTGAATTTATCATGCCAACCCTGCTACTTTACCAGATACCTAGTGTTTTTCCACACTTTTTCTTTGCTAGGATTTTGATACCTAATACACTCTGTCCCCATCTGGTTCAATTTTCTGCAACTCCTCTGCATAAAAAGTTCATTTGATGTCTTCCCATTAGTCTTTTAGCTTATAAGTTTGTCTCAGTGTTTTAAGGCCTCTGTCACCATGAATATCTCATCTGTATACTGTATGTCTGTTCTCATCACTTTTCAAAAACGTTTTTGAGAATAAACTTTAAAGGAAGCTGCCCAAGTATTATCACCAATCTTGAGGACATCTTCAATTGGAGCCTTAGGAAGGGTTTGTTCCCATTAACCTTGAAGCAGGCAAAACTATTCCAATTGATAAAGGGAGATTCTACTGGCTGCTTCAAATTATCGACCAATAGCCTTGTTGTCAACCGTTTCTAAGATCTTGGAAAAGATTGTTCACAGGCAATTAATGGAATATCTTGAAAAATACCAGAAAATAACTCTGTTTTAATTGGGTTTTAGACAGGGTAGGTCCACAGCTACTGCACTCATGAACTTCCTAGATTTAATAGCTACCCCATTGGAGGAGGGGAGGTCCATGGGTGCAGTATACATGGACCTATCAAAGGCATTTGATTTGGTGAATCACTGTATTTTAATAAAGAAATTGGAACACGTGGGTGTGGAGGAAGAATCCTGTAATTAGTTTAGATCATACCTAGACAAGAGATCCCAATTTGTAATATTAAATGGTCAGAAGTCTAGTTTGGGCTCTGTGACAATAGGGAAATCTCCAGGGATCAATCCTGGGTCCCCCTTGTTCTTAGCCTACTTGAATGATTTACCAAAATGTATAAAATATTCACAAGTTAGACTTTATGCGGATGATACGGTCTTGATAGCAGCAGCTGAGGATTCAGAAGAACTAGAACAAAAACTGCAAGGTGATTTTCTAGTTATGCTGAATTTTTCTCATCTCTTGGGCTTTTGATAAATCATAAAAAGACACAAACAATGTGTTTTGGCCCAGAAAGGAATAAAAATAAAACTATTCCAAAAATAATTATTAAGACCCAGGAAGGAAAAACTTTAGAGCAGACCCAAGTATATAAATATTTGGGTATCCAAATTGATCAAAATGTAAGTTTTGAACAACATGTAACAGAATTAACAAAGAAAACAAATTCAAAATCGGAGCAATGAGACGTATATCAAACTGTCTAACAAAAGAAATATGATTGAATATAGTAAATCAATTAATATTACCAACAATAGATTATGGGAGTCATATTTACAGGCATACCTCCAAAAGCGATTACAAAATTTGAGGTACTTTATAATAAAATAGCAAGGTTTGTATTGAGATGTGACATTAGTACTCATCATTGTACAATGTATATTGAATTAGAATGGAATTCACTACATCAACTAGGCTAATGGTATCTGGTTAAACCAGATTCAAGGGTCATTCAAAAATAGATCACAAGATCACTTGGTAGAAAACTTCAAAACCAAACCATGGATTGAATTTATGGAAATCAAGAGCTAGAGATCTTTTGATTCCGAAAACAAAAATAGTTGTAGTAGTATGACCTTACAATATAAGGTTGCTACTAGTCGGAATGGACTCCCCTTTTCTTCGAGACTTAGAATTATCCATTACAGAGTATAAAATAGCAGTAAAGCAGGAGTTGTATTTAGATGTCAATGTAATAGGTAAACTCTCCCAAATAATATCTACATAGATATTTTATACATAAGGTGTTGTAATTGACTGAGTTTTTATTTTGTGTTGTCTTGTAATTTTAACAGTGATATATGTATTAGTTATGTATGAATGACATGTATTGTATGATCATTGTGTACTGTAACCTTGGTAACTTGAACTTTGTACAAACAGGTTTGCCTTTTAAATAGGGATTCTTTGAACCCTAATGGCAAAAATTCTGTATAAATAAATTTTACTACAACTACTGCTACTTTCAGCTTAGATAGTTTCACGAATCACCTTTCTGCAGGATACCTTTTGTTTTTGCCAAGAACAACACTGCCATAGATGGTCTTCCACACACCAGGGCATTGGAAGGGTTAGCATCCACTGGCCTGCATTTAGTGCTTCTGTGAGAAGTATAATTATAACTGTGCACCAGGTCAGGCGAACATTAATATATTTCCATGTATTCTGGGTTGTAAAGCAACATCACAGTCATATCTTTAAAGTTTTGTTAAATCTTTCTGCAATGCCAGCCTTAATTTCATTATTTGTCACAAAATGGTGCAATTTTTTTGTTTTAAAATGCCTTTAAGGAGCCATTTAGAAATTCCTTACCCTGATCAGTCTGCAACTTGAGGTATGAATCTACTTTTAAAAATAGTTTTAAAGGCCTGTGCACTGCCTTATCTGATTTATCTTTAAAGCCACTACCCTGACATGCATTGATGCATGTCAGTATGTATTCAAACCCTTTACATAGAAACATAGAAGTTACCAGCAGATATGGTTTTCCTGGCCCACCTAGTCTGCCCTATTTTCCTACCTACAGTGCCATCATGGGCCCTACTAAGTCTCCTGGTTTTATCCTGCCTTAGCAAAAGAAAAAAGATCTGAATTGGGATGGAAAAATAATCCACTTATCTCTGCTTGTCTCAAGAGTTACTGCAAGGTGTTAGGCAAAGATGAAGAAGTTTTTCACCGACTGTTAGTAAATTAATTGTTGCTGGGATTAAATTTCCAGTGATGTATCCAGCAAAGCTGAGTATTTCTAAAATGGTAAATCTTATGCTTTTGAAACTCAGAACAGGCTGTCACACACCATTCACAATTATTCCCAGATTTCTTTAAGTCAGGATGATCATGCTGCAATACTTCCAGGATTTTGTATTGAAGTGCTTTATACAGAATGATCATTGTCATGCTGTTTAAGAACTTATCAAGTTGTGTTAAAAAAATAGGTTTGCTTTTCAAACTACTTTAATGGAGTCTGAAAGTATTGAACTCCTCAGGCTATGAGAAATACTTTGCTTGTTTTCTACAATTACCTCATTACATGGAAAGAATTGGACATGAAAGTTCCTTTAATTTTGAAAGATTAGGAGCTCAAGCCTTTTGTTTTATCCTCTCCTGCAATATGAGGTGACATTCTGAGAAGGGAGTTTGCTTTAGCAAGCTTGTCAATTTCTTTACGGACTTTCTTTAACAAAGATACTATTTTTTTGAACTGTGTCACCCAACTGTTTTTTTTCATTGCAAGATTTTCTGTAAAAGTTTAACATTTTATACTGTGGTTTCATGTTTCCATTAAGGCCTGACAAATGCCGATGGCTGCACCACTCTTTTGTGTCCATTCCAAGCCTCAACTACCTTTGTCTACCCTGCACCCTCTGGTACCCACGTCCCTAAATTTGATGTATTTCAGCTGCTAAAAATGTCTGTACAACATTTCTGCATTGTTACTCAACTCTTTGTAATGTTTGTATTGTACCTCAATTGATGTGGAACCTTTGTAGAAGTGCCTTGGCTCAAAGGTACTTGTAATCCTAGACTCTAAATAAATAAGTAAAATAAATTAAGGTACAAGAGTCGAAAAAAGTGAGGTGGGATCCGGGATTAACAGTATTTAAAACCTATTTTAATTCTCTCTTCATTGATTTATTCATACAGGATGGATTTTGAGGTGCATTGACTTTCAAATGTGGATATAATTTTTATAAATCCTGGCCCAGATATTCAAAGGGTTGCGCATGCGCAAGTCAAAACTGCGCCATTCGCGATATTCAGAAGGAAGCAGTTGTGCCCCGAAAACATGGTGAGCAACAGCGCAATGAAAATGAAGGCATGCGCAACTGAAGAGGTGGATCCATGCATAAAGACCGCAGCGGTTATTCGTTACTTGCGAATGCTAACAGTGCAACAGCTGAAATTGCGCACTAACGGAAATGAGCCAAAATAAAAAGGCTCAAGAAGCGGCGCAAGAATGCTACCAGGCTGCCAAGTGGGGAGAGAGGAAACAGACAGAGACAGACAGACAGACAGAAAAGGGCAGGCAAGGAAAGTGTGTACCATAGTTTGTAGAGGCCAGGGGGGTGCCGGTGCAGTGGAAGTAGCAGCCAGGACAGTGGGGGTAACACAGCAACACCAGCCGGGGGCAGAAGCCAGGAGATGGACAGTGCCAGTTTCCACATGGAAGCCGTAATGAGGGGTGAGAATCCATGCTGCAGGGGCGTGGCCATGGAAGGGAGCCACGTCGGTAGTATACCCGACAGGCATGTACATGCCGCATCAGCTTTGAGCTGTACACAGATGTAGAGATCGTGGGCGGTACCACCTGAACAGGGCAATACTGAGATGGCTCTGTGAGCTGTGCAGTGATGTGATGCAGGCACCTCACAAGGAGTCACGCTCTGTCGGTGGAGACCAAGGTGACAGCCTGCATGTGCCTGCTCGCCACGGGCACCTTCCAGAGGCCGACAGGGGACACCACAGGCATCACACAGACAGCCACACATGCATCCTAACCCAATTCCTCAGCGCACTGCTGCCACATGCTGCGGAGTACATCCATTTCCCCAGCACCACGGCAGAGCGCACAGCAAACATGCAGGAGTTCCACAGGGTAGCACGTATGCCTGGCATGCTAGGGGCCATAGACTGCACCCATGTGGCCATCCACACACCACTGGCCCCGATGGCCACTCATATCGGAACAGAAAGGATTCTCTAGTGTCAACTGCCAGGTGGTGTGTGATGCCACTGGGCGCATAATCAATGTCTGTGCCACACACCTGGCAGAGCACATGATGCCTTCATATGGTATCAGTCTGCACTGTGCCATCGATTCGAGTGGGGACATCCCCACAGGACATCTAGTGGGTGAGTACACAATGGAATGCAAACTCTGGGCAAGGGTGGAATGCCACAGGTGCCATGGTAGTGGCACACAGGAGATAGCCAATATGGACCTGAACATGACACTGCTCTCCACTATCTCCACACAGGTGACTGCGGATACCCACTCCGTCCCTGGCTGCTCACACTGCATCGCCCCATGACCCCAGTGCAGCTATGCTATAATGAGACACATGCCGCAACACGCAACATCATAGAGCGGGTGTTTGGGATGCTCAAGGCATGCTTCCGATGCCTAGACACCTCCGGTGGTGCTCTTACAGTACAGCCCCAAAAGGCCTGTGGGATATTCCTGACCTGTTGCATCCTGCACAACATGGCCAAAGACCATGGGATAGCCATACAGGTCGAACAGGGGACAGCGATGGGACGCCAGTGGTGCCGGTGATGATGGTGATGAGCAGCCCCCAGGATGGAGGGACCCCGACTGATCCGGCAGGCCCAGCTGCACTGGGACACCATCACAGAGGAGCACTATGCACAACACAGGTAAGTCAAGGGACATGTGCAACCAACACTGTCCATGCGCAAACCACAGGCACACAGTGGAACACACCAGGGTGCATGACGGTCAGGGGAGTGGAAGGGTCCAGGCATACCAACACACCATCAGGGAGGGGTGAGCACTCATATGGACACACACACACACCAGGCACAGAGCGACATGGGCAGATACACAGCACTGCAGAACCGACATTGCAACACACAGCACCACCGACCACCCCCACCACCCGTACTGTCCAAGCACGTGTGTCAGAACCTGGGCACCCTTGCACCTTGGTGTACAGTGCAATGCAGGCATCATCATGCACATGCACCTGTGGACAGCAGTTGGGAGGTGTGCAGGTGGTCCGTGTGTCGGCGTGGTGAGCAGAGCACCCAGCAGTGCACTGCCCACCATGACACACATTGCACACATGGCAGCACCAGACAGGGCCTGCACTGGAGACAGCTCAGTCATGTAGCACTGTCCCACGGCCACCATGGATGCGTGGGCCCCGCCATGACCCAACAGCACGGGCAGGCTGAGCAGGGCCACATGGGGTGGCACTGTTGCACCACCAGGGGTCCCACTGCGCTGAACGCGACCTTGCCGCACAGGGGTCTGCAGCATGCTGAACAAACCTGCACCAGGGGTGCGCGATGCCCACAGCAGAACCCGGCATCAACAGGCCTGGTGTCACACGATGCGGGAACGGGAGTGGAGAGTGCACTGTGTGGGTGTGCGGTACAGGGCACCTGACTGTGTGCCCATGCGTCCACGACAGAGACCACTGCCTGGGTCAGCCTGTCAATGGCGGCGTGGTCACATCCGTCCGCATACGGACTAGCCTCGCCCGGTCCCGAGCACACTCCCTGCTGTGCTGCTCCACGGACACAGACAGTGCCTCCATGGACCGTGCAA
This sequence comes from Neoceratodus forsteri, assembly GCA_016271365.2. NCBI lineage: Eukaryota > Metazoa > Chordata > Ceratodontiformes > Ceratodontidae > Neoceratodus > Neoceratodus forsteri. The sequence continues at coordinate 330,583,701 of CM057449.1, read as the reverse complement.
CCCGCCCCAGCAGCTGTACTGATTCCTGCAGCAGGTGGGTGTGTGCGTCCAATGGGTACTATGCCCCAATGGCATCCTGACCCCAGGGTGAGGCGGTCCTGATGCACAACACCCCTTGATGGTGGGCGCTGTTCACCAGGACCAGGAATGGGTGGCACAAAGGGCAGTGGACATGTGCCACTGCTTGACACTGTACCCCAGACCTGGTGTGTGACTGCTGCTGCTGCCCTCCAACCGCTGTGCCCCCAGGTCCACCTGTTCCAACCGCTGTGCTGGCAACAGTGCCAGACACCTGCACAGCCACTGGTGCTGCCCCACCAGTGCTGACAGGCACAGCCTGGGACTGTGCCAGCATGCTGGTACAGATGTTTGAACCAGAAAGGCCCAGGGCATGTGCTGGCCTGCCATGTGTCCGTCATGGGACACACAACCATCACTGCCCATTGCAGGCCTTCTATCATCAATGGTGCAGGTACGTGCTACTGCCATGGTCTAGGCGTGCTGGCATGCTTGACGCCAGACTGCTGAGACACAGGCTGTGCACCCCTGCACCCGTATCACTGACACCAGAGTTGCTGGCCCAGCGTGCATGCTGCTGCAGTGCCTGCTGGCTGGTGGTGGAGGTGGATGGTCCCTCCTCCATGTCCAGCAGGTCAGCATCACTGTCTGAACCCACCACCACCGTCTCCTGAAGATGAACAGGATCTGTAACAGAAGAGAGTACATGTGAGTGCATGTGAACAACCGCACCCCCAAACACCAACACCATGTCATACCTGCAGTGATGGGCTTCCACCTGTCTGGAATCCTCCACCTGGTATGCCCTCAATGGCGCCGGCTGCATGGCTGCGACCAGTGTCTCCTCAGTTGGGGTCAGCTGCAGCACCACTGGCGGGCCCCACCAGTGCCAGCACATGCCACCCCTGAAGGCTGCCACCTTCTCCTTCAACCCCGCGGTCTGTCCCCATCTTTCTGCATTCCTGCATGGAGCGCTGGTGGCTTCATGCAGGTTAACGGCCGAGCTACCCTCCCATGCAGCCGCACGGACTGAGGGTGCCCTCCATCCACTCAGTATTGGCTCATCATCCAGGTAGGCCTGGAAGAGGGCCTCCCGTTCTGCTGCTGTGAAGTTGGGCCTCCCCACGCCCACAGTCCTCACCCTCACCTTGGCTCTGCTCGGTCATGGTGATCTGTATGGAGTGGAAGTGGACACCTGTCACTGTGCAGTCTACAGCATTTCCCCATGAGCATATATGAACATCACACAGCATACAACTCTTCACACGTAACCGATCTGGGTGCAGCCACTGCATTTATAGTGCAACACGATTAGGGTGGGCAATTTGGACATGTCCGCCCTCGCCATGAGCCAGATCAGATGATTGCATGTCAGCTGAATATTAATCTTGCTTTACTGTCGGAAAGTTGAGCCAATGCAAGCTGTGTGGTACACTGATGACGCATGCCAGATAACTAACGCGCATGCGTCTATGGCACTGCTGCGTGCTGAGCGCGATTGGCAATTCAGGCCATAGCCACCATTGTGCCAGTGGTGCTACAGCACTGGGCAATATATGGCGCTGTGGCACTACCGCCAATAGTCCACTGTGACACTGAGTGCGCGGCTGGTTGGTCGCACAGGATGCCTATACATCAGATGGCGCTGTGCGTAGCCTGCATCATTGCTCATGACCTTGTGTATGCCCTTTGCTCCCTGCGCTGTTTGCCTGCCATGTATACGTCCCTATTGTGCTGTCTGGTGACAGCGCTATGTGAAGTGATGGTGCTGTTCGAACAGCGCGTTTGGAGCCTGTGGTGGTCTATTGTGCAACATCTCCGTGGGTTACGGTGCAGCGGGGAACCATATTGCCTGCTGTAAACTTGCTAACATGGCTAGGAGGAGGCTGTGGTTGGAGCCACTGAGGTGGCCAACCTGGTGGCCCTAGTAGAGCCCCACTATGAGGCACTCTATGGTGAGGCCCCCTCACCATAGCAAGAAGAGGTGTGGCAGCAGGTGGCCACTGACCTGGTGGGGGTCACTGGACCAGCCGCGGTCTGCTGAGCAGTGCCGGCACTGGTACAGTGACCTCTCGCCGGAGGGAGCCAGACATGTTGGCGAGGCTGTGGCATGTGCCAGGTGGGGCATAGTGCCCAGGCCAGGTGGGTGTACCATCTATGCACCTGTATTCTCTGTAGGGTGTGTGTGCTTTGGTGGCTGTGCATAGGTGATGGCTCGCCATGGTTGGCTGTGTCAGTGTGTGCAGCTGTGAGATGAATGGGTATGGCTGTGTGGGCAGGCACTCTCACTGGGGCAGGGGACACTCTGCTTTTGAGTCACACTGATGTTTGTCTCAACATATGTCTCCCACAGGCTGGGATGTGAGGATGCAGGCCGGGTTGAGGAGGGCGTGCCAGGGCCCCAGTTGCAGCGGAAGTCACACCCCGCAGCAGCAGCAGCAGCAGCAGCAGCAACAGCAGCAGACACAGCTGTTTCAGCAATGTGAGTATCATGACTTCATGGATGCTATTGCATGCTGGGGAGACCACTAGCTCTGCACAATACAACCATGCAGGAAAGGGAGGTCATAATTCCACTATACAAGACACTAGTAAGGCCCCACCTGGAGTACAGTGTACATTTCTGGAGACCATACCTACGTAAGGACGTAGAGTGGGCAGGAAGGTTCAGAGGAGGGCAACAAAGATGGTGCATGGCTTGCATCACAAGTCCTATGAAGACAGGTTGAAGGAACTGAACATGTACTCCCTAGAGGAAAGGAGGAGAGAGGGATATGATAGAGACATACAAGTATCTTACAGGGAGGAACAGGGTTCAGGAAACACTATTTTGAAGTGAAAAGATGTTCCAGGACTAGGGGCATGGGATGAAGTTGGAGGGACGATTCAGAGGACACATGGAAAAGGATTTCTTCACAGAACGGGTGGTGGACAAGTGGAACATCCTGCCAGAGGAAGTGGTGGGGGCTGAAACAATCATGGGATTTCAGAATGCATGGGACAGGCATAAAGGAATTCTGGAGGTCAGGGGTAAGGGCAACAGACTTCTAGGAAAACAAAGTGAACTTACAGGCTCAAATGGACAGACTGGGTTGGCCATAGGCCCTTATCTGACAACACTGTCTATGTGTCTATGTATGTATGCACAACACAGGTGACATGCATCACTGTCCACTATCACAGCACATCTGTGTATGCATCACTGGTGGTCCAGGCATGCACTGGGCACATAGCTGTGTAACTGGCATCGCACCACATTGCCACGTCACTGGACAGCCTTGTTTGTGTTGTGATGGACATGGGCAGTGTGTGTGTGCAGTGGTGCATAGCTGGTGCCGCCTGTTTGTGATGGCCATGTGCATGTTCACTGTGGGTGGGTGCATGCCATCACAGGTGTGGGACATTGGGCTATATGGCTTGCAGGTTGGTGGTGTTCAGGGTTGTGGTCAGTCACAGCCATTGACTGTGTTCCATTTTCCTAGGCCTTGAGGTTCTCCAACACATTGGGAGGGATGTCTGGGGCCTGAGACAGCTGCTGGAAGACAACCAGGCCATCCTGCATTCCATTCACAGACATGGCCTTTGGAGGGAGGCGGCATGGGACGGGCCGACACCAGCCAGGAGATGGGCGGCGGTGGGCCCATAACTGATCTTACCCTTCCCTTCTCCCATCCCTACCACCCTGCCTTCCCTCTCCAAGTTTGTCATCCCTCCCTTGAACACCCTACCTTGTACCCGTCCCCTTGTAAATAGTTTTTATTGTTCTGTTGTTTATCTCAATATACATTTCTATTTTGATACGACTAATGTGTTGGTCTCTGATTTTCAGCTGGCTATGGGTGCTCAGTTGCAGGGGCGTACATGCCATCTGGGGTGGTATGGTCCTGGGTATGTATGTGTGTGTGTGTGTGTGTGTGCATGTGTGTGCATGGGGAGGTATCTCCAGCATGGCAGTGACTTTCTGTTGGTCTTGCCGTCTGCTGCCACCACTGCTGGGTGCACAGGGTGTGTCTGGCTTGTAGGCTTCTGTGCTGCATGGGGTTGACGTGTGCTGGGGATGCATGGTTTCCTGCAGTGCCAGTCACTGCACATAGGTGGTGTCTTGGTGTCACAGTGCAGGGTGTGCTGTGCGTATGGGGGCTGATGTGCACTGTGGTTGTCAACCCCTGTGTGTGGCACTCTCAGCTTTCCAGTGGTTGTGCTGGGGTGTCATGGCTCGCTTATGCTTTTGTTGGCTTGTCCCCATGGGCCAGTAGATCATCCGTCAGCACCCCAGTGATGCTGTGTGCTTGGGGTGTGCAGGTGTGGTGGTTCTGCAGTGTGTTCCTGTGCCCATGTGTGGCATGGCTGGTGGTGGGCCCCAGCCTGCCTCCCTGGATGCAGTTCCATTGCTCTGGGGGGCTCTGCATGCGCTAGGCACCTCTGGAATGCTCAGCTGGGCTGCCCTGGTTGCGCCATGGCGCAACATTTGACTCAGCTTCTCCTTCCTGGTTCTTTGTAAACGGTAATGTGCGATATTCAGGCGTTGGTTGCTTGCGCCAATTTGTTCTGCTCCATGTTTGAATATCGCACCTGTTGCGCATTTGCGCAACTGGTTTGTGCTTGCTCCTGCTGTTGCGCCCATTTTGAGTGCAGTTTGAATATCTGGGCCCCTATGTTTAAAAATTATGTAAATTTATTAAAATCTGAGGGCTGATGCGTTTTAATCCTTGTATTGGAAAATGTTGGCTGTAATGCTACCTTTGATGTTGTTTCACCTTCCAAATTCTTAAACTTGAAGATTAGATAGGATTACCAGGTTTTCAAGGTGGATCCTCTATCAAAACCCACAACACTTGATTAGTAAGCTGTTCTGGGATGGAAATGCATAACCTTAGTTGATCACCTTTAAATATTTTTAATAACTCCTTCTAAACAGATTTTATTACTAATCCCCTTGGATGAGGGGGTCTAGACTGATTATGGAAGCTCTGCCAGTTTTGTTTGTTCCAGGTAATAGATGTGATCTGAGCTTTCTTATAGCTTAATATACAGAAGATGGCCAGGCTGCCTTTACATAGAGTTACAAGTTATTGTTGGAGAGGTAGCTGATCAAGCTGAGTAAATATTAATCAATGTTTTCCTTTTTCCCTTACTCTGTCTCACCTTAAATACACTGCGGAGTTGGGAATGGAATTCCTTCATAAACAACACATCTTAGAATGCCTCCCATTAGATCAAGAGAGTTATTAATCTGTTAATATGCATTCTTGGTCTGCCCTTTTAACTTATTTGAGTCGGAGTCACTGTTAAATAGGGGTTATTTCAACAATAAAATGCAATGATGGAGGTGCTCCTCTCTACTGTTATACTGTTCTCTAGCTTAATACTCCTCTAGGTATAGATCATGCAGTTCCTTCGATATTGGGACCCAAATTATATCGGCCCTGGAACCCCGTTATATCCAACAGAGCAGAGCAGTTTTGAGCTTGGATTATGAGTTTGACACTGTGAGACTCTGCATTAATTAGCCCTGTTAAATAGGAGATATTTAAAACATTCTTTTCCTTTAAAGTTTTCTTTAATTCTGCTACCAACCCCAGAAAATGTGATAGGAGATCACAGTTTAGGAATTAGGAGAACTTTTGGCTTCAATACCTAGCTTGTTACCTTTAGTCTGCTGTTGCGAATTTCTCCAAACTTGAACTTCCCATTAAATAGGGATTGATCTCATTCTCTGTTCTATTTTCTTCCTTTTCTTCTCTCTTTCCATGGGATCCAGAGTGTGACAAAATGTTTAATTCAACAAAAAGCCTAAAAGGGGTTGCTTTAAGATTGGTTAATTCTTACGAAGTCCTTATATGATGAGGAAACTTGGACTCTTTGGGGGATAATTGGATCTACTATTTTCCCATTAAATAGGGATGAGATCTGATACCTCATTGTGGTAATGCCACCAACAATATGATGGTATAAATGGTATACCTCCATCATATCCAAGGGCATACATTTCAGACCAAGACACATTATAAAAAACTGTTTATTTAGAAAATTTTACTGGAGGTTTCTTCTCTTCTCAGGAAACATTTCTGTAGATTCTTAACTATATTGACAGCAGTAAAATGTTGATTCTCCCAGAGAAATCTTACAACTCTCATCAATTATGTTGAATCTACAGGATACTAATATAGTTAAAAGAAATAGAGATAAAGGAACATTTAAACTATTCACTTATGGATACCCATTTGTATAATTCTAATTATTTAACAAAAAAAAATGATGCACCTAGTTAGGAAACATTAGCTAGCGGGCATTTATCTGCCTGTTTAATTTAGATTTAGAGTTATGAATTCAATAACCTATTCTATTTCTGTTAATGGAAATTTGGTGGCAGGTTTGTTCATCATATCCCACCTTATTCATTTGGTTCAGCTCCTACTACTGTACTTATCTTTGTTTTCTTTCTTCCTTTATGTACATTTAGAAAAAAACAAGCTTAGTAGGTAGCAGATTATATTTGTTCTGAAGTTAGATGTAGTTCCTCTGAGAATTATATTCTCAATTTTTGGTTACTTGATGATTAGATGCGTTTAGGGCTGTTTGGTGTACAGTAGTTGGGTTGCTATTTTTTCCTTCCTGTTTGCATTCATATTGGGGTTGAGGAAAGGGGTACAGTAGGTGAGGCTCAGCTGGGTTGAAATGTGTTTAGGAAATCAGTCTATGGGACTGGGGAGATTTTTATTAGCTTGTATACCTTATTTAGGATTCTTTATTATTTATAATTGGGGGTTTGGTTGTAGTGGGGAGAATCTGTATATAACTAGCGGGGTTAAACATGGGGCGGGAGGTTTTTACATATAACATGGAAGAAATGTGGGCATTTTAATCAATATTATAAAAAATTGCTTTATCATCTCTTTGCTGCCTTTTAATACTGTGCCATGTCAATGTTTCCTAAGATAGCTTCCTGTAATGTCAAAGGTTTAGCCTAAGAGTCAAAAGAATGCAGATTCTCAGTTTCTTAAACACATTTGAATATAATCTCATATTTTACAAGAAACCCATTTATTATCCACCAAAATAGATCTACTTAAGAAATTCGGCTATACCCAGGTGTTTGAAGTGGGCAGATACTCATCAAAAGTGAGGTTACTAGTCTGGTGAATAAATCATTAAACATTACTTCCACACAATCATTCAAGATTCAGAAGAAATATGTATCATTGCACTAGGAAAATTCAATCATTCAGATATTGTTATAGGTTCTGTTTATGGCCCCAATACTAACATACTAAAATGCCATCAGAATAGGCCTAACGGTCTTTCGTGTCTGCTCATTTGGTCAGCCCCACCCTGGGTGCTGACCTTGCTGTCCCCTCGCCTTCTCTGGCTTCTCCTTCCCAGTTCCGGATATTCTTGCTGCATTGGATTTTGCTTCCAGAACCCTTCCCTGTACCTGTCCCACCCCTCTTGAACCCCTCCACTGTCTCTGCCTCCACCAGCCCCTAGGCAGTACATTCCATGGCTCCACCACGCTCTCAGTGAAGTAGCACCTCCTCCTTTCTCCCTGAATCTTCCCCTCCAGCTTCCACCCATGCCCTCTAGTGGCCCCTTCCTCCTTCCTTCGAAGCACCCTGACTGTTCCTCCCTATTTACCCTCTTCATGTACCTGAAGACCTCTATCATGTCCCCCGGTCCCTTCTCTTCCAATGTGTACATATTTAGCTCTTCGAGCCTCTCCTCATAGGTCCTGTCCCCCAAGCCCCAAATCATTTTGGTTGCCCTCCTCTGGACCCTCTCCAGGAGGTTAATGTCCCTCTTTAAGTGTGGCCTCCAAAACTGCACGCAGTACTCAAGGTGCGGCCTCACCAAGCAGTTATACAGAGGAGTATCACTTCCCTCTTCTGAGGTGATCCCCTAGCGATGCATCCCAGCATCCTGTTGGCCTGGCTGCTGCCCTCCTACAAGTCTCAGAGTTGTTCATCTTGACATCCACCACCACCCCAGGTCCTCTCAGCCATCGAGACTTGTAGCATTTCCAGGGTGTACACTTGGCCTGGGTTTCTGGCCCCAGGTGGAGTACCTTGCATTCCCTGCATTGAACCTCAGCTTCCACTTTCTAGACCATCTTTCCAGAGCCTCCAGGTCCCCTGTGGGCCACCCTCCCTCCTCCCCATCCACCGCCCCCAGTTTGAGTCATCTGCAAAGAGACTCATCTCCTCCTGATTCCTGTCCTTATGTCAGATACATAGGCGTTGAACAGAAGGGCCCAGGACTGATCCCTGTGGGACCCCACTAATGACCCTCCCTTGCGGATGAGACTATCCTGCCAACTACGACCCTCTGGGTCTGGTCCTGGAGCCAATTGCCTATCCATCTGATTTTCCACCCCATTTCTCCCAGCTTATCCAACAGGCCCACGTGAGGAACAGAGTCAAATGCCTTGCTGAAGTCTGGAAAGAGGACATCCACTGGTCTACCCAGGTCCAGGGCACTTGTCACCCAGTCATAGAACTCCACCAGGTTTGTCTGACATGATTTCCTGGGATGAATCCATGCTGTCTCATCGTCCAGGCACCCTGACTTATCCAGGTCCCCCTAGCCTCTCCTTGACAATGCCCTCCATCACCTTGCCCACCACCGATGTCAGGCTGACAGACCTGTAGTTCCCCTGCCACCTCCCTTGATCCACCCTTGTGGATAGGCACCATATCGCCCACCTTCCAGTCTTGGGGCACCCACCCTGTCCTCAGAGAGATGGTGAAAAGCTCTGCCAGGGGTTTCGCCAGGACATCTGAAGTTCCTTCAGCACTCTGGGATGTAATTTATCCGGCCCTGGTGCTTTCTCCATCTTAAAGAGACTGAGGGCTTCTCTCCTCTCTGCTGTGATTTCCACTCCGTACCTCTTCTCCCTGCTTAGCCCTCCCCCACCTGCCAGTGATGCCTCCCCTCTCCCAGACCTGCCGGATTGGTAGGGTGCCCCCTCCTCAGTATCTCTGTCTCCTCCCATGTATGATGCAGCACCCCATTTTCCCTGGTGAAAACTGAGGTGAAGTACTCATTTAGTACCTCAGCCTGCTCCCCGGGTCTTGTGCCCATCTCTCCCCTGATTTAATCCTGCTAATCTGCCCCTTCACCCTTCGTCTCTTCCCCAATGTATCTCAAAGAACCCTTGTTCCCTCTCCTAATTTCTCTGGCCAGGTTCTGCTCCTTCCCTTGCCTTGCCGCCCTCACCACTCTAGTGGCCCTTCTAGCCATCAGCTTGTACTCCTCGATCCCTTTCCTCCCTTGAGCACTTGAATTGCTTATAGGCTGCTTTCTCCCGCACCACCTCCTGGACCTCCCTGGTCCACCAACAGGGTTTTTGGGCCCTACCGCATTTGTCTTACTCTTGCACAGGTGCTGGTAGCATCCTGCACCCTCTCCTGATGATTTCCCACCTACTATCAGCGTCCATGTCTGACCAATCCCATCCAAATGCTCATAAGGATCCTTCCCATTTCCTTAAATCCACCCCCCTGAAGTCGGTTACTTCCATCTTTGTGCAGCCTCTCTCCTCCTAGGTCCAGGCAGAACCAGACCGTGGCATGGTCACTCTCACCAATGGGTCCCTTACCTCCAGGCCCCAATCTGGTCACCGTCTGCCAGGACACATCCAGTACCCGTGTTCTCCTGGTCGGTTCCCTCACCTGCTGAGTTAGGAACCATCTTGAAAGACATCCAACAACTTCTGTTCCCTGGTCACAGAGGATATCATAGTCTCCCAGTCTGTTCCTGGCATGTTTAAGTCCCCCAACACCACCATTCCTCTGCCCAGTCTGCAGTGTCTCCTAACATCTGCCACCAGACTGTCCTCCAGCTCCTCCGCCAGGGCAGGGGGTCTATACACCACTCCTATTTTTACTCTCTTACCCCCTTGTTATCAAGGTGACCCAAATTGCCTCCACGGTTCCCTCCGCCTCCTCTACTCCCCTATGCCAATGCAGTTTTTGACTATCATTGCTACCCTCCTCCCTTCCCTCCCCCCTGTCCTTCCTGAACATAGTGTAACCCTCCAGGTTCAGGTCCCAGTCATGTCTTGCAGTGGCCCAAGTCTCAGTGACCACTGCCACATCCACTGCTCCTCAGTTAGCATCACCTGGAGCTCAGGCATTTTATTGCCCAAGCTCCTGGCATTTAGTAGGACTACCTTCCACCCTTTCCCTATAGTTCCATTTCCTGCTGCGTGTTCCCATGAGGATTCTGTTTCCCTAGTCTGCACTTTGCCAGTTGGCCTTTTCCTGCAATCCTCCTGGTCCCCAGGGGGTGGAGACAGAGTCCATCCTTTATCAGCACCCCTTGACAGCCTTTTCTCCCATCCCACCCCTTCACAAGTTTAAACCCCACTTTTACCAATGAACCCTCTATTTTCAACTAAGTTCCCCTTCCTCCAAATTGAGATGTAGTCTATCTCTAGCATACAGCTCTTATCCTCCCAGGTCTCCCCCAATCCCCCATCAACCCATACCCTCTGGCCTCACACCACTCCCTGAGCCACTGGTTTATCTCCTAATTTTCCTTTTGTGTTCCCTACTAGCCCTTGGCACTGGCAGGATTTCTGGAAGGAACTGCATCCTATGTCATGACAGACCCTGGTGAGCTCCTGAATCTTGCCTGTATCTCTAGCTCGCTATTTCCTCAATGTCATTTGTACCCAGGTGGACCAGAATGTCTGGGAACCCCCACAATCCTTTGCCAGCTGATATACCTCATGCTTAGCTCTGTGCACCATTAGTCAGGGAAGCATCTTGTTCTAACTGGCCAGGCTTCTCCTCCCTGTCCCATTTGATACCCCTGATCAGAAGAACCCCAGCAGGAGCACTCTGACCTCCTTTTCCTCCATTCCCCCCTTCTATGTCCCTCATCCTTTCTACAGGCCCCTCCACCCAGCTGGCTCCATGTTCCTCCCCCATCTGGGTGCCACATGCCACCCTCCTTATTTACCATGGCCACCCCTCCCTCCAGTCCCATGCCTCCTCCTCCTCCTGAGTATCCTTCTGTACCTACATCCCCCTCACTGCTCACAACTGGTCCTTCTCCCCATCTGCTAAACTAGCCTGGCTCATCCTCCTTCCTTCCTGTCTCCATTTAGTTCCTCCTTGCTCCATCGTGCTCCCTGGCCTAAACCCTCAGCTCCCTTTACTGAATCCTCCTTGTACTTCTGGTCCTTCTCCCTTACCTTTCCTCCCAACTGGTCCTTCTCCTGCACTTTCCTCCATCTTCCCCTGCCTCCTGCTCTGATTCACTGCTCCCCATTCTCCTGCATTCCAGGTCCCCCGTTCTTCCTGCTATCTGGCCCTGCCTCCTGCCTCCCACTCCCTTTCTGTCTCTAACCACCTCTGTCATGGCTACATCACCCCCTCATCCTTGAGCAGAAGAAGAGAATTGAGCGGTTACTGAGTGTAAGGTCAGATCCACCTCCCACCTTGCTACCTTCTGTCCAGCCCGGCCATCTGCCTAATTCCTGAGAATGTTGTCCTCCGTCCCCCTTTGTGAGGGTCCCCAGTTACCTGCCTGCTTCCTTGGTAGTGTCCTTTTGGACCCCCTCTGCCAGGGTCCCTAGTGACCCCTGAGTATTCTCCTGCACTCCTTTCCCTATGCCCCCACCCCAGTGCTTGGTGCAACCCTGTGGGAGATTCCCAGCCTTCCCCAACCATACCACCCCTTCCCCAGCTTTCCCTAATCCCTAGCCTCCTCCCTAAGCTGTGCTAGCTGGTAGCACACTGGGCAACCACCGAACTTCAAGCCCAGTCCAGTATCATGGCTGCTCCACACCCTGTGCACCCCACCACCCTCCAAAGATGCCGGCCCTAATGATGTGTGGTTCCATCCCTTCCAAATAGGTTTTCTTGGGTGAGCCATCAGGTTCCCCCAGTCCAAGATACCCCTACTGCCTAATCAGGTCACCCACTAATCTTAGAGACAGTCCCACTGTACACCAGTAACCCTGTTACTAGGTGCAGTACAACACATTAAACTTATAAGGAAATGAACAACTCCTTAGCTCCTCTCTCCCAGCTTTTAAATCCAACCCCAGTGGCTAGAACTACATGAGCTGCACCTGCAGCCTTTTCCTCAATTGCAGGGCAGGTGTTCCCCTATAAATTGCAGACTCTGGGGAGGGATGGGGAGGGCGGCTTGGGCAGACACCTGACTCGAGAGAAAGAGTGTATCAGCCCTGTGTCTCCCCTCCAAGCCCAGCAGCCAAAGAACCAGGCCCAAGCAAATCCCACCAAATAGGTTTTAAATCAGAAGAAATAGGCCTCTACCAGCGCAGCCTGTTACACAGTGAAACATCCACAAATAAGCCCACTTACAGCCACCAAATCAGTTTACAAACATCCAGCAGCCCCCAAAACAATACCCTACTAGCCCCTTAGAAGTAGAAAGAAAGAACTAACCTACCAAGTAAAATCCACAAGAACACTGTGAAAAACAGCAGCAGCTACTGTCCTGGAACACAACGATCCTGTCCCCTTCCAGTTCTTTTCTGAGAAGACAAAGCAGCTAACACCTCAACCTGATTCAGCTCTGCCTCCAGTCAATTGGCTGAGTGAGACCTGGCCCAGACCATTAACACCCCTCCCCACTATGAACTAACCTTTACAGCTAATGGAGTCAGCACAAGGAATCAAAATTCAAGTCAAAGCCCCAAAATATGTTTGCTGCCAAAGGAAACAGGTCTCCAATTTAATCAGCTTCACTAACACCACATCAAAATAGGCTTGAAATTAACAGATATAGGTCTCCAATTCAAATAACCATCTCCAAGCAAATCCCACCAAATAGGTTTTAAATCAGAAGAAATAGGCCTCTACCAGCGCAGCCTGTTACACAGTGAAACATCCACAAAATGAGCCCCACTTACAGCCACCAAATCAGTTTACAAACATCCAGCATCCCCAAAACAATACCCTGCTAGCCCTTAGAAGTAAGAAAGAAAAGAACTAACCTACCAAGTAAAATCCACAAGAACCCTGTGAAAACAACAGCAGCAGCTACTGTCCTGGAACACAACTGATCCTGTCCCTTCCAGTTCTTTCTGATACTAATACTATACTTTTCTTAACTAAATTTCTAACTGCCCTATCTCCTTTCTTATCACTCAAGATTTTGATTAGTGGAGATTGGAATATCTTATTAGACCTGCTATTAGACAAATCCAACTCATTTAATTCTGCACTCCATTCTGATATCCAAGTATTACACACATTTTAAACATTTGTAATTTATTAGATTCATGGAGAATCCTCCATCTGAACACATAAAACTTTTCACTTTCTTCATCAGTTCACAAATCCTATTCAAGTATTGATTTATTTTTAATTACTAAATCATTGATGAGAGATGAGTAGTTTACTATAAACTACTGGTGTGATCCTGTTTCAGACAGAAGTACATCTTCTTCCAAGTTGTGTAAGTGGGGTGCTTTGAAACAACTGAGAAGCTGCATGTGATATACTATATTGGACTAGATATCTGAAATGAATCTCTCTCTCTTGCTTATATCTGAGGGAAGTTTTCCTTACTTTTACATTGGTATTGCTTTGTGTTTAATTATTTTAGCTTTTAATTCAGGAAGGGGTTTCAAACCTGCTTATCTTGTCAGCATCTTCAGAAGGGCTAAATAACTGCATATTTGATTTTGCTTTGTGGCTAACAAACCACCAGGCTGTTTTGGGGCTGGGGAGGTTTACCTGTGTCTGACTTGGATGTCTGGATTTTTCTCTGTTTGATTAGCAGGGTATTTTCTCTGTCAAATTGTTGTGTAGGGCATCTTGCTGACAGGAAGGCACTCATCCATGCGGTGGGTGAGAGCTTTTAGCTGATTGTTTTGTGAGGGCACAGTTTAGGCCAACCCTTCCCACCCACCGCTGGAAATAGTTCCTTTATAGCTGAGGTTCTGACATCATTTCCTCAAGAGTGCAGGTGCATATCACTGTCATATCCTCTCTAGCACACTGCACTGACAATATAAGCATACACATTGTATAATATACCTGTATATATTTCTATGTAACAAACCAATCACATCTGCGCACACACACACACAAAAACAAACAAACAGAAAAAGTAGATAAACATGTGGGGAGTAGTGCAATGTAATGGCTGTGGGACAGCAGTCTTCTGGGAGTCTTTCTGGAGGCTGAGATGCTGCCCTATTTGCAGACAACTCTCTGCCCTGAGGGAGGAAGTTGCCCATCTTCAGGCTGCACTGGACAGTAGTAAGGCAACCTTCCCCAGGCCACACTGGACAGTAGGAAGGAACCTCCCCATCCAGGGAGCACCACAGCCACCACTACTACCTCAGAGGTTGTGAAGAAAGCACATCAGTTGGACCACAGTGGGCTCAGGAGGGTGAGGATGGTGGAACAGAGGCACACCAGTCAATTGTTCCAATCCACAATCCATACACCATTCTGGGGAGCATAGCTCCCTATGGATGCACCCACAGAGAGGACTGATGACAACTGTCACGGGGAGGCCCACAGAAGGAGGCAGAGGACACCACAGGAAAGGAAGCAGCTCCTGGTGGGGGACTCAATTATTAGGGATAGAACTGGGGGAGCAGGAAACTGAAGTAAGGTGCCTGCCTGGTGCCATGGCTTAGAGGGACAGAAAGCGCATTCTCAGGATCATGAGAACAGCTGCAAGGGAGTCTGAGCTGGATGTCATTGTCCACCTAGGGACAAATGACTTGGCTCATCATGAGATCAGAGCAGTGCAGGAGGACATTGCAGAGTTGGGAGGGGCTAAGACAAGTAGCACACACAGTATCCTTCTCAGAGGTGCTGCCTGTCAATGGCATGGGGAGGTGAGGTAATTAGCACCATGCAGTTTAATGAATGGTTGAAAAATGGTGTGGAGCACAGGGTTTGGCTTCATTGGGGACTGGGGTTCCACCTGGAGGACACCAGCCTATACTGGCAGGATGGTCTGCATCTGTCCAGGAAGGAACAAGTCTTTTGAGCAATCGGTTTAAATGCTTCATTGGCAAGCTTTTAAACTAGTCAAAGGGAGGCACTGATAAGCAGCAGAAAAATCCCAGCCTCTCCTACAAAACAGGGTACTAAATGAAAAAAGACCGAGGTAGAAAGGTCAGTGGGGATGCTGCAACAGAAGGTAAAGCCATCAAAAATGAAAGCAATGAGTACCAATGCCCATAGTCTGGGTAACAAGCTTCCTGAATTAGTGGCCTTGATGGAGGAGGAACATCTGGATATCATGGCAGTCACAGAAACATGGTACACACAAAACCATGACTGGGACGTAAACATACCAGGATGCACTATCTACAGGATGGACAGGGAGGGTAAAAGAGGAGGAGGTAGCATTTACATAAAGGAAGGAATAAAAGCAACAGAACAAAAGGGTAAACAGGGAGGAGAAGAAGCATTGTGGGTAAATTTGGAGACTGGCAATGGCACCACAATCTGCACAGGGGTTGATACAGACCCTTCTCAGGGGAGGAAATGGACAAGGAAATGATAGAAAGTATACTTAGAATGGCAGAAAAAGGGGAGATATTGCTGATGGGTGATCTGAATATGCCAGATGTTAACTGGAGTGCAGTTGCAGCAGCCACTTGAAGAGTGGGGTTATTCTAGATGCCCTACAGGGGCATGCCTTAGACAACTAGTATTGAAGCCCACTCGAGAGGGAGAAATCTTAGACCTGCTTCTCTCAAATGGAGATGGAGAGGATCACAGATGTAGAAGTGGGTAGCCATCTGGGAACTAGCGACCATTGAACAGTATGTTCACAATAAACACAGCAATAAGTCAAGCCATTACAAAGGCAAAAATGCGGGACTTTAGGTGGGCTGACTTTGCCAAAATGGTGAGTGCCTAAGGAATGCACTAGCAAAAGGGCAGGAAGGAGGTGGAAGAACAATGGGAATAATAAAACTGCCATCACAGAGGTATCGAGCCTTTGTGTGAAGCAAATAAACAAAACAAAACAATGTAAGAAACCACTATGGTTCTCAAAGGAAGTGGCAGTGAAGGTTCAAGAAAAAGAAAGCATTCAGGAAGTACAAGGAATTGCAGAAGAGCAGGACAGAGAACTGTATCAGTTAAAGCAAAAGGAGGCTGGGAAGGCAGTCAGAACAGCAAAGGCCCAAACCAAGGAAAAGATAGCCAACTCAGTTAAGAACAGGATAAAACATCATATAGGTACATCAGGGAGCGAAGGGAAAGACCATGGGAGGGATAGTGAGGCTTAATAAAGGGGAGGGAGGGTGGGCAGAGGAGACTGTGAAAAGGCAGAGATACTAAACAAATATTTTTGCTCAGTATTTACAAATGAAGAGGAGGTACCTAAAACAAACAGTAGAAACACTCTGGATACAGAAGTTGATACCAACCCATTACAGAAGAAAGGGTTCTGAAAGAACTCTTAAAACTGAAGCGACAAAGCAATGGGGCCCAATAGGATTCATCCCAGAATTCTAAAAACTAAGGGTAGAACTAGTGACACCACTGACTACCCTTTTAACAAATCATGGGAGGATGGGGTGGTACCGAGGACTGGAGGAGGGCAGATGTGATTCCCCTTCACAAAAGTGGGAGCAAGGCAGAAGCAGGAAACTACAGACCTGTTAGTTTAACCTCAGTGATAGGAAAATGATGGAATCACTTCTGAAGGAAAAGAATTGTCAGTATCTAGAGGCCAGAGGGCACAGAACCCTAGGCAGCATGGATTCACAGCAGGAAGGTCATGCCAGATGAATCTGATAGATTTCTTTGACTGGGTGACCAAAGTAGTAGATCAGGGAGGGGCTGTGGACATGGCCTACCTAGAATTTAGCAAGGCATTTGACACAGTCCCACACAAAAGATTAATATACAAGTTAGCCAGCCTGGGAGTGGGTCCCAAGATGACAGCATGGGTAAGAATTGGATGGAGAATAGGACACAGAGAGTAATAGTAAATGGAGTCCACTCAGAAGAAAGAGGGGTTACTAGTGGGGTACCACAGGGTTCAGTATTAGGACCGGTCCTCTTCAATGTCTTTATAGCGACATTGCAGAGGGACTGGAAGGAAAGTATGTCTCTTTGCAGATGACACAAAGATCTGCAACAGAGTTGATGCACAAGGTGAGGTGGAAAGGATGAGAAGGGACTTGGCAAGGTTAGAGGAATGGTCAAATGTATGGCAGCTTAGATTTAATGCTAAGAAGTGCAGGTAATGCATCTGGGAAACAAAACCCAGGGGTAGAGTACACAATGGGGGTGAGATACTAACAACAACAAAATGGAGAGGGCCTGGGGTAGTCATATCAGATGACCTAAGGTGGGCAAGCAATGTGAGATGGCAGCAAGGAGGGCTGGGGATACTGGGATGCATAGGGAGGCATCACCAGTAGAAAACAGGAAGTTATTATCCCTCTGTACAGACAGCTGGTGAGACCCCATCTGGGTACTGCGTGCAGTTCTGGAGACCCAATCTCCATAAAGACATAGATAGGATGGAAGCTGTTCAGAGGAGGGCAACTAAAATGGTGCAGGGTCTGCGCGAAGACATATGAAGAGATGAGAAGAGCTTAATATGTATAGCCTTGAGGAAAGGAGGAGAGGGGGACATGATAGAAACGTTTCAAGTACCTCAAGGGAATCAACAAAGTCCAAGAGGTAGCATCTTTCAAAAGGGTGTGCAAGAACAAGAGGCACAATTTGAAGATGGGGGCAGCTCAGAGGTAATTTAAGGAAGTATTTTTCACAGAGAGGGTTGTGGATGCTTGGAATGGCCTTCCGAGGAGTAAGGTTGTGGAGTCAAAACTGTAGTGAATTCAAGCATGTATGGGATAGTCATAAGGCCATTCTAGAGGGTGGGGTAGGAAGAAGTAGGCTGCTGGTTAACTAGGATCTGCAGCTTATCCAGTAGGTAGGGAAATGGGCAGACTGGGTGGGCCAAGCGGTCCTTATCTGCCATCAAATTCTTTGTTTCTATGCTTCTATGTCCAGAGTTAATAGAGTTTAGGAAGATCTCTCTGACAATTCCTTAAATTGATTTACATATCTCTCTATCTGTATCATAAGCTAGACATTCTATATGGAAGTTAAATAACACTTTACTTAGGCAACATTACATTATTAACTACATTAACCTTTCTATTAGCAATTTCTGGAAGGAAAACTCTGCCTCTGTAGATAGGCTAGACATTATCTGGGCAACTTTAAAGAGCTATATCAGGGAGATTTTATTAGATTTGCTTCAAAGCAGAAAAACAACATTCAGAAAAGGTGGTGTCTCTTTCAAAGAGAATAGAAAACTAGAAAATCCTGGATGTGGTCCTGGCAGGCTACGACCTGGTTAGAATCTAGAGGTGGGGACCCACTGGCTGGGAGTGACTATGCGCAGTCTGGTTTCACTAGACCTGGTGGGGGATCACACATGGATGGTGGTAGTTGATTTTAGAGGCACAGATTTTTAGGGCATGGAGAAAATCATCAAGGATCATTTGGAGGAGACAAGGCAGGCATGGACACTGAAAGCAGATGGGCAATTATTAAAGAGGGATGCGGGCTACTAGGTCCTGCACAAGGGTGAGACAAAGTTTGGTAGGTCCAGGAAGCCGTGCTGGTGGACTTGGGTGGTCCAGGAGGCAATGAAGGAGAAGAGGGCTGCATACAGTAGGTACAAGCATTCACATGGAGTTATGGACAGGAATGAGTATTATATAATGGTCAAGAAGGTCACCAGGGTGGTGAAATGGGCCAAGGCAAGGATGGAGCAGAGGCTGGTGCAGGGGAATCAGGAGGGGAAGGGTTATTTAGGTATATCGAGGAAAGAAAGAGAGTGAAGGGACAGATTAGTAGGTTGAGGTCAGGGAGGGTGGGTAACAGGAGGCAGGGAACAGGTGGAGGTACTCAATGAGTACTTTGCATCAGTCTTCAGTAGGGAGGATGTGGGGCTGCACAGTGCCGGAGGCGCAGGGAGCAAGTGACAAGGGTCATGTATGTTGAAATCCTTGTTGGTACTGGGGCTGCACCATACAGGGAGAGACAGGCTGGATCTGCTGAAGGGCAGCAGTCAGAACATTGAAATCCCTGTCAGCAGGGTGTGGGAAGCCCTCAATTCCCTAAAAAAAGGAAAAGTTCAGAGTCCTGATGGAATCCATCCCAGGGTGCTATGAGGAATTGGCTGATGTCCTGGCCCCCCAGCAGCCCTTTTAACACTTCCCTTCAGACAGGAAGGGTGCCTCAGGACTGGAGTGTGGCACATTGTTTTCATCCACAAAGGTGGCTCAAGGGAGGAGCGGGGAACTATAGGCATGTCAGTCTGTTGTTGGTGGTGGGCAAATTGATGGAGGCCATCCTAAAGGAGAAGCTGTGGGCATTTTGGTGGAATGGGATACCTGCATGATCACCAGCATGGCTTCATCCCGGACAGATCATGGCAGACTAACCTTGTGGAGTTCTACGATTGGGTGACAACAGTGCTAGGTCGGAGTAGGCTGGTGGATGTCCTCTTTCTACTTCAGCAAGGCATTTGACTCGGTACCTCATACTGGATTACTGGAAATTTGGGGGATGGGGTGGGGATACAGATGCTCAGGTGGATTAGGAACTGGCTATCTGGACATACTCAGCAGGTGGTGGGGGAGTTTCATCTCCCAGGAGGGTCATTAGTGGGGTCCCACAGGGATCAGTTCTGGGCCCTCCTGTTTAGCCTACATCTCTGACATCAGAAAAGATACCAGGGTGAAATGAGCCTCTTTGCAGATGACTCAGAGCTGGGGTGGTGGTGGATGGGGAAGAGGGTAGAGTAGCTCTGCAGGGGATCTGGAGGCTCTGAGAGAGGTGGTCACATACCTGGAAACTGGAATGTAACACAGGAAATGCAGGATTCTTCACCTGGGGTGTAGGAACTCAGGCCATGTGTACACCCTGGGAGGGATACACTGCAGGCTTCAAGTGGGAAAAGGGATCTGGGGTGGTAGTGGATGCCAAAATGAATAACTCTGAGTAATGTAGGAGGACTGCAGCCAAGGCAAATAAAATGCTGGGTTGTATTGCCAGGGGATTACCTCAAGAAGCAGGGAAGTGTTTCTCCCTCTGTATAATTGCATGGTTAGACCACACCTCAAATACTGTGTGCTGTTTTGGCATCCACATTTAAAGAAGGACATTGCACTCTTGGAGAGGGTTTAGAGGAGGGCAACTAAAATGATACAGGGTCTGGGTGATAGGTCATATGAGGAGGAGACTAGAGGAGCTTAACCTGTATTCACTGGAGGTGAGGAGAGAAAGGGGATACGATAGGGGTCTTCAGGTATCTAAAAGGGGTAAATGGGGTAGGCCTGGATAAGGTTTTTCAGAGGAAGGAAGGAAGGAAGGAGGGAGGGGTCACCAGGGGCACAATTGGAGGCTGGAGGGTGGGAGACTCAGGGGAGAGAGAAAGGGTTGTTACTTCACTGAGAGGGTGGCAGAACCATGGAATGCAGTGCCGAGGAGCTGGTGGAGGTAGTTATGGTGATGGGGGTTCAAGAGAGGCTGGGACAGGTATAGGAGGAGAGTGAAGCTAAGTAATGTCAACTCTGGGGGAACTCTGGCAGGGGTGAGGGATCATGGGGGGTATGGAGGATGGTAACAGTACCATCAAGGTACTGACTCTTGAGTAGACTCGATAGACCACAGAGGCCTACTCTGCTGGCATTTTAGTATGTTAAAATAGTGACCATTCTTGATTGACTGAGTCAGAAGCTAAAGAATTACAACAATGTAAGAATGGCCTTTTCCTGCTTACCAAGGAGAGGGTGGACTTTATTATTTAAAAATGAAAGCCAGATATACTGATTTGGTGGAGAAACCCAGTAAACTTTTAACAAACAGACTCAAGCACCAAGAAAAACTAAATTTATTGAATCAATAATTTCTGAGGATTCAGGTGAAGTCAAAACCGACCCCAAAGACATTTTAATAGAGTTCCATAAATATTAGTCATTATTATATAGCCAGATGAATAATCCTCCTACTGCCGAAGAGATAGAAAAAAATTTAACTAATTTTGTTTGTCCAAAATCATGTCAGATCAGGTTAACAATCGTATTAACTAAATACAGTAAAAGGAGATAGAGGATGCCATTGATGGGTTGGCTCCAAATAAATCGCCATGAGCCTTGATGACTTTACAACACATTTTATAAAACTTTCAAAAATCTCTTGCTCCTTGCTCCAAAATTTATATAATTTTATTCTTGAAAATGGAGTCAAGGACAACTCACTTCTTGAAGCATTAATCATTTTAATACCTAAATCTAATAAACCAAATAATAAGTAGGTAACCATAGACCCATTTACTTAATCAATTACAACATAAAATCATTTTCTCCATTTTGCAAAGGATTAAAACAAACTGGCATCCTTTTATCTCCAGAGAACAAGTATGGTTTATTTCTAATAGACAAGCTTCTGACTATTTTAAGAAAATCGCCAATATTTTTCTGCATCTAGCTACTCCAATACCCCACAGCCTTGGTGTCACTAGATGCAGAAAAAGCATTTGATAGAGCCCACCACACATTTTTATTTCTCACTCTCTGGTTTCAGATTTTCATATAAATTAATATCTTGATTAAAAATCCTTTATTCTTCCTCCTAAACTAGATAAAGTTGTAATGGCTTAATTTCAGATATAATTAATCTATTCTGTGGAACTAGCAGGGTTGCCCTTATCTCCCGCTCATTTAATTTATACTTAGAACTCCTGCTTTTTCTTAAATACTAACCACCAAATTATAGGCCTTAACTGTGGAAATCTTTGGTGCACAATTTCTGCATTTGCAGAGCGACATCTCACTTCATACTGAAAATCCGTGTCCTCAATAAAAGCAGCTTTTGTTACTATGCAGGACTACAGTACCTTCTCCAGTTACAAGCTAAACATTGACAAAATTGAGGTCTTGCCTCTTAATTCTTTTCATTTAAAACAAAAATATTAAACTTGGGCTTTACCTGGTCACCTCAGAAATTAAAGTAATTTGGCATATACCTAACACAAGATTGATCCCAGTTAATAAAACTAAATCTGGAGGATTTATTCACTACAATTAAGCAAGAGCTTAAAAGATGGACCATCTCCCTTCTCATTCTGGGCAGAGGCAATGTCATTAAAATTAACATTTTCCCAAGACAGTTTCATCCCTTAATATGCTGAATATTTTATACCCTTGAAATTGTTTATTAATCTAAATTCAGGAATCATTAAATTCATGTGGGTGGTAAAACCTCAAGAATAGCATGGAGGGAGCTCATTATTTCTAAGGAACAAGGCAGAATTAAATTACTAAATTGTATGTTATATTACGTGACTTCATGTATTAATAAATATATAAATGGCTCTCTCCTCACAGTTTTCAGGAAGTTACCACCCCATATGGTTCGACTTGGAACTAAATTTGATGAAAAGTATAAAGTTTATCCTAATACTATATTACATACTGTGTTTAGGGTTCGGTCAGTATCATTGCAAACAAAATAAAGTGGACAAAAATAAAGTGGCAAAAACAGTGTCAACATCAATATTGGCAGTACAAATGTGGCGTGCCAGAACAATGCAAGCCACATGACATGCAGGTAGGAAATAATGTCCATCGCATGGAGGCACTGCACTGGAATCACAGGGGCCAGGAGCACAAGCCAGCATGCTATCTCCCCATCCTGTGTGTTGTGTGTGTTGCTGAGGACATGCTGACTTGTGCTCTTGGCCCTTGCATTATACATGGCCATACACATGGTGGCCATGGTTCACCTGTCCTCCAGTGGTTACCCCAGTGCATGTTCTCCATCACTCAGCATTCTGGGTGGGGCATCCCACCATGTGGGTGCCTGTGCCATCAGATTACCAGAGTAGGTTTCCAGTGGCCTGCTTCCCAGTGGTGGTTGCAGCCTGCCCTGTTCTATCTCGCTGCACCCCTTTGCTGTTCCTGTGCATGAGTGCCTGCTGCTGTGTGTTCCAGTGCAGTGCCTTCATGCGGTGGACATTGTTTTCCATCTGCATGTCACGTGGCCTGCATTGTTCTGGCATACTACATTTTGAGCTGCCTGTATTGATGGTGACACTGTTTTTACCGCTTTATTTTTGTCCACTTTATTTTGTTCCATGATGTTACTGACTGGAACTGTATTTAGTCACTACCAACAAAATGGAAGTGTTCTACAATTGGAACAACTCTGAAAATATACCACCAAATATTGTTCTTCATAGGCTTATCAGGTTTCAAGATTTTAGGTCAGCTTATTTTGATAACCCAAATTTCTAAATTAACAGAAAAACTATACTGTCCAGTTGGTTTCCTAACAATGTTGATCTTACTGTTGGTTCCTTTATAAAGGATAACTCATATATTCCATTACATGAAATATTGCATAATGATACTCTTACAAAAGTTCCTTCCTAAGTTATTATTAATTAAAAAGCCATGAAAGCTTATTTTGGACCTATTCCAATGGCTATTACTTCTCATGATCCACTGAGGGATATGAAAACAATTAGCTCAAAGTCCTATCCCATCTCCAATCTTTACCAGCTGCTACTTATTCAACAATTTGGGGTGTTCATATTATTCCCCACTATTGGCTCAAGGAAACAAGAATTTTACTCAAAATGTGTCTGCTGTATGGAAAATATATACCAATTAATTTCCTTAGATAACCTTAGGTTAATTCAATATAAACTTCTCCACAATGCCTATATGACCCCAAAAATGTATAAATTTGGTCTCCTAGAAACTGATAGATGTGTTAAGTGTAACCTAGAGTAGTAGTAAGTAGCAGTAGTAGTAAAATATTTTTATTCATATTTCTTACGTATGTATAAGAATTAACTCAATTGAGTAAAAACTAATTTTCAATGAGATCTACAATTCAGGTAGAGATACAAAAATAGATTTAACGCAAATTTACATTACAGTACTAAAATGTTAAAACAAGATATGGCATGAGTATCTAAAACAATACAATCAAAGGAGAATGTACAATACAATACACTAACAATCTAAAATATGCAGTGCAGGGCAGTGCATCAATATTACTTAAGACTATGAGGGACAATCTGTCATATTTTATAGGATTGCCCAAAACCTCAATTTATTTGGAATTTAGTTAAAATTACATACGGCAGGAAACATTCCTTGCAGCATGCTTTTAATTTCGAGACTTGTATTTTAGGTAACTTACTACAGTTAAAGACCTCAGTGATAGTGCAACTATAACTATGTTAGCCATCTCTACGAAACAACTTATCATTAAGCATTGGTTAGACAATCAAATATTAAGTATGAGAGAATAGATATCTAACCTAGTTCTCAACCTGCAGATTACCAGATTAATCTACTTATTTAACAACAAAATTACTAAATGTTATATTAAATGGGAAAGATCTACTCCTTTCTGACTTAATTTAATTTGCAATTTCTTTTCCTGTCACGGGTCTTATTAGTTACTTCCTTAGGCTTAAAGGATTGTTTTGAGATCAAACCATTTTCATGCCCAGCAACACTATTAGTTCACATTTCTTCCATGTACTTCATCAGACCATCGTTTTGATGGAGAACTATACTTGGGGTGGGATGGGGAGGGATATGTGTTGAACCTACAATGTAACCATCCGGTGATACTGTTGCTGTGAATTTGTTTATTTTCTACTTTTAAGATAATTGTTTTGGTTTATACTTACAAAATTTATGAAATAAAGGAAAGTTAAAAAAAAGGAGAGGAGTAGTCAGAGATCAGATAGCATACCTGGCAATTGCATACACAGAGCCTAACTTGGCAGAATAGGCAGAACAAGCAGTCCTTATCTCCACAAACTGTGTATGTGCTGTATATATTAAACTAAAGGTTTCTAAACATAAAAATCAAGTTAACAAAGCAATTACAAAACATGAATACTTCGGCCTGATTCAAAAGGTCAACATGAGCTGCACCAAAGGCAGCTTGCACTGATTGCCAGTGCACCAGGGACCCTGCACTCAGTTCACTATTGGGAAGGATCCTGGTGGCAAGTCTCATGGTTTGCATCAAACTTGGCCCTGCACCAAACAGATGGTGCATCTGGAAGAGTGTGCTGCAAGCTGTGGGGTGTCCATGTGGCAGCTAACACCATGGACAGCAGTCCCCAGTGACTAGCGGTCCTCCTCCAGCCCTGATTGCCCTTTATGAAAAATACCTGCTGTATAATTTGTTTGACAGTTCTATGGGACTATGAGTTCCTTCATTACAATGCACATAATATATAAGCTGTGTGCTATGCTTGTATGTGATGATATATACATATAATTAAATTATTTTTTCCTTTACTGTTCATTGCTGTAAGGTTGTTTACCTGACTATAAGTTAAAACTTTTCTTAGTAAACATCATTTGAAAACAGTAAAAAAATCCAACATACCTAATTGGTCTAGTGGACCCCCCAGTCCCGATCCCCATTTATTAAAAACAACAACATCTCTGGTAGTCTAGTAGACCTCCCCACCCCACAGGCGAGATCCACCACCTGCTCCCTTGTCCTATCCAGGTTGGCACCAACACAGCCTGGTGCCAAGTGAGGTGTCAAAGAGCGTACTGTATACAGTAGTGCATACAGCAGGCTCCTTGACAGCCCAGTCAGTACTCAGCTATGGTGGACAGTGGAGGGCTGTGCTGGGTGCTGGCTCTGGAATGTGATGGGGAAGCAGGGTGGTAGGTCTCTGCCTGCTAGGGTGGTGGGGAGGTTTGCTAGACCACCAGGGATGTTGTTGTTTTTAATAAACGGGATTGGGGTGGAAGGGTCTGCTAGATCACCAAAGACATTTAATTTTGTTAATTGTTTTCAGAATGATATTTACTAAGAAAAGTTTTAACTTACAGTCAGGTAAGAAACAATGCAGCAATGAACAGCAAAGGAAAAGAAAATTTAATTAAATGTATATCATCACATACACTGCCGTAGCTTATATATTATGTGCATTGTGATGGAGGAACTCATAGTCCCATAGAACTGTGAAACAGACTATACAGCAGGTATTTTTCATAAACAGGGATTGGGCTGGGGAAACCACTAGGCACCAGGGACTTTTTGAAATATTACTAGGGGATCGGGGTGGGGTGTGACACATCAGTGAAGGTTTCTCAACCTTCCCAGAGGACATTCTAAGTACCCTTAGATCAGCTCTGGCTGGTCTAACAGTACTAGAAATGTGCCCTCAGGAGGTTTTGTGAATCCCAGCTTAGGGGATATGGCAGCCTGTTTTGTGGTGCAAGGCTGGCACAAGCCCTCTTTGGTGAACATAGCCAGAGTCAGATGCAGGCTGCCTTTCTGAATTGCTCCCATCACATCGTTTGGTGCGAGCCAC
The DNA here is from genome assembly GCA_016271365.2 of Neoceratodus forsteri. Lineage (NCBI taxonomy): Eukaryota > Metazoa > Chordata > Ceratodontiformes > Ceratodontidae > Neoceratodus > Neoceratodus forsteri. The sequence continues at coordinate 330,557,328 of CM057449.1, read as the reverse complement.
TTGCGCCATTTTTTGTGGTGGAAGGGGCTTATGCCATTAAGGGGGAGCTTTTTGAAGCAAACCCCTTATGTCAATTAATATACAAAGCACGTATATTTTCTAAGACTGTATAAACCTAGCACATTTAAACAAAAAGTCATCGTGCAGCAGAAACAGTTCCAAAACAACAATACTTTACCTCAAGTAATATACAGCGTGCATATAGTTTAAAAATATGCAATTCTTCCACATTTAAATCTAAAAGTCATCATACAGCAATAATAGTTTCCTCAAATACTTGTTGCCATGAAGATTTTATGCCTCTAAGCGAAGCACAGCACATAAATCGTCAAGCAGTGCAAATATATAAGAACCTAAAGAGCACTTAATAGTTACAGAAGACAGACTGCTGTTAAGCAACAAGATTTTCCCAAATCATTTTTCTTCCATGGAAATATTGCCTTTCCCAAACTGTTGCAAAGCACAACATCATATAGTACAAATATGTCAGTGTCAGTGGCTCAGTAGGTAGCACACTAGCCTCTGAGGCGGAGATCAGAGGGCTGTGGGTTCAGTTCCCACATCTGGCACTTGGGTTAATATCCCAGTACTGACACTGTAATGCAGCATGAGAGGGGTGCTGCATTTTGAGGTGCCGCTCTTCGGATGAGATGTTAAACCGAGGTCCCATCTGCCTGGATTGGTGGTAGTTCAGGTGGATGTTAAAGATCCATGGCACTTATCAAAAGAGTAGGAATTTCCTCATTCACTAAAATACCACCAACAGCTTAATCTAGTTCAAGGTCAGTTGGCATTCATCCGTATCCCCTCCCGGTCGTGCCTGAAAATAGGCAGGATTTGTCTAGTGCACTTACCCGGTCAACAAAAGCTAAATAAATAAATAAAATATTATGAGGAAAAACCTTACAGCTTCAAGAATACTTTGATTATCTTCACACAGCACCAAAACATCATTGTACTGCAGACATACTGTATTTTCCTCAAATACTTGTTACCACATGAAGATTTTACATCTCTGGAAATTGTCGCACAACACAAAAATCATCCTGCAGTGCAAATATTATTAGAACCTTAAGAACTTCACGAGCACTTAAAATATTCACAGAGGGACAAAAACGCTGGTAAGCAGCAAGATTTTCCCCAAACGGTTTTTCTTGTACATCTTTCCTAAATTGTTGCAAAGTACAACACCACCTTATAGTACAAATATTATGACAAAAACCATGACCTTAAGATCACTTTCAAAATCTTTGCACAGCACAAAAATAGTGTTCAGCATGAATATTTTAAAAACAGTATTCAATATTTGTGCTACACATAGATTTTACAGGAAAACACAACATTCATGGAGGATTGCTGTGCGTAGACTTTCATTTTAATCAGTGATGACCAATTACTGCCAATCAGTTGTTTAAAAAAATGGTTTGTAACTTGTACTAACTCTCCCTGACAAACACTACACTATCACCCTTAACCTTTACAAAATGAAAATGTTATCATTGCCTTGAACTTTAATGTGAGAAAGTCTATACAGCACATAGTTCTAGCTATTGGAATGTGCATGTGTACACAATTAATTGTAATTAACTTAAAAGCTCTTTTTTACCCCAAATTCCAAAAGGACCTATTCCTGTATGATACCTACAAAACCTTTAAGTTTTATATCTCAGCTCTTTATCATTTTGTAGTTGTCTGAGAAACAAAATTGAGGTTGCAAATTGGGCAAAATACATACTTTTCAGCCCTTAATGGCTCAAAACTGCATAGAAACACAGAAGCTGACAGCAGATAAGGACCATAAGGCCCATCCAGTCTGCCCATTTCTTTTCTGCCTTATAAATGTGCCATGAGCCTTTGCTCTGTCAATGGCCTATCTATTCATACTCATCTGTATTGTTCCTTATGCCTGTCCCATGCCTGTCTGAAGCCCTGCACTGTATTCCTATCCACCAGTTCCTGAGGTAGGCCATTCCAAGCATCCACCACCCTTTCTGTAAAAGAACTTCCTCCATATTACCCCTTAATCTGCCTCCCTCTAATCTCATGCTGCGTTCTCTTGTCCTGCTATTTTTCTTATATTGAAACATGTTAGACTCTTTCACCTTGTTAATGCCCTAAGGTGTTTGAATGTTTCAACCATATCACCTCTCTCCCTCCTTTGGTCTAGGGTATACATATTGAGCTCTGTTAATCTGTCCTCATATGTTTTCTGATACAGTCCCTGCACCATTTGGTTGCCCTTCTCTGGACTGCCTCAATTTGTTAATGTCCTTGTGAAGGTGTGGCCTCAGTACTGCATGCTGTACTCCAGATGGGAGCCTAACCAGTGTCTTGTAAATAGGGATTATTACCTCCCTCTTCTGATTTGTCATACCCCTACTAATACACCTTAACATCCCCTAGCCTTACCTACTGCTTTAGTGGTCTGCTTGGATGATTTCAATTCATCGGTGATGATGATACCCAAGTCTCTTTCTTCCCTTGTGACTGCCAACAACTTCCCTCCCAACCTATAGGTGGATTTAGGGTTTCTCTTTCCTATGTGCATGATCTTGCACTTCTTTGCATTAAATCCCAGTTGCCACTCTTCTGACCATTTTGCTAGTTTATCCAGATCTCTTCTCATTCTGCCCACCCCATCAGGATCATCTACTCTGTTGCAGATCTTGGTGTCATCTGCAAACAGACAAACCTTACCCTCCAGTCCATCTGCAACGCGTCACTGATAAAGATATTGAGAGGACTGGCCCCAGGACCGATCCTAGGGTACCCACTTGTGACTTGCATCTCTTGGACTGTATACCATTTACCACCACTCTCTGTTTTCTGCCGTCAACCAGTTTGCCCCCAGCTGACCGACTTCTGGCCCACCTGCCTACCAGCTTACCTAGCTCCACCTTCAAGCACCGCAGTGCTCCTTTTACCAACCACCCTCACCTCATCCTCTGGTGTGTGGAAATGTGGGTGTGAAGGTGTGGGTATAAGGATGACACTGGCATCTAGAATAAGTCCAGCAATAAGTCTTTATTTACAAAATAAAGCAAACTGAGCGATAAAAAAAAAATAACAGAATAAAAATAAAATAATTCCAAATGACAAAATAACAACACACTAGAAAACAGCTAGTGTAATTCCATCAATGGGATAGCAGAGCACTAGTCCTTCGAGATCTGATCACAGAATGAGAAATGACTCCTTTTATACATACAGGTCATGTGATATTTGGAAGCTCCACCCTTTTCTAGAAGCTAACTCTTAAACACAGCCAAATAAACATTATATTTGTTTTACAACATAAATCCTTTTTAGGCTTAATTAAAATATCATATTGGTAACACACAAAATAAAATCCTGCCTAGAGTTATAAAGTAACATTACATAACTATCTAGACCCCTATATTTACAAACTATAAATAATGAAACAGAAAGGCCCACTGGCTCTATTGGAAGAAAGGCAAAACAAACACGGCTTCCCCTAGAGCTACACCCTGGGTTTGGTAAGCACTTTTAAACTTAGCTTTTCTCTTAAAACTTAATTTAACTTAATGCTATCAAGTATACTTTATTTTAATGATGAAATACACAAGAAAGCAGAAGAAATAAACATAACTGTATAATACATATGTCTATGTTTTTAGACCCTTTTGATATATCAGAGGAAGTGGTGGGGCTGAAACAATCACTGGATTTAAGAATGCATGGGATAGACATAAAGGAATTCTGGAGGTCAGGGTAGGGGCAACAGACTTCTAGGAAAACAAACTGAACTTAACAAGCTCAAATGGCAGACTGGGTGGGCCATAGGCCCTTATCTGCCGACACTGTCTATGTATCTATGTATCTATGTAGCTTTAAGTTTCAGGATCATATGATTCAGTTTTACTAGATAGAGCTTCTAACACTGTTATACTTTTACAGCAACCTTCTATAATCTAGCATTATAGCTCTCATAAAACAAAATTATTAAATCCTCCTCTGTGATTTAGTTTTTAACAGTTTTCATTTAAGGTGTTAAACAGTTTTATTTAGAACATCCACCAGTTTTTATTTAGGGCTTTTACTAGTTGTATGCAAGTAATTATAGCTTCTTCTGTGGAAAGGGAAGAAAGAAAACATAAGTATCTGGAGTTATCTCCGTCAAGAATAGTGTCTCAGAACAAATCTCTAGCTGCTCGCTTCAGCAGCACAGCAAACCCAAGGTAATCCTTCTCTGTGGGGAGGGGTTACAAAACAAAACGAGCACTGCTTCTACTTTATATTTTAAACAGTTCCCAAAGAGGCTGGAGAGGCAAGAAAGGTGGAAATAAATGAATTTTATCAGGGCAACACATAAACTTTGTGGGCTGGATATTCAAACTGCGCAATTCTGAGGCGCAAAGCCCTTAGCTGCACAAAATAGTTCTTGAGGAGTTTGGCGGGGTGATATTCAAAGGGTTGCGCCATTGAGCAACTCCTTGAATATCACCCCCCAGCCACAGTTACTGTGCATGGCACAGGGATGGCGCCACCGCAAGTTGTCAGAGAGGAGCATTCAACTTGCGGTGGCGAAGTACCATTGCTATGAGCAAAATCACAATATTCAAAGGTGACATGCAAATGGGCCATAATTCATGCAAGGTGCGGGGCCATTTGCATCTGATTATAGTTCATTGCATGCCATTAGCATGTAGGTGCGCCAATCCCTGAGGACTTGCGCCTGGCGCCTGCAGGCAGCAAATCGTCGGGACCGACGCACCCTGCAGCCCAATCAGCCAGCAATGTGGCTCCCCACCTCCTCAGTACATATCCTGGTGGTCCAGTGGACCAATGCCCGATCGCGGGTGGTATGTTTAATAACTCTCCCCTCCGTTCACATCCCTGGTGGTCCAGTGGACCGAAATGCCCGATCGTGGGTGGTATGTTTAATAACTCCCTCCTCCGCTCACATCCCTGGTGGTCCAGTGGAACGAAATGCCTGATGCAAGGCGGTATGTTTTAATAACTCCCTCCCATTCACATACCTGGTGGTCCAGTGGACCGAATGCCCGATCGCTGGCAGAAAGTAAACGGAACCCCCCAGAACATCCCCTTTGTGCCCGATCACGGGCAGAAAGTAAACGGAACCCCTCAACATCTCCCCAGCCCGCGATCGGCAGAAGTAAACTGAACCCCCCGAACATCTCCCTCAGCCCGATCGTGGGCAGTAGAAATTGAAACCCCACCCCACCTCGAATATCTCCCCTGGTGGTCCAGTGGATCAAATGCCCGATCGCGGGCAGTAAGTAAATTGAACCCCCACCCCAAACATCTCCTGGTGGTCCAGTGGACCGAAATGCCTGATCAGAGGCAGTAAGTAAATTGAACCCCAAAACATCTCCCTGGTGGCTAGTGTCCCCCACCCCACCCACCCACAAGCCCCACCACCCCACTCCCTCGGCAGCCGGGCGGGCGGCAGCATCCACCCGCTTGCCACCCCGCCGCCCACCGACTGACTGCCGGTGTAGGCTGCACGCCCATTGGTGCAGAGCAATAGTGGGGTAGTAGGGAGATAGGTCTGTAGTTATCATGGGCAGTTTTGTCACACTTTTATGGACTGGGGTGACAGTGGCAGATTTCCATCTGTCTGGGAACTGGCTAAGGCTGAGGAGAGGTTGAAAATTCTGGTCAGAGGACTAAGCACTTCATCAAGTGTGAGAGACAGGATTTTGAGATCGAGGGAATCATTACTGAATCTTGATTTACCAAGGGCTATGGTAACGATTTGTGTACTTGGTGAGCCTTGACTGCTTTGAAGTAGAAGCAGGGGAGCTGGTGGGAGAAGTGTTCATTCCAGACAGGGGGCTACACCATCTTTGAAGTAGTCCTGAGGTAGGACAGCTTGAGGTCGGTAAAGGCTTTGTTAAAGGTATCCGCAATGGTTTTTGGGTTGAGGGTTGTGGTTCCGTTGAAGTTGAGTATTGATGGGGTGGTTTTGGGTGGATTCCCAGTGAGTTCTTTATGTTCTTCCAGAATTCCCGACCATTGCCCCAGGAGTTTGTGAGGGGCATGCTTATAGTAGGCGGACTTCATTTGCGGATGGTTTTGGTGCAATCATTATGGGCACGCTTTGTAGTTTTGGATGTCGTTTTGCTTTCCAGAGTTTCTGGCCAGCTCCCATTGGTGGTCTCTTGTTTTTAGCATCCTGAGGAGGGTCACCTGTGAGCCAAGGTTACTCAGTGATTTGACTTTGCGTTCTTAATAGGAGCATCGTGTCACAGGCCACAGTGAAGATGTTTATGAAGTGGTCAAGGGCAGTGTTTCGTTGGTTGCATTGAAGACAGGGGACCAGTCTTGGTGGAGGGTGGGATTTGAGTCGAGGAAGGTGACCACTGGGTAGAACCCTGCTGGTGATTGTTTTGGTGGTTGTTTGATGAATTTATTTGACCAGGTGCAGCTAACAGGGAGTGATCACTGAGAGAGTCAGGGAGGACATTAGTGATAGATATCCGTGATGGGTGACTGGTAAGGATCCAGTCCAAGATTGTGCTGGTGCCGGTCCTGTAATTTTTCCTGGTTGGTGAGTCAACCATTTGTGTGAGGTTCGCTGCAGCAACGGTATCCCTGTGTGCACCAGCATCAGCCACAGGCCAGTTGATGTTGAAGTCGCCTAGGAGGATGGATTCAGTATCTGGTGGGAGTGACTTTACAAAGTCAAGCACAGCTGTTAGACCAGTTCCTGTTCTTGGGAGGGATGTAGATGGTGGCAACAGTGAAGGTTTTGTTTTGAGCACTGAGGAGGATTCTCACTGGCAGTATCTGAGCAGTTGAGGTTGGATTGAGGTAATGATGTGGTGCCTTGTATGGAGTCTTTTAGGTAGAGAGCACAGCCCCGCCTCTTTTGGAGAGGTGATCCAGCCTAAAAACATTGTAGCCAGGAAAGCTGATTGCATGGTCCAGTACTGATGGCATGAGCCAGTTTTGACAACAACTGCCAGGATGTCAGGGCAGTGTTGGCTGGTGAAGGCCTGTAGGGCATCCATTTTAGGAAGGAGGCTGCAGATGTTGATTGATATGAATGAGAAGGCACCAAGGCTTGCTCAGATTAGTGGCTTTAGAGCAGAATGGGCCAGGGTTTGGGTGCACGTTGCCTGACAGCATTAGGAGAAGGAGGAGGACTAGCTTCAAGGAGCTGCAGCGTATTTCTTTAAGGGAATGTTTTGCCTGCTAGCATCTCGGGAAGTTGCTGAGCATCGATGATAGTGGGTGAGAGTAAGATAGACAGGGGGACCAGAGTGAAGGGCTAGGACCAGTGTGGATGTAGGACAGTTTCATGGTGGTAGGATGGACCATGGGCAAGGGCAGTGACCAGTGTGCAGCGTGCCTATGTGGAGGAAGGATGTAGGAATGTGGAAGCTGTGGGGAGGGAGGAAAGCAGGCTTTTGGGGAGTGCAGTAGGGGAGGAAGACAGGCAAGAAGAAATAGAATAGGGGGTGAGAGCGGTGGAGGTGCATGATTAAAGTATGATTCGGGGTTCAGAGAAATCTTACCACCGTTCGAGAAGGATCTCGAGGGTGGGAAGGAAGGAAGGTATATAGCAAGTAAAGAAACTGTGTCTTTCAGAGGTCAAATTTTTCTTCTTTTTTCCTTCTAAATGAAAGAACAAGAATCCCTCTGGTGGCAGGTCTGTATAACCTGCTAATGGAAAACTAGCGCTGACAAAGCAGGGGAAAAGTCCCGGCCAATCAGAGTGGGTTTGCTGGAAGTGCCATTGCTGTACCTTCAAGGAGCTGCAGGCGGGTGTCCTAGTCTCAGTTGGTGGCTGTCTGGGTGCCGGCCGACCATGGGGGATGAAGCAGCCCAGTTCAAGGGCAGGCAGCTGGAGAGAAGAAAAATGGCAGGGTTTAAATAGCATGGAGGTAGGATAGCTTCAGTGTGAGCAGTTTAACAGGACAAAGAAAAGTTAGACTTTTCAGAGCCAAGGCAGAGTGCTTGGATGGAGTGCATAAAGAGTAGGAAAGAGAAGAACTGTAAGCACTTTAAATTACTAATAGAAATTACAATCAGCTTTGCTGTGAAGTCAAGGTAGGCGACATCAACTGCTCCCCTTGGCCCCACTACTTTGGTTACCCAGTCAAAGAAATCTATGAGATGAGTTTGACAGGACCTTTCTTTGTAAACCCATGCTGCCTTGGATCCTGTGCCCCTATGGATTCCAGGTGTTGCACTATCCTTTCCTTAAGGTGCCTCCATAATCTTGCCCACTACTGAGTAAGACTGACTGGTCTGTAGTTCCCTACCTCCTTCCTGCTACCACTCTTGTGGGCGGGATCACATAAACCCTTCTCCAGTCTTCTGGGACCTCTCCTGTGCTCAGAGACTCCTAAATACTACAAACGCAATCTTTATAAAATGTAGGAGATTGAAGGACCTTGGGACTGGGAAGGTACATATCAAATGTTGCAATCTTAGGGTCTCAGACTGCTGAGATACAAGGCTCTGAAAATGGCCATTTTAATGAAACTGCAACCCAATCCTAATACACAGGTGCTACTGCACTGTATAATACATATAAATTTCAAAAACTGCATTAATTATTCATCAGTGTTCCATAGTCACAAAATCAGGAAATGCAGCATTGTGTTTTTCAACTAACACCCACCTCCTCCCCTACCACATGCCTCATGACCCAAAGTCAAATTACAGGTCTGGGGCCATGCTCCATGGGTATGCTGCTTTAAAGCTTTAGGTCAAAAGCCATGTCTCACAAGTCTGGTGCTTCATTCATGATACACACATGAGGTCAGTTCTAACTGCTAGCACAAGACTCGAAGGGCTCTTTGTTCCCTGAATGAAGAAAAGAATTGAGTCCTAACCCACATCGCAGATGCACAGTGCCCTACAGACCCTGTACAAAAAGAAAAGGTAAGCCCTAACTTGCTTTAAGCCCCATGCAAAGCAAAGCAGGAAGTGAGTTAAATTTGCTCACGTCAGTTGATGAAGTGTTCTGTGTCGTCTTGTGCTGATCTGTTGCAGATGGTTAATTTCTGTTTCAATCTTTATTTATTTATTTGAATTTTGTTTACCAGGTAAATCCACTGAGACAAGCGTCCCTTTTGAGAGGCAACACAGGATTAGTTACATAAAAGTCAGCATTGTATTACAATGTATACAGTGGTACCTACAGCATACATATGTAGAACAATACCATTTTAGTTAATTACAATGAGAAATTCTACAGGACAATAAATAGAGGAGATTAGTTACAATGTGAATTTTACAAGTCAATATACAAGGTATTTGGTAGACATGAAGGCAAGGTATTTGGTAGACATGAAAGGCAGGTATCTGGTAGACATGAAAGCAGGTTTAGAACAGTAAGTACAAGTGCAGGATGTTACAGGGGAAGGTTGACTTTAAGGAGGTTTTAAATGACCTAGAGTGGACCATTCTGGTCTTTACCAGTTGATGTCCTCACCATTTATTGGATGGGAGAGGTTAAACTGGGATATATTTCCTTGCAGTATGAGGTGAGAGTCTTGTTCCTTCAGCTGGTGTGCTCGCAGGGTGTGTGGCCCTGGTGGGTTACCAAGCCATATCCATCACAAGGCTGGAGCTACCAGGCTGATGGCAGGACAGACATGGTCCAACAGGAGCAGGAGGAGGATGAAGAACAACATCTACTGGAGAAGGTGTGTGTGTGGAAATAGTCATTAAAATACATTAACCAGGGACTGAAAGCTATGAGGATCCATGGACATTCTGCTGCCTTGTACAAAAAAAAAACTAAAAGTAAAATATATTTAGTTACTGGAGTTTGGTAACTGGGTTGGCTCACTGAGACAAGCTGTTCTTTTTCAGGAGTGACCTGGAATTATTTATATGGAATACATAGACAGTATATATACAGATACTAATTACATAAGTGAGTGAAAAATACAATGAATACAATGGATCTACAGTACAAAAGAAAAATTTGTGCAATGAGTTTGGTTATTAGGTACAAGATACGAATCGTGCTCTGTGGCACTCAGTACTGTAAGAACAAGCACACTATGCATGGACAAATTTGGTGAACCACATTAACAGATTAGCTATCTGATACAAGCACAGGATCTTCTAGCAAATAGATGCTCCTCATGGTGGACTTAAAGAATACAAGTATTCCATGACCTGGGGGGTATTGTTCCATAGCCTTGTTGCAGTAGCTGCAAAGGATTGTTGACCAGCAGCAGAGAGTACCCTCAGCTCTGTGGCCTGTTTCTGTCCAGCTGATTGAAGCATCCTTCTTATTGGTCTGAAGTTCATGACGTCAGCCAAATTTTTAGGGGACTAATGGAGTTTATGCACCACAGAAAGCACAGAGAGATGAACCTGCCCTCTGGGGAAGGGCCAGATTAGTATGGAGAGCCCTGCAGTGATGTTCATGGCTGCAGACCCTGGTAGCAAAATGCACTATTGTATGGCAGATGAAGTTCTGTTTGGAGAGTACAGTCTCCTTGAGAGATTACTGAAATGGAGCCCCTTAGGTGATAGCAGGTAGAAAGAAGCTGCTAGTGATCAAGGGCCTAGACTCCTTAGCAAAGTAAGGGTACAGCCTATAGAGTAGACCCAGCTTTGAGTTCAGGATTTTGACCACTGATTCAACATGAAACCTAAAGGAAAGTTCGGCCGATAGTGGAGAATACCAGACCACCGCTACTTACGTAGTATAAAGTGTTTGAAAATACAGCATGGGTTTGTGCTTATCAAGTTCGCTACTCTCTAAGAACTACATTTCAGTTATTTTTGTATGGTTGTTGAGTTGGGGGCTTTGCCTAACACCAACTCAAATAAACTAATACAAAAAACCCTGAAATGTAGTTTTGAGAGAGTAGTATAACTTGAACTCACGGTAATAGCATGGGTCGAGCATGGCCCGGTATTCTCCACTATCACCGAAATTCTTGGGTCAGCTGGATTCCCAGATACTTTACAGTTTCCACAGTATGTATATGTGCACCCAACAAAGGGCTAATGTTGTGTACATTTTGTCTGTTGTGACCCAGCCTGTGGGTACCAAATGGCATGCCTTTAATTTGTTTTGGAATTTAATATTAGTAAGTTTGATTGAAACCAGGACTCAACTGAGCCAAAGCCTGCCTGGAGATTGGTGCAAGATATGTACAGACTGAGATGGATGAACCTCAGAAGGTTCATAGGTTCTAAAGAGTTCCGATAAGGATCAAAATATTTGGATGGTTATCTGATCCTTATCCACATTTTTAAAACCTTTTATGGTGCAGCATTAGGTAAAAATTTTTAGTTGTCCTCGAGCATCCCCATTATTTAAAAATAAATTATAAACTTTTCTCTGGTGTCTAGTGGACCCCCTCCTATTCCTGAGCCCCTATAATAAAAGGAAAGTGTCCCCAATATTCCCTGGTGTCTAGCAACCCTCCTTTGTTATCCCCAATCTACCCCCTGTAGTAAAAAAAAAAAATAAAACAAAGCATATCCTTCAATAAATGTTCCTGGTGTCTAGTGATCCCATCCCTATCCTACTCAGTCCCCTGTCATAAAAAAAGCTGTCTCGTATTCTCTGGTGTCTAGTGGCCCCCTCACCCCGATGCAGAGGCAAGGCAACTGGCACAGCCCTCCTCTCTCACCATGGCCAGCTGCCCGTCTGACTGAGCAATGAATGAGCATGTACTAGCACAAGAATGTGCTCATTCATTGATAGCTCCCATTCATTCTCTGAGATTTTTGAGTGCAGAAGTAAGCAGAGGGTCTGTTTCAGTTACCAGCGAAGGGGTGGGATGGGGAACGGCATTGTGGACCAAGGGTCCAATGCCATTCCTCCATCCTGCCTCTCTGCTGGTGACCTAAACAGACCTCTGCTCATCTCTGCTCCACCAAAAGACCTCAGGGAATGAATGGAGCTGGCAATGAACTAGTGTGTGCTTGTACTAGTACACGCCATTCATTGCTCAGTCATATGGCAGCCAGCCATGGTGGAGAGAGGAGGACTGTGCCATGTCTCCACTCTGCATCAGGATGGGGGGGCAGTACCTGCCAGGGTGGGTGGGGTGGGGTCTGCTAGACAACAGGGAATTTGAGGACACTTTTTAAATGACAGGGATCAGAGGGATAGGAGGGGTGACTAGATACCAGGGAAACTTATTGAAGGGTATGCTTTTTATTATTATTATTATTATTATTATTATAAGAGATCAATCGGGGATAGTGGGGGGTTCACTAGACATGAAGGAAAAGGAAACCTGGGGTGGGAGTCCACTAGACACCTGGGTAAATGAAAACTAGGGATTCTGAACTGATCCAAACTGCAGAAAAAGTTTGAATATGGTTCGTCTTCCGTATCATAGGCATATAGCAGTATTTTTGCATTACCACAGTTTCTAGACAAATTATTTCTGAACAATGAAAATTAAATGGGACCCAGAATAGAGCACTGGGGACACCATCAGTGATAGCCTGCAGGAGGACTGGCTAATCCCCATTTAACAAGTTGCTTTCACCTCATGGGACAACTACAGAACCAATACATGACAGGTGAGCAAAGCACAGACCCCTTAAATTGCTCACCAGGAGGTCATGACTAAAAGATCAAATGCCTTGGTAAGGTCATCAAAAACTGATTCTGTGGCCTGAACAGCATCCATACCAATGAGCAGATACATCATGAGGCGTACAAGGGCAGTATCAATACAATGCTGCAATACAAATTTGCCTAAAAGTTACAAAGATAACATCTTTCAAACATACTAATATCTTAATCTAAACCTGTAAAGAGCTTCTCAATCATTTCAAACATAGAAACATAGACTTTGAGGCGAGATAAGGACTGCTTGGCCCACCTAGTCTGCCCATTCCCTACCTACATAATCAACAAAGTCCAAGAGGGTAGCATCTTTCAGAAAAAGAGACATGCAAGAACAAGGGACACAATTTAAAGACAGAGGGGTGGTTCAGAGGCAATGTGAGGAAGTATTTTTCACAGAGGGTAGTGGATGCATGGAACAGCCTTCTTGAGGAGGTTGTGGGTCTAAAATTGTGGGAGAATTCAAGAATGCATGGCACAGACATAAGGCAATTCTTGTGGGGGTAGGAAGAAATAGGCTGTTGGTTAACTAGAATCTACGGCCTATCCTGTAGGTAGGAATGGGCAGACTAGATGGGCCAAGCGGTCCTTATCTGCCATCAAAGTCTATGTTTCTATGTTTCTGTTACAGGCTAGCTGCAGCTCCTAGTTAACCAACAGCCAATTTCTTCCTACCCCCAACAAGAATTGCCTTATGTCTGTCTCATGAATTCTTGAATTCTGTCACAGCTTTAGACCCCACAACCTCATCAGGAAGGCTGTTCCATGTGTCCACTACCCTCTCTGTGAAACATACTTCGCATTGCCCTGGCAGCCCCCCTCTATCTTGAATTGTGCCCCTTTGTTCTTGCACATCTCTTTTCTGAAAGATGCTACCCTCTTGGACTTTGTTGATTCCACTGAGGTACTTAAAAGTTTCTATCATGTCCCCCTCTCCTCGTTCCTCTAGGGTATACATATTAAGCACCCTACTTTCAATCTGACAGTGTGTAGGAATTGTCAACAACTACATTGCAATTGCAATGCAGTTCCAGTGAAGTTAAACTGCAACTACAGTGTAGTTAAGCAACACTTAAAGTGTACCTGAAATAAAAAAAGTGCACAAATGCTACAAATATGATAGGCCCCATATATTTAAAAGGTGTGCACTACCCAAATTCAGGCTTGTGTTAGTGCAAATGGCCAGTTGTTGCATGATTCAGTATTCAGCCATTAGCGCGTGAGCCCTAGTGGTAATAGCGCATGTGCATTACCATAATGTAAATGAATTAGTGCTGTGCTAACAGCATTTAGAGTTGCTTGTCACTATGTAAGTTAAGAACTATGAAAAGCTGGTCTTTAACTGGGGTAAACCCAGAGGCAGAACTCAGTTCTACAAAAACAATGGCCCACATTGTCTACCTAATGGAGGCTGTCCTGGAGGATGAGAAGCAGGAGAATGCCTCCAGGGCCACATCACATGCCCCAGAGATACTATGCTGAAACAGACAGTACTGTTCATGAGTCACTTTCAGAGTCCTCAAGATGAACAAATCATGGGCCGTACCGGGCTCAACAGTCGATGCTCATGCAGGTGTGTGAGCTGCAGCATGAGCAGCTCTAGACAGACGCCAACCCACTACTGCCATGCAATGTCCATTGAGCTCAAGGTGACATCAACACTGTACTTCCTGGCCACCAGATCATTCCAGATACCCGGTGGGTGAAACCACATGTATCATACAGTCTGCCACATTGCACCTGTTGGTTCATTTCCTAGATGCCCTGCTGGTCCATGCTGGGAGCTCATTGTATTCCTGTCACACCAGCAGAGTGAACAGCAACCATGCAGCAGTTCTGTTGGTTGGACATCTACCAGCTGTACTGGGTGCCACTGACTGCCCCCATGTTGCATCTATGCACCACCAAGGGATGGGTTGGGGCCTCTACAGTATAGAGTGGGCTTTCACCCATCAACTGTCAGGTGGGGCAATGCAACAGAGTGCATCACTAAAGTCCTGGCACTGTTCCTGGCAGTACCCATGACTCCTTCATCTGGCACAACCCATCCTGTGCCAGAAATTCATGGGTGGAGATATACACAGTGGGCACCTTGTTGGTGAGTATACTTCATGGCACACCACTGACCATAGCTATCACTAATGTCACTAAACAATTCCTTTTCCTACACAGAGACAGTACATATCCTCTGTGTTTCTGCTGCTAACACCTGTTCTGCAACCTGCATCCATTGCAGAGGACAGGTACAACGGGTACACGCCACAACATGCAGTGTCATTGAGCATGTCCTTGGCATGCTCAAGATGGGGTTCAGATGTCTTAACCATTCCAGTGATGCCCTACAATACAGCTCTCAAAAGGCCTGTGCCATATTCCTTGCTGACTGTATACTACACAACATGGGGCTGAACTGTGAAATATGCCTGCTGGTCCCAGAGTGCAACATTGCATCAGTTGCTGAACCAGTGGATGCAGGAACAGCTCGATAGGTGTGATCCTAGGATAACCATGTGGTCCAGGAACTTCAGGTACCACCTCACTGCAGATCTCTTCTGACCCAGACTTTGAGTACAGAGCACATAGGAAACAGTAATGATTAACAAAATGCATTGCCAAGTGCAAAAGAGAAAAACAATACAAAACAATAGAAATGCTAGTCAATCTGTACAGTAGGATATGGAAAATAATGAGGATTGTAAAAAAGGGGATTGAACATGTAGCTATCCAGGTGGGGAGAGAGGCTTGAACAGAAATAATAGCCATCCTGCTGGGGGTGGAAAGAGGCTTGAAAAAATAAAGCCATCTGGACAGGGAGTGAGTGAGGGGGCTTTAACATAAATAATAGCTTTCCTGGTGGGGTGGGGGTAGAAAGGGACTTGAACACAAATAATAGCCATCCATGCAGGGGTGGTTGGGAGGGCTACATGATAATTTGCCCTGGTCATTTTGCTTTGTGACAACTGCCCCAGACTATTACTTCTGGTGTCAATTTGCCCCAGTGTTAGTATTATAAAATAAACTCCAGGTGTGCAATTCACCCACCAGATGAGGCAATGGGCTCAAGGGTTGTAGAAGTGGAAGTCATACTGTAGTTGTTGTTGGTGAACAGTACAACATGTAGTGGAGCCGAATTGTCCAGTGACAAATTGACATGGCAGCTGATTGACACCAGAGCTAATAGCCTGGGGTGAGTTGTCATGGAGTGAAATTGCCAGGGCGAATTGATGTGTTCCCATCTGGCAGAGTGGGTAACATGGTTTGGTGATAACTGGGTGGGGTCCAGGAGTGGCAAACACAGGGTAGAGATAAGGAGTGACACACACTTCTACATGAGGCACAGTGGAAAGATGCCAAAGTTTTTGCCATGGGGTGCTCACACCTTAGGGTGTCCACCATGGAGTGAGGATCCCCACTAGAATGGCCAGCAGTGTGGGTAGCTCTTGCAGTCCCTGAGACCATAGCTGTGGTTCTAGCATGGAGGCAGCCACCCCACCAAAGATGGCCATCAGGGACTGCTCCAGTCTGTGGAACAAAAAAGTGTTGCACTCAGCCAAGGATAGGGGGTGCTAAGCAAGGGGTCACTTGATATGCAATTCCAAAGAAAAAGCCAGCACTCCTGGAGTTTCCAGTGCTGAAAAGCTTCAGTAGATTTATTATTGAGAAAACACAGAACAAACTGCCTGTAGCCTCGACCATAGTACGCCCCCTTTAAAGACCTTGTGGTCGAGGCACAAGGACAGTTTGTTCTGTGTTTTCTCAATGGAATAAATCCTACTGAAGCTTTTTCAGCATTGAAACTCCAGGAGTGCTGGCCTTTCTTTAGAACTCCACACTGTGGAAGCCTGCATCCAAGCCAACCATTTGCTCCACATGGTGAACTTCGGCACGCTGCTAATGGGCCTGCAGTGTAGCCTGCATGCAACCCATCTCAGTCTGCAGGCCCGCCTGAACCCCCACAGTGGCCTTCAGAAGCTGCTTGTTGGTGTCACCTACTGCTAGTGCGGACTGCTCTGGAGGACAGGGTTAGCTGCACACTGTCCCGCTAGTGTGGGCTGGGGGAACTACAGTTGGAGTTGCACTTAGGGGCTTGCCTGGGAGGCACAGCTGTGACTATGCCAGGGACATTGGCCTGGAGCATCACAGTGGTGGCTATGCTGGAGACATTGGTCTGGAGTGACACAGTGGTGGCTGTTCCAGGAGGGTAACTAGGCCCCACTGGCAGGGATCAGCAGGGACAGCAGGTATAGTGACAGCAAAAGTCAGTGCTGTAGTGGAGGGTAGCAAATGATCCCTGCTGCCATCCTGCCCCTCAGTGGTTTCTGAGCTGGATGAGGATTCTTCCAGGCACCTCCAGTCCTCCATAAATGTCTCCCATTGCTGTCCATGTTGATGTCCTCAGGTGCTCCAGCACAGGTTGGCCACAGGGGCACAGCTATCTGGATGGCCCCAGTGCATACTTCACCATTGTGTCCAGCACAATGGACTGGGATGTTGAGAGAGAGGAATGCTAAGTAATGCACATACCTTTATTCAGTATGCAGGCCCAGTGTACTATGCTTAGACACAAACAGACCACCCATGCAGTGCAGTGCCCATATCCCCAGTGCTGTACACATAACACACCACCCATCGTCAGTGATCACACAGTATACAACAATTATATGGCACAGTAGGGGATATCCCCACAGATGTCCACACCACCATGATACCTAGATTCTAGCAGGTGTTCTACCCCATCACATATCCCATCTAACAGGTACATAGAAACATAGATTTGATGGCAGATAAGGAGGCGTTTGGCCCACCTTGTCTGCCCATTTCCCTGATGGATAAGCTGCAGATCCTTTTTAACCAACAGCCTATTTCCTCCTACCCCCACTAGAATTGCCTTATGTCTGTCCCATGCATTCTTGAATTTCCCCATTGTTTCTGACTCTCTGACCGCCTCAGGAAGGCTGTTCCATGTATCCATAACCCTCTCTGTGAAGAAATACTTCCTCACATTACCTCTGAGCCGTCCCCTCTATCTTCAAATTGTACCCCTTGTTCTTGCACATCTCTTTTCTGAAAGATGCTACTCTCTTGGACTTTGTTGATTCCCTTAAGGTACTTGAAAGTTTATCATGTCCCCTCTTCCTCGCCTCCTCGAGGGTATACATTAAGGTCCCTTACTCTCTCTCATATGCCTCTCTGCTGCAGACTCTGCATCATTTTAGTTGTCCTCCTTTGGACAGCCTCCATCCTGTTTATGTCTTTGTGGAGATGGGGTGTCCAGAACTGCATGCAGTACTCAGATGGGGTCTCACCAACTGTCTGTACAGAGGATAACAACTTTCTGTTTTCTACTGGTGATGCCTCCCTATGCATCCCAGTATCCTGCCAGCCCGCCTTACTGCCTTCTCACATTGTTTGCCCACCTTAAGGTAATCTGATATGATTACCCCCAGGTTCCTTTCCATTTTGTTGTTGTTAGTATCTCACCCCCATTGTGTACTCTTCCCTGGGTTTTTGTTTCCCAGGTGCACTACTTTGCACTTCTTTGTGTTGAATCTAAGCTGCCATACCTTTGACCATTCCTCCAACCTTGCCAAGTCCCTTTGCATCCTTTCCACCTCGCTTCTGTATTGACCCTGTTGCAGATCTTTGTGTCGTCTGCAAAGAGACATACTTTTCCTTGCAGTCCATCTGTAACGTCACTTATAAAGACATTAAGAGGACTTGTCCCAGTACTGAACCCTGTGGTACCCGCTAGTAACATCCCCTTTCTTCAGAGTGGACTCTGTTTATTATTAAACTCTGCATCCTGTTGTCCAGCAAATTTTTCCAGGCTACCACCTTGGGGCCCACTCAAGGCTGGCTAACTTGTATATTAATCTTTGTATGGGACTGTGTCAAATGCCTTGCTAAAGTCTAGGTAGGCCATGTCCACAGCCCCTCCTTGGTCTACTGCTTTGGTCACCCAGTCAAAGAAATCTATTAGATTCATCTGACACGATCTTCCTGCTGTGAATCCATGCTGCCGTGGGTCCTGTGCCCCACTGGCCTCTATGAACTCAACAGTCCTTTCCTTCAGAAGTGATTCCATCATTTTCCTATCACTGAGGTCAAACTAACCGGTCTGTAGTTTCCTGCCTCTGTCTTGCTCCCACTTTTGTGAAGGAGAATCACATCTGTCCTCCTCCAGTCCTCAGGTACCACACCATCTTCCCATGATTTGTTAAAGAGGTTAGTCAGTGGTTGTAGTAGGCGCAGCTCTCTTTGTGGACTAATTGGTAGTGTGACACTCAGAGCAGTCTTTAAGTTTTAAATTTTATTTTCTTCTTCAGAAGTTAAATCAGGACACATATGTTACAGCAGACTGATACGACAGTAGAAATCAAAGATTACTCATAGTTTACTTCAACATCTTGGAGCAATTCATAGAGCTCCCTGGGTCTGCCTCAGACCCAAAACCTATCTGAATTCACAACCCAAAGAACAGTGCTTTTATACAGAAGAAACCAATCATGTGGTAAGCTAACTCTGCCCATTAACATTTAACTTATTAAATTCATTTAGAATTGTTTAAAATTACTAGGATCACTGTATTCATTATCTAACACATAATAATAACTATACAGTCTAACAGATTTATTTTAAACAATTTTTAAACATTTTTATTTTAAACATCCCCTGACGCACCACCCATCAATCACTGTAGCAGTATATAAGGGGTTAAGTTATGGCGGACAGCACTATAAAGCACTAAAGCATGGGAGAGACATGAAGCAGCAGCACTTTCCAAACCTACTTGACCACAAAACAGGTAATTTCAAACATGCCTCTCTGTGTTTTACTATTACTTGAGCAGTTTTAATCTACTGTATGTTTTAACTGACTTCAAGCAGGAAGTAGTTCAAAATAATCTACCTTTAAAATCATTTTACAGCCTGCTACACAAAGCCTAAAACCATTACCCCAAAGAAGTGAGTGTACTTAAGGAAATGAAGCCATAAGGGCACAGCAAAAGTAGAGAAACTGATACAGAGCAACCACATTAAAGTGTTGCTTCTCTTTAGTTTTTCATGTGGCTACATTTAGCTTCTGTTTCCTACTTCTCTCATTAAACCCTACCTAATCCTTGACTCCAAAATAACCTGCAGGCTTTTATCAAAATAGATACTAATTGCTTCTAAACAAATGATATAACTCTCTTTCACACAACATTTAAATGCAGCAGCTGAAAGAAGCAACCTTAATGTTCAGCTGCTAACTCTTTTTCTATCTCAGGAGCATTTTACAGTTTAGCACTCAAAAAGCACCTTCACTAATACAATGCATTTCTTTAAATTGCAGCACTTCCACTATTGTTTCTAAAGCACTAGGAGAGGCATCTGAAATCAACAAAACCTCAGTTCAGCTGCCTGCTCCCTGTTTTGCATATTATCCTTTCTGTCAGGCTACAACTACCTGCAGAGAACGAAGATAGGAAACTCACTACAGCTTCAGCCCATTCCTACCATATATCCCCCGAGTGGCGGCTTCCACTGATAACCTGCATTTTTAAACAGACTTAATTAAACAGCACTGAATATATAAACTATGATTTGCACGTCATAACATGCAAGCTGACAAGGAAAATGTTAGGAAACACACCTCTCGAGCAAGAGCTTGTGAAACTAGCGAGGGAAACAGCTTCCAAATAACAGGCAGCTTAGTACCCTCTCACAGGCTTTCCAAAGCTTTCTCACATTTTCGTCCGGGGGACTCATAACTAAAAACTCATTCTCCCTTTCTTTTTATTAACTAAAGGCACCTCGTGGTGCAGAGCAGCGTAAACCAAGTGCTTTTATGGATGCATTTATTTCTTTTAAAGCTCTGCATTTTAGTCTCACCATTTTAGCAGGATCCCAACATTATTTTCTGTTATTTGATTTTACATTTTGGGGTTTTCCTAACATAGGGTTTTAAATACAGAGACAATTACAAGGAGTTCCAGGGCCCCTAACCCTTCACAGAGTGACTCTGTGACAGTGGTGTCACTAGTTCTTCCTTAGTTCTTTTAGAATTCTTGGGTGAATCCCATCAGGCCCCATTGCTTTGTCAACCTTCAGTTTTAAAAGTTCTTTCAGAACCCTTTCTTTTGTGAATGGACTGGTATCAACCTCCCTATCCAGAGTGCTTCTATTCTCTGATTGAGGTACCTCCCCTCCTCTTCTTTTGTGATACTGAGCAGAAGTATTCATTCAGTATCCCTGATTTTTCACTGTCACCTCTGCCCTCCCTCCCTTTATTAAGCCTCACTATCCTCCCTTGGTCTTTCTTCACTCCCTAATGTACCTATAAAAGTTTTATCCCCTTCTTAACCGGAGTTGGCTATCTTTTCCTCAGTTTGGGCCTTTGCTATTCTGACTGACTTCCCTACTTCTTTCTGCTTTAACCAGGTACAGTTCTCTGTCCTGCTTCTTCTGTGTTTCCTTATATTTCCTGAATGCTACATTTTTCTCCTTAATCTTCCTGCCACCTCTTTTGAGAACCATAGTGTTTTTCTTCATTTTGTTTTGTTGATTTGCTTCACACAAAGGCTTGTTGCCTCTGTGATGGCTATTTTGATTTTCCCATTGTTCTTCCACCCTCCTTCTTGCCCATTTGCTAGTGCTTTTCTGAGGCACTCTCCCATTTTCCCAAAGTCAGCCCTCCTAAAGTCTAGTACTCTTGCTTTTGTATGGCTTGACTGTATGGCTGTGTTTATCATGAACCACGTTGTTTGGTGGTCGCTTGTCCCCAGATTGTTTCCCACTTCTGAATCTGAGATCCTTCCTCCATCCCCATTTGACAGTACCAGGTCTATGATTTCTCCCTCCTGAGTGGGTTCCATCACTAGCTGTCTGAGGCATGACCCTGTAGGGCATCAAGAATAATCCTGCTCTTGGATGTGGCTGCAGCAAAGGTGCTCCAGTTAACATCTGGCATATTCAGGTCCTCCATTAACAATATTTTCCCTTTTCTGCCATCCTAAGGATGCCTTCTATTATTTCCTTGTCCATTGCCTCTCCCTGAGATGGGGTCTGTATCCAACTCCGTGCAGATTATGGTGCCATTTCCTGTCTCCAGGGTGACCAACAGTAGAAACATAGACAAAGAAACATAGACTTTGATGGCAGATAAGGACCACTTGGCCCACCCAGTCTGCCTATTTCCCTACCTACTGGATAAGCTGCAGATTTTAGTTAACTAACAGCCTACTTCCTGCCACCCCCACTACAATTGCTTTATGTCTGTCTCATGCATGTTTGAATTCCCCACTGTTTTAGACACAACAACCTCCCTAGGAAGGCAGTTCCATGAATCCACCACTCTCTCATGAAAAAAAATTTCCTCACATTACCCCTGAGCCGTCCCCTCTATCTTTGAATTGTGCCCCTTGTTCTTACACATCTCTTTTCTAAAAGATGCTACCCTCCTGGACTTTGTTGCTTCCTTGAGGTACTTGAATGTTTCTATCATGTCCCCGTCCCTCCTTTCATCAAGGATATATGTATTAAGCTCTCTCAGTCTCTCTTCATATGGTTTCTGATGCAGACCCTGCATCATTTTAGTTCCCTCCTCTGGACTGCTTCCATCCTGTCTATGTCCTTGTGTAGATGAGGGTCTCCAAAACTGCACACAGTACTCCAGATGGGGTCTCACCAACTGTCTGTACAGAGGATAACCACTTCCCTTTTCTTCTTGTGATGCCCCTTTCTATGCATCACAGTATCCCCTAGCTCTCCTTACTGACTTCACATTACTTACCCACCTTTAGTTCATCTGATATGACTACCATCAGGTTCCTTTCCATTTTTGTTGTTGTTAGTACCTCCCCTGCTATTGTGTACTCTTCTCCTGGGTTTTGTTTCTCGGTGCATTACTTTGCACTTCTTTGCATTGAATCTAAGTTGCCATATGTCTGACCATTCCTCCAACCTTGCCAAGTCCTTCTCCTTTCTACCCTCTGTATCAACTCTGTTACAGATATTTGTATCATCTGCAAAGAGGCATACCTTTCCTCAGACCCTCTGCAATGTCACCTATAAAGATGTTAAGAGGACTGGACCTAGTACTGAGCTGTGAGGTATTCCACTAGTGACCCCCTTTCTTTAGAATGTGTTCCATTCACTATTACCTTCTGTGTCCTGTTGGACAGCCAGTTTGCTACCCAGGCTACCACCATGGGACCCACTCCCAGGCTGACTAACTTGATTATCAATCAAGTGCCTCATCTACTCCCTGTTTATCATTTAGTTCTGTTGCTTTGATTCCTTCCCTTACATGAATAGCTACTCCTCCTCCTTTACCTTCCTGTCCCTCCTGTAGCTACATTACAGACAGTGAATGTAGCTTTGAGGGCCCATCTGTGTGGTTTACCATGACCCATGCAGGACGCATGCATAGGGCTACTGTTGGTAGTGTCCACAGAACCCTGATGTGTGCAATACATCCTGTGTGTGCCCTCTGTGCTTGGCCATCTGGGCCCATGTCACCATGGCACATGTGCCACCTCCAACCCATGATATGCATGCAACACAGAACACCACTGTTGCATATGCCTCCTCAGTCAATGTGCGGGACTACTGCAGTCACTCACATGATTGGGTTGGTCCCACCTGGCTTTCATGGTCACTGCTGTGGATCCCTGTGATGGTCACAGCCTACACTATGCCTGACATGAGAACCTCTGCAGGGGCTAGGGACTCCACAGTAGTGGGTCACCACCTGTAGCATGGAGGTTGAACTGCACCTTGGCCATGAGATCTTTCATGTGGTGCTTCAAGTCTTCTGCCTGCTTTTCACTTGCTCCACTGCTTGGCCCCTACCTCCTGTCACATTTATCAGCTTCATCACCTCTGTCCATGCCTTTGCAATTTCATCCCTCATCCACCCTACAGCAGCCTAAGTTCCTCCCTGGCAACCTTGGCATGTGCTAGGGCCATGACCTTTCCATTTAGCATCTCCTCTTCCTCCGTCATGATACCTGTTGGAAATGGCTCCACAATCTGCACAGGGGTTGTATACAGACCCCTGTCTCAGGGAAAAAATGGACAAGGAAATGATAGAAGGCATCCTTGGATGGCAGAGAAAGAGGAGATATTGCTGATGGGGACCCAAATATACCAGGTGTTGCCTGGAGCACCTTGCTGCAGCCACATCCAAGAGCAGGGCCATTCTCGATGACCTACAGGGCATGCCTCAGACAGCTAGTTTTGGAACCCACTCGGGAGAGAGCAATCTTAGACCTGGTACTCTCAAATGGGGATGAGAGAGGATCTTTGATCTTGAAGTGGGTAGCCATCTAGGAACAAGTGGCCACCAAACAGTGTGGTTCACTATGAACTTAGCTGTAGAGCCAAGCTACACAAAGTGAAGGTCCCGGACTTCAGGAGGGCTGATTTTGTCAAAATGGGAGAGTGCCTCAGAAAAGCACTAGCAAACAGGCAAGAAGGTGGGGTGGAGCAACAATGGGAAACATCAAAACTGCAATCCCAGAGGCAACAAGTCTTTGTGTGAAGCAAATAAACAAATCAAAATGAAAAAAAAACACTATGGTTCTCAAAAGAAGTAGCGGGAAGGTACGGAAAAAGATAGCATTCAGGAAGTATAAGGAAACACAGAAGGAGCAGGACAGAGAACTGTACCAGTTAAAGCAGAAGAAAGCGGGTAAGGCAGTCAGAATAGGAAAGGTCCAAACGAGGAAAAGATAGCCAACTCGGCTAAGAAGGGGATAAAACCTTTATAGGTACATTAGGGAGCAAACAAAGACTAAGGCAGGGATACTGAGGCGGAACAAAGAGGAAGGTGGTTGGGCAGAGGCGACATTGAAAAACTAGGGATACTAAAAGAATACTTCTGCTCAGTATTCACAATGGAAAAGCAGGGGAAATACCTAATCCAGTCAATAGAAGCACTCTGGATAGGGGTTGATATTAGTCCTTTCATAGAAGAAAGGGTTCTGAAAGAACTCTTAAAACTGAAGGTGGATAAACAATGGGGCCTGATCGTATTCATCCCAGAATTTTAAAAGAACTACGGAAGAACTAGTAACACCACTGGCTACCCTTTTAATAAATCATGGGAGGATGGTGTGGTACCTGAGGACTGGAGGAGGGAGGATGTGATTCCCTTCACAAAAGTGGGAGCAAGACAGGAGGCAGGAAACTACAGACCTGTCAGTTTGACCTCAATGGTAGGAAAATGATGGAATCACTTCTAAAGGAAAGAATTGTTGAGTACCTAGAGGCCAGTGGGGCACAGGACCCAAGGCAGCTTGGATTCACAGTGGCAAGGTTGTGTCAGACAACTCTAATTGACTTCTTTGACTGGGTGACCAAAGCAGTAGACCAGGGAGGGGCTGTGGGCATGGCTTACCTAGAATTTAGCAAGGCATTTGACACAGTCCCACAAAGATTAATAAACAAATTAGCCAGCCTGGGAGTGGGTCCTAGGGTGGTAGGCTGGGTAAAACACTGGTTGGACAACAGGACACAGCGGTAATAGTAAATGGAGTCCACAGTGCAGAAAGGAGGTTACTAGTGGGGTACCGCGAGGGTTCAGTACTGGGTTGGTCCTTTTAATGTCTTTATAAGTGACATTGCAGAGGGACTGGAAGGAAAGTATGTCTCTTTGCAGATGACACAAAGAACTGCAACAGGGATGATACACAAGGTGGGGTGGAAAGAATGAAAAGGGACTTGGCAAGTTTGGAGGAATGGTCAAATATATGGCAGCTTAGATTCAATGCAAAAAGTGCAAAGTAATGCACCTGGGAAACAAAACCCAGGGAAGAGTACACAATGGGGTGAGATACTGACAACAACAAAAATGGAAAAGGACCTGGGGTAGTCTTATCAGATGACCTAAGGTGGGCCAGCAATGTGAGAAAGCAGTAAGGAGGACTGGGGGATACTGGGATGCATAGGAGAGGCATCACCAGTAGAAAACAGGAAGTTGTTGGCCCTCTGTAAAGACAGTTGGTAAGACCACATCTGGAGTACTGTGTACAGTTCTGGAGACCCATTCTCCAAAAAGACATAGACAGGGTGGAGGCTGTCCAGAGGAGGCAACCAAAATAATGCAAGGTCTGCATCAGAAGACTGCATCAGAAGAAAGACTAAAGGAACTAAAGATGTATAGCCTCAAGGAAAGGAGGGGGGACATGATAGAAACTTTCAAATACCTCAAGGGAATCAACAAAGTCCAAGAGGGTAGCATCTTTCAGAAAAGAGATGCTAAAAACAAGGGCACAATTTGAAGATAGAGGGGACGGCTCAGAGATAATGTGAGGAAGTATTTCTTCACAGAGGGTTGTGGATACATGGAACAGCCTTCCTGAGGTGGTCGTAGAGTCAAAAACAGTGGGGAATTCAAGAATGCATGGGACAGACATAAGGCAATTCTCGTGGGGGTAGGAGGAAGTAGGCTGTTGGTTAACTAGGATCTGCAGCTTATCCATTAGGTAGGAAATGGGCAGACTGGGTGGGCCAAGTGGTCTTATTGCCATCAAATTCTATGTTTCTAAAGTGGGGAGAATGAACAGCACTGAGCATTGTATACATACAGCAGAGCATGCAGCATAGGTAAAGTGGTGTGCTGGCCCCATTGCCCCTGGTCAGGACACATATGTGCCCCGAAGGCAGGATCAAATATACAGCAAGGTGCCTGCATTTCATGAGACTCGAGGGCATGTGCAGGTACAGCTACAGGTAATTCTGGAAACAGCATAAGAGCACTGCTATGAACATCCATCCCTGTTTTCAGGCCATTCAATATACACCTATCTCTAGCCACCTGCTGTATCTCTGTGGAAGCTGTGTGGTGCTGCCAGCTCCTTCTATATGCTCCAGGTGCAATTAGGCATGTACATGACTAAATACATTCCAATAATGACATGCAAATTTGTATTTAGAGCATGGACTGCATAATTAGTTCATTTGCAAGCACTATTTTGAAATTGCATTTAACGCCAAGCCCTGTCATGATAGTAAATGATAGTGCTATGGCCAGCATGGTGACGGCCATGATGTCATAGTGCTGGGTGGTATTTGCTCTGTGATGTTGGGTATCCTGTCAAAATGGCGACTGAAATTGAGAGACTCAAATATGAGTGACTCAGTTTCAGCGCTGAGTCATGGAGCTACCCTGAAAGGGTAGGAGGGGCCAACAACAAGGTGACCAGAAGAACAGGAGGGGAATGGAACAGGATGGATGGTATGTGGGAGACAGTGTGGTGAGAGGCTGCTGAGCTGGTCTTGTGGTATGGTGGTGAGGTGACTGGTTACAGTGAGAGGGTGCATGATTCAGGGCTGGGGTGGCACACAGTATTTTGTGTTTGTGGGAGGGAGTTTTTTTTTTAGGGGATGCAGGACTAGCCCCTGCTACAAAATTGTTTTCACCTCGTGTTTTCGTTGGGGTGTACATTGCTTTTTGGTTTTGGCGATGTACACTGCTTATAACAGCGATCGCTATTTGAGCAATCACCATTTTGACATAGAACCATGATGTCGTGCTATGCCATATTGCATGTTCAGCACAGTATGCATGTGCACCATGCATCCAGGAAACACTTTGCTGTCCGCTTGCGCTCATGCATCTCCCACCCAGAACTACACTGAGCACTACACAAATTGCCATTAATGCTGTACAAATGTCAAAGTACAACTCAGTAGAGCCTAGGCATTTCAGGAGCAGCTTTGGACATCACATGGTGTTTCCAAAAATAGAGTACCATTTCTGACAGGCACAGAAGGGTTGGGGGACAGACAAAGGGACACAAGGTGGTCAGATGTGGAGCTGACCAACTTTGTTCAATTAGTGCTGGAAAGGAGGTGCTGCTGTTGGGGAGGCAGGAGGCATCTTGGAGGCCCAGGTGTGAGTTGTGACATCTGTGGGTGTCACCTAGCCTGTAGAACAGAGTCGCATGATGAGCGACCAGTGTCACCACAGATATAGTGACCTGAGCTTTAAGAAGCCACTGCAATTTCAGCAACTGCAGACCATGGTCAACAGTGGCACTGTGCCAAGGACAGGTGAGTACAGCCAGTTGTATACATGGTTGCTGTGGTGTCTGGGATGCAGTACTGTTACCATGCTCCAGGACTGCTTTGTTACCATCTCTGAGAGAAAGAATAATGTACTCATGTTTAGCTGTTGATTACTCTATTTCCTATGGATACTAATTTGCTGTACTGTCCTGTATAACCAATACAGGTCTATGGGACAGTTCTTTTAGATGCCTCCATTTCCTGTATAATACAGGAATTGCTGTAGATCTGGGAGTCATTCTGCTTGCCATACCACCAAGGGTGTGAGCTACCACATAGGCATGTGATAAGCATAACACACAATACAATCTACGCAACACCTGTCACAAATTCTCCAGTCTGTTGTATCACAAATGTTGCATTGTGCATCTAAGTCATGTACCATGCTTGCAGCTTATCATGCACAATGTGGATGTGAGGGGTATACCAGCGAAACAGTAACATTTTGACAATGAAGATCATTACAGTGACAATTTCTAACAAATTTGAGATTGTCACTGTAATGACTCCCTGACTCAAAATGTTGCTGTTTCACCAGTGTTTCACCCTTTCCAAGTCAACTCCAACTCAGGATTTGTTATATAGAAATTGCCCCAGAAACAGTGTCTGATAGGCGAAATTTCACCTGTCAGCATTTTGCCGGTCGCTGTTGGGATTTCGACAACGATATTGTCGAACTGACTTAGTGGAAGCATGTGAGGTAATTCTGTTTTGGGGGCAGTCGGCAGAAGTGGTACATACTGTAGCCACCAAAATTTAGCACTAGAAATGTCACAAATCCTCACAATAGTGTATCTGTGACATTTCTGTACATAACAGCAATGCAGAATGCATTATTTCCAAGAACTATTTTGCAAGGTGACAGGGTACAGCACCTTTGTTGCTCTTTCAAAGGCAAAAGAAAACACATTTCTGGATATGTTTTATTGTTTACACATAACCCATGTTATAGATACAATAACCCACTCCAGAGTATGTGCTTACTGGGGATTAATTAACACCCCAGGTGCTGTGAGGACACTCAACCTGCAGACTTGTGCTCACAATGTACCTGGGGTCTTGATTAATCCCCAGTAACCATATACCCTGTCATGGGTTATTGTTACACAATATATGGATACTGCTGTAACTGCAGTACAAGCTTTCATTAAAAAATAAGTTTCAAGCCCCTTTGGTTCCAAACGTATTTTCTTTCAAAGAAATTATCTTTAGAAGGGCTAACTAATCCATTTTTTTTAATGAAAGCTTAGAGTCAGGGCAGTATCAAGATGTGATAGAAATATAATGCCCTATTCAAGAAAAGTTTTATTGATAATAGTAAACTATATTTAAAAAATACCTCAGTAACCATTAATGAGAAAACTTCGTTATTGATACGTGGACACTATGTATACATAATATAGCAATGGTGTTCTTACTACAAGCTTTCATAAACAATTAAGTTCCTAGCCCTTAGGTTCCAAATTTATCTCTTTTCAATAACATTATTATCTTCCAACACTTTCTTGGCACTGCTGTGGGTGGAAGGAAATGTTAACAATGTGATTTAAGGTATAAGATGAATATTCATGGATACTAAATGTATGTAGATACCAATTAAATTATGGGACTAACACCAACATTCAGAAAAAATGCACATTTAAAATAATGTTTTTAAACTGTCATGACATTTTCCATGTCAATATTAAAAGTATATCAATAGCATTTATTTGTTGGAAAAACTTTTGAAAAAGAGAATCCTGGCTTGGTACCCACAGCCTGATTTAAACTTTAATGGGGTAGCAGGAGACCACTTTTGCCTTTCAAAAATACCGGGAGAGGATGTTTAAAAGCAATTAGATACCCTTGACTCTAGTAAGGGGCGGCTGTGATAGGCTCTCTCTAGTCTTTTACAAACTGGCATCTATCATCCTAGCCACCCATCTAGCTTATTTGTTTAATTTTTCCTTGACAGTTCATGATTTACTTATAGATTTGAAGACTGCTTTTGTTAGACCTATATTTGAAGGCAGTGATCCACTTGAACCCAATTCGTATAGACCAATTTCTATACTAACAACTAGTCAATCAATCAATCAATCAATCAATCAAATCTTTATTTATTCAGGCGATTATCATTGAGCAAGGCTCATTAACAAGATGGACCTGATAAGGTCAAGGTTCGAGTTGATGCATAGCAATTACATCACATACTTATGAGACAGTTATACATACAGAAAAAAGAAAATGTTATTTATAACACAATAATATACAGAGCATTCACATGTTAAAGCTTGGCAAGAGAAAGTTAAACTAACATCTACAATATGTACAGTACATATGTATCACAATGAGGGCTATGACAGTCACTCACATAATGAGTACAAGGATGGTGAAGGAATATTGGGTGCTATATACTGGTGGTGTCTGGCTGGAAGGAATATGCCATATGTGATTGGAATATGGTTTTGTGGGATGACTATTCTATCTCTAGCAGTAACAACTGCATTTCTCAGAAGAAGACTGTACAGTGCTGCTTGAAGGATGTAAATGGAATGATAATGGACAGTTTTAGGGATTTTTGTAGGGTGTTCCATGCTATGGCTAGAGAATAGCTGATTGCTGCCCTCCATAGCTGATTGCTGCCCTAGTGTAAAGGTTTTTGAACAACTGTTGCACAAACAAGTTATTTGCACAGTATAAGGTTATTTCTCATTTGCAATCTGGATTTTATAAAAATCACAATGCAACTTATGTTATTTCAAGGGTAGTTGATAACATGTTGACATCCTTTGACAAGGGCAGGGCTGTTCCATCTATTTTTCTTGACTTGTCAAAGGCTTTTGACACAGTTCACTACAACATACTGTTAAATCAGCTTAATAAAATAGGCTTAGGTTATGCTGCACTTAATTGGTTTGGTTCCTATTTGTGACAGAGACAGCAGATGGTAAGGGCTGGTGGAGTCTACTCGAGTACATTGACTCTGAGCACAGGGTACCCCAGGGCTCTGTCCTGGATCCCCTGTTGTTCCTAGTCTATGTTAATGAACTAGCAACTTATTGCTCAGCAGTCTCACGAATGCTTCTTTATGCAGATGATACCATCTTGTATTCACAAAAGATGACCTGGAATCAGCCATGAAAACCCTACAAGTGGATTTTTTGGCATTCAGGAGGCTCTATATAACCTGAGGCTCCTCCTGAAACCCCCAATTAAAGGGGATGAATACAATTACTAGATTGTTACGATCTGTTACTGATGATGGTATAGAAAGGGTAAATTAATATAAATTTCTAGGCTTGATCCTAGATAGTCATTTAACATTTGAACCTCATGTTGCTAGTGTTTCAGTAAAATTAAAACAATTTTGGGATTCTTTCTTTATAACCAGACACTGTTTAATTATTCTATAAGAAATTTGCTTGTTTCATCTCTATTTCTATCAGTACTGGATTATGGTGATGCTATTTATAGGAATACAGAAGATTCAGTTTTACATAATTTGGATACACTATATAATAGTGCATTTTATAATCAATCTGTCATTTAGTACCCACAGATGTACATTACATGCTAGGGTGAGATGGACATCATTGAAGGATTGAAGAGACTTGCACTGGCATATTTAAGTTTATAAATTTGTTCTACAAACATTACCTCCTTATTTTTTCGAGTTACAGCCCAAGCCCTGCTCCAAATATATTTTTAGATCTGTATCTAGGCTGTCTTATCAGATTCTGTGATGCAAATCTGAATATGGAGATAGGCTATTGGTTGTGGTTGTTCTGACAACCTGGGAAAAATAAACAAACAATTGAATTTTTCCAGGTATTAATATCAATGAGGCAATTCAGATCATCACTGGCATGTTTATTTTTAAGCATTGCAATTGTTTTGGGTGATATGTAATTTGTATTGTATCAGCTGATAACTTTAATGTGATAACTAATTGTAGGTTTGTTATATTGTATGATTATGTATGTAAATATGTTTGATGCAATTGTAAAGGAGAAACTATATTCTCAATTTGCCATCCAATAAATTGAAATTATTTTACAAAACCCACTTCTGTCATGAACGATATAACAACATTATTTCTAACAGCTGGACTCCAAGCTTTTAAAAAAATTGTGGCAGTGGAGCATCTGGGCGATGAAGACGGAAGAGCAGCAAATGGTGCATGCGCAGAACAAGGAAACCAGTGTGTTTGCTATTATAACTAGCTGGTCATAATGACAAATTATAATCAGGTGGCAAATTATAATCTGGTTTCCATTAGTGAAAAATGCTGGACAGAAATTATATATTGATAATACTCTATCTACAAACTTTCATTTACAAAAAGTAAGTTTCTAGCCCTTCAGTTTCCAAAGTTATCACCATCCAGAGAAATTATCTTCTGAAAATTATCTCTGGAAAGGATTCATTTTGGAATCATTAGGGATAATAACTACATTTTTCATTAACAACTTTGAGTCAGGGGTAATTGAAGATACTGATGGTGTTTCATAATGGAAGACTACACACTTTTTCTGGTCTATATGTAACAGATAAATCTTTCCTGTTTTTCTTACAGATCATAGTGGAAAACAACAACAAGCCTAAAACTGTGTTTAAGGCTTGTAACAGGAATCTGTCCAAGCACAAATTAGTTCTGTGATGACTCTGATACATGAAGACAATGTTTGGAAACCTGCTTCAGTAAACAGCACACAAGACTGAACTGCTTCAAGCTAGTTATTTTATGCAGCAAATAAACTTATGCAGTGTGTAACCTTGCTAGCCTTTTTGAAGCTCTGGTAGCTCATACTCAGTGGATTCTAGGCAGCTTAAGGAGATGGAGTAGAAAGTAAAATGCTTATTAAAACACACTTGCCAGAGCCAAAATGGCTGCTAGTGAATTAACCTGAAAAAGCTATACATTTAATATGTGGATTAGATTATAATTTGCTTGTTGTATTATTTTGACATAATAATCCCACACTTGACAATATTAATTAGGCTAAAAATAAATACACATCAGACTAATGCAGAAGCAGTGGACACACACACACACACACAACACGTTTAGTTGCTAATAACTAAATAACATTTTGCTGTGCTTTTCTGTATTTAGTTGTAAATAACATTGTTCAAGCAGTCAAATTTCTAATGCAGTTCTAAATGGTAAAGATCAAAATTTTGCAAGTTTTAAGATTTGGCAGTTTAAAAATAAAAAATGTCTGCAGCATGAGTATGATTTATTTCTCCTTTCTACTTGTTTCCACTTTGCCTTACTACTGGAATGGATTAGGAGGTGGTATGACTAACAGCTAGGAAATACACAGTATAAGCCTAGGAGTTGGGGGGTACCTCAAGACAGCAGGGACTACACAGAATGCATCATGGAGAGGGAGTGGATACCACTAGACACCAGGGAATATGTGGGTCATGGAGATGTGGGTGGCACTGCAAGTCACCAGGGACTGCAAGGAATGCATCAGGAGAGGGAGTGGTACTGCTAAACACCAGAGAATATAAGCAATATGAGGGATGGGGGTCTTCTGGAACAGGAGACTGTTTATACAACAACCTTCACCTACAACAACTAGTGAAGGGGCCAGTGCACTGGGGCAGAAGTTTGACATCTCCATCGGTGAACAGTTAAACTGACTGTGGGGGAGGCTGAGGCTAGGGAAACCACTGAGAGGGAAGAGGAAATAAGAAACCTAGCTAGGGCTCCCCTGAACTGGGGGCTAGTAATACGAGGAGAGAAGCAGCAAGCATGAGTTCATAAAAGGTAGGAAAATATGCTGTGGGGCTTACTAAGCCTGCAAAAATTGGATAAACATGAAATTAAGGCTGGGAAAAATTAAGGAGAATACCTGTAAGAACAGAGGTTTTGAACAAGATAGAAAGCAGTCTGCTTAATGCTGGGAGCCTCAGAAACCAAATCAGTGAGCTCAGGTGATGGTAACAGATGCAGAGTTGGATCTCGCAGCCATTATGGAAATTTTGGCCAGAGAAAATAATGATTGAGACCCGATGAACCCAGGCTACACCATATAGGTGAGAAGGGGAAAGGTAAAGAAGGAGGGTAGCCTCTGTGTCAGGAAAGGTATTGAGGCAGCTTGGGATGGATCCATGGGAAGAAATGGAAATAGAATCACTGTGGGCTCAGACTTCTGGTTCCATCTGGCACCCATGCAGACATGAACTATACCAGTTCCATCTCTCTCAGTATTGACAGAATCTATAGTACTCTGCCCCAAATTGGCAAACCCATTGTAGCAATATTGAAGGTAGACTGTCAGCGCAAGTTATGCCAACAAAACAAAAAGCCAAAAGAAATGATTCTAGAATAACTAAAGTGCTCTAATGACTGCAGAGACCCACAACACTAGGGTCTGCAGCAGAAGCCACTCCACCTCCATTGCATTGGGCCACATCAGCGAGATCAGTAAGGATGAAGAGGATAAAAAGTTACAATTACTTCCGGAAACTCTTCTATGAATTGAGGAAGTTCAGCTTGAATATGGATCACCTGAAAAGGCAGTAGATGACACAGCTAAATGGCTGGTAAAGGTGACACAGAGGAATGCTGACCTTGAGAAGGGACTGACGGAAGCAACAGACATCATGGACATCCATGACGTGGCCTTGAGATTCCTACACTGACTGGAACAGGAGCTCACTGACAGAACAGATGACCTTGAGGTCTGCTTCCATTGAGACAATCTGAGGATTTATGGGCTCCTAGAGAGCACAGAATCAGGTAACATGGCAGAGTTTCTCAATTCATTTTTAAAGGAGCTCCTGGACTGGCCCTCGATGGGTTATTATACATAGTCTGAACTCACACAGCGATAGCACGAAAACACACTGACCCCAAGGCAAAGCCCCATTCCATTGTGATGAAATTCCTAAACTTTAGAACAAAACAAAATACTCCACCTGGCCTGGGAAAAGAAGGAAATTACATTTGGCTACCCAAGACTTCTTTGATCATGACTTCACCCCAGCAACTTTATAAAAGTACAGAACCCTTTTGGCCATAAGGAAACATCTAGCATCCAGAAACATCAAACTGCTCCTCTTGGCACCAGTACAGTTTAAGATCTTCCTAGTGGAGCTCCCACTGTTCTTTAAGACTAGCAGATGTCAATCCAGTTCTGAAAAATCAAGGTCCCAGCAGAAATTTAAACTCCACTAAGTTGAGCCATAGACTTGCTACTGGGCCCAGTTCCATGGAAAAGGCCTCCCCTTTTGCAAAGGAAACTGCTTGTCCAACCATGCCTCTACACCCCATGACAGTAAACAAAGCAGGCTGGATGGGCCAATCAGCCCATATCTGCTGTCAGTTTCTATGTTTCTACAGGGATCCATCACCCTCAAAAGCCATAAAACAACCCAAGAACAGATCCCAGGAAAATGATTGTAATTACCTTACTGAAATGGCAATTTAAATCCTAGTTTCAATAAGAAACTTGGTTGAAAAACTGTTGACTTTAGACTGAGTGAACTGTTCAAATATCCTTCTCACTAATGATGTTTGGTTTTCTTTTTTATAGGTTATTCAACAACATTTATGATAGGTAGATTAGTAAGATTTTTGTGTACCAAATGCATGATCTTCAGTGGAGGAGGTTCAGTTCAGGGGTTCGGGTCTGGCAACATTAATTACTGTGCAGAATTTGCATGAGTGGCATCAGTGTCCCTCCCCACAAATGGAGGCTCCAAAACAGCATTTGTAGTTTCTCCCATGCAGCAAATGGGAATAGAAACTGACCTTGAAAGACTGCCATTGGATTTTATCAACAGGCAGTATTTGGTGTAATTAATCGCTTACTGGACTGAGGGTGTGGACTCCTGCCAGGGACACGTGAGCTATGTGGTCGGGCTGGAAAAGGTAGCTAGGTATGTACAGTATGTAAAGGCTGGGGAGGGGTCCCACTCACTTCCCAACTAACACCGACGAGGAAGTTTTTACAGGTGGGTGCTTCAGTCTGTGACTAGATAGCACATCCTCATGAGAATGAAGGGCAAGGTAGGTGGACAGAATTTCAGCTCTTGTGATAGACAAGTCAAGTTGTACGGATAGTGGCAGGGGTTCAAGTTAAGGAGCAGCACATGGAGGTTGTGGGCTGAAAATCAAACCTGATGCAGGAGCAACCACATACTGTACCATTCTCAGGACAGTCCTATGCTGACAAAGGAATAATAGATGTGGTAGTTAGTACTGGATTACAACAACGTGTTACTGAACCCACTTGAGGTCCTAATATGTTGGATCTATTCTTTACTAAGATAGAGCAACAAATTAGCAATTTACAAATTTGGGATCCACTTGGGACCAGTGATCATTCATCTATTCTTTTGAAATTCAACAGTTTAAAACTACACAAAGGAAGTTATACTGTACAAAAATTATAATAAAGCAATTTTTTCAAAATCAATGAATACTTACAAAACATAAACTGGGAATTTAATCTTCTTAATTGTACAACACAACAAGCTTGGGACTTTTTAAAAACATTGTACATTATTTGAAAATACCTTTATTCCATCTAAGAGGAAATTTAATAATAAAGGAAAAATTCCCTTGGTTCAACAAGACAATTAAAATCAGATTAAAATAAAAATTAAACGCTTTTAGGAAACTTAAGAATAGTTCTGTTCCATTTAAAACTACTCTATTACATAAATACAGACTATCCGTGAAAACTTAAAAATTCTATTAAATTGACAAAACATAAGCTAGAATTTAAACTAGCTCACACAAAAGATCAGCTACAAATCTCTTTTCTCCTATATAAATAGTACAAAAGGTGTATCAAGGACCATTGGTCCCATTATAACCAATGGCTCTTCTCATCTGATATAGAAACCTCGAATCTCTTTAATAAGTACTTTTGTTCTGTCTTCTCTCAAAAATCACCTATTAGTACATTTAAAGTTCACCACATAGATTATTATAGGTTCTATCCAACTGACATTATACAGGCTATCAAAAACTAAAATACTAGTCCAGGCCCAGATGGTATTCATCCATGTTTTCTGATCGAAACCTCTATAAATATTTCTATACCTTTGTCAATTATCTTCAACAAATCCTTACAAGAAAGCAATGTACCAAATGATTGGTGTTCAGCAATAGTTACTCCCATATTTAAAAAGGCAATAGAGGTTCTGTGCAAAATTATCATCCAATTAGCCTGACCTCAGTGGCTGGTAAATTAATGAAACGAGTAATGAAGTCTCTAATAGATCAAGATTGTAAAAATTAGGAATTTATGATTCAAATCAGCATGGGTATACTCCTAAGTATTCCTGCACCACCAATCTGATATCTTTTGCAATAATATAAGTACTCTACTAGATGTGGGTATCCCTACTGATGTAATTCTTTTGGACTTTAGTAGAGCTTTCATAAAGTCTCACATGAAAAACTCATTACTAAAATGCACAATCTAGGTTTGTCACCTGATACTGTCAACTGGACTTTAAACTGGTTGACAAATCATTCTCAGAGAGTCAGAATTAATGATATCTTGTCTGACTTGGTAGTGTAACAAGTGGTGTACCACAGGGTCT
This sequence comes from Neoceratodus forsteri, assembly GCA_016271365.2. NCBI lineage: Eukaryota > Metazoa > Chordata > Ceratodontiformes > Ceratodontidae > Neoceratodus > Neoceratodus forsteri. The sequence continues at coordinate 330,520,161 of CM057449.1, read as the reverse complement.
GGGACCAGCATTGTTTAATCTCTTTATCAGTGATTTACAAACAGGGCCAAATAACTTCATGGTTAAATTTGCAGACAATACTAAATTGGGGGCAAGGTTAATAATCAAGAAAATATTTCTGCATTAAAGACGGATTTGGAAAATTAACACTTTGGGCAAATGAAAATCATATGCAGTTTAATCAAGACAAATGTTTAGTAGTGAATTTCGTGTAAATACTGTAATCCAAAAATGATATATTATATAAATGGACTACCACTTCATTCATCAAATTGTGAAAAGATTTAGGGATATATGTTACTAATAAACTTACATCAAATGATCACTGTGTTAGAACTGCTTGTATGACCAACAGACTTTTGAGGCAAATAAAATGCACTTTGTTAATCGCACTGAACAATGCCTTATTCCATTGTATAGGGCATACATTGAACCGTATCTGGACTATGGCTCCCCTTCTGGAATCCAAACCAAAAAAAGATATAGCAATTCTTGAACAGGTTCAAAGGAGAGTAACTAGAATGATTTCAAGATTAACAAACTTGGATTATCAGAACAGATTAAAAGCTACTGGTCTCTTCTCTTCTTCAAACTAGAAGATTAAGAGGTGATATGCTTATGGTTTTAGTTTAATAAATTCACCAGATCTAATGGAAAATGTGGTCTAACACTCTCAAAAGGAGACATGTTCCAAGATTGCATAATAAACAGCTTGAAGTAAAACTTATAAAACCAGCAAAGGAAACTTTTTCTAATAAGAGCATTCATTGTATGGAACACCTGCCACAAGAATTGGTAGAGGCAACTAGTGCCACTGTCTTTAAAACAAATTAGATGTTTGGTTGAGGGATAATAGATAAATAATGTCCCACATAGTGGGAACAGTTTTGATGGGCTCTGGCCTTCTTCTGTTCTTTCATACCAAGTAATACCACGTAATAAATACCCTTTTATTCTGTGCTAACCAATTACTTATCTTATATTTTGCACATTGTTTAAGATCTTTTGCTGTGCCATGTCTCTAGTTCTCTAATTCTATGTTTGACATTCGGTTTTGAATTTAGGCAAAGCTAATTTTCAAAGAATGAGGGATAATCTAGAAAACTGGGACTGGAAAACAGACTTTGATTATAAAATCTTAATGAAATGTGAAACTGTTTATATCAAGACTTCAAAGAGAAATAGAAATCAATATCCCATAAAAAACAAAGTATAATATGAAAAGGCAGAATTCCAATGTAGTTAAAGCCAAACATCAAAAACTAATTCATGAAAAAAAAAGCAACTCTATAAACAAATTAAAAAGTGTAAAAACACAGAGATCATTATCTGATACAGAAAGGTGGTAAAGCAGGTGAAGTTGGAGATACAAAAATCAAAAGCAATATTTTAACTGAACTTGAAAAAAAAACTGCAGGATGATAACAAATCTTTTCATTCTTATATTAATAGTACAAAAGTGCCAAAATGATTGGACCATTCAAAGAGCACAACCAGATAGTGACTGATTTGAAGCAAATAGTAAACATCCAAAATTCTTATTTTCTATCAGTTTTCAATTATAATTCCTTTAGAGATTCCTAGACCCTGAAACAAATTCTATTGAAGGGAAAATCAAAATATCAAACATAGAAGTCAAAGACAGATTGAAAAAATTAAATATCAATAAATCACCTGGGTCTGATGGACTGCATCCCAGGATTCTATTAGAATTGGCAATCCAAATAGCACCATCACTTGCAGCTATTTTTAAATTCTCTCTGGATAAAGGAGAGATCATAGACTGCTGGAAAGAAGTGATAGTTGCACCTCTATGCAAGAAAGGACCCAAAACAAACCCAGAAAATTTTAGACCAGTAGGCCTCACTTCATTTGTGTGTACATTATTGGAAGGGATTCTTAAAGAACATACAACATGGACAGACTGGATGGCCTTGCAGTCCTTATCTGCCGTCAACTTCTATGTTTCTATGTTTCTATATATTAGAACACTTTGAGGTTAATAATTTATTAGACCAATCACAACATGGGTTCACAAAGATTAAATCTTGCCAGACTAATATGCTGGATTTTTATGAGAAAACTAGTCAAACATTAGATTTAGGCAAATCAGTTGATACTATAATTTTGGATTTAACAAAAGCGTTCAATAAATTACCACACTATGAGTTAATAAGTGATTTAAGAGGTATAGATTTAGATTCTAACTTATTGAACTGGATCAGGGCATGGCTTACTGGTAGAAAACATAGGGTTTTAGTTAACGTGTTATGTCAAACTGGGCAGAGCAGACCAGTGGTGTGCCTCTGGGATCAGTCTTGGGACCCTGTTTGTTTAATATTTATGTTTCCTCCCTTCAGTATAATCAAGATGGTATTTGGATCACTAAATTTGCAGACGACTACAGATTAGGGTAAAATAAGGACCAAACAAGATAGCAAAAATCTCCCAGATGTCTTAAATTATACTGAATTGGAACTACCAGCCACAAGCTTCCACGTAACACCAATAAATGTGTTGTGGGGGTGTGGCTTAGCTCCGATCTCAATGACCCGCTTAGAGGAGCTGTCTAATTCCTCGGGTCTTTCATGAATTGCGCTGTCCTGCTAACTACATTGTGCTGGTGAAGCAGAGGATTATATACCAGGACCCAATGGGATCATTATTCTATATCCAGAATCATTCTTAAAATAGCTGTTTAAGCAGTACAGCACTCGAGATGGTTCTACGAATCAGCCCAAGGTCTCTGCAGGATCATCTACGCAGCAGATGAACAAAATGTTTGCAGCCCTCCTTAAACAAATGGCAGAAGTCACCTTGCCTCAAACAAAACCACCAACATTATCCAACAACTAGAAGCCAAGATAGGTATAACAGAAAAAAGCAGATCATAATGCTTGAGGAAATCGATAGCTTACCTCCACGATCCGTGAGCAAGGTAAAACGATCAATTATATGTAAAGCTAACTAGATGACATGGAGAACCGCAACCGTAGGAACAACCTATGGTTCATCGGCTTTCCTGAGGGGCCCAGAGCGGATATCCACTGGACTTTCTTTATGATACTCTGCCAGAACTGCTACATCAGGAGGTTCCCCAGGGCTAACCATAGAGCACCCCACAGAACACTGAACCCTATGCCAAAACCTGGAGAAAGGCCTAGACCAATTATGGCACGATTTTGAATTTCGCAGACAAAGAGTGGATTTCATAGAGCACGAGAGCTGGGTCCTCTCCTGAGAAGGCATAGAATCCTAATATTTCAGGATTACTCCCATGAATTAGCTGCCAAAAGGAAAGAATATACTGAGGCAAAAAATGATGTACACTCGTGGCATAAAATTCTCTCTTCGATATCCTGCAGTTATGCGGCTTGAGATTAATGGGTATATCTGTCCTTCTCTCACTGAAAACCTTACTCAATATTTAACAGTCAACAACGTACCTCAGAGCTGTCCAGAACTAAAACACAAGATCAGGCAGTGACAGCACCCAACTTTAAATCTACAATAAGCTTATAACACTGCTATTGACACAGATATTAGGCCAGCTGGCTTTAAATTCCAAGGCATGAGCCGCTCTCCCAGCCAGATCACGTAAGCAGCAGCAGTCGGGAGACACCAGAAATGGCATAACCTTCAAGAAAGGACTGGGGATTCGCCATTTGCAACAGTGGAAATATCGGAGAACTCTCTCTCCGATTCTGTACACCAAACCGATTTACCCCATTAACACCTGTGACATGGCTCAATCTACTGATTGACACAGCCGCTTGGAAGAAGAGATGTCGCATGACACTTCAGGGCCTGAACTTGACACTCAGGACAAAATATAATGCAATCCTTTGGCACAATCCTTAATGTGGACCACCAAACTATACCTTTAGCAGTTAAGCCACTGGACACTACTGTCACCGATTGGATACAACAAGCGCCTTTAGATGCTGAATTGCTCCAGGCTGCAGATCACTTGGATCCACCTTTGATAAGTGTCCATATCTCTGTACAATATGCTCTCTGTACTATGTACCACTAGTTAAAGCTAATACGTGCAAGCCATAAAGGATATGATTTTCTGGGTCTATACTATTCTTCAGTGCTAGCATTATAGTCAACTTGCAAGCGATCAAATATCTTTTTGATTTCTATGCCGGGGGCAAGCAGGGTATTTTACCCCAGTGAAGTACAGGTATAATAATACTTTAAGGTTTAATGTCCCTATACAATTTGAACCCTTATAGCCACCTTGCTTAAATGGACACGCTGAACCTCTGTGGTCGCTGTCTCCGGGTTCTGTCCTTTCCGTTTCTTTGTTATTACCCCTCCTGTAAGGTATAATATGTCAGCTGGTCCTTTCAGTCTAGACCTACCTCTGCTGCATATCTAGTATTAGATGTCACGGACGGACATTCCTGACCCACTATATTCAATCCCCGGGAGGAGTGTCTCCCACTACGGGATCGGCCATAACATTCTGATTACGATGCACTCAACCCCCTGACTGGCCTGGTGGCTAGGCCTGTGAGGTCAATGCAACCTCTGCTTAAACATCCCGCCACAGTCATTGTGCAAGGTTATGCACTCACTGTATATAATTCTGATGTTTATTGTTTATCATTGTCAACCTTATTTATAGTAATAGTACAAACTGATATACTTGAAAGTTTGCAGATATACAGTTTTACTGCTTCAATCCACACTGCTCGGATCCCACGACATAGCAATTTACAAGACCTGATGTCAATCCATTTTTCGGACGTAATTCTCCCATGGGTTACTGATCACATTAATCTGGTTACCTTACTCCTACATAATCCTGACTATGGGTGAAACATCTATTATAACTTGGAATGTCAGGGTCTTAACTCTCCGACTAAAAGAAAACAAGTCCTAACTCATTTAAAGAAGCTAAAACTCAGATTGCCTTCCTCCAAGAAACCATGTTAAATAAACAAGATCACAAATACTTGGTGAAAGATTGGGTAGGGCTGTGGCACGCCGCTAGTGCTCCAACAAACAAGAGAGTAGTAGCCATACTAATTTATAAGTCTTTTCCTGGACAGTCCTGCATAGCAAAGCTGATCCATAAGGTAGGTGGGTGATAGCCACACTGGACATGCCACATGGCCAAATTTTGGCTCTAAATATATATGCCCTCAATGAGGATAAGCCCTCTTTCTTTGTGGACCTTAATGCTAAACTGGGGTCAATGTCAAAACCTGATATGCCAATCCTGGTGGGAGGAGATTTTAATCTAACCTTTGTTCCTACTCTGGACAGAAGTAACCAGGAAAAGAACTCATACTCACGGTGTACAAGCCGAAAAGATCTTAGCTCTTAACACAGGTTAGTGGATATCTGGAGACAGGTTCATCCCTCTCTACATGACTACACCTTCCACTAGGGGTACATGGTTCTTTCAGTAGGATGGATTACTGGTTTATATCCCAAAGCCTTACACCCTGTACTTTAGAAGTTAACATTCTCCCCATAATCATATCAGGTCATGCCCTGTGCAGCTAATCCTGCAATGGGGTCCTACCACCGAGATCTTCATCTTGGAGACTAGACCCTCTTTCTATACAAGACCCAAAATTCATAGAGTGAGCAAAAGCTGAAACACAACTTTTATTCAAGAAAATCCCATCTCTGAGACCTCAGCCCCAAACACCTGGGAGGCTTATAAGGCTACTATGCATGGAAAATTATTAGTATGCCATGCACAGGAGACATTGTAGGGAAGCTGAATTTATTAGGTTACAAAGTGAACTATTAGCTTCAGAACAGGAGTTAAAGTCTCTGCCTCAACCCTCCCTGTACTCCGAATGTGGTAGAAGAGTTTTACAGATATGCACAAAATTAATGAATTAACATCCAGAAAAGCTAACCTTGCTCTTCTCAGAATTCGCACAAATACTGGGAGGGAGGGACAAAACTGGAAGAGTTCTAGCCTACCAAATATGTAAGCAACAAGCCTGCAGATACATATCTGGACTAAAACACCCAAATACTGGAACCATTCAAACCAACCCTCAAAAGTGAATGAAATTATGGCCTTATTTTATTCCCAACTATACATCTTCCAGATCGATTGCTACCACAGAAACCCAGGCTTTTCTCCATTACATTAGACTACCTAAACTATCCCTCCAGAAAGACATCTTAGAAGCCCTCTCTCCTCGAGAGGTCTCTATAGCTCTGATGGCTCTTAAAACTGGGAAGGCACCAGGAGGAGATGGCTTTTCAGTGGACTTCCTTCAGGCACTGTCCCTCTGATCTTCCTTTTATTATGTCAAGTATTTACAGAAGCACAGGCCCAAGGCATTCTGCCACAATCTCTATGGGAAGCCACTATTACTGTCGTCCCCAAAAAGGAAAAAACCAGAAGAGGTGGCTAACTATTGCCCATTTCACTGCTTAATGCTGACAGTAAGGCATATGCCAGAGTACTAGCTAACAGGCTAAATCCGATTCTCATGCACCTCATACACCCCTCTCAGGTGGGATTTGTGAAAGGTAGGTACAGTACAGACCATCTTTGAACCCTTCTCAATCTCACACACTAGCAAAACAGTGCCCACACCATGGCTGCATTGGCGATAGATTTTGAGAAGGCTTTCGATTCAGTCGATGGGATTATCTGTATGAGGTACTTCATTACTTTGAATTCAGGCCCTGGTTCATCAATGCTATAACAACCCTATACAAATCCCCAGGTGAAGGTACTCACTAATTCTACAGTATCAGAACCATTCCAACTGTACAGAGGTACCAGACAGGGCTGCCCACTCTCCCCTACTTTTCTTCTTCTAGAGGTAGAACCCATGGCTGCAGCAATCCAACAACACCCTCTTATATTAGGCATAGGGTTGGGACAGTCTTAACCCACATCCTTAATGTATACGGATGACCTACTGGTGATACTGGGTGATGCTACAAAATCTAGCCCTCCTTCTCACCCTGTTAAAACATTTTTCGGATATCTCCAGGCTCAAAATTAATCAAGCCAAAACAGAGATTCTCATGCTTAACTCTAACTGTCTCCCCCATAGCATGTCACATTTTGGCCTAAAATGGTCACAACACTTCATTACTTATCTGGGTGTTAAAGTAGGAGCCAGTCTTGGAAAATGGTGGGATAACAACCTAGGTCTACTAATATCAAAAAACAAAATAGAATTAGACCAAATATCTCATCTTAATCTCACGCTGGCTGGCAAAATTACGGCCTTTAATAAGTCTATCACCCCAGGTTTTTCATAAACTATCTTATATCCCCTATTTCTTCCCAAATCATGGCTCCTTAAAATGGATAAAATGATTGGTTCCTTTCTATGGAGCAAGGACAAACCTTGTTTTGGAAAGAACTTACTTGAGCTCACTGGAAACAAGGGGCTGGGGTCTCCCTGGATGGAGGCTATAAAATTGCTTTCCAATGTTCTCAAAGTATAAAATGGTTTCAGCCCTACTCTAAAGACTCCCCAGTGGTTACTAATTGAACAAACATTCAGTGGCTCTCCTACGGCAGCTTCCATGTTATGGTCCAGGTCACCACAGGATCTCCTATCACACCCCACTATTGGTCCTTCAATTAAATATTGTCGATCACTTCACAAAAATTTAAGATTACTGACCTCCCCTTTTATATACCCTCTATGGAATAACCCAAATATTACCATAGATGCTCTTCCTCTAAACTGGACCAAATGGCATGGCAGAGGCATTCTATTCTTAAAAGATGTATCAATGAAAAATTCCTTAATGGTGGATACTTTTCGGCAGCTACAACACAAATGGCAGTTACCCACTTCTGACTTTTGGAAATTTCTCCAGCTCTGAGACACTCTAAAGCCAATGTTATGAAAAGGAGATCCTTTAACTGACCTAACATCACCAATATATACATGGCTTAATCTTCAAAAAGTCTGGTTGGTAAACTATATGCCCCATTGAGGGACTCCTGCCCTCCCCACTCTCTCTTCCAAGTCCAAATGGAAAAAGGTTTGAAAATATCAATTACAGACCAATAATGGAGGCAATGTTGGCAGGTAGGTCACACTGCTTATGCAGATACCCGTAGCAGACTCATTCACAATAAAATATTACATTCATGGTGCAGAACCCTACCATGCTTAAGAAGATGAAACTACTCCCCATGACAAATGCTGGGGATGTCTCCAATCTGGAGGAAACCTTTACCATATTCTTTGGCTATGTCCTCTGATTTCAGAAATCTGAAATCCACTCTTCAAACAGCAAATAATGTCCTGCACTGTACTATTCCTCCAGCGCTTCACTTATGCTACTAGGCTTGAAATCTGAAGTTCCCAACTTAAACCCCACAAATTTAGATGGTTAATGTTACTTAGTATGCAAATGAAATGAATCCTCCTTAAAACTGGAGAAGTCCCACTATACCAATGTGACCGAAATACTATTTATGCTTACAAGTGTACTTGAAATGGATAGTGCCTTTTTGAAAAAGGACAATTACCAAATTTTCATCTTTGCTGGGCCCATTATATGGCCTATCTGGCTGAAAGAGCAGGTGTCGGTTGAACTGTCTTCCTTGTTTCTAATTGATCTATTTCATGCCAATGTTTCTGCTTAAGTTAGTTGTACTCATCTAAATGTAATACTGATATCAGATTATAATTCTCTTCTAAGTATCGGTTGACATAGCTGTATATAGGTTTTCTGTCACATATGGAACATTGGTGAGGCCCTTGATGGAGTATTATTCCCATATCTGGGCACTGTACAAAAGGGGAAATTGATAGATTGGAGAGGGGTCAGAGAAAACAACTAAATCAATAGCAGGAATGTCTAGCATGACTTATGAGGATAGATTGTTAGAACTGAACTTGTTTTCCCTGAAGTGCAGGAGGTGAAGAGAAGACCTTTATCTACTTTATAGAGCATTCACAGATGATTCATTGTGGAGTAGTCTAGCCTTAGAATTAAAAACTCAGTATTATGAATTGAGATCACATGAGCTACAGTTACAAATTAGTAGATCTAATACAGTAAAAAGACACAATTGGTATACACAGAGGGTAGTTCCATTTGGAACTCCCTACCCCAAGAGGTAGTTGCAAGCCCGAATGACACCATTTAAAAATAAGTTAGACAATTATTACAAACTTAAAGAGAGATTATGTTGACATTACTTGGTGAGCATAATGGACACAAGCTTAATCTAACTCTATATTTTCCTATGAATCTCCTTTTGGTACTATATCCAGATTCCACCATGTACGTGAAACATAAGATGTAGTATTTTGATGTGATAGTTACATTATATTCTTGACTACAGTGTCAGATCATGTTATGCCACAGTTGACACAGTTTATGACATTTCCTGGTTACCAGATGTAAATTTAACTTTTAAGCTTGTCATAAATCTGTTAAACAGGCATCCAAGTTCTAAGTGTACACTTAAAACAATGGATACCAATATTTATCTCAATTTTTTTATTTACAGTTTAAGGTTCATCACTGGTCTCCTTAGTCTAACATCATTGCACTCTATACACAGCTGTGGGTTGGTCTTCCTAAACTACAGACAGCAGAGAAACGCTGCCCTGTGCACCTATAGCACCATCATTCAGAAGCTACCCTCCTATATTTTAGATTGTCTACCATTGAGCATTGTATCCAAGTATGGGCTGAGAAGTGCCTTATACATTTCTTTGATTGTGCCCAAAGTCAGATCACATTTTGGCGGTCTGCCATAAGCTGTATGCTACCTCTACTGTGGAATAAGTTGCAAAAACTCTGAAATTGCTCCACCCTATCAACTTAGCAGCATTTAAATCAAGTTACAATCGCTCCTTTAAGGAATCCTGTAACTGTTTCCACTGATACCTGCCTTCTCCCCAGTTACTTTGCATCAGCACTTACTCTCCTAGGTTCCTGTGTTCTCAGGAGATGCTCAACCCTGTAGAAGAGACAACTGCCCTGTTTTAAGTCTTCCATTGCTGTCCTCCTATCATCTGGTCCTCTCCCCTACCTTTTCCTACCTCTTCCTAGTGTACCACCTAGCTTGTCATGCTAGTTTTGGTGTTGTGAATGTTGCCCTTGTAGGCAAACTCATCACTAAACGACCCTCACTACCCTCTCCATGTAGACCTCATGCTATTAAATCAACCTTTACTACCCTAACCCTGGAGTGTATGGTTTCCAATATGATACACCTTTAGCCCCTCTGCTTCCTGTGGTCCCAGTTGGGGCCTCCTTACTACAGTGAGCACTTCTCTCTCATCCTCTCCCTTCCCACTTCCCCTACCTCTGTATAGTCATCCCTTCTCCCACTTCCCTCCCTTGTCCCTGTACATCACCTCATTCCAACAAACTATTATGGATCCACTCATGCTGACCCCTTTTCAGATTCGGGTCTAATGTGTAAATATTGTCTGTACCTACTGAGATGCCTATAACTTTTGGCTTGTTTTTGTTGTTTATGTTCTCTATATCTTCCTCCTGTCTAATGTGTAAATATTGTCTATACCCACTGGAAATGCTTACAACTTTTTGGTTTGTCTTTGCTGTTTAAGATGCCCTATGCCTTCTTCCTTGACAGTTATCCTTACTGTTAATTGCCCTGTCTCCTGCTCACTTCACGGTGACTGGTACTTCTGTAACCTCTGTGTCCTATAATGTCTTATTGTTTAATGTCCAGGTCCATCTTGAAAATGAGCTTGTTCAATGGTGTTCATCTGGTTAAATAAAGATTTTGAATGATTGATTGAGTTTTCAAACCTCCATACAGTGCAATACAAACAGCATGTATGAAATAAGAAAGTTGCACCTGTCACCCAAGTAGTCCGTCTTTTTAATATTCTGTGGCTCAATTGCCTAAATCCCATTGTATGGCACACAGTTCCAGATGTGTCAAATCAAATCAAATCAAAGTTTATTTATAATCTGCTTTTACAAAACCAAAGCTCTTACACAATACAATATCAAATAAAAGGTACACAATTTAATATAAAATCAAATATACAATCTAAAAGATATATGATAAAAAGCAGCAACAGTAAAACTAAATATTGTCCCCAAAAGCTAGATTAAATAAAAGTGTTTAACAAGGACTTGAAGGTCTCGTGGACAGGCACTCTCTAATCCACGAGGTAGAGAGTTCCACAAGGTTAGACTGCAAAAGAAAAAGCCTTAGCATCTGATGTTTGAAGGTGGACCCTTGGACACATCTAACAATCTCTCGTCAGGAGGAAGGCGGAGGGGAGAGTAAGGGCCGAGAAAGGTCTTTAAGTAACCTCATTTCGTTTCAGATATGGAAATTTGGTATATTTAGTTTTCTGTCCTCATTCTTCAGAGCCCTGTTGCTATATTGCTAGCCAGCTAAGACCTGGAAGAACTGATGTTAACATGCGAACTGCATGTGTCACGTGATTTCTGACATTTTGGCAGAACTCTGCCTTCCTCAGAGTGTCACCTAGTCGGCAAAACTTGTGATTTATATAGCCACTGTCCATTGCTGTGGCAACCTTAATAACTGACTGTACAACTTCAGCATACCCATTTGTTAAATATTCTTAAACATATTTGTCAAAAAGCATGATACAAAATGTCCCAAACATGTGAATTTAAGAAAAAGAATATACTGGTAGACACTCTGCACATATTCAATTTATAAGCAATCAGCTTTTTCAGTTCTCCATATATTTCCTGAATTTCCAATGCCTCTCTTCATTCATTCTCCCCATTCTTCTTTAACTTTCAAATATTGTATATTTACTGAGTTAATTTAAAAAGAATTAATGAGCGATGGCTGACACCTAGTGTTTTACTACTCCACAATCATCTTAGTTTTTGCGCTTTAATGTAGGCGATCGTCATTAAGCAAAGAGTTACTGTTAAGTCTTAACTCATATAAGCCATTAACCATTTCTTTCCTTGCTTCCTCTTGTTCAGGACAATTTCATTTTACTGTAAGTAACTGTCCATATGGGATATTTTTTCTCAGGTGGTAAGGGTGACTGCTGGTCCAATGTAAAATGTTATTTCGGTCCATTAGCTTCTTAAATAATGTAGTATCGATTTTATTGTCTTTCTTATATATTCTCAAATCTAAGTACTCTGCTTCTGTAGTGCTATGTTTCTCTGTAAACTTCAGGTGTTTGTCACAATTATTTATGTATATGAAAATTCTCAAATTTCATCTTCATTGCCATTCCAGAAACATAGTACATCATCAATAAAATGTATCCATAAGTGTAACTTTTCATGCCATCTGTTTCTTGTTTTATCATATATACTGTAAACATATCCTTCCAGTCACTTGTACATGTTGGCAAGTGAGGGCATTTTGGATTATAAAACTAACAACTTTTGGGTAATTCCTATTTAGTGATGATAGCCCACATTTGACATAGTAATTAAAGAGACTGCCAAAATGCTACACACATAAGTGTAGGCAATCAAACCAGCAGCCATCTTTTAATATTGCTCCTGATGGCTTATACGAGTTAAGACCTAACAGTAACTTTTGCTTTAATGATGCTCACCCACATTGGTTATAAAAAACTAGGTTGATTGTGAAGTAGCAAAACACTAAGGCCCCATTCTCAAAACTCAATGCAAGCCACATCGAAGTGTCTTGTGCCAATTGCCAGTGTACCAGGGACCCTGTGCATAATTCTCTATCAGGTAGGTCCTGGCAGCAAAGTCCCATGGCTTGCAAAACCTAGCCATGTGCCAAACAGAGGGCACATCTGGACAGGTTGCCACAAGCCTACAGCAATATTATAAGAAAGATTCCTGGTAGTCTAGTGCCCCCGGTCCCGATCTGCCTTATGAAATATTAAATTATCCCTGGCAATCTAGCACCTCCTCAAGCCCTGATCCCCGTTATGATTAATTAAATAATCCCTGGTTGTTCTAGCATCCCCAAGCCCTGATCCCTATTATGAAATATTAACACATCCCTGGTGGTCTAGTGGACCCCCACACACTAGTAGGCAATGCCCCCAAACCTAGCTCCCCATTTCAACACTGAGCCAGCAACAGGCACAACCCACCACTCACCACCATGGCCAGCTGCAGACTGAGCTCTAAATGATTACATACTGCACACTGTATGCACTCAGTGATTGACAGCCCACTGAACTGTCAATCAGTGCATACTGAATACAGTAGGTGCTCATTGAGAGCTTAGGCGTGGCTGGCAATGATGGTGAGCAGTGACTGTGCCATTGTCCAGCAGTTTAGGGATGGGGAGCAGGCTGGTGGGGCACTGCCGTGGGTAGGGGTGGGGTCCACTCAGGACCCCTGGGGATGTGTTAATATTTGCAATTGGATTGAGCTTGGGGGGTGCTAGATCACCAAGGATTAGCTAATTAATCATAATGGGGATCAGGGCTTGGGGAGGGCTGCTAGACCACCAGGGAATTATTTTACTAATGGGGGATTGGGGCTGGGGAGGGGACTGCAGCACATTGCTATTATCGCTTAACTTCTCAGTGGGCACATTTCTAGTGACCCTTAGACCAGCCCTTGCTAGTCTAACATTACTTAGAAATTTGCCCTCTGGGAGATTTTGAGAATCCTGATTTAGGAATTTGGCAGCCTGCATCTACCACAGCTCCTAGAGCCATGCTGCAGCCCATTTTGTGGCACACAGGCAGTGCAAGGCCAGTTTGGTGCAGCAACCTGTGGTTGATGAAGGCTGTCTTTCAGAATCGCTCCCAGCACATCTCTTGGTGCAAGAGGCACTTTGTGACATTCTTTGTGGCACAAGCCCTCTGCACCATGTCCATAGCTTTGAGAATCAGGCCCTAGGTGTCAGCAGTTATTCATTATTGTTTTCTAAATAATGCAGGACATATACAACAAAGGAAGGTTAAGGAAGAACGGGGTGGGAGAACGTAATATGAAGAGAGGTATTGGAAGTTCAGGAATATATGTAGTATTGAAAAAGCTGATTGTTTATAAATTGGGCATCGCTGCAGGGTTTTAAATAATTGATTAGCAGTTTTTCCTGGGACAATACTAACTGTACAGAAAGTATTTATATAGGTTTTCTAGAAGTGTTATGTTTGTTAAACACAATGAGGCAAGTGCTATGTATTTTTCAATGTTGCAGCACTTTTATGAGGATGCTAATCAATTTTAGAGTTAAATAAAACTGTGCTGTGTGTCTACAAATCTATTCTTTTTCAAGAATCACATGGTTGGGATGTTTTGGTATTACACTGTTAAGGCAAATGTGTTTAAGAAGATTGCATAATATGCTGAATTGTACAGTAGGCTATTAAGGTTGCCACTGCAATGGACAGAGGCTGTATAAACTACAAGTTTTTCTGACCAAGTAAAGCTCTGAGAAAGGTGGGGTTCCACCAAATTATCAGCAATCATGTGGCTATGCACACACCTTCATTCATGTCAGTTCTCCGGTGTTAGCTAGCTAGCACCATAGCAACGGTGCTCTGATGAATGAGGGACGAAAACTAAATATAACCAATTTCCACATCTGAAGACAAAAGATTAAAATGCATGACTGGAACTGTGCACCCCACTATGGATTTAGGTGACTGAGCCACATGCACAGAATATCAAAAAGAAGGAAAACTCGGGTGACAGGTGCAACTTTCTTACTTCACACATGCTGTTTGTATTGTACTGTATGGAGGTTTGAAAAACCATTAAGTAAAAAGTTAATTTAGATGCATATTGGTGTCCATGGTTTTAAGTGTGCACATAGAACTTGGTTGCCTGTTTAAAAGTTAACCTATTTGTTTGAATCATGTTCCTGCTCTGTTCACCTTACATTGTGCTTCCTAAGGGGCAAATTTGCTGGCAGTATAGCCTAGAGGTTAAAGGAATGAGGTGTGAATGAGCTTGATACATCCAGCAGACTAGACCTGAGTTTGATTCTCACAACCTCCACTTGCATACTGTGTGACTCTAAGCAAGTCACTTTAACCTGACCAGTGCTCCCAGGTCACCCCCGAAAAACAGGCACTTTGTGCCTAGTGGGCCCTACCCAGCTATCAAAGACTAAAATAAAAAAAAACTTTGAGCCCAAATACCTACAGTATTTAGTGTACTTTTAAACTTGTATTAGATGTCTTTTAATCTTGAAGACACTATGATGTAAAAAGAGGTTACAAGTCACTGAGACTGAAATTTTAACAAAAGTAAATCTCATGTCTAGAACCTAACAACTTGAATATAAACAAAAGACATTGTCTAATGTACTTGTAATGTCATACAGTGACCTAATAAAAGTTAAAAAAACAATCACTGTGGGTTCAACGTATGATGGCATCAGGTAATAAATTGCGTATGGGTGGTCTGTAGACTACCAGGGCAAGGGACAAGGCGATAAGGAACTAGGGGCAGAAGCAGAGGTGGAGGTCACAAAGGGGAGGTGGTAGTAAGTTCCACCTGCCTAACATTGACTGGGACATTGCAGCAGCTTGGAGCACCAGAATTCAGGCCCGCAGATTCATTTGAGAGCAGCATGCTGGTGCAGCTAGTCAAGAAACCCACAAAGCACTCAGCATGGTGCTCACCAACTCAGAAAGGGTAGGTGGAGTGCAGGTTGCAGAATTAGTGGGGTCCAGTGACCATAACACCATATGGTTTGACTGGTCCTTGGTGCCAGTAAGGCCTGGTTAAAGGTCGATTTTCTAGATTTCAGAAGTGCAGACTTCAACCGCATGAGGGAATCAGTCTGGTACAGGTTAATTGGAGCGTACGGTATCAGGTGAGTGAAAGAAACATGGGAAAACTAAAAGAAGCCATTCTCGAGGCAGCAAAGTCATGCTTTAGACTGGTCATTAAACAAAACAGGCACAAGATACCAATATGTTTCTCTGAAAAGGTCAGGGAGGCAGTAAGGGCCAAAATAAGGCCTTTATCGGGTAAAAAGAGAAGCAGAGGGATGAAGAATAGGAGAGTAGAAAAAAAGAACTTGAGAAACCAAGAGGGCAGTCAAGGATGCAAAAGAAGGGCCAGAGCTTGAGTGTTACAAAGGGGTCATGCATGAAAAAACACAATTTTTCAGGTATATAAGGGAGAAAAGAAAGATGGAAGGGGAATTGTTAGGTTAACAGGGGAATCAGGGTAATAGATGAGGATGAGCAAAAAGCAGCCAGTCTGAATGATTACTTCTGCCTGGTATCACTAGGGAGGACATCGGGCCTTGCCAGAGAGAGGCATAAAGGCTGCTAAAGGGATTTCAGAAAAAGGTAGCAAGTATTTACTAGTGAAAGTGTCAGAAAGGGCTAGCAGCCCTGGAGATAGATAAGGCCTGGGAGAGGGGGTGGAGGCATCCGATGCTGCTCAGGAAGTGGCATTGGAATTAGCTGAACTCTGGTAGGGCTATTCCATAGCTTTATTCTTACTGTATATGAGTAGTTCAGAAGACTGAAGG
Source organism: Neoceratodus forsteri (assembly GCA_016271365.2). Lineage (NCBI taxonomy): Eukaryota > Metazoa > Chordata > Ceratodontiformes > Ceratodontidae > Neoceratodus > Neoceratodus forsteri. The sequence goes on along the minus strand of CM057449.1, from coordinate 330,503,762 downwards.
GTAGCAGACACTCTGCAAGTGTAGGGATAAAGAGCAGCTGGGTAACTACAAACCTGAAAGTCTTACTCCTCCATTGCAGGCAAACTGATAGAGACTCTACACAAAGAGACCTAGTGGACTACCTGGACAAAACAGGCTCCAGGATAGTAAACAGCACTGTTTCATGGTAGGGAGATCTTATCAGACCAACCTGATAGATAGTATTCTTTGACTGGGTAACTAGGACAATGGATAAAGGTCATGCAGTGGATTGACTTCTACTTTGACTTCAGCAAGGAAGACTCAGTTCTTCACAGAAGTTTGCTGAAGAAGCTAGAGGATCTTGGTGCAGCAAAGGACATAGTTAGATGGGTGGAAAGTTGGCTGAAAGGGAGACAGCATAGGGCAATAGTAAACAGAGCCAGATCTGAGGAGAGGGAGACAAGTCAAGTCAACTTTATTTAAAAAATGCTGTTCCAGAAAAAGACCACAGTGCTGTATGTAATTAAAAATATATACAGACCAAACATATAAATATTAACACCACACAATTAAAACAGAACTGAAATAAAACAGGAATACATCAAACTAAAACCACACAGCTAACTAGTATTAAATTCTGAATAGGCTAAGCTTAAACGATGGGTTTTAAGGTGGTTTTAAAACCTCGCGGTCAGGCAGTCTCTTACCTGGTGAGATAAAGAGTTCTATAGGGTAGGGGCCACAAAGGCAGAAGAGTGAGCCCCAGAGTTCTTCAGTTGCACCCTAGAAACCTCTAGCAATCCCTCACCAGTGGAACGGAGGAGCAGAGGGACGGTAGGGGCAGAGAAGATCTTGTGGGTGCACAGACCCTATCTGTATTGGGTTTTATAGGTCAGTAACCCAACCTTGAAGATGATCTGGCAATATACTGGCTGCCAGTGCAGACCAGGGAGCACAGGTGTGACATGGCAAGATCTCAGTAAGCCAGTCAACAACCTGGCTGCTGCATTCTGCACTAGCTGCAGTCAGCTGACATCAACTCCCAGAAGCCCTAGGTATAGGGCATTGTAGTAATCAAGGCGAGAGGTGACAAAGGCATGGACTAACATTAGAAGGTCACCAGGTGAGACCAGGTGCTTAATCTGGGCGATGTTCTCAGATGGAAAAAAGGTCTTAACGACAGCAGACACCTGAGATTTTAAGTCAGGCCACTTTCCAACACAACTCCCAGATTTAGCACCCAATCTGAAGTCAGCAGTTGATCATCCCGAGCCAAAGCCGGAGGGTTGTCCCACCCATAACCCCAAGCAATGGTGACCTGGTTCCACTACCAACACTTCAATCTTGTCCAAGTTCAATTTCAGCCTGTTAGCAGTCATCCAGCCCTAGATCGCATAGAGGCAGCTGTTAAAAACCAAGACTAACCCACCAGCGTAGGTACAAAGGATATGTAGAGCTGAGTATCATCTGTATAACAGTGAAAACTCAGCCCATACCACCTTATAATGTCTCCCAACGGCAGTATATACACTGCGAATAACATGGGTGACAGCACGGAGCCCTACGGAACCCAACACAACAGGCTAAGAGGGGCAGAGGAATAAATCCCTGACACTACCCTCTGAGTCCTGCCAGTAAGGAAAGATTGAAACCATCTGAGAACTGTACCAGACAGTCCACAGAGAATCTGCAGGTGTTCCAGCAGCACCCCATGATCCACAGTGTCAAATGCTGCAGAGAGATCAAGAAGAACCAAGGTGGACTGGCTCCCCTGATCTCTCACTATCAGGAAATCATGAAGTACTCAAACTTAGGGAGGCAGTATAATGCAGTGGCTTAAGGCTCTGAGCTGTAAATCTGGAGACCTGGGTTTGAATCCCACAGCCCCACTTGCATACTGTGTGACCCTGAGCAAGTCACTTAACTTCTCTGTGTTCCCAGGTCACACCTGTAAACAAGCTTTCAGCTTAGTGTGCTACTCCTGGTTAAACAATTGCAAAAAAAAAAAAGAACTAGGGCAGTCTCGGTAGGTTCCATGTGATAATGGTGACTGTGTAATAGGATTCTGATTTGGGTGAGTCTACATCACTGAAAATTAATTTCAGTAATGTAGACTCGCAGTGATCAGCAAGACAGCACCGATATGTAGGTGTTCTATTTTTTATGCAGGAGGCTGCACCCCCACCCCAACACAAAGGTTTTTCAACTCCAGGGGTGCATGGGGTGGTGCAAAAGTGAAAACAAAACGACCAGGTGCAAAACGAGCACGCCTAGAACCGAACCCGCACCCTACCAACCCTCACCTGCCACCAACCCACCATGCCACACGGCCAGCCCACCGCTGCACTACACCCCACAAACCCTCCTCCTTCCACCCATTGAACAGCGTGGTCCCCCTGACACACACATTGAGTATACATAGTGACATCATGTCACTATAGTCGCTTCTAACCCCTATCCAGTCACTCTCCCTGCCAGGTAGCCCTGTACAAAGCGCCGTGATTGAGTCAGCCTTTTGAAAGCACTCAATCGTGGTCACCTTGTACACTGGATACCATCTCAGTACTGTGCCTCTTTGAAACCTGACTGAGAGGATCATAGACATTGTGCATTGTTAAATGGTTGTCCAGCTGCACCACAAACACCTTCTCAATAACGCTGCCTACAAAGGGCAAAAGGCAGAGACTGGTCTGTAGTTTGCTAAGTGGTCCAGGTCAAGGGAGGATTTCTTCAGGAGGGGTACCACCATTGCCTCCTTCAAGGAGTTCAGAAAATCCCTGTCTCCAATGAACACCAGACTATCTCAGCGAGGACCAGGCCAAAGACTTCAACGACCCCACAAGGAGGTGCGTTGGGCCTGGGTCCAAACTACAGGAGGTTGGGTGCATACTCTGGACAACCCGCAAACAATGTTCTCAATAGCCAACCAGCTGAAGCCAGACCAGACAGACTGGATGCTTCGCCACCCCCCAATTACTGCCCTGCACATTAGAGGACACTGTACAGATCTCAGACCTGATGGTAGCAATCTTATTGGTGAAGAAGCAAGCAAAATCAACCCACTTAACTTGTGAAAACACTCCTCATGACCAGAAGGCAGATTGGATTGCACAATCTGTTGACAATCCAGAACCATAGCAGTCTCCCTGGACAAGAATTCTGCCTTCTTACAGGAGATGGCCGATTGATAGTCTTTATAATGGGCCATCAATCTAAGCTTGTCAACCAACAGGCCCGATTTCTGCCAGTGTCTCTCCAGCCTTCGACTCCTCACCTCACTCCTTCAAAGTCCCAAAACCAGGGGACTTCGTGACAGTGAGGGGCAAATGTGGACAGGAGTTATAGAGTTTAAGGGCAACTGTCACTACTTTATTATAGGCAAGTACCAGTTCCCTGGTTCTCTGCATACACTAGACATGCCTGATAGGTCCAGTACCACCATAAGACCATCAGGGGTCAAGCCTCAAAGGGCAGTACCAGACCATCTCCATAGGAGCAGGTCTATGGGGGAGCCTTGCATCTGAACCTTGTAATATGATGGTCCAACCAACCAACCAGTTCCACCACCAAGTCAGTGATCTCCATCCCCAGAAGGAAGATCAGAGCCAGTGAATGCCCATGACTATAGAAGACGTAACTACCTGTGTGACGCCCAACAAATTCATTAGTTGGAGGAAGTCCTGCCCAATCCAGAAAAGTTCATCGTTGACCCATGCATTGAAATCCTCCAGAATTACCCATCTGGGGCTCTCAACACAAGGTCAGCAATGAAGTCCGTGACTTCCTGCAGGGATTCCTTCTCACCCCTGATGGACGGTAGATGAGAAGTATCCTGCAACCTATACCTGCTCCCATGATACATTAAAAGGATCTGGTTACTCCCACTGGGGTGTCTACAAGGCCCAGATCTGACTTAAAACAAATGGTTATACCCGCTCTATGATCCTCTCTCGGGCGGTGTATCACTGAGTACCCAGCCGTAATAGTTGCCTCCAACATTGGGCCAGCAAGATCAGCTATAATAGCTGTCTTGTTTTTATTGACCTGGCATTGCACAACACCACCCGAGTAGGATAGGTGGATGAGGTAGTACAAGCAATTTGCCCACTAGAGGTGGAGCCATTGGGTATGGGAACCAGGCAGGGAGGTTCCTTTCAGAACCCATTTTGCCCAGGGTGTCTTCTTGTCCTCACCACTCTGATCCATCCACCCTGCTCCATACCACTTCCAGACCAGGAACCTGCCCCCCAGCTATCCCTAAAGCCCTGCAATGCCCATAAACCCCTGCCAGCAGAGGGGGACACTCAAAAGGTGGAGGTCCCTGAACCTGAAGGGAGAGTAGAACCTGTCCACCAAAAAGCCCCTGCGCAATACATAATCGCTTAATGCTTGTCTGACCACAATCAGCAATTAAATTAATCACTCTGAACAACCCATGATATATACACATACACAAACATACACTCACCCACTCACACAATCATTCACATCCAATACTAATTCTAACACACCTACTTCCCCAAAACCCCATTATAAATAATACCTATCAAAACCTAACATGAACCAAATGATCAACAACCCGCCTTAACAACAGTACACAAAAATATATTAAATAAATAAAAAAATCCTTAGAGGTTATATCGGATAATGTTCAACTAATTTAAGCAGTTGGTATATCAGTCAATATTAAGGAAATCACAGTTTCCACAAGAAGCAGAGAATTAATAACATAGGAACTCTCACTTCCTTGTGTCCATAATCAAAAGCTTGAATGATTGCACTGCAAAGAAATGCGATATGCTGGCGCACCTTGCCCCTTCTGGTATTGTGCCCATATGCACAGAGATTTATCATTCTTTTTATTCTTTCTCATGCCCAGCGCTATTTCAGAATTAGCCTAAAATGCCATGTGTATGCCTGGCACATACATGGAATTTAGACAAATCTGTAAAATAGCACTGGGCATGGGAGATATATATGGGTACAATACTGGAAGAGGCAAAGGCATGTCAGCATACTGCATTCTTTGCAGGGATCTCTGTGGTGAGTGTTTCTTTATTAGAAATGCTGGTTGCACCATGGGGATTCCCAGAATTTACGAGTGATAAGATACTTAAATGGACAAATGTATAAGCACTTTTCATTTGAGAGGGGCTTATGCTCCTTTAGGGACCTCTTCCTCTGCTAATTGCCTCCAGAAAGTTAGGAGATGTTTTAGTATTTGGGGTGCAATTTCTGCTGATTGCGATGTGGTGGCAGAAGGGAGTAGTTTCTCTAGGGTATAAATAGGCCAGAGACAGGAAGTTGAACGAGAGGCTGGGGAAGAGTGGAAGGAGAGGCAGGCAAGGCAGGAGCTTGGCCATCTAGGTTGGGCCTGAAAGGGGGCCCAAGTGAGTAGACAGGATTGGTGGGTTCAGTGATGTGGCACTGGCAATTAATGAGTGCTCCGAGGAGGAGGGCTAGATAGTCTGGTGGCGTTATTTGGGAGTATGGGTCTCCTGGGCAGAGTGAGAGTTCCCAGTAGAAGGGAGCTGTAGGGCCTTAGGAGGATCACAACCTTTTTCCCATGTTGGATGTGTCCTGGGTAACCAGGGCTGTGGAGGCATGGCAGGGCTCCCACAGAGGATGGGGACAGTGGCAGTGTCTTCTCCCATACCTGACATGGCAGGGTGATCCAGTTTGTTGAGGGAGTGCAGGAGGCGTCCACCCATTTGGGGCCTGCTTGGAGGGGCAGGCCCTAGGGCGTATTCATAAGATTGTTCGGGGTGGCCACAGGTCATTTGGACAGGCTCTGGATGGTTACTCCTGGCCGGATGCTTAAATCAAGCTCTGGAGTATGGTAGATGGGACATTTTAAAGGCCAGGTTGCCATCTCTCTGTCCATCTGAGGGGCATCCAGGGAGTATGGAGCCAGAGTGTCTCAGGAAAACAGTGAGGTCTTCCTCGAGCTGTTCAGGGGGTCCTGGGCTGTGTCAGGGCCTGGGTTTTCCTGAGTGGCAGGACAGCTTGAGGTGGTAGTAGCTTGGAATGGGGTTGCAGCCTGGGTACGCTGTGGGTCTGCCACTCTGCCATGCTCTGTGTTCTGGGGCAAGCCCCTGGGCCTCCATTTATTAGAGGTCTTTAGGCCCATTTAGGCCATGTTTTTTTTTTATTGGGTGAGGAATTATAGGGCTGCACAAGTCGTGAGGGTCTAGAGGATTTCAGACCAGAAGTCCAAAGTGTGGTCTGGTCGGGGAGGAATATTGCTGGGTTCCCATAGAGTGCTTATTGGTTTTGGGGACAAGGTGGGGAGGCTGCTCACTTCTGTACTAGGGAAGGAGATGCCTGACCAAGGAGTAAATGGAGGAAAAGAGTAAATGAGTGCCAGAGGTTTCTGGAGCCTTGTGCTCTTGTGGGGATTTAAGGCCCATGTTCCAAGCATATTGTCTGAGTTTTCAAATTATAGTGAGTCTTGTGTGTACTGTCTATAAAATCTGTCTCCTTCCTGTTTGGTTGCCAGCCTAGGTAATATAGTTTGTGCATCATGGAGTAGGTGGTTAAAGCCCTCTGAATTACTTGGGCACAGGAGAAATAAAGTGCTTTTATTGAGGAATATACTGGAGTTAATCTTGTCTGTAAATAGCTGAAATTAATTAGGATAGCCCCCAAGCTAATTTTCCCTTTCAAGAGTTATTTTTCTAGTCTGCCTTTGATCATCCCCTTACATCTCAGTCCCGGAATGGTGGGCTCCATGGCTCAAATGAAGAAGATGGTGTTGCCGTGGATGTGAAATGAAGGTTGGGATGCCTCTTATAAGGTGTGTTTCACTGACAGAAGACAACTCAAGGTAGACCCATTGTTTTCTTCTTTATTTCTGCAAATGGGCTGGGAGATCTTCTGTGTTGGGTTTCTTGTGTGCCACTGTACCCCACCTTTATTTTAACATCTGAAAGCCCATAGACAGAAGGAGGGGTTACACATATAATGTGAGTGTAGGGGGATCGGCACTTGAACCCCAAACTGTCCTCTGATTGCGTCTTCACTGTTGCCCATAGTTCTCCCTTAAGAGTTGTTGGTGATGACTCCCAGATCCTGTTCCTCAGCCATAGTGCTAAGTATCTCCTCCCATCCAGTACCCCATCATGGGGTTCTTGTTCCCTAGGTGCATTACCTTGTACTTTTGGCATTGAATTTCAGCTGTCAAACTCTTGACCACCCTCTAACTTTTGTAAGTCTCTCTGCATTTCCTTATTCCCTCATCACTATCAACTCTCCCACATACAGTAGCTGTGTGTCATCCATGAAGAGACACAACCTGCCCTGGATTCCTTCTCCAATGTCACTGATGAACATGCTGAAGAGGAGTGGACCCAAACAGATCCCTGTGGAACTCTGTGCATAACCTCCTGTCTTCTGGTTTAACGCCATTGAACACAACCCTCTGCTGCTTCCCTTTAGCCAGTTATCCACCCAGTTTACAATGAGTTTAGCCACACCTGGGTCCTCTGTCTTCTTCAGCAGTCAGTTGTGAAGTTCTGAGTCAAAAGCCTTGCTGAAGTCAAGTACATCAAATCACAGCATGGCCCTGTCTAATTCCTTTGTTACCCAGGCAAAGAAAACTATCAGGTTAGTCTGACAAGACCTTCCTGCCACAAATCCATGCTGTTTATTATCCTGGAGCCCATTGCTCTCGAGGTAGTCCATGAGGTCCTCTTTAATAAGTAACTCAATCAGCTTCCCAATGATAGAGGTTAGACTGATGGGTCTGTTTCCCTGGCTGCTCCTTATCCATCCCCCCATGAAGCAGAACTACATCTGCTGCACTCCAATACTTTGGGACTTCCCCATCCTAGGTGAGCTGTTGAAGAGACCCACTAAGGGTTCTGCCAGTTCCACTGTTAATTCCTGAGAATCCTTATATGCAACTCATCTGGTTCATTTAGACTACCTCATCTAACCTCATATTCTTTTCGTCATTATTTAATTATGTATTGCTCAACTCTTTTCCTTTTGCAATATGTTCTGTATAACTATCATTACTATTAGGTTATTGCTGTTTATTAATAAGTGAGCAAGCCCTAGGGAATTAACTGAAAGTCTGAATAGCCCTTTTGGAACTATATATTATAGGGTCCACGATAGCAACCCTACAGTTAGGGTTGATTGAGTTCAGTGTTCAGTGTTAAACCCCTAAATTTGTACCTTAATAGCTTTAACAGCATTTGACAAAATTAGCTGAAATTTTACATGTATTGTCTAGGAAGCATGGTCTAAATTTGTGGAAAGTTTTTGTGATGGGAGCCTGTGTGGTTTCTGAGATCCATACAGTAGATGTAATTTTCCTGTAGACATCTAATTTTGTCCTATACTTAACATGAGATTTGGTTTGCTCTCACCTACAGCCTAAACAAAAGGTTTTTCCCAAAACATTCAGGGTAGAAGCGTGCTGTGGCAAGGTAGTGCATTTGGAAGGTTTTATGAACAAATAGTAAAAGGTTCCAGAGTTTTAAGGATTTAAAAATTTTTTATATTCTGAGTATGCTCAATAGGGTTTTTGGGATAACGTTCTGATATGACATCAGAAATTTGGTATCATGAGACCATTTTTAGTTTCATGAGATGTCCTCATGACACCAACATTTTTTATTTCGTGACAGTCACGATCTTGTTTCTCACCTCAGTAACAACTACTAATTCAATCATTTTATTAATCTACCTCATTAGAACATGCTGGTTCAGATTCTGAGACTTGTTTCAGTCAGTCATGATTATAAACATATTTTACGTATTTCCCCAGGCCATGTAATAGTCTTTCCTGTTTTTATGTTGGCTCGCACTTTACGCCAGCCAACATATTACATTAGTAGCAGATTTGGAGGCGCTATCACTGTGGGCGAATGCAGGGCATGCATCAGTAGGGCGCCCCTCATTCCCCAATATGGCAACTGCAGGTGCGACATCAACACGAACTGGCCACCAGATCTAAGGAATGTCCACTGCAATGAGAGCCAAGCTTCTCATTGAGCATGCCTTCCTGGTGAACCAGTTTACAGAAAAGAAAACATGGTGGCATGCCACCACAGAGTGCCCCCGACCCACTTCATTTGCCGATGGGGAGCCTACTGCCCATTGGCATAATGCAACCCCTCATTTGAAGTGTGTGTGCTGAGGGTGCCCAATCTGCTCAGCATAATTTCCCCCCTTACCAGTTTAATTTGTCGGCGGGGAGTCCACTTCCCATCGGCATATTGTCCCCCATTTGTTGTGTGCTGACAGGGTGCCCAATCCCCATCAGCTACAGACCCCAAAAAATAATCAGGTGACTACGCTGGGAGCCCACCCAAGCGTGATAAATGCCTGAAAAAAAAAAAACACACCCACGATGTTCCTTTTTTACCCTGTAAAAGAAAATGGTCCCTTGCAGTCTCCCTGCCCCTCCCACATTCCGTGCCCACCCACCACGCACCCTGCCTCCACACACCCTCACCCCATACTTACCTCCAGAGTCTGGCGCAACGATTCTCTGGACCGAGAACACGTCTGCACTCTTAAGATGACTGCGAATCAAAGAAATGCCGTAAGCTGTATAATGGCATAAATAGGGTTTTTCAACTTTGTGCATATCTCGGCATTTTGGGAATTTTGACACCAAATTTTCAACATGGGGTTATTGAGACCCCTCCTCATGAAATCAGTCACTGTCATGGCGTTATTTGGTCCTGAAATGTGATTTCACTCTCACTGCATGGAATCACCTTTCGGGACCGATTAACAAAACAACAGTGCCACTGTTCATGAGGGGGGCTGTCAAAAAGCCTATGTTGCCTATTTGATGAAAAAATCCAAAAATGGTTCTTTATGGCTGTGTTGAGCAGTTTCCACGCGCTCGTAACTTTGTGAATCTGTAATATTTTCACTCCAGATTTTCAAAATTGCATTTTCCACACCTCCTCGTGAACAGTACAGCTGTCATTTTACATAGCCCGGCCGAAATGTGTTTCGCATGTCTGGCGAGAATAGCATGTTCGCTGTGTGAAATCAGTTTTGGGGCAGTTTGAGGAAATGACAGTGACACTGTTCATGAGCAGAGGTCCTAAAATGCCTATGTTGAAAATCTGGTGATGAAAGTCCATAACATTATTGTGTTACAAGCGTGCATTGCGCAGTTTCCACGCACCTTGTAAGTTCACAAATTTGCACTATTTATGCCACATTTCCAACACTGGCATTTTTTCACACCTCCTTATGAACAGTACAGCTGTCATTTTCACATCCTGCCTAAAATGTGTTTTCGCACCTGTGGCACACAATGGCATGGTCGCTGTGGAAATCAACTTTGGGACAAATTAACAAAATCACTATGCCACTGTTCATGAGGTAAGGTAACAAAATGCCTATGTTGAAAATGTGGTTAAAAACCCCAAAATAACTGGGTTATGGACATGTGTTGCACACTTTCTATGCATGCTCATGACTTCACCAATTTTTAATATTTTCACTCCAGATTTTCAACGTTGCCATTTTACACCTCTCATCAACAATACAGTTGTCATTTTTCATACTGCCCAAAATGTGTTTTGTCTCTGTGTCACCAAATGGCATAGCCGCTTGGCAAAACCACCTTTCAGCTAACAAACTGATAGTGCCGCTCTTCATGAGGTGGGGTCACAAAAGCCCATGTTGAAAATTTGGAGTGAAAGCTATCAAACACCCTACGGCGTTAGGGTTTCCAATTGTAACATCCACCCTGTACAGACTGACAGGCATCAGGGGGTGACTTGGGATCATTGGCTGTAATGCTCATGCCATTCCACCCTCACCTTCACCCTGCAACCACTGACAGGCATTGAGGTGTGCCTTGCAGTGTTCAGCCCTAACATTTACCCCATTCTCCTATACTGCACTCATCTCAGCGTATTTCCTTATGGAATGGGGTAAGTATAAGGCCCAAAGACCCCAAAGCACACCATGACACTTGTCTGTGTCTACAGGTAGGTCAGAGGTAAAATGGCATGAGCATTATAGCTGATACCCAAGGCATACCCCAATGCCTGTCAGTTTCTGCAGGGTGGTGGGGGTTGACGCCAGTTCAATACTTCACTGCCATTCCGATTATGCATCTCTAACTCCTGACTACCAATGCCAGTGAGACAACATTTGGCATTAACAAATGCTTGTTGTAAAGTGACACCCTGTGTCATACTGTTAAGGTGGTGTGATACCAAATTTGACTTGAGAAAGTATTTTTTAATTGTGATTCAAATAAAGTCTGTTGGAGACACATTTTGATTGCCCAGCATAATTTTGGTTTCGCAGCAGAAAATAGTTTTCTCAGCAAGAAATTTGATTGCATACCATATCCTGGATATTCAAAGGGTTGCACCATGTGCAACCCACCAACGCGCTGTGAGATATTCAAAGGGGCAAGTTGCAATGAACAATTCCGATGTGCCAGGGTGCATTGGTAATGTATGCAGTGCAAATGCAGGGCGTGCCTGGCATATCGGGACATCGATATTGAGCCTGGGATGTGCAGGCGCGTATGCTGGTGCACCCTGCATACACCGCATGAGGAGCGCATAGTTGTGCCTATAAAAACAAGTCAGGATACCCACAGGTGGGCTGCTGTATTGCAGGGCACAACACAGCAGCCACCTGCCGTGTGGCCACCTGCCCACCCAGAATGCTGGTGCACACACATTCCCCACTGGTGGTCCAGTGGACCCTCGCGTGCCCAATCGTGGGCATAAGTATGATTAAGATCCCTGGTGGTCCAGTGGTCCCCCCATCACCTGATCATGAGCATAAGTATAAATTAGATCCCTGGTGGTCCAGTGGTATCCCCCTCCCCACCCACCCACAGAGGGTCCCCTGCCACCCCAGCACCCCCGTCATCGGTGGTCAGCAGCACCCTGCCCACATGCTGCCCGGCCGCCTGCCAAATGACAGCGTGACAGTACGATCTGTATGCTATTGGTCCATACTGCACATAGGCCCGAGAGTGTGAATGTCACATCTGCTCACACACGGGCCTGTGTAACACAGTATGGTCTACATGCCCATTGGTCCATGCTTTCATCTGTGGGCGGCATGCGGGTAGGGTGCTGCCACCTGCTGATGATGGAGGGGTGCTGGGTGGCAGGGGACCCTAATTTCTACATATGCCCATGATCGGGTGATGGAGGACCACTGACCACCAGGGATAGGTCATTTCAATGTGCCCATAATTGGGCAAGAGGGGCATACCACTGACCACCAGGGATGTGAGTTTACAACTGCCCATGATCGGGTGATGGGCGGAATGCCACTGGACCAGCAGGGCTATGAATGTAAACCTGCCTGTGATCTGGCGAGGGGGTTCACCACTGGACCACTAGGGTTATGTTCTATAAATGCCCACGATCGGGTAATAGGGCTTCCCACTAGACCACCAGGGATGATATCTGTACATTTGCCTACGATCAGGCATATGGGAGCAGGGGACTTCCATGGCACGCAGGGGTGACGATCCCGATGGCTGCAAGTCACTGGGGATCGGTGCATTGTATGCAAATGGGGCTATAATGATCTGCAAATAGCCCCATTTGTGTCTTGTATGTATATTGGCCTCATTTGCATGCCCCATGCTGAATATCATGGGTGATGCACCTAGTGCAACTGCACTTGCACTGGCGTATCCTCCTGCTCCTGTTCCTGTCTTGCATGTGCACCTCTGTGCCATATTCAATGGTGTTGAGCCATGGTGCAGCACCATTGAATATCACCTGGTCCATGCCCTGGTGCAGCCCAGTTGTGTTGCCCCACGCTTGCGCCCACTGCCTGGCAGTCTGAATATCCGCCCATGATTTTTATTTTGGATAAAATTAGTTTCTCAACTTGAAATTTGATTGTACATCTTAATTTTTGTTTGGCAGCACAAAATTCATTTCTTGACATAAAATTTGATTGAGCACCATGATTTTTCATTTCATGATAAAAATTGGTTTCTCGACTTGAAATTAGTTTTGCATCAGAATTTTGGTTTTGTTTCTTAAATTGGTTTCTCGCCATGAAATTTGACTGGGCATCTTAATTGTCCACTTCACAGCAAAAAGTGGTTGCTCGATGTGAAATTTTAGTGCGGATCATAATTTATTATTGCGTGTGACAAATTGGGATTTGGGTCTCTGGAGTCTTGACAAATCGGTGGTGGGGTCTTCCATAGGGCTGTCCACCTAATTCCCACCCTATTCTCTGAGCATGCAAGGTCATATGTTATCTCTTTCTTCATGCAGGGCCCATTTCTACCCTTCTCCCCAGCATGTAGCCTCCAGTCTGAAGCACAAGATGCAGCTCCAAGGCAGTGCCTCCTAGTGTTACAGTCTTCGAAGGTAGAGAAGTATGTCTCACCACATGTTGCCAGTACAACTTATTGTAACTTTCTTCATGTCTGACATTGTTTGCTCATGGAATGGGGTTGGTGTTAATGGTTGACAACCCAAGGAAGACCCCACCACTGATTTGCCAAGACTCAGGATACCCAAACCCTAATGTTTTTTTTTTCCATTTGCTGCTTGGGGTGTGTGAGTGGAGAGTTAGTGTTGGAAACCCAACACCACATTTCCCTACTTTTGTTAAATTAACTTGAACCCTGACAGGTGCATCAATGCATTTTTTGCAAAGAATATCCTTCTTTTTGAGAAAATGGAATTGTCTTTTCTTTGTATTGTATTTTACCCTCATTAACATAGGTTCCTTTGGGACCTGTATGAACAGATGCAGACGCAGAGTCCAGGGGAAAAAGGGAAGATTTCATCCACCTATAGAACTGTAGGGTCTTTATGGGTCCTGCACTTCTATGCAGTGACAGATGGCAAGAAATCATGGGGCTGTCTGGTGGGCTGCAGAAGCACAGGCCCCTCAGTTCCCTGCACTTCCTTGTGGCCCAAATACACACAGAGCAAAGGATCCATCTGTCAGCCAATGCACAGGGCACTCTGCCACCCACGAGTGTACACATGCAGGGACCTATGCAGGGACCTATGCCAAGAGAAGAGTTGTCTTCACTACATGGTACATGGGCTCATGTGGGCAACCCTGCATCTGTCATTCCCTGGTTGGGGAGTTGCATAACAGTGCCATCCCCTACCCTTACCCCATCCAGTTGGGTCACTGAGCTTGCCCTGAACATATGTCACTGGGGTGGGATACCAAAGCACACCCACTGGGGTTAAGACTGGTATACACACAATGTTTCATAATGTTATATATTTTTATTTATTTTAGTCTTTGATAGCTGGGTAAGACTCACTAGGCACAAGTGCCTGTTTTCAGGGGTGACCTGGGAGCACTGGGATGGTTAAGTGACTTGCTCAGAATCACACAGTATGCTAGTGGAGGTTGTGGGATTTAAACCCTGTTCTGCTGGATGTACCAAGCTCATTCACAGCTCATTACTATAACTTCTAGGCTATACTGCCAGCCCAAGCCATATATCAGGGATTTATTTAACTCTAAAATTGATTAGCGTTTTGCTCATAAAAGTGCTAAATCTTTGTGAAAATACATAGCTCTTGCCTCACTATGTTTCATAAACACAGCACTTCTAGAAAATCTATATAAATACTTTCTGTACAGTTAGTATAGTCCCAAGAAAAAACTGCTAATCAATTATTTAAAACCCTATATGTATATATATATATATATATATATATATATATATATATATATATATATATATAAACCCCTAGGTGGCTCTACCCTAAGGGCTACTACCCCTGCCTGCTTGGCTAGTTGCAGGTTAAGGGGCCTGGGTACTGAAACAGGTGCCTCCACCCGGAGTTCAGGGTGTTAGTGGTCAAGCTAACCTGGGCATAGCCCTCCAGGACACTGTAACCTCTCTCTTCCCTTATAGTGGGCTGAACAATATGCAATAATCACTTTCACAATGACCCTTATTCACCATACAATTACTCACGCTGTTTGCACTTACCACCAGGGCTGGTTCCTCTAGCTTGACCCTGGAGACCCCCTGTAAAACAAGGTCATGCTCAGCAAACAGCAACAGTACAGTCATTTTGGCACAAACTGGAACCACAGTCAGGTTAAATGCAAAAGAGTTAGATCTGATTTATTCAGGGACTTGAACAAGGGAGGGGCGTAATCAGGTTGATTTGCTTAAAAGGTATATCAATCAGACAGTTATGCATGCACTTCAGAGTCCCTACACCGTCACACATTCTGGGTACCCAGGTAGAAAACTGTGGGTGGCCAGGAACATTGCCCAGGTAGGCTCGCGTCGCAGCTGGTGGGGGCCCTGTGATGGAAGAAAGCAACATGCACAACACACACTATTTGTAATCCGGAGCTAGAGGGCTCAGTTCGTGAAAGAAGAGGCAACAAGACAATCAGATGACAACACTTTAGATTTAGCTGTTGTTGCAGGGAGCAACCCTGATGTTTATTTACAATACCCAATGCAGGACACAGGCAGGACAAAATTGAGACAGCAGGTTGTTGAACTGGAGTGCCAGGAGAAACAGGGCCCACATGAATCACCGAGGCGTCATTCCTGTTCAATGCGTTGAGCAGGGGCTGATCCCTCAGGCAGGTCTCCTGTTGATGGCTTTCTGTGTGGTGGGTAGTCTGGCAGGGCCAGAGTGGCAAGGCCCAGGCCAAATGGAGATGCAAATGGATTTAGTCCATTGAAGCTGGATGCCACCTCCAGCAAGCAAATCACACTTTAAAACACAGTGGGAACCAAATCATGACCCACTATCAGCACACAGCACATTTACATGTAAGGAATTCTACTGTACCAGGCAGATCGCTATCCGGTCTCAATTACAGCGTCTCTGCTCAAACGCGAGTTCAGAAATAGCTGGAAATCCTGACAGGCCGATCGCATTCAGCAAAATCTTCGGTCTTCTTCAGGTTTCAAGCCTGGTCACAGTTCAGTGGCATTAAATTATTCTCACAATTCGGATTCAGTCCAAATAAACTCTCTTTTCCCACTCAGGGCAGCAGGCAGACAGGCAGGCCAAAACGCGGCCCTCCATGGTTCTCAGTGCAAAACTATGCAGAACGGCTGCTCAACTGTCTCGAGCTGTTCCTTCACTTCCCAACTCAGATCTGAACTGAAACTGCAAGCAGTCTGGGACTTTCCCAGGATCCAAAAGGTTTCGTTGGCTGATCTGTCTGTCAGTCACAATAAGGGCTTCCTCCAGGCTCATTTATGTGCCAAAGCCCCAAACTACAATTCCTACAGAATTTTGCTCCCACAAAGCCCCTGGGACAGGCTCCATTTTAAAGTCCCCAAAGGTACTGATTGGCTAATTTCAGCAGTTCAGGACCAAGATGGTGGAAACAAACAGAACTGTCCATGCTGCAAAGAAGGCAGGTTAGAACAAACTGCAAT
Source organism: Neoceratodus forsteri (assembly GCA_016271365.2). Taxonomy (NCBI): domain Eukaryota; kingdom Metazoa; phylum Chordata; order Ceratodontiformes; family Ceratodontidae; genus Neoceratodus; species Neoceratodus forsteri. The sequence continues at coordinate 330,487,426 of CM057449.1, read as the reverse complement.
ATTATTACTATTCTAACAAATGATCAGCAAATAAGTACAACTTCTAATAGAGCTCCTTTGCACAAGTAGCGATACCAGAACAGAGAAAATATGAGGCAGTATAGTGCAGTGGGTTAAGGTTCTGAACTGCAGATCTGGTGACCTGGGTTTGAATCCCACAGCTGCCTAGGTGCATAGTGTGATCATGAGCAAGTCACTTAACTTCCTTGTGCTCCCAGGTTGCATCTGGAAATAAGCTTTGGCTTAGTTTGCTATTCCTGGTTAAACAATGTTCCCTTTCCCAATTATCTGACAGCCGGGTGGGACTCAGAGCATAGAAACACTCAGCCCTCCCAGATTAATTATAACTGCAATCTAAGCAGCTGTTAAAGAGACAGTACACAGAGACTATACAAGCACGCTCTGGCAATAGTGTTTAAACAGCTAAAAGCAGGACACCAACCTGGCAGTGAGCATTTAAGCAAGCTCAAGGGAGACTTTTCAGGAACCCCATCTGTAGGAGGTTTTCACCCTTCCCTGCCTGGAGAAAACTTGACGCCTGCATCAAGTCTGTACCATCACACTATTGAAAATGCAATATAACGAGACATATATGAATTTAGCATGCTCTGTAAATACTATCTGATACATCAGTTAACATAAACTTGTCACATTGCTATACATTTCAACATACTTCACAATACTATATCTGTACTTACAGTACTTATGCATGTTTCATACAGGTAATACTGATTTCACTATGACTAACATACTTTGAACATCACTATACTGATTCATGTAATAACTTCTTGTACATTAAACAATGTAAGGGGCCCTTCCCTATCAGCTAACTTGGGGCTGTATGGGCAGGGCACCATGGTGAGAGGGAAGAACAAGTAATCTAGAATTGGCCATCAAGCTCAATTTGGGCAGTGAGCTTGGCGAGACATAAACACCTTTGTGAACCACATTGAGGGGCAAATCCACTGGCCTTCCGGAGAAAATCATAACTGAAGCGCAATACTGGCTTGACAGCTTAGCCAGTCTTTCTGGGGGGAACAACCACAGTCTATGTACTTTCAGCACTAGTCTTGGAGCTTTCATCACTCATGAGGGTGCCTCTGCATGGATGGAAATGCCCAAACCTTGCTCTGTAGGCTCTGGTTACATAACACTTTGCTAATTATTATCTTCTGAAGAGGGCCAACTGGCTCATTTTGAGAAGGTTCAGGCACAATCAGGCTTTGTGGCACTGAAAGGGGTCTATCAGCACTCTCATACTATTTTTCAACTTCTGGAGTGTCACCAGAGACTCAGACCATCAGCCCTTCTTCGAGCAATTCACACAGTTCCACAAAACACAGGAGTATGCAGCCTTAGACATAATACTTTGTACTTCACTTTCAGGAGCATTGGCTCCAAGGACAAAGCTGGGGGTTTAGACAGTCCAGAAGGCCCAGCTCCATCCCCACAATTAGTCATAGGGTTACCCTGAAACAGCTGACTCAGTTCATAGAAGGGTAATATTCATTGTCACACTCACTATCATCAGAGGTGGACTGACAGTCACTATCATTCTGGGCCTGCTGTGGAAATCTTAAATCTGTAACTACTGGGGTAGGTTGACTCTGTCTCTTTTGCAGCAGCACGAGTCACCAGCCCAGGGAGGCAATGTCTGCTGGCTCAGCTTCAATAATAACCTGGCCAATAGGCAGCAAGTGGTTACGGTGCATGGTCTTGACAGCTTTGAGTTATTCTCTGGGTGCACCTTTGTACACTGGTAGATCATCCAACTTTCCAACTACTACATGAGGAAGATGGTGCCACCTATCAGCAATTTTGTGTTTGCCATGTAGTCCCAAATTGCGTAATAACACACAGTATCAGGGCTGTAGCTCTTAAGCCTTTCCTTTCTTATTGTGCCTCTCTTTCTTCAGAGATTTCTCTTGGTGGCCATTGTCTGGGCCAGTTGATATGCATGGTTCAATTTAGCTTTCAGTTTTCGTACATACTGCAGGTAGTTTTGGCCTGGACCCCTGCCTGAGATACCCCAAAGCAGACATCAACTGGCAGTTGGGCCTCCCTCCCTAACATGAGACAGTAGGAGGAGAACCCAGTAGCATAATTTTGGGTGCAATTGTATGTGTGTACCAAGGTGCTAGTCTGTTGGCTCCATTTATGCTTGTCATTTGGGTGGGGTCCCAGCATGTTTAGAAGGGTGCAGTTAAAATGTTCTGGTTGAGGGTCCCTCTGCGGATAATAGGGGTTGTTCTTGACTTCCGCACCTACCACAGAAAGCATTTCTTTGATTAGCCTACTTTTAAAGTCTCTGCCTTGGTCAGAGTAGATCCGCTTGGTAGGCACCATAGTGGACAAAGAATTTTTCACTAGCACCTTGGCCACGGTAGAGGCCTTTGATCTTTAGTTGGAAAGCTTGTTCATACCATGTGAAATGATCTGTACCCACTAACACATTGCTAATATTCCATTGATCAGCTTCTAAGCACAAAAATCTATGCATACCAGTTCCATGGGGCACTTGTACTGATATTGACAAGTGGGGCAGCCCTCTGAGTGAGGGCTTTTCTTTGGAGGCAACAACTACAGGCTTTACATGGTGCTCAACATCGCCCCATCTTGGGCCAGTAGAATCGAGATCGTACTCAGGTCGAGAGTCCTGTCAATTCAAGGTGACCCATGTGATTGGAAGGACCTCAGTACCAAGTGTTTGAAGGCGTGGGCAGGACCAAGCGTTGCTTGTCTACTTGACCACTATGATCCACTGTCTCTGTATAACAACTGATTGAGTAACTTCAACCTGGGGCCTTCTTTAAACAATAGGGCAGTTTGCAAATCAGGGAACAACTTAGAAACATCTTTCCCCACACACAGGGCATCAAGTGTGGGTTGAATCATAGGATCTTGGGATTGAGCCCACTGAATACTGTCATTGTCAAGTTGAGGTAGTGCATTAATATCTAGAGCAAAGAAATGACACTAGGCAGCCAGTATGCAGGTATCAGGAGGCCCAAGCAATCTACTAGACAGTCCACTGTGTCCACAGACTCTGTTCATCTCTGTCAAACGTTAGGCACAATCCTCGGATGTCAGGCTCAGACAGCCTGAGCCAATCACTCTTGGAATTGGGCCTTCGTGACAGGGCATCAACATCACTATGGTTCAGTCCTGGTCTGTATTCGACAGCATAATCATAGGTTGATAAGGCGAAAGCCACCGGTGCCCAGTGGTGTCTAACTTAGCTGAAGTCTGTACATAGGTCAACAGGTTATTGTCGGTCTTCACCAATATCTTTGCTCCATAGGGGTACTCATGAAACTGGTCAATGATGGCCCATTTTAGGCAAGGAACTCCAGCTTGTGCACAGGATATTTTCGCCTGATGGGGTCAAACTCCTACTGGTCAAAGCTACGGTCTCAAACCATTCTCATGGTCTTGATACAGCACAGCTCCTAGGCCCTGCAGAGTAGCATCTGTATGCAGCACATAGGGCTTGGTAGTGTCAGCATAGGCGAGGATGGGGGTGTGGGTGAGCTGGTATATGACTTCGTGAAAGGCTGCTTCACATTCAGGTGTCCAGTGGGGCCCAAAAGGTTCACCTGTGCAGAAGTACACTTTCTCTGGTTCTTTTACAGTCCCTTTCTTGTATTTATGGTTGGTGGGGGTAACCCTGGGTAAGATTCAGGGCGGGTGAATCACCTTTGAATAGTCTTTTATGAACCTGCGGTAGTAGCCACAGAACTCCAGAAAATGTAGTTCTTTAAGTTATGGGGCTGGTGACTCAACCTTACTGGATCGGTCTCTATCCCTTCTGCAGATACTATGTGCCCCCATACTTCACAGAGGTTTGAAAAACTGGCACTTGTCGATGGACAGCATGAGGTCAAGTCTTCCAATTGGTCCAGCACTTTAAACAGTCGGGTCTCATGCTCCTCTAATGTGCGTCTGAACACAATTACATCTTATAGGTACACTAGACATTCCAGCAAGTTCATATCTCCCACCGCACATTCCATCAGTCTCTGAAAGGTGGCGGACACCTGAAATCCCCTGTGGCATTCTCAGGAATTCGTAGAACCCCAAAGGACAGATGAAAGCTGTTTTCTCATGGTCCTCCGGGGCCATCGGAATCTGGTAATATCCGCTGTGAAGATCCAATACCGAGAACCATTTGCTCCCATTCAAGCAGTCCAGGGCATCTTATATACCGGGCATGGTGTATTGATCTGGGATGGTCCGCTGGTTCAGGGTTCGATAATCAACACACATCCTCACGGACCCTTTCTTCTTATGCACAACCACAATGGGAGAGGCATATGGGCTCCTTGATTCTTGTATCATGCCAGTAGCGAGCATTTCCTGCAGGTGTCTCTAACATCATCTATGTCCACTGGGGGCGTCGGGATCACTCTCGAAATGGCGGTCATCATGCAGGCGTATGTGATGCTCTGCACCTGGACATACCCCATGTCCCATTCTTTTAATGAAAACACTTGGTCTGTCTGGGTGAGTTTCTTGCTAATTCTAGCCTTCCATTCAGCTGGCAATGGGGTATCACCAAAGTCAAATAAGTCCGGGGTCATTCTCTCTCCTTTTCACCAGAGTACTTGTTGCTGAGCAATATGGCAGTGTCTGCACAGTGTACTGTAGTTAGAGTGCACCCTCTGTTCACCTGGATCTCCTGATCTGACATATTCTGAATCTGGACTATCACTGTTGTGCATAGGCGTGAGCATGAGCAGGCAAGATCTGGGTTTGACCAACAATCCCTCTGGCAACTTTCCAACACCTGGTGCATCCAACATTAGTATTTTGTTCTTGACAGCTTTCCAGAGGCAGACCTCCCCATGAATGGTACACTGGGCATTGGGTGCCAGTACCAGAGAGTCAGGATCTTTCTTCCACACAATCCCCACAGGTTCATCCTGGTCTACTTCCTCGGGTTTCCATTGCAAGTCATAGGCCCTTTGATCAGAGCTGGAATTCTTAGGGCCAGCCCAGTCCATTGCCTTGTTTCTCATGGCAGAGTTGTGCCAGTCTCCCAAACATATGGGCGTTTGTCCCAGTTAACAGGGGAACCCCATCATATAGTCGTGGGGGACACACTAAGGTAAGTTTCTTGACTTATTCATCTACTCCAGCCACTGAGGCAGGGAAAGACAGCCAGATCCGAACATACCCAGAGTACAGATAAGACTTCTCCTCAACCCCACACATGTAAGCCTTCCAAGGGTTGTAGGGGCACATCCAACAGATGCTTTTGATACCAGTCTTGGAACACTATGGTCACTTGAGACCTGCTGTCCAACATGGCCGGGTGGACACACCATTCACCTAACTGTAGTTTCCATTGAAGGGCCCACCACCTCAGACCATGCAGGTGATGCAGACTTAGATGTCAACTTGACAGCTGCCTTTGAAGAATAACTTTTACGCAGCTCCACCTGGCAGCTGGTTATTGTTTCGTCGAATCAAGGCTAGTAGCCTAATAGTAACCTTTCTCAAATTCTCTGGTGAGCGACAGGTGTACCGGGTGTGCCCATCTTCCCTGCAGTGATAACAAAACTGGGTTCCCTAGAGTCTCTGGTGGCTGCAGACCGTCTCCTGCTTGGGTACATCAGGGGCACCTCGGGGTCCTTCTTTGACTTGTGACTTGCGTTCTTGGTCCTCTGGACTTCTACCAAGTTAATGTTTTTGTGGCTCATAATAGGTCCCCCACCAGGGCTTTCAACTCTCATACTTCTCCTTCCAGTAGGTTACTCTCAGTCCAGGTTTCAGAAGAGATGATGTGCACCCCACTCCACCAGGCAGGACCTAGCTCCTTGACTCAGGAGGTACCTGACAGAGGTTAGTATCTCTTGCCGCCTCAGTAGCTTGTTGACTGACTCTCAACTCTGTCAGTTCTTTGATCAGTTCTCTCATTTGCTGCACCTCAGTTTCATCACTTCTCTCAGGAGTTTGGCAGGTATGAGCAACTCCATCATAGGGCTCCCATCCCTCTTCATCATTCTCTGCTCAGAATCTCTTTCATGAGTGAAATACTCAGGAGGGTTAGCCTCCCTTTCTTGCAACTTGAGTTTTAGCATCATCACACTAGAGTACCTGGCTGACTTTAGAATATGGTCCAATCTGACCCAATTCAGTTCATTAGCAGGTTCCCTCCTTTCTGTGAGCCCTCTGCAGAGCCCTCTCAATTCTGGTAACAAACATAGACAACTTCTCAGTCTTCCACTGCTTGGCAGATTTAAATTTCCATAGTAAATCATTCCCTGACTCAGTACTTCCAAATCCTCTTCCAATGCAGAGAGGTATTCAGCTGCAGTAGCCTCTGGGCTAGTGGCTCATAGGAAATGAATGGCCTCCAGTGCAGGGCCCTCAAACTTTCCACGAGTCTTTTCTTTTCTCCCCTTATAGCACTGCCACTCCTGGACCAGTGGGGTAGCATAGTCCATCCACATTTCCAGGTTATCCTTCCCTACGGGCACTGGGATGGTACCCCAAAAAGTCTAAGTCTCCGGTAAGAACCAGGTGCACAGATGGAGTTACTATGAGGAGGTGACCACAGGGGAGACCCTAGGAAAGCAGGGGACACTGTTGGGGACTGCAATGGCATGGGTTTTCAGAAAGGTCTAGCACCTTCACTAGCTCTTGGGAGGTTCGCCCTCAGAAACTAACATAGAAACATAGACTTTGACAGCAGATAAGGACCACTTGGCCCACCTAGCCTGCCCATTTCCTACCTACAGGATAAGCTTCAGATCCTAGTTAACCAACAGCCTATTTCTTTCTACCCCTAAAAAAAATTGCCTTATGTCTGTCCCATGCATTCTTGAATTCTTCCACAGTTTTAGACCCCACAACCTCTTCAGGAGGCTGTTCCATGCATTCACCACCTCTCTGTGAAAAAATACTTCCTCACATTGCCCTGAACCGCCACCCTTCTATCTTCAGATTATGTCCCCTTGTTCTTGCACATCTCTTTTTCTGAAAGATGCTACCCTCTTGGACTTTGTTGATTCCACTGAGGTACTTAAAGTTTCTATCATGTCCCCCTCTCCCTCCTTTCCTCAAGGGTATACATATTAAGCACCTTTAGTCTCTCTTTGTATGGCTTTTTTGCAGACTCTGCACCATTTTAGTTGCCCTCCTCTGGACTGCCTCTATCCTGTCTATGTCCTTGTGGAGATGGGTCTCCAGAACTGGATGCAGTACTCCAGATGGGGTCTCACCAATGTCTGTACAAAGGATAACAACTTCCTGTTTTCTGCTGGAGATGCCTCTCCTATACATCCAAGTATCCCCAGCCCTCCCTACTGCCTTTTCACATTGCTTGCTAGCCTTAAGGTTATCTGATATGATTACCCTGAGGTCCCTTTCCATTTTGTTGTTGTTACCTGTACTACCTCCCCCATTATGTACTCTTCCCTGGGTTTTGTTTCCCAGGTGCATTATTTTGCATCTTTGCATTGAATCCAAGCTGCCATACTTCTGACCATTCCTCCAACCTTGCCAAGTCCCTTCTCATCCTTTCCTGCTCCTTGTGTATCAACCTTTTGCAGATCTTTTTGTCATCTGCAAAGATGCATATTTCTTCCTTCCAGTCCCTCTGCAATGTCACTTATAAAGACATTAAAAGGACTGGACCCAGTACTGAACTTAAGCAGCTTGTCCTTGAGCCCTCTATGCTGAGGACCTTCCTGGGGTAGCCGGATCACTGTGCAAATGGATGACCCTCCACCTCTTCTGGGCCCCTTCTGACAGAATAACAGGGGTACTTTCTCTGAATCTGTGGGAGAGCTGCAGGAGAGTAGAACCACCATGGTCTGGACAAACAGGTCCGAATCTCCCTTCACTTCAACCTTCCCCAAACACTTAACATGCTCACAGCTTTTACAATAACAGCATTAGTGGTCCCTAATGGGACATCCATTAACAGGAGGACCTGTTGTGGGTCTACCCCTCAGCCTCACTCCAGCCCATCATTCAGTGTTCTAACAACTTATGGGGCAATCTTGAGCTTAAGCGTAGCAAGTTCCTCCATTTTGTCACCAGTTCTAAACATAGTGGGGTAATTCCCACCTCTGGCCACTAGAAGGCATAAAATCCCAGCGGTGAGCCTCCAAGATGTAACCCCTCATTGGCACTACCCCAAGGCTACTACCCCTGCCTGCTTGGCTAGTTGCAGGTTAAGGGGCCTGAGTACTGAAACGTGCCTCCTTCCAGAGGTCAGGGTTGTTAGTGGTCAAGCTAACCTGGGCACAGTCCTCCAGGACACTGTAACCCCCTATTTCCTTCTAGTGGCCTGAAAAATATACAAAATCCCTTTCACAATGACCCTTATTCACCATACAATTACCCATGCTGTTTGCACTTACCACCAGGGCTGGTTCTTCTAGCTTGACCCTGGGGACCCTGTAAACAAGGTTATGCACAGCAAAATCAACAGTACAGTAATGTTGGCACAAACTGGAACCACAGTCAGGTTAAATGCAAAGAGTTAGATCTGATTTATTCAGGGGATTTGAACAAGGAGGGGCATAATCAGGTTGATTTGCTTAAGCTACATCAATCAGACAGTTATGCATGCACTTCAGAGTACCTACACAGTCACACACTATGGGTACCACTAGGTCTGGATCCTAACTCTATGTGCTGGTTTGCCGACTGCCTCACAGATCAGAAACAGCAGGTTAAAACTGAAAGTGATCTTTACCACTTAAACCCCTACAGAGAAGTGTGCCTCAGAGGTCTATCCTTGGTCCCCTGTTGTTTGCGGTTTATATTAACAACATCGATGACAACATCAGTAAGGCCAATATCCACTTGTTCGCTGATGACACAGTACTTTATTTGAGTCGTTCTACACTGGAAGCAGCCTGTGAAGACCTCCAAGTTGAATTTAACCTATTGCAATACCAGCTCATAAGTAAAAGCTTCTGCTTAATGAAAAAAAAAAAAAAAAAGATGCTATTTTCCCCTACCTCCTATGCGGCGAACCCGCTTGCTTTGGGCTATCCCTCAGATTACCACAATACTTGAGAAAATCTAGAGTATGTGCCAAAATTCAAATATCTGGGTGTATGGCTTGATCACAAACTCTCCTTCTCTGAACATCTCGAAGAACTACAGAAGAAACTAAGACAAAGATTAGTCTACAAAATTAACCACTTTCTTACTAGGGATGTCAAGCAGTGGTTGGTTCAAGCCACATTCCTTTCATTAATAGATTCGGACCTTCTCTATAGCCATTGTACTGCCTCTGCCCTGGCTAAGTTGGACACCCTATACCACAGAGCAATCAGGTTCATAACGGGTCTTCCACTTTCCACACACCATTGCTCCTTGTACACTCGATGGGCTGGATTTCCCTTCATTACAGGAGAAATAGAAATGCTGCTCTATGGGCTTTCAGAGCGGTTACCAACAAGCTCCCCTATACCTCTCTGATTGTATTCCCCTGGTGTGAAGGTGCCTATGCTCCTAGAAGCTATTCCCTAATTGCCTTGCAATTACCTAAGTCAAATCTCATTTCGGCAGAGCTGCCATAAGTTTCTTGTTGCCTTACTTGTGGAACAATATGCAAAAACTTGAAGCTGAGCTGTCTTGTTAGCCTGAATATTTTCAAGTCACTCTATGACCGCTCCTTGAAGGAATCCTGCAAATGTTTCCTACATCGCTGGCTCACCTATTTTCTACTTTCCTCCTGCCCATCCTGCCTCCCGCCTGCCTCTGTCCCTGCTCTCTCTCCCTACCAAAATACCGGCTTCTCTGCCTCTCTTTAGCCATGGCCAAGTTCCACTCTCCCTGAAGTATGCCAGTTAACTATTCCAACCCCGTCATTTCTTCCTAAGCTGGTATCCCTCTGCTTGCCTTTCTCTCTCCTTTTAAATTAACATTCCGGCTGTCCCAGTTATAAGCCTATCTGTTGTAAAGGCCCTCTCACTCAACTGTTGATGTACATATGTATATTTTTCTTATTTGTATAATATTGCATTATGTTTTACCATGTTACTGTACTATGATTTTTGTATGACCAGGTCCATCTTGCAAATGAGCCCTGCTCAATGGTGCCACCTGGATAAATAAAGATTTTGATTGTTTGATTGATTAATTGAAAACATAGAAACATAGACTTTGACGGCAGATATGTTGGCCCATCTTGTCTGCCTATTTCCCTACCTACGGGATAGGCCGCAGATCCTAGTTAACCAACAGCCTATTTCTTCCTACCCCCACAAGAATTACCTTATGTCTGCTCTATGCATTCTTGAATTCTCCCACAGTTTTAGATCCTGACAACCTCAGAAAGGCTGTTCCATGCATCCACTACCCTCTCTGTGAAATAATACTTTCACATTGCCCCTGAACCGCCCCAATCTTTAAATTGTGTCCCCTTGTTCTTGCACGTCTCTTTTTCTGAAAGATGCTACCCTCTTGGACTTTGTTGATTCCACTGAGGTACTTAAACATTTCTATCATGTCCCCCTCTCCCTTCTTTCCTCAAGGGTATACATATTAGGCTCCTTTAGTCTCTCTCTCATATGGCTTCTCTTGCAGACCCTGCACCATTTTAGTTGCCCTCCTCTGGACTGCCTCTATCCTGTCTATGTCCTTGCAGAGATGGGGTCTCCAGAACTGGACGCAGTACTCCAGATGGGGTCTCACCAACTGTCTGTACAGAGGATAACAACTTCCTGTTTTCTGCTGGTGATGCCTCTCCTATGCATCCCAGTATACCCCCAGCTCTCCCTACTGCCTTCTCATTGCTTGCTAACCTTAAGGTCATCTGATATGATTACCCCAGGTCCCTTTCCTTTTTGTTGTTGTTACTACCCCCATTGTGTATTCTTCCCTTGGGTTCTTGTTTCCCAGGTGCATTATTTTGCACTTTGCATTGAATCTAGCTGCCATACTTCTGACCATTCCTCCAACCTTGCCAGTCCCTTCTCATCCTTTCCACACCTCCTTGTGTATCAACCCTGTTGCAGATCTTTGTGTCATCTGCAAAGAGGCATACTTTTCCTTCCAGTCCCTCTGCAATGTCCTTATAGGACATCAAAGGACTGGACCCAGTACTGAACCCTACGGTACCCACTAGTAACCTCTCTTTCTTCCAAGTGAACTCCATTTATAATTACCTTCTGTGTCCTGTTGTCCAGCCAATGTTTTGCAGGCTACCTTGGGGACCCACTCCCCAGACTAGTTAATTTGACTATTAATCTTTTGTGTGGGACTGTGTCAAATACCTTGCTAAATTCTAGGTAGGCCATGTCCACAGCCCCTCCCTGGTCTACTACTTTGGTCACCCAGTCAAAGAAATCCTATTAGATTACGTCAGACATGACCATCCGCTGTGAACCCATGCTGCCTTGGGTCCTGTGCCCCACTGGCATCTCATTGCTCAACAATTCTTTCCTTCAGAGTGACTCGTCACTTTCCCTACCACAGAGGTCAAACTGACAGGTCTGTAGTTTCCTGCCTCTGTCTTGGTCCCACTTTGTGAGGGGAATCACATCCGCCTTCCTCCAGTCCTCAGGTACCACACCATCCTCCATGATTTATTAAAAGAGTAGCCAGTGGTTTCACTAGTTCCCCCTTAATTCTTTTAGAATTCTGGGGTGAATTCCATCAGGCCCCATTGCTTTGTCCACCTTCAGTTTTAGGAGTTCTTGCAGAACCCTTTCTTCTGTGAAAGGACTGGGATCGATCCCCTATCAAAATTCTTCCGTTAATTGGATTAGGCACTTCCCCTCCTCTTTGTGAATACTGAGCAGAAATATTCATTCAGTATCCCTTCTTTTCACTGTCCCCTCTGCCCACCCACCATTCATTCTATTCAGCCTCACTATCCCTCCCTTTGTCTTTCTCGCTCGCTGATGTACCTATAAAGGTTTTATCCCCCTTCTTAACCGAGTTAGCTATCTTTTCCTCAGTTTGGGCCTTTGCTATTCTGACTTCCCTCCCTGCTTTCTTCTGCCTTAACTGGTACAGCTCTCTGTCCTGCTCCTTCTGTGTTTCCTTATACTTCCGGAATGCTATCTTTTCTTCCTGACTTTCACAGCCACCTCTTTTGAGAACCATAGTGGCTTTTTTCTTTCGCTTTGATTTGTTTATTTGCTTCACACAAAGGCGTGTTGCCTCTGTGATGGCAGTTTTGATGATTCCCATTGTTGCTCCACACACCTCCTTCTAGCCTGTTTGCTGGTGCTTTTCTGAGGCACTCTCCATCTTGCCAAAGTCAGCCCTCATGAAGTCCAGTACCCTCACTTTTGTATGGCTTGATTCTGTAGCTGAGTTTAACGTGAACCACACTGTTTGATGGTCACTTGTTCCCGATGGCAACCACTTCTAGATCTGAGATCCTCTCACTGCCCCGTTTGAGAGTACGAGGTCTAAGATTGCTCCCTCATGAGTGGGTTCGGAACTAGCTGTCTGGTGGGCTAGCCAGGAATGTTGCCCAGGGTAGGCCGCATTGCAGCTGGGTGGGGCCCTGTGATGGAAGAAAGCAACATGCACAACACACACTATTTGTAATCTGGAGCCAGAGGGCTCAGTTCATGAAAAAAGGAAACAAGACAATCAGATGACAACACTTTAGATTTAGCTGTTGTTGCAGGGGAGCTACCCTGATGTTTACTCATGATACCCAATACAGGACACAGGCATGACAAAATCGAGCAGTAGGTTGTTGAACTGGAGTGCCAGGAGAAGCAGGGCCCACATGAATCACTGAGGCATTGGTCCTATTCAAGGCATTGAGCAGGGGCTGATCCCCAGGCAGGTCTCTCGTTGATGGCTTTCTCTGTGCACTGGGTAGTCTGGCAGGGCCAGTGTGGTAAGGCCTAGGGCAATGGAGATGCAAACTGATTTAGTCTGTTGAAGCTGGATGCCGCCTCCAGCAAGCAAAACACAGTTCAAACACAGTGGGGAACCAAATCACGACCCACTATCAGTGCACAGCACATTTACATGTAAGGAATTCTACTGTGCCAGGCAGATCGCTATCCGGTGTAATTACAGAGTCTCTGCACAAACCGGAGTTCAGAGGTAGCTGGAAATCCTGATAGGCCAATCGCATTCAGCGAAATCTTCAGTCTTCTTCATGTTTCAAGCCTGGTCATAGTTCAGTGGCATTAAATCATTCTCACAACTCAGATTCAGTCTGAATCAACTCTTTTTCCTCTCAAGGCAGCAGACAGGCAGGCCAAAACTTGGCCCTTCCACGAATCTCCCATGAAAACTATGCAGAACAGCTGCTCGACTGTCTGGGGCTGTTACTTCTTCACTTCCAACTCAGATCTCAACTGGAACTGCAAGCCGTCTGGGACTTTCCCCAGGACCCAAAAGGTTCAGTTGGCTGATCTGTCTGTCGGTCACAACAAGGGCTCCCTCCAGGTCATTTAGGCGCCAAAAGCCCAAAACTACAATTCCTAAAGAGGTTTACTCCCACAAAGCCCCTGGGCATACCTCTCATGTCCTGATTTTCAGGGACGTCCCTGATTTTGCCTCACAATTTTACTCTGTCCCTCCTAAAATCATGTTTCCTGACCAAACAGTGGGGTTTAGCACAAAATAGTGTCAGACATTAACATTACAGACTTATTCATCCTTAGAAAATGCATTTTACACAAAACTCCTTATTCGACCAGCTTTCGAGTGAATATCACCAATTTTGAAGATATGTCCCTGATTTTAATCCTTTGTCCCTGATTTTTGAGGCAGGGGTTGAGAGGTATGCCCCTGGGGACAGGCTCCATTTAAAGTCCCCAAAGGTACTGATTGGCCCAATTCAGCAGTCCAGGACCAAGATGGTGGAAACAAACAGAACTGTCCATGCTGCAAAGAAGGCAGGTTAGAACAAACTGCAATATTATTACCATTCTAACAAATACTAACATACTATTTGCCAGCAGATTAGGCCTTATGGTCTAACGAGTCTGCTCGAACCTTAGATCCTTAGTTGGGTGCCAAGGCCTCCATCCCTTGTGCTCCAGAAACCCTATCATCCATCCCCATCCCTGGGACAGGCCATCATCTGATACATCCACTTTCTGTGTCTGTCCCACCCTCTTGAAGCCCTCCACTGTGGATCTCTGAACCAGCTCACCAGGCAGTGTATTCCAGGGTCCACCACCCTCTCAGTGAAAAACCTCCTCTTCCCCCCTCACCCTTCCACCTTCCAACTTCAAACCATGCCCTATGGTGATACCTCTCTGCTTTAGTCTAAAGATCCCTTCCATATTTACCCTATTTATTCCTTGAGGTGCTTGAAGACCTCAATCATGTCCTCCTGTCTCTCCTCTCCTCCACTGAAAACAGGCAGGCTCCTCAAGTCTGTCCTCATACGTCAAATCCCTAGCCCTCATATCATCTTAGTTGCCCTCCTCTGTACCCTCTCCAGGAGCTGTATGTCCCTCTTCAAGTGTGATCTCCAGTACTGTACACAGTATTCAAGTGTGGTCTAACCAGTCCATTGTACAGTGGCAGATCACTTCCTTGCTCCTAGAGGTGATCCCCTTACGATGCATCCCAACATCCTGTTTGTCTTGCTAGCCACTCTCCTGCACTGCTCAGAGTTATTCATACATGCATCCACCATGACCCCTAGGTCTTTTCCCTATTGAGCCTCCAGCCTCCCCTCCAGGAGTGTACCTGTGTTTAGGGTTTCCCCGACCAAGATGCAACACCTTGCACTTGGTGATATTGAAATTGAATTTCCATGTGTGGAGCCCAGCTTTCCAGGGTGTCCAGGTCCTCCAGGGCCAACCTCCCTCTTCTCCTCAGCTACTGCTCCCATCTTGGAGTCATCCGTGAAGAGACTCATTTCACACCTATACCCTCCTGATGTCCGATATGTATGCATTGAACAGGATTGGACCCAGGACCGAGCCCTCTACGGTACCCACTACCAACCTCTCTAGGGTTCGAGAGCTCCCGACAGACCACTGCTCTCTGGGTGCATCCAGCTAGCCAGTTTTCAATCCATCTGACCATCAAAGGCCTACTCTAAAGCCATCAGTTTCTCCACCAGACCATTGATCGGGGACAGAGTCAAATGCCTTGCTGAAGTCCAAGAATAAGACATTCACAGGCTTTCCCCTGTCCAGTTCTGATGTTACCCATTCGTAGAACTCCACAAGATTGGTTTGGTATGATCTACCTGGCACAAACCCATGTTGCCGACCATCCAGACCTCCCACCTCCTCCAAGTACACCCCAATCGTTCCTTTAGTATACTCTCCATTAATTTTCCCACCACTGAGGTCAAACTGATGGGTCTATAGTTACCTGGTACTTCCTCGACCCCCTTGTGGCTTGGCACCACATGCCTCTCGCCAATCCCTAGGTACCCTCCCTGTCTCAAGTGACCTGTTGAAGAGCTCCGCCAGGGTGCAGCCAGTATGTCCGCCAATTCCCATAGTACTCTCAGATGAATGCCATCCAGCCCAGGAGATTTGTTTTCTTTAGGCCTTGAAGGCTAACCACACCCTTTTGGTGGAGATAGCATCATCCATTCCCTCCACCTACTGGCCTTTTTTATCCTTATCCAGATGTGACACCCTGGGGTACCTCTCCTCCCTCTTGCTCCATTTCTGTTGCTCCCTGATCCCACTTACTGCTGCTTCTATCCCCTTCATGCCTTGCTTTGTAGATATCCAACCCTCCCTAGTGGAACACAAGAGGCAAAGTACTCATTAAATACCTCTGCCTGGTCCTCGCCTCTTCCACCCACCCTCCTTCTGATCTCAATCTGCTGAGATGGCCCTTAGTTTTTCTCCGGCTCCCCAATGTACGGGAAAACCCCTTTTCCCTCCATGTATCCCCGTGCAACCTGCTGCTCTTTACTGGACTTTGCTCCCTCACCATACGGGTGACTATTCTAGATGCAAGATGGTACATTTCCTTATCCCTATCCCCTCTTGTTGTTTTATATTTTTTGTAGGCGCCTTCTTTTCTCTGACTGCTACCTGTACCTCACTGGACCACCATGATGGTTTATGTGACCTTGCTCCCTACGTTTCAACTTAGCGCAGATCCTGACTGCCTCATGAAGTCCCGTTTATGACCTCCCATCTCCTTTCCACACTTGTCATTAATGTAATCCCCTTCAAGTGATCCTTGAGAATTTTCCCATGCCCACAAAGTCTGCCTGCTGAAGTCCACTGCCAGTGTCCTAGATCTCCCCTCCCCAATGCTTATTTGAAACCAGACAGTATTGTGGTCACTCCCAGTCAGAGGGTCCTGTACAACCATGTCCCTTACAGATCCCCATCTGCAGAGAACCACGTCCAGGACATGCCCCTCCTTGTGGGCTCCATCACATGCTGTGTTAAGAACACATCCTGGAAGCCGTCCAGCAGCCTCTGCTCCTTGGCCACCTTAGAGGACATGGTTCCTCAGTTTGTACCTGGCATATTAAGGTCCCCAATCAACACCACTCCTTCCCCTTTTGGTTCACACTGGGCAGATGTTGTCCAGCAAACCATCCTCTAGAACATCACTCATCCTGGGGCCTATATACTACACCCAACTGATCTTATCTCCTGCTGGGGATCATAGGTGACCCATAAGGCCTCCACGTTTCCTCTGCCTCTTCTACCTAGCAATTTCTATGTCATCTCCTAATGAACATAGCCACTCCATCCCTCTGCCCCCTTTCCTATCCTTTCTAAGCATAGTATTGCCCCGTGCGTTTAGGTCCCAGTCATAGTTTTTGTTGTGCGTCTCGTGACCGCCACATCTACCCCCGAACAGCATGGCCTGGAACTCCTGGCAACTTGTTTCCCAAGCTCCTGGCATTTACTAACACCAACCCCACCCCTTATCCCTGATCCTCTTTGTTGAACCCCACCCAGATTCCTTATACTTCCATCCTCCTCTGCTCCTCCTGAAACCTCCACCCCAGTCTGTTTCCCTCCCCCTTGGGCTTGAAGACTACTCCCTCATCTGGAGGAGGGCTTCTGGTCAGCCCTCCCTTATCCCTTCCGCCTCACAAGTTTAAACCCCACCTTTCTTGAATGTAGTCAGCCATCCCCATCCCCTGTTTAAGGACTTCCTTCCCTAATGGGGCAAGATGAAGCCTGTCCTTGGCATATAGTCCCTTATCCTCCCAAACTCCATTCCAGTTCCCTAACACCCCAGCCCTCTCTTCACCCCACTTCCTGAGACAGTCATTAACCTCTGTGAGCTTCATTTTTCCTCCACTGAGGCCTTTGGTACTGGCAATATCTCCGAAAGGAAATGTTGCATCCATTATCCTGACAGACTTCTGGCAAGTTCTTGGAACCTTGCTTGGATTTCCAAAACACTATTTCCCTCTAGGTCGTTAGTTCCCAAATGCACCAGAAAATCCAGTTTCCTCCACAATCCCTAACCATTTCCTACACCATGAACTTTGCTCTGTGCACTGTCAGCCCAGAGATACTCACTACCTTCACCTGGCTATGGCATCCACCCCCTGTCCCTCCCACTGGATACCCCAATCATAGAGTCTCCCATAACAGAACCTTAACACCGCCATCATCCTTATGGTTACCTCCACTATGCCCTCTCAGCCCCCTTTATTCATGATCTCAATTCCATGGGAGTCTTCCTGCCTTATTAGAGACCCCTTGTCACCCTCGTTATTTGCCCATTAACTCAAACCCCTCTGAATAGGTGTCCCTTTAACCCTCTCTTATCCGAACCATTTATCCTAGCCTAATGGTTTCCTCTTCCCCACACTGCCATCCTCCCCTTGTAATAGTACCCCTGCCTCCAGAGGCTCTCTGTGGGTCTCCTTTAGCTAGTGCCCCATCCTTGGTACTGACCCCCTGCTGAAGGGGCTCCTCTCCCACCTCCTTGTCTCCCAGTTTCTCTCCATCATGCTCTCTCTCATGTCTGCAATATGTTGCATCTCACCCATTGCTTAACATTTATGTTTCCCTCTCCTCTGGGACTATTTCTATCCTTTCCATTGCCAGTCTGTGATGCCCTATGGGTATCCGACTCCCTCCCCAGCCTCTGTATAAGTTTCCTCATTTCCACCAACCTTCCTCCCTCTAAGTTGCTTAGTAGCTCAAATTTATTGTGACACTCTATGTCAGCCTCCATCAAGTAACCCGAGTTTCCCCTGACTGCACCTGTAAACTGCCCCTCTTCTTCCCTCTTGCTCTGTTCACCTTGGAGCTCTCTTCCCACAGTCTGCTGTTTTAGGCTTCCACACAACAGCCCCTCCTGACTTTTCCCCTCCTCTCTTTGTATTCAGAATGTTCACCCCTCGCTTTCCCTTAGCGTCCAACATCCCTATCTAAGGGTCCTCTGTCCCTAATATCCCCCTCCTGCTTGCTGTAACATAACATCCTGTAATTTCAGAGCGTTGCCCCAGCCTCCCTTCAGCCCCACCCTTCTGCTGCCAATATCCACACCCCTTATCCTTGGACACCCCCAGCTCCTCCAGCTTACTCCTTAACCAATATACCTCACTCCTGATACAAGATAGCTATCTACAGAGTGGGCAGCCTCCTCTCTCCAGGCCCAATTGAGAATTATTGCCATCCCACAGTCTGTGCAGCCTACAACCCTTCCGAAGATGCCTGCCATGGTGGAATATGGCCACCTGTTTATCCCCTCTGTTTATAATGGCACACCCCTTTTCTCAGTCCCTTTCCTCTGGAATACAGTTTCTCTCTATACTGACTGCAGTTATTTACAAACCATTTCAACCCCACCAATAAAGTTCCCAAGTCTCACAAACACATACAGTCCAGTGTGTGTTCAGTCCCATTAACAGTGTGTGTATGCAGACATCAGGTACCGTATGATGTCACTTGCCCACACTTCTGTTGCTTCAATTTCAGTCCCAAACAGAAATACTCAGCCCTTCAATCCCAACCCCAGTGGCTTTTCAGTATTAAGAAAGCACACAAACTGGGTGGGTGGGCGGCTCTTACCAATACCAGGCAAACAACACATTTAAATTTCACTCTAATTATCACTGCGCAAACAACTGTTCCCAAGCCTCCAAAGTTACAATATCACAGCTCAAGTAACAGTTCTAACTCAAGGTAATAATTTTAACACATAGAACTAATTTCACTTACAAAACTATTCAAATATTTCAGTTAAAACAGAATATGACCCCAGACCTCTGTCCTTACCCGCCTCCTGCTTATGTTCCCAAGTGAACAATGAAAGCCAAGGTAATTTCTGTTAAAGACAAGGTAATTCAGTTAATGTCCCCTCCCTAACACCAGGCCAACAACACATTTAAATTTCCTCTAATTATCACTGCCAAACAACTGTTCCCAAGCCTCCAAAGTTACAATATCACAGCCCAAGTAACAGTTCTAACTCAAGGTAATAATTTTTAACACATAGAACTAATTTCACTTACAAAACTATTCAAATATTTCAGTTAAAACAGAATATGACCCCAGACCTCTGTCCTTACCACGCCTCCTGCTTATGTTCCAAGTGAACAATGAAAGCCAAGGTAATTTCTGTTAAAGACAAAGGTAATTCAGTTAATGTCCCTCCCCTAACACCAGGCCAACAACACATTTAAATTTCACTCTAATTATCACTGCTAAACAACTGTTCCCAAGCCTCCAAAGTTACAATATCACAGCCCAAGTAACAGTTCTAACTCAAGGTAATAATTTTAACACATAGAACTAATTTCACTTACAAAACTATTCAAATATTTCAGTTAAAACAGAATATGACCCCAGACCTCTGTCCTTACCGCCTCCTGCTTATGTTCCCAAGTGAATGATCAACAAATAAGTACATCTTCTAACAGAGCTCCCTCTGCACAAGTAGAGATAGTAGAACGGAGCAATTATCTGACAGCCTGGGTGGGACTTGAGCATAGAAAGACTCAGCCACTCCCAGATTAATTATAACTGCAATCTAAGCAGCTGTTAAAGAAACAGTACACAGAGGCTATACAGGCACTCTCTGGTGAAAAGTTTAAATGGCTAAAGCATGAGGACACCAGCCTGGCAGTGAGCATTTAAGCAAGCTCAAGGAAGACTTTTAGGGAACCCCCATTTGTAGGGGGTTTCATATCAATATATTTTTTTTTATTTTGACCCCAAATTTTCAAGATACTTGTTTTATGGTTCCTTATAAACATGATACAGTATGTAGCATTTTTTTTGAGAGGTGCAGGATGTTGAATTTTTTTTATTATTTAATACACTTTAATTCCAATGTCACATTACAATGAGATTAAAACCATTGACAAGGCCGTGGAAAAACAATATACACCTCAAGAGTCTGGTATACCAAAGGCCTTAACTATAGAAATGGACATTGTATCATTTACTTATTAATATTATCAAAATAACAACTAACTACCTCCTAACCCATTCCCTTCCCCATCCCAATGTACTTCAGTTTGTAGAAAGAACCACATAACTCTTCCTGCATAATACCATAAGAATATACCATCTTAAAGGAGACCTTTCCACTTTAATGTTCTAATTTTTCCAAACAATTAGGACCGCTTCCAGGGTGCTCATTTTGCAGTATATGAATGTACCCTATTACTCATCTTGGCTATATGTAACTCTAATTGTAGTGCAAGCAAGATCTCATATACCATTCAATAATTGAGGGTGAACTCGTCAATCCAGTAGTAAATAAAATTATCGCTTTGGTTGCAGCTGCAATAATAGCTATATATGCTTTCTTCTGTTTACTCATTTCCTTAGAAATGATTAATCGACAGACCTCAGGTGTAAAATAAGAGTCCAGCTCGAGGAAAGAATTTAGTGACTTCTGAATTGCACCCCATAATGGCTGAATTTTAGAACACTCCCATAACGTGGAATAAGTCCCCATTATCAGGCTTACATCTATAACATTGAAGGGATGCAAGCTTACCTATTTTATGTAATTTAACAGGTGTATAATATAAGTTGTGCATAATGTTAAACTGCTGTAACTTATATCGATCCTGCCTTACACATTTATATGTATTGCTCCAGATTTGATCCCATAATCTGACATCTTCACTCATCTCGAGTCTGTTTCCAGTAATAGCAGATGCTAGAGGCCACTCCAAAACAATTCTCTGGATTTCCTGGTGTACTTTGGAAACCAAGTGGGGTTGATCCGCTATGTGTATTAATGAGGACAATTCTGTCTTAGTTACCTCTGGGGCTTGAGTTCTGAAGGTAAGTTTTGACTGCGCCACTAACTTGCCAATATTTGAAGGCATTCCTTTCACCACAGGTATGTTTGCACTGAATTGCCCAAGCGGTAGTATTTCTCCCTGAGGAGCTATATCACTAAGACACAACCCCACTAATGGTTTCCAGAATGTAGGAGAATCGGCCCTTTCTGAATTTGGAAATGCATATTTTGAGTTAATGGTTGTTCAGAGTTTATGCCAATTCATCTCTAGTAGCCTCTGTGCCTGGTGTAGGGCCCTAATTGACCAGCCAATCAGTGTATTTTTAAGTGGTTTGGGAAGAAATCTCGGCTCCATATAGATAACTGAATTAAGAGTTAAGGAGGCCTTGGCAGCCAGATACCTCTCGATAGGGACCACGGGAGTACATAAATATTGGAGCTTGCTGGAGATACAGGCGGGTCCATGAGACTACCTTACTGACATGTAATGCTATATAATAACTAAAGAAGGTAGAGTGTGAGGCCTCCTGCCTCTTAGACCTAGTAAGTTTTGCATATGCCCTCCTTACACTCTTCCCTTTCCATATAAAGTTATTAAGTAATTTCTGCAGGCTATCAAACCATGACTTAGGTAAGTAAACCCAACATATTTAAGGATAAAATATTCTTGGTAATACATTTATCTTCACAGTTTCCATTCTAGCCCAAAGTGATAAGGGCAATAGCTTCCATCTATCTAGGTCTAACTTTATTACATTAATCAGGTTATTGAGGTTTTCTTTAACCATTGTGAACATGCACCTGGAGACCTTGAGACCAACATGCCCAGGGATCTGGGTTCCCAGTTAAGCCCCAGTTCCATAGCTATGTTTGGCAAGCATTTACCATTTAAGGGAAAAGCTTCGTCTTGGATAAGTTAAGTTTGTAGTTTGATACTCTAGAGAACTGTTCTATTACCTGCAAAATTGCGGTATGCTGACTTCTGGTTCCTCTATATGTAGAAACAGATCATCTGTGTAAACTGAGATTAAGTATTTATGACTACCTATTTGCATTCCCTTTATATCTTGTGAAACTAATAGCTTACAATTAGAGGTTCTAGGTAAGATTGAACAGAAATGGGAAAATGGGCAGCCCTGTCTGGTACCACAGGAAAGGGAATGGGTCGAAGGACACCATTACACCATACTCGGCTATGGGTGATTAGTATAACAATTTAATCCATTTCAGGAATCCATTTGGAGACGAATTTCTGCAATGTAGCAAATAAAATCCCAAGGGACCCGTTGAGCGGCTTTCTCAGCGTCCAAGGCCAACAAGGCCGTCCAGTATCTATATGTTCTTAGCATGGATTATTAAGTGATGAAGCTTACGCATATGATCACTGGACTGTCTACCTTTCATAAATCCTACCTGCACATCACTAACCATCATGCACATTAAAGGATTAAGTCTATTGGCTAATACCTTTGCCAGTATTTTGACATCCACATTTAAAAGTGATATCGGCCGGTAGTTACCAGGAATAAAAGATCCCTGTCAGGCTTAGGGATAAGGGTGATGAGGGCATCTAGAAACCATTTTCTGAAAGCCCTCGAGATACCAAAAATTATATACTTTAGTGAGAACTGGAATAATATCCTCCTCAAATGCTTTATACACATTGGTGGAGAGACCATCAGGTCCTGGGGCTTTATCGGGGCAAGTTGGGCGATAGCCTACTAACTTCAGTTCCTGTATGGAAGCTCTAGCTTCACCACCTCCATATTGGTAATCCGGAGGAGAGTTACTGATTCCAAATACCTCTGGATCTCATCAGGCTTTGCTCTATCCATTTTGAGATTGAATATATTGTCTGAAAATAAGATTGGAAAACTGCACTAATTTCCCTAGGATCCTTGACTGGAGATACCTCTGGGTTAATTTGTAAGGCTGCAATATGCCTATTGGAGTCTAACTAACACAGTTTAATGCTAATAGCTTGCCAGCCCTCTCACCAGCTTCCAGATACTTAAGTTTAGTTCTCCTAAGAGCTAGCTCTGCTTTTTGCAGCATAATTGAGGAGAACCATGCTTGTAATTTATGCAGTTGTATCCAGTCTGAATCAGGTGAGCTTTGATTAATACTTCCCTCTATAACCTGAATGGAATTGACAATATCCTTAAGCAAGGTTTCATTCTTTTTATGTCTGGTAGAGGAAATCCGAATGCATTCCACCCTCAACGTGCATTTCAGTGCCACCACACCATATCAATCTTGAGGACAGAGCCCAGATTATGAGTCAGGAAATGAGATATGAATTGTTTCAGGTGGTTTAGAGTGTATGGGTCTTGCAGTAGTTGGTTGTTAAATCTCACATGAAATCTCTACGAAACCGGGGCTAGCTATATACTTAATTGAGACTGAGGTGATCTGAAATAACTCTAATGTGTATTTCTGCACTGGAAACAGATGGGAGGAGCTTGTACTAATAAGAAAATAATCAATCCTGGAACAAGTCTTGTGTGGTAATGAAAAAATGTGTACTGTCTGGATTCTGCATGGAAAACTCTCAGACATCAACCAGACTTCTCCCTCTATGAGTTCTTTTAAAGCTCTCTGTGAGGAGACAGACCCATGCCTGTTATCTGATCTATCTAGTATATTGTGATGTAATATTCCAGTGCCCTCTGGGTAAAAAACTGTGGTGAATCATTATTTGGACCATATATTGAACCTATAAGCACCTGTTGCAAGGCAAGAGTGCCGAGCAGCAAATATAGCGACCATGTATATCCCAGATCTCCTTTTCTAATTGAAAATTTACTCTTTTGTTAATTAGGATGGCCACTCCACCCCTATTTGTGGATACCCCTGCTCCAAATGCCTGACCCACCAATATTTACCAAATAAGTGGGTGTCTTCCCTTTAGGATGAGTTTCTTGTAGGCAGACCATGTCACATCCAAGAATAGATAGATGCTTTAACACAATCTGCCTTTTACATCGATCTCGAGCACCCTAATGTTCCAGCTCAAATTATGAAACAGTTCTGACATTACCAGTGCACCTAAAGCATAGGTCCCCTTGTGGCAAATAGATCTTGTGGGTATCCACATGTATTTGCATGTGGTTCTTTCTACATTTCATCAATATTGAAGAAATAATGTTTCCCCTCCATGATCCTCCCATACCTCCCTCTAAGACCAACCAAATTATGAATAAATCACTACCCCAGTTCTATCAACTGCACTCCCATCACAAACATCAGGTGATGCTCTTTTCCAACCAACAGAGAAAATCCCCGACCCCTCCCCAGTATTCAGATCCTGTAGTACATACCCTATAATTAGATATATATTTGTAACAACTCTGCATCGTTAATAAGTGATTATCAAAACATCCTATTTAATTGAAGACTCCTTGTCCTTCCAACGACTAGCACAATATTATTTCTCTTAGTGTATAAACCCCACCAGGGGCACAGTTAGGTCAAATCTCGATAACTAGGAAGGATAGCCGTCTATAAAAGCTAACCCTTTTATGATACTCACTTGCCCTCTAGTGGGGAAAGAAATATAACAGCAGTCATTTCCGAAATCATGATCAAACTAACTAAATCCTGTGCATCCCTATTATTGATGCCTCCACAATGTCATAAGTCATTGGAGAAAATGAACACAAAAGGAAGTAAAGGAAGGTAAAGAGAGATAACACCATAATATTACTCCTGTCTCAAATTACCCTACAGCGACTATAAACATAAAGAACAGTCATTTCAATTGGAATTCAAATGAAAACAATAGACCAGTTTCCAAATCTGTTTAAGCTATGAATCTCCTCAAGTGGGCGTCCTTCAATTGCTAGTATTGGTTATATTACTCCCCGATTTAAACACCCAGTGAAAAGAAGCACAATAAGTAGCTAACAACACCCTCCCTATCCCTCGTGCTACTGTCCAATAATTGTAGTGCCCGTACTGATGCAGATGTATTAGCAGAAGTTGAAAACGTAGCTCTGTATGGTAGAATTACCAGAAGTAAATAACAGCTTGGACATTGAAAGAAAAAAGAGGTCTAATAAGCCATTTAATCTAAGTATGTTATAATGGACATCGTTTGGATGGATCCATTTCCACTCAAAATATAGTCCTTCAACCACAGTCAAGGAGAAGTCTCTCTGGTATTTAGGCTTGATCAGTAAATATTGCAGGATAGCATAATCAACACTTTGGGATGCTGCATAACTGTATTGTTTTAGTGGAGTCATTGAGGTCAGGAGTATTAATGTTAAAATTAAGCCAGTCCTCCCTCAATCATATCCATGAATGGGGACTATGCCAGTTCGAGTCTTCTAATACAGGCTCACAGACTCCATCCCTCATGTTCCACATCGGAGAAGATATCAGTGCCTACTATTGCCGGTCCCCTGACGACTCAGCACAATCAGGCCACCATAAATAAATGATGAGAAGTGTTGAATAACTACTATGTCCATTTGACCCTACAGAACATATTGGCCCATTCATTTGAATAGGTCGGGAAAAAGCTTTTGAGCTCTTGCTATGTTGTTTCAGGATTTTCGAGCAGATATGCCATTGATATTTACTTTTACTTGCAGCAAAGCCAGGTACATAACACGAAATTGTATGCCTGCTGCTATCAACTTTGATATTAATGGGTGCAATGCCTGTCGCTTCATTCTAACAGACTGTGGCAGGTTGTGTGTGACTCTGATCCATTTACCTTCCCACAAGACTTCCTGTAATAATTTAACTTTTGCCAAGATGTGTTGTTTATCCAGGTAATTTAGCAATTTGCACCACGATTGGTCTAGGCTGAGCACCGGTAGAGAACGGAGGGATCTATGAGCTCTCTCACAGACGAGTTTGCTCCATTGGGAGATGGGCCAGCAATTTTCTCAAACAACTTTTGTACAAATGTAATCGGAGATGTGCCCTCCTCTCTCTCCGGGATCCCTATTATGATAATGTTGCTTCTTCTGCTCCTTCCTTCCAGATCTTCCAGCTTTTCTTCTATTTTTTGACCCTCTTACTCATAGCAGCCCGATCCAACTCCGATTTATCCATCCTCCCTCTATTGATTTAATTGAGCTTCATTGTCACCGACTCGTGTACTTAGGGAATCCAAAGAAGCCTTAAAGCGTGTACTTCTGTAGAGATTTCTTCTATAGCACTTTGTAGCGGCATAAATATTTTGAGAAATCGTTCTTCTGTTGGAGCTGTGGATCCTGGAGTTGGCTTACTGGGCCCTTGCCGAGGTCGCTTTGAGGCCTGCTCTTTTTCGGGGATGGCGGTGGAGTATGTTTGGAAGCTGCTTTTTAACGTATGCTTCCATTATTAGATGATCAGGCTACCCGTACCGTTTCTTAGTTCAAATGCAGAAGTATACGTACACTACACTTGTAGATTTACTATTATTAATAATTTGAACTGGGTAGAGTGGAGCTGCTGAAGGACGCTGCCTTTCTCTAGGCTGCCATCACGTGACCTTCCGATATGTGGCATTTATAGTACACTGGCCTAAACATCATTTTGCACCACAAGTGTGAAAACACATCTCATCCAGGATTTAAAACTGACACCTGTCACATTTATAAGGTGATGTGAAAAGATGGATATGTTGAAAGTCTGAAGTCAAAATAATGAAAATTAGCGAAGTTATGAGTGAGCGTTGAAATATTGCAACATTCAGTCATAACCTGGTCATTTACCACATTTGCACATCACAGTTTCAACATAGCTCTTATTACCCTTCCTCATGAAGAGGTAGGTGAAAATGTTCAAATATTCACTAAAACATCATTCTGTACCACAGGTGCAAAACATATTATAGCCAAGATTTGAAAAATGGCAGCAGTCACATTCATGAAGTGGTGTGAAAAAATGACTATGTTGGAAATCTGAGGTCAAAATTAGTGAAGTTATAAGCAAGTGTAGAACATTTTCAATATAAGCTCATAACTGTGTGATTTTTATATATTTTGACCCACATTTCAACATAGCTTTCTTAATAACCTACCTCAGGGACAAGAGGCAGTGAACATTTTCAAATCTCCCCAAAAGATAATTTTGCAACGTGACCAGAAAATCACCTTTTGAGCCAGATTTGCCTCATTCCACCACCATTTGTCATGAGACGGGTCTCAAAAGGCCATTTTGAAAAGTTAGGGTCACAGAACCACAGAAATCTGATGGCGAAAGGACCTCAACCCACTGAGTCTGCCCATTCCATCCTATCATACTCATCTCTCCACTCTTGTGGGCCCTCTCCTTCCCCTCACATCCCAATCCCATATGCTGTCCCATGCCCTCTTAAATCCCTCCACCATCTCGGCCTTCACCACATCTTCTGGTAGCCTATTCAGGCCTCCACCTCTCTCTCCAGTAAGAACCACTCTCTCACATTGCCTCTATATCTTCCACCTTCCAATTTTAGGCTATGCCTTCTATTTCTAGCCACATCCTTCCTTCTGAACAAGCTGCCCTCCTTTACCTTGTGGATCCCTTCACATATTTAAAAGTTTCAGTCATGCCCCACCTTCTAGTCTCCAGCAGGTACAATTCAGTTACCTACACCACTGTTCGTATGGTTTCCCTGCATACTGTACACCATCTTGATTGCTATTCTCTGAACCCTTTCCATCCCATCAGTGTCCTTGCATAGGTGCATTCTCCAGAACTGGATCCCATACTCCAGGTGTGGTCTCACAATGGCCTTGTAAAGGGTATCAGCACCTCCCTCCTTCTGCTAGCTATGCCCTCCCAATGACAAAAAATATAAAAATTGCAAAGTTATAAATCAAAGTTCATTTCCCACTGAAATACATTAAACTGCACTTACCTGATTTTCTCATATCGCAGTCACTGGTTCCAGTTAGAGGTGGATCTATGTCATGTGACATGTTCAGGTGAGTGAAGGTGAGGTAATGGGTGGTGGGTGCTAGTGGGAGGTTTGGGTGGGGTGAAGAGGCGCATGATGGGGTTCAGATCAACAGGGACCATCTTCTTTTTACAGGTAAAACAAAAATTAAAACATTGAGGATGGTTTCTTTATTTCAGGATATTCTGACACTTGGGATTGAGCACCCCAGTGTTGGCTGTTATTGTTCAGTGGCATGAGGGTGGGCACCCCCAGTGCCACCACGTAGATAATAGGAATTGGGGTGACCTGGAGGGAGGGGCTAAGAGAAGAATATCGGGGTAGGCACCCTGGTCCATTATATACTGTATATATATGTGTGTGTGTGTGTGTGTGTGTGTGTGTGTGTGTGTGTGTGTATATATATATATATATATATATATATATATATATATATATATAGGAAAACACTAGAAAGTAGGAATGGACAACCTGGAGAAGGGAAATAAACAGTTCTGAGGGGCACCCTAGTCTGCTTAACAAATAATTAGATATGCTAGATAGATAGATAGATAGATAGATAGATAGATAGATAGATGGCAGGCAGGCAGACAGACACAGACAGATAGATACACAGATGAAGAAAGACAGAGGCAAACAGAGAGGCAGAGAGAACAGGAGATTGCTGACTCACTGCTTGAACTGAATCAGGTAGCACGACTCCAGCTGCAGTTTCATCATTCAGAAAATTCCTGTTCTTCATACAGAGAACATGCAGAACTCTCCTCTCACTAAGTTGGGCACCCTGGATTTGGGTGCCCAGAAAAAATTCTAAGCATTTCTTGCCTATTCTACAAATCTTGGGCTAAAATAGCTGGTCTGATTTCAAGTTAGGTTCAGGCGGGGGGTGATATTTGTCACCCTTTAGGCTGCAGTAGGGTGATCAATATGTCAATGTTGCAGCCCTGGTTTAGTCCTGCCAATGAGGAAGTAAGCAGGTAAATTAAGTTTTTGAGATTCTGGGGTCTGGTATGACATTCTTTACATTTCGTCTTCAGGTTGGGTAGTTTTCAATAAAGCCCAACGGTAGGCAGTAGATTAGTAAATAGTTGCTTTATGCTTCTAGGGTGTTTGAATGACAGTTCAATTATTGGATTCTCTACCTGTTCTGTTTAATTGGGGAGGGAACGGGTCTCTAAATGCCGTACCTGGCAGCCATGCACCATATCGAGGGAGGGTTCTTACCACTATTCAATTTAGTGTATGGTCCATATGCATTTGGGTGTTTAATGGTGGGTTGACAGGGAATTCAAGCCTTGTTTCGTAACTGTTTCAAGCTGGGAGGTAGGGGAGGGTCTATGTGGAATGTCTTGTATTTAGGGTATGGTTTTGGGGGTGGAAGTGGGTGGGACTCATGGTATCAACAAAGGATTTTGTTTTGGTAACTTAATATTCGGATCTTTACTAATAGCTGTGTTTCAAAGATGTGGCTAATTGTATAAAAGCTACTTCTTGGAATGTTAAAGTGTGTGCAACAATCATAAGTTATATAAAATACTTAAGCATCTGCAAGTGGTCAAAGGAAATCTATTTTTACAGGAGACCCACTCACTTGAAACAGAAACAAACTTACTGAGGAGGTTAAATATAGGGCAAGTTTATGCTGCGGGACAAGTACACAGAGTAAAGGTGTGGCTATCTTGTTATCTAGAAACCTGGGGTTTAAATGTAGCCAATGTATTTATGACCCTTTGGGCAGATATGTATTTGTAATTCGGTACCTTGGAGAGGTCTGACATAGTCCTTGGGTCCATATATGGTCCTAACACAGACACTCTCTCCTTCTTTATGGAAATGCTTAATCTCCTGTTACCTTTCCTGTCTGTACCACTTTTGTTGGGGGTGACGGAATCTTCCTTTTCCCAGATGCAGACAGCACAAGCAAAGTCTGTCACTGGCTCAGAGAGCCATTAGGGACTTGATAGATAAATTAGGTCTATATGGCCCCTGGAGGATATCGTATCCTAATCAAGCGGGAATATGCATTTCGGTCTCTAGTACATGGGATCTCTTCTCGTATAGACTACTTCCTAATAAGTAAGCAGCTCCTTCCAGGACTCAGGGATGTCAGATCTCTCCAGAGGTCATTTCAGACCATTCTTTAGTGACCTGTACCTTATCGGTATCACCCAATCAAGAGGTGGAGAAAGCTTGTAAAATTAACAATAGATTACTAAAAGATAAATGGGTGGTAGACAAACTGAAGTCCTGTATTGCACAGTATACAGAGGTTAACTTAAACACCACAGGTCGGCCTGAGATGGAATGGGAGGCCTGAAGTGTTTTCTATGAGGGCAACTTATCAGGATTGTCTCTGTTCGGAGGCACAAGCGGGAACATCAAACAAAAGAATTATTGGATAAAATTAGGCAGCTGGAAAGAATATCTCTCCTTCTTCCACTGATATCCATCATCAAGAATTGATTTGTGTTAGTGCACAATACAATGATTTGTTGGGGAAAAGCAGAATACGCTATTCTTAAAATGAACTCCACCTATATAGATCGGGAGAAGGCTGGTCACTTGTTGGCACTGAGGGTGAAGCAGCAGGAGGCCTCTCAACTGGTTAACACAGTCCATTCGAACGTGGACAGCTCCCTAAAACAAACCCTAGAGATATTGTGGCCAAATTTCAGACATTCTTCTGTAGAGCCTATATAGTGCCAGATCTGATCCCCTTCGGTGGATCGGTTTGATGCATATTTGGAGGCGCTGACTCTACCTGGTCTTTCTCTAGAGCAGCAATCCCTTCTGATTTCCCCACTCTGGGAGACAGAGATAAAGTCAGCAATCCATAATTTGCCAATGGACAAAGCTCCTGCTCTGGATGGCTTCTCCTGAATTTTTATGAAGTGTTGGAGGAGGATCTGGCCCCATGGTTACTTCATCTGTTTCAATCTATTCTGGCAGGAGAGTGCCAAGATCCACATATTTTGAAGCCCTAATAGTTGTTTTGCACAAGGAGGAGGGATCCAGAGCAGGTTTGAACTACAGACCTATTTCACTTTTGGACTATGATATCAAGATCCTAGCCAAAATATTGGTAAATAGACTAGGTCGGGTTATGCCCTCTCTGATCTGTGCGGAACAAGTGGGGTTCATGGCAGGCAGGGTCATCTCGGACCATTTGAGAAAATTGGATCACATTTTCTCTGCGTCCCAAGCCAATACATCTGCTGCAGTGTTGGTGTCTCTGGACGCTGAGAAAGTGTTTGACAGGTGGATTGGTGCTTTTTCTTTAGAACAGTACACAGATTTGGCTTCCCTCCCTCTTTGTGCAATGGATCAAGGCCCTACATACTAAACCTAGAGTCCAAATATATTGCAACAGAACCTTCTCTCCCACTTTCCCTCTATTCTGGCACAGGCAGGGTTGCCCCATCTTCCCTTTTATTTAACCTGTACCTGGAACCACTGTTGGTATGGCTTAAAATGGAACCGGAGATTCAGGCAATTTCTGTAGGCTCACAGGGACTTCAAACTATCAGCATATGCTGATGATCTACTTCTCCACCTATCAAATCTGAGGGCCTCCATTAATAGGACCTTGAGCTTGATTCAGGAATTCAGGTGTTATCTTATTACAAACTGAATTTAGAGAAAACTATAGTCTTTCCTCTCAATCCGGTTACCCATAAGAGGAGGCGAAGGTTTAGGTTTGCATTGGGAGCATAAAAATTCAAATATCTAGGTATATTTCTGACTAGAGAATCCAAATCCCTGAAGGAAAGTAATCTGGAGGCCTTGGTGCAGGTAATTCAACAGGACCTTGACAAATGGAAGATGCTACCATTATTGCTCTGGGGCAGAATAAGTTTAATTAAAATGAATATACTATCCATGTTTTCTACCCCCTTAATGTTGGAACATATGGCTGCCACAGACCTGGTTCTCTAGGTTACACTCCCTGATCACCAAATTCATATGGAAGGGTAAACAAGCCTGCAGGGCCTATGGAAACTCACTGTCCCTAAAGCAAAAGGAGGGTTGAGGCTCCCCCACTTTAAGCTTTATTACTGGGCTAGCCATGCTGTGAAATACCTGAGATGGCTAGGAGGAGTTGGGGACATAGACCCAGATCAGTATAGACCCCTGTGGCTCATGTTGGAAAAGGAGCTAATTTTGGCTCATGGCCTATCTCCCTTGCCCTTTGTGCATTCCTCTAAGTTGCTCCACTAGCCCTGCTTGAAACACCAATCGGAATCTCTGTAAGGCCCACAGTCAGTTGTGTGCCTCCCTGTCCTATAGGCACACTCAGAACCCTGTCCAACTTCTAGTTAGTAACCCAAATTTTAAGATGGGGAAATTGGTTAAGGCTTCCTGGCTCCCTCAATTGGCAAAAAATTTCTGTTGCTGATTTATGGCATAATGGACAAGTCATGACATCAGATGACATTATCAGTGGTCACAATCTAGGGTCACATTCGAGTTTCAAAGTGTTTCAACTCAGACATATGTTGGTTTGCTTCTCAACTCAAACAAAAAGCAAGGGATGAGGGAAGGTTCCTGCAGCCACTTAGTTTCATAGCCACACAACCACATGTTCTCTGGCATATACACTGTACTACTAGAAAGAGCTTTCCACAACAAGATGGGTCTTACAGTTACTGGAATGCTCAATTCCATAGAAAACATTCAATTGGCGAAGATTTGGAAAGACACCCATAGATTTATTTCTCAGGATAGGATGAGGCTGATGCAATTTCAGATCATTAATAACATGTATTATGCTCGGTTAAGATGGCAAGAAAAACAGGTCCCCTCCCAACCTGCAGGTGCCTCATGCAGAAGTGAGTTCCTATATCATATTTTTGGGACTGCCAAAGTTTGCACCTCTTTGGACCCTTATTAAACAGAGAGCAGACCCTTTATTGGGAACAGCTGAATATATAGAACCAGCTGCCTACCTGGTGGGAGACTATTCCCTCATACCTGTCACCGAGAGAAAGTACCACTTAGCAATGATAGCAATGTCGGCCAAAGTTAGTACTTCAACATTGGTTGGATAATAAAATCATATCCTACTCAGAGTGATTGCAGGAATTTTGCTTAATCTTTCAGTGGAAAAAGTAATTGCTAGTGTGCATAATAGGATGCATAAGTTTGACAAGTATCAGACAAACTGCAAGCACTATTCTCTCTTTAGTAGGCACCTTCTATGAATAGAGGGTGCACCAGATATATTCTGATCTCTTTGGTAATGCTATTACCATGGGTGGGTGGGGAGTTTGTATGTCTTGTTTGTGTATCATAGTATATGCAGCCTTATTGTGTGGTAAAACGGCCTTATAGGGCCAAATGAAAAGAAATAAAGCATTCTGAATTTCAAAAAGAAATACAGGGACAACTACAGTAACAGCAGAATGTGGTCACAGAGGAAATCTCACTAAGGTGTGAGTTACTGCCTACTGGTTTCTCTTTCTTTCTCATGTGAGATTTTCACATTTTGCTCATTAAGAAGCAAGAGGACAAAAGAACAAGAGAGACAAAGAAAGAGGTATGAAATACTTTAATCAAACTGTGGCATACTTGTGTATAATTTTGGTCAGAAAATAAGTTTCAGTGAATTGCCTTTGTTTAAATGCTGCATTCAACAGCTGGGTCTCCACAACCTGTCAAATCTTTTAAAGTGCAAATTTGATTGAAGGCCAAATGGGCTGTAATCTGTGTATCGTGAGTGACAAACATTTCTGAGCCCCAAAAAGTGGCACTTCTCACCAAGAGGTCTTGAGGAAGAAGCTTGATAGAAAATAAGTATGCTGGGTTTCTTTTGGACGTCTGCAATTTTAAGTAATTTTCCTGATGTTTGACACTGCAGCATTAAAATGAAGTTTGATAAGCTTGAATTGGAAGCTGTGTCCTTGTGCTGTGGTGATGCTTCTCTTATTGAGCTGCCAGATGCTCTGCCTGAGTGAGCATGCTTGGGGAACTGAGCGGTTATCAGAACTCTCAAGAAACTTGATGCCAACATTACTAGCTTCTGTATCACTTGTAACTCCAGTTGAGGGACCACTTTTGAGCTCAAAAATGAAATGATGTCATGCTAAGGGGTTTGTGTCTGAGTCAACAGAATGGGGGGCCTGTCTGGATTTGTCACAGAGAGAAAGCGAAGGAAATTAGCATTAACATGGTCAGGTAATTCAGAGCTTATGGATTGTGAGAAGACATTTTATTCTATGCTCCAATTGTAAAAGTACTGTAATTACTCATTTCCTGTTTGCTAATGTAACATTTCTATATCTGAGTTTTAGCCTAAATCAGTCTAGATTTGTATTCTTGCATTTACTGTTTGAAATTTTTATTTTCATATGTATTTCCTGATTGCACTGTTTAACCTTGTTTAATTTGGAATATATGTTGTAAATAAACAGCATGATTTATTAAGATACAGTATAGGTGACTAGTGGTGCATTGTGAAAGGGTATTTTGCAGATCTCTGAGGTATTCATCCAGTTGAAGAGCATGCCATCATAGCTTATCTGAGCTAGGTAATCTTTCCTATCACCTGGAATTCAAAAGGTAAAAAGTGGAAAATAAGGCTGCATGCCATCTGTAGTTCGAGCAGTTAGCCTTGGCTTGAACCAAGGGGACTGTTGACTGTGCTCACAAGTCCAGGTGTGTGGGGCTTGTCAACTATGCAGAGGGGTGGCGAGGGTACAGGACACAGAAAGGGAGTGAACTAAGGAGGAGGTCCATAAAAACTGTTATGAGAGGTCACTGGTGGGGTTGAAGACACATAGCCAGTCACACTAAGGTATTTCTTTTTTTTGTTTATCTTATTCATTGCATGGCCAGGTAAGTGTGCTTGACTAAGGCTTTCAGATACTTAGTGGCTAATGGGCAGCACTAAAGATACAGTGACCACACACACAGAGGTTTGATTTTGCTTTTTAAGTTGATTCTACCTGGATAGATCAACAAAGATGCAAAATCTCATCTTCCATCTGGTTGTGCTTCTACTGAGTTTTACTGTAAACCTGGGAGGACTAAAGCGTGGGTGGCTTACTTAAAGTGCACATTGTAAGCCATTGACTGTGGCGGGATTCCAAAATGGGACCTCCTAGTTCATAGTTTCTTGTTCTTTTACCCAGTTAGTTCCAAGGCCAAAATCCTGATGGCCATCTGACCTAAACCCCAAAAGACAGCACATCTCTCTTTATCGCTATGCAGTACAACAAGTGTCTGATGTTGTTTCCTTTAAATGTAATTGGCAACCATGTTTACAATGTAAAAGTTGCCTGTTCAATCACTGTTTTGTAATTGGCAGAAGTACATAACTTGATGACTGCACAGAGTTTCGCTGGTTGTCACCTGAGGTCAAGGTTGTCATATTTGAGAAACACTACACTCTGTCATGCACATAGGCTATATCTGTAGATGGAGTAATACTGTACAGTCCACCAGCTTCACCTGCCTGTTACACTAACTTCAATTACCTAGAAAACATTTTCATTTCAGTGTCTTGTCCAGCCTTGTCATGAAATTCAGACACCTGTTCTTGTCACTTCCAGTGAAATTTTTCCACAACATGGTTAATCTGTGGGAATTAAATTATTCCTTTAGTCCCTCCTGATTGTGTGTGTTCTCTTTGGCTTGTGTTTGTACCTTGTGCCCCCTCCCCTGCCTGGTCCTGATTTTCTGGATTCTGATAAACAGGTTGATTGGGTCTATTTTTGTAAAGCCTTTAGTGCTTTGGTATACTTTAATCATAATAAACAAAAACAAAGCAGAGCCCCACTGGAAATGGGATGTCATATCTCAGCTAAGCTATCCTGGTAAATTATAAAATAAATATTTACTCCTCAATCTCCTTTTCTCCACAGTTAGAAAATGTCAGCTCTAGCTGCGGTCTCATGGATTAATAAACCAGATAGCTATATCAAGATCATCCTACCCTGCAAAGGTCCACATACATAATCAAATTATCCATTTCCCATGGAAGCATCTTGCATAGTCTAATTTGGGGGCAGGGTGTAGCATAGTCTAATTTAGGGTACTGTGCAGTATAGTCTAATTTCATTCACTCAGACATTTCACTGAGCTCATAGCTACATGGAGGACTGGACTATGACTCTCTTCAGTCCTCAAAGCAATTCATATAATGGAATACTAAGAATATGGGGTAGGAGATAGGTTTAACACACTCATGTGGGTGATTTGAGTTGGAAGAAGTTCGGGCAAAGGGAGAATACCCCTGGTATCATTTAGACTAGCCACTAATAAATTTTATAGTAATGGTGAGAGAAGTGAACCAATGACTACTCAGGTTAGCTTCAAGTTGGAGCTCCCACATTTGGTTTGACTTAATTCAGCTCCCAATATAGTAATCGGTGTGGGGTAAAGCAGACTACCAACTGGAATATGGGTAAAATCTTTAAGATCTGCAATGAGTTTTACTTACTGTTGCTTATTTGTGACAGATTGTGTTGGTAACCATTTGCTGTGGATTACTGGTTGTGGTGTTGTAACAGTGTCTGCAAAACCCACTTAGACCACCATGACCCAATGTGAATTACAGTAATAGCTATTATTCATTGTTAATGTCAAGGCATATGCCACCATATAGTTTCTGTTTTATTTACATGCCAATTACTATATTTTCTCTTGCCTCATTCATTTTAAATACTGTAATATAATAGCACCCCCTCACCAAAAACACATAAAAATGCAAGATGGTAGAACTAGTGACACCACTGACTACCCTCTTTAACAAATCATGGGAGGATGGGGTGGTACCCCAGGACTGGAGGAGGGCAGATGTGATTCCCTTCACAAAAGTGGGAGCAGGGTAGAAGCAGGAAACCACAGACCTGTTAATTTAACCTCGGTGATAGGGAAAATGATGGAATCACTTCTGAAGGAAAGAATTGTCAGTACCTAGAGGCCAGAGGGCACAGGACCCAAGGCAGCATGGATTCACAGTGGGAAGGTCATGCCAGATGAATCTAATAGATTTCTTTGACTGGGTAACCAAAGTAGTAGATCAAGGAGGGGCTGTGGACATGGCCTACCTAGACTTTAGCAAGGCATTTGACACAGTCCCATACAAAGATTAATATACAAGTTAGCCAGCCTGGGGTGGGTCCCAAGATGATAGCCTGGGTAAAATTGGCTGGAGAATAGGACACAGAGGGTAATAGTAAATGAGTCCACTCTGAAGAAAGGGGGGTCACTAGTGGGGTACGCAGGGTTCAGTATTAGGACCAGTCCTCTTCAATATCTTTATAAGCGACATTGCAGAAGGACTGGAGGAAAGCATGTCTCTTTGCAGATGACACAAAGATCTGCAACAGAGTTGATGCACAAGGTGAGGTGGAAGGGATGAGAAGGGACTTGGCAAGGTTAGAGGAATGGTCAAATGTATGGCAGCTTAGATTCAATGCTAAGAAGTGCAAGGTAATGCACCTGGGAAACAAAAACCCAGGGAAGAGTACACAATGGGGGTGAGATACTAACAACAACAAAAATGGAAAGGGACCTGGGGTAGTCATATCAGATGACTTAAAGGTGGACAAGCAATGTGAGAGGGCAGTAAAGATGGCTGGGGGATACTGGGATGCATAGGGAGAGGCATCACTAGTAGAAAACAGGAAGTTGTTATCCCTTTGTACAGACAGCTGGTAAGACCCCATCTGGAGTACTGTGTGCAGTTCTTGAGACCCAATCTCCATCAGGACATAGACAGGATAGAGGCTGTCAGAGGAGGACAACTAAAATGGTGCAGGGTCTGCACTGGAAGACATATGAAGAGAGACTAAAGGAGCTTAATGTATAGC
Source organism: Neoceratodus forsteri (assembly GCA_016271365.2). Lineage (NCBI taxonomy): Eukaryota > Metazoa > Chordata > Ceratodontiformes > Ceratodontidae > Neoceratodus > Neoceratodus forsteri. Next base: position 330,449,611 of record CM057449.1, on the reverse strand, counting down.
CTCGAGGAAAGGAGGAGAGGGGACATAATAGAAACTTTCTAGTACCTCAAGGGAATCAACAAAGTCCAAGAGGGTAGCATTTTCAAAAAGAGGTGTGCAAGAACAAGGGGCACAATTTGAAGATGGGGCGGCTCAGAAGTAATGTAAGAAGTATTTTTCACTGAGAGGGTTGTGAATGTATGGAATGGCCTTCCGGAGAGAGTGTGGAGTCAAAAACAATGGTTGAATTCAATCATGCATGGGACAGTCATAAAGGCAATTCTAGGGGTGGGGGTAGAAAGAATTAGGCTGCTGGTTAACTAGGATCTGCTTATCCATTAGGTAGGAAATGGGCAGACTGGGTGGGCCAAGCGGTCCTTATTCTGTCCAAATTCTATGTTTCTATGGGGAAACATTTATTAAATGTACCAATTGCCTTATGTATTTAATAACCAAACAGGTTCTACCAGATCCTTTTAGGTGTAGAAAATGTGTGCATGAAGATTTACTGCATGAATTAAATTCTTTCAGTGATAGACTAGCCCAGCTGGAGACAAGTCAGAAAATATGGCAGACAGACTTTATACTAATCTATCTATTAGTCAGACTGTGTTTTCAATGTCCCAGTTCCTATTACATATATACACGTCCAGGACAGGGCTGCAGCTAGTGCTTCTGCCACTACACTTACAGAGGTAGTGAAGGAAGAATCTACTCCTTACAACAGTAAAACCAAAAAGAACTAGAGATGAGGATGAAATAACAGGAGGTGATGAGGAATGGTACAATGTTCAATTTTCAAAACCAGCCAAAAAGGATGACGTGCAACCACCTTTAACATCCCTCTTAATAACAGATATTCCAGATTGGCAACAATGGAAGGAGGAATAGAAACTAGTCCATCTCCAACTTTAATAACCTTTGATACTCCTGAAGATTCTCGAATCTCGGACAGTAATAGTGATAACAGTCCAATGAATACTGAAGTTACATCAAATAACTCCAGCTATGATATATCTGCCATTTTAGAACGTGGTGATAATAATCAGCTAAGTCATAGAAACCTTCTGGTAATGGGGGTTCAATGATCAAATGACTTGTTGTTGTCCCTCTGTACAGACAGTTGGTGAGACCCCATCTGGAGTACTGTGTGCAGTTCTGGAGACCCCATCTCCTAAAGACATAGACAGAGTGGAGGCTGTCCAGAGGAGGGCAACCAAAATGGTGCAGGGTCTGCATCAGAAGACATCGAAGAAAGACTAAAGGAGCTTAATATGTATACCCTTGAGGAAAGAAGGAGAGAGGGACATGATAGAAACTTTCAAGTACCTCAAGGGAATTAACAAAGTCCAAGAGGGTAGCATCTTCCAGAAAAAGAGATGTGCAAGAACAAGGGGCACAATTTGAAGATAGAGTGGGGACGGCTCAGAGGTAATGTGAGGAAGTATTTTTTCACTGAGAGGGTTGTGGATGCATGGAACAGCCTTCCTGAGGAGGTTGTGGAGTCAAGAACAGTGGGGACTTCAAGAATGCATGGGACAGGCATAAGGCAGTCCTAGCGGGGGTAGGAGGAAGTAAGCTGTTGGTTAACTAGGATCTGCAGCTTATCTGTTATGTAGAAAAATGGGCAGACTAGGTGGGCCAAGCGGTCCTTATCTACTGTCAGATTCTATGTTTCTATGTTTTGACGGGCTTGTTTGTAACCCAAATAAATCTGATCGGACATTATCTCATTTAGTGGGGCAAAAATAGTGGACCCAACATACATGTGTAAAACAATGGTTAACAATCTTGGTAACTAACCCCTTGTACTGATTCATGCAGGAACAAACAAAATGTTTAGAGATCCCTAGATGACATTAAGCAGGACATGGTGGCCTTAACCTATAGATTGACTAACCTGGGATGTGAAGTTATTATATCTGAGATACTGCCAATACCAAAAGCTTCACTGTGGCAGATCTAGGCTAAACTCCATAAAATGGACTGTTGAACCCTGTCCTGTCTTCTTTCTTCCACTTCAAAACTTCTATTGCAACAGTACCCTCTTATCTCTTCTACTTTTAAATACTTTTTTCTATTATCCTGGGTAGGCCACCCAGGATGAAACTGTACTATCTGCTTCTCTACTTCATTTCTATTCTCTAGCTCTGTCTAAAACTTTTACTTTTGGTTCATACAGCCCCCAACTCCTAGGTGCAAGGAGTTAGTAAAACAGATGCTGTACAGTAAGAAAAGATGATTATGTCCTTGGACATAATAAAGTAATGAAGACTACCAAATAAAAGTCTTCTTGTTTCTGAGTTAAAGCAAATGAATGCATAAACATCTTCTGGTTAAATAAGGCAGGATCCTGGAGACATGTTAGAGGTGCCCCTGTCTTACAGCAGCATGCAAATATTAAACAGAAGGAAAAGCAAAGCATGCAAAATGAACATTAGAAGCATGAGGACTTGCAAAAAAGGGTAACACTATAAAATGGAATTAAGTTAACCTCTCTGTAATACTGTACACCCAGAATTAAAGCAGCTTGCATTTTTTAAAGGAAAACTATTTTGTTTTAACAAGTGACAGGTTTAACCTGGTAGAAATCCATACCTGGTTGCTAAAGAAATAAACAGTACTACTTTCTCTTGCTTGTCTCTAAACATGAACTATAATACAGATACTGTAAGACAGGAGGCCCCCTTGCATGTATACACTTCCAAGCAGTATATAAAGAAAGCAAGTTGAATTTAGTTCTTTAAAAATTACAAAGACTTGCAGAAAGGAGGAAATAATAAAACTAGATTATTTAGACCCTGTATTACTGTGTACACTGTAGTGAAGCAGCAATCATTTCTGAGCAAAATAATGCTTTGAAAACTAAGGTTTGACCAGGTAGAAATGCTTACCTGGTCACTCAGGAAAATAGAAGGCCTCCTCCTTTCTGAGCTGCTGATCTTTGAATGGGTATTCCTAAGGGATTATCGCCCTCTACTGTCCCCTTTTTATATGTTCACCTAATAAGTCCGTCACTCAGATGGTTACTAAGCATATTACCTTTGGGTTGCTAGGTATTTAACAGTCTAATTAACCCTGAAATAGGAATACAAGTTTTGTTTATAAGCCTGCTGTATAAATGCGAACAGTAAGAGAATGGTATTTATCTAAGTAATAGTTTTAGGTCACATTTAGATACCTAACCTATTCTAAAGCATTGTATTTGTGTTAAGTGTGTTAAGGGTCTAGTCAGGTGGCCTTGTCCAGGAGTATAATACCTCCCAAATCTGTTCTTTAGACAGATGAGCCTTGGAAGGCAGACAGGGAGGTCTTCAGTGAGAGAATGTAAATACAGAAGTAAGCAGACCATAGCTATTCGGTGGTCTTTGACTGTGTATTGAAAATTGCAAGAAACCACTGAGGGAAAAAGTGGTCATTGACATTGCAACTTACTTTTCTTCATTTTGATTGTTTTCGTTTTCTGACTTTTGTAAATAAAGGTTACATTCCTGTGTGTTTTTAATCTTGAAATATTGCCTTGTCTGAATTATTTCCCACACCCTGTGACATTCACCTAGAATTAATATGAAAATGCATTTAATAATTGGCTAAGAACATGGACAGCAAGGCAAGAGATACAGTGTTTGACACATTGGGAAGAGTTCTCTCTGCAGGATGAGTTAGATTTGCAACGATGGACTGCATTTGAGTAAATTAGGGAATGACTTTCTATGGAAACATTTTGTCAATTCCTTGACAAACATTTAAACTGAAATGCAGAGGCGGATTCATATACAACCACAGTACAAGTCTAGATTTAATCTTGTCCTTAACTTTCCCAAAAATTTAGTATCTCCTGATGAATCTTCACAACACCAAAATATAAACAAGGTCATAAAAGTTTTATTACTCAGTGCTCAAAGACTTACCCATAACATGGATGAGTTAAAGTATATAATTAAAAGAACAAAATAGTTATTTGTAGGGTAACACCAGCTCACGCGGACATACTTGCCTCTGTGGACCAGGACCAGGGCTCCCCAATGGGCACCCTCTTCACTGACCTATCCAAGGCATTTGACTTGGTCAAGCATGATCTCCTACTCACCAAACTCTGACTCCCAGGACTGGATCACCACTCACTCACCTGGTTACGTGAGCTACCTGAGTGACCATTCCTAAAGTCCGCTGGAAGGGCACTCAATCAGGACTCAGACCCGTCACTGCTGGGGTGCCTCAGGGCTCAATCCTGGGCCACCCTGCTTTTCTCACTCTTCCTCAATGATATTGCAGGAAACTGCTCACTCAGTAAGCTCATTTTGTATCCGGATGGCACTGTCTTATATTGCAGTGACCCCAACCTAGCGTCATCTCCATAAAACTGCAGGACAGTCCCTGGCAACTTGAGGCCTGGTTCTCTGTGAATTCCCTTTTACTCAACAAAGATAAAACCAAAGCTGTGCTGTTTGGGTCTAGACACTTAGGCCTTGACAAGTCAGATGCTCCAGATCAGCACCAACTAAGGAAAAGAGTTAAGATATTGAGCAGCTTTAAATACCTTGGAATACATCTTGACCAAGAGATGACCTACAAGTCCCACACTGACTCCATAACTTGACCATCCACAAAAACTTGGTCTCCTCTACCAGATGGGGACTCCTTATCCCTAGCTGCATGACGGGCAAGTGCCAGCTGCAATCTTCTCCTCACCATTCTATATGGTGCTCACTACTACAGTTCCTCTGAGAGTCAGAATTCAACAAACTATCCATACTCTTTAATCAAGGGCACGGTTTGCCACAAGCTCCTCTCCTAGGAGGCATCACTGCAAGGCACTTAGGGAACTTAATTGGCCCACTCTGTGACACAAACTTGTGTACCCCTGCCACTTGCCTTACCTTCAAGTTCACTACCCTGGGTCCTCCTCCCCATCTTAGAGGACTACTCTCCCTAAAGAACAAACCAGAACATTACAATCATCCATAAAACACCTACTGGACATCCCTCGGATGTGCTCCAACCAAGGCAAGCGCTCTTGCTGCCTCCCACCTATGGAACTCCCTTCCTGCTAGTTTGACTGACTCTCCACCCTCAACCAGTTCAAGTCTGGACTCAAACTTTATCTACTCAATCTCAGTCTCTGTGGCTGCAACTGTTAGCCCCCAAGCCTTGGTCTCATGCCTGCTGAACTGCTCTGAACCTCCCTACATCCTGTCTTTTCTACCTAGCCTCATCTGTGCTGGCTAACACACTCTAACTGGTGGGTAACCAGGTGTCTGAATGTGAAACAGATGTCTACTACTGTATGCTGTTTACTAATGTTTATCTACTAAATTAATGTTATAGCTGTAATTCATGACTGAAGTCTAATTGGGAGCCTGATTGTCCTATCCCTGTATGCTGTCACAATGTATATTTGTGTGCAATATGTAATTACTGTAAATATTGCCTATAAATGTCTCTTTATGTAACTAATTCCGGTCGCACCTGAAAAAGGGCCTCTGGTCTCAGTGGGCTTATCCGGTTACCAAAATCCAAATAAATAAATAAATAAATACTGATACAGTTCACTTGGGAACATAAGCAGCAGCGGGTATGGACAGAGGTCTGGGGTTATATTCTGTTTTAACTGAAATATTTGAATAGTTTTGTAAGTGAAATTAGTTCTTTGTGTTAAAATTATTACCTTGAGTTAGAACTGTTACTTGGGCTGTGATATTGTAACTTTGGAGGCTTGGGAACAGTTGTTTGGCAGTGTTAATTAAGTGAAATTTAAATGTGTTGTTTGCCTGGTGTTAGGGGAGGGACATTAGCAGGAATTACCTTGGCTTTCATTGTTCACTTGGGAACATAAGCAGGAGGCTGGTAAGGACAGAGGTCTGGGGTTACATTCTGTTTTAACTGAAATATTTGAATAGTTTTGTAAGTGAAATTAGTTCTTTGTGTTGAAAATTATTACCTTGAGTTAGAACTGTTACTTGGGCTGTGATATTGTAACTTTGGAGGCTTGGGAACAGTTGTTTGGTCTTAAATACTGAAAAGCCACTGGGGGTTGGGATTGAAGGGCTGAGTATTTCTGTTTGGGACAAATTTGAAACAACAGGAGCTGGTGGGCCTGTGACATCATACGGTACATGATGTCTGCATATACGCACTGTTAGTGGGACTGAACACACACTGGACTGTATGTGTTTGTGAGACTTGGGAACTTTATTGGAGGGTTGAAATTGGGTTTGTAAATAACTGCAGTCAGTATAGAGAGAAACTGTATTCCAGGGAAAGGACTGAGAAAGGGTGTGCCATTATAAACAGAGGGAGATAAACAGGGTGGCCATATTCCACCATGGCAGGCATCTTTGGAAGGTTGTAGGCTGCACAGGCTGTGGGGCGGCAATAATTCTCAATTGGGCCTGGAGAGGGAGGCTGCCCACTCTGTGACAGCTATCTTGTATCAGGAGTGAGGTATATTGGTTAAGGAGTAAGCTGGGGAGCTGGGGGTGTACAAGGATAAGGGTGTGGATATGGGCAGCAGAAGGGTGGGGCTGAGGGAGGCTGGGGCAATGCTCTGAAATTACAGGACGTTATGTTACAGCAACCAGGAGGGGGATATTGGGACAGAGGACCCTTAGATAGGGATGTTGACGCTAAGGGAAAGAGTACAGGGGTGAACATTCTGAATACAAAGAGAGTGGAGGGGAAGAGTCAGGAGGGGCTGTTGTGCGGAAGCCTAAAACAGCAGACTGTGGGAAGGGAGCTCTAAGGTGAACAGAGCAAGAGGGAAAAGAGGGCAGTTTACAGGTGCAGTCAGGGAAACTCAGGTTACTTGATGGAGGCTGACATAGAGTGTCACAATAAATTTGAGCTACTAAGCAACCTAGAGGGGAGGAAGGGGTTGGTGGAAATGAGGAAACTTATACGGAGGCTGGGGAGGAGTCAGATACCCATAGGGCATCACAGACCGGCAATGGAAAGGATGGAAATATTCCCAGAGGAGAAGGAAACATAAATGTTAAGCAAATGGGAGATGCAACATATTGCAGACATGAGGGAGGACAGCATGATTGGAGAGAAACTGGGAGACAAGGAGGTGGGAGAGGAGCCCCTTCAGCAGGGGGTCAGTACCAAGGATGGGGCCCTAGCTAAAGGGGACCCACAGAGAGCCTCTGGAGGCAGGGGTACTATTACAAGGGGAGAGATGGCAGTGTGGGGAAGGGAAACCATCAGAGCCAGGATAAATGGCTCGGATAAGAGAGGGTTAAAGGGGACACCTATTCAGAGGGGTTTGAGTTAAGTGGGCAAAATAACGAGGGAGGCAGAAAGGAGGGTGACAAGGGGTCTAATAGGCAGGAAGACTCCCATGGAATTGAGATCATGAATAAAGGGGGAAGGGGGCTGAGAGGGCATAGTGGGTAACCATAAGGATGATGGTGGTGTTAAGGTTCTGTTATTGGGAGACTCTATGATTGGGGTATCCAGTGGGAGGGACGGGGTGGATGCCATATCCAGGTGAAGGTAGTGAGTATCTCTGGGCTGACAGTGCACAGAGCAAAGTTCATAGTGTATGAAATGGTTAGGGATTGTGGAGGAAACTGGATTTCCTGGTGCATTTGGGATCTACGATCTAGAGGAAATAGCATTTGGAAATCCAAGCAAGGTTCAAGAACTTGCCAGAGTCTGTCAGGATAATGGATGCAACATTTCCTTTTCAGAGATATTGCCAGTACCAAGGCCTCAATGGAGAAAAAATGAAGCTCACAGAGGTTAATGACTGGCTCAGGAAGTGGGGTGAAGAGAGTGGGTTGGGGTGTTAGGGAACTGGAATGGAGTTTGGGAGGATAAGGGACTATATGCCAGGACAGGCTTCATCTTGCCCATTAGGGAAGGAGTCCTTAAACAGGGATGGCTGACTACATTCAAGAAAGGTGGGGTTTAAACTTGTGAGGGGAAGGGATAAGGGAGGGCTGACCAGAAGCCCTCCTCCAGATGAGGAGTAGCTTTCAAGCCCGGGGAGGGAAACAGACTGGGGGTGGAGTTTCAGGAGGAACAGAGGAGGATGGAGTATAAGGAATCTGGGTGGGGTTCGACAAGAGGATCAGGGATAAGGGGTGGGGGTTGGTGTTAGTAAATGCCAGGAGCTTGGGAAACAAGTTGCCAGAGTTCCAGGCCATGCTGTTCGAGGGGATGGATGTGGCGGCAGTCAGAAATGAGCCAACAAAACCATGACTGGGACCTAAGCGTACAGGGTACACTATGCTTAGGAAGGATAGAAAGGGGGCAGAGGGGTGGAGTGGCTATGTTCATTAGAGATGACATAGAAATTGCTAGGGTAGAAGAGGCAGAGAAGCGTGGAGGCCTTATGGGTCACCTTATGATCCCCAGCAGGAGATAAGGTCAAGCTGGGTGTGTATATAGGCCCCGGGATGAGTGATGTTCTAGAGGATGGTTTGCTGGACAACATCATTACCCAGTGTGGACCAAAGGGAAGGAGTGGTGTTGATGGGGACCTTAATATGCCAGGTACAAACTGGGAACCATGTCCTCTAAGGTGGCCAAGGAGCAGAGGCTGCTGGACGGCTTCCAGGATGTGTTCTTAACACAGCATGTGATGGAGCCCACAAGGAGGGCCATGTCCTGGACGTGGTTCTGGCAGATGGGGATCTGGTAAGGGACATGGTTGTACAGGACCCCTGACTGGGGCGACCACAATACTGTCTGGTTTCAAATAAGCATGGGGAGGGTGAGATCTAGGACACTGGCAGTGGACTTCAGGGTGGCAGACTTTGTGGGCATGGGAAATATTCTCAAGGATCACTTGAAGGGATTACATCAATGACAAGTGTGGAAAGAAGATGGAGGTCATAAAAGCAGGGACTTCATGAGGCAGTCAGGATCTGCGCTAAGTTGAAGCGTAAGGAGCAAGGTCACATAAACCATGCTGGTGGTCCAGTAGAGGTACAGGTAGAGTCAGAGAAAAAAGGCGGCCTACAAAAATATAAAACAACAAGAGGGGATAGGGATAAGGAAGTGTACCATCTTGCATCTAGAAAAGTCACCTGTATGGTGAGGAGCAAAGTCAGTAAAGAGCAGCGGCTGGTGAAGGAGATACATGGGGGAAGGGTTCTTCGGTACATTGGGGAGTGGAGAAAACTAAGGGCCATCTCAGCAGATTGAGATCAGAAGGAGGGTGGGTGGAAGAGGAGGGACCAGGCAGAGGTATTTAACAGTACTTTGCCTCTGTGTTCACTAGGGAGGGGATGGGACATCTACAAAGCAAGGCATGAAGGGGATAGAAGCGGCAGTAAGTGGAATCAGGGGAGCAACAGAAATGGAGCAAGAGGAGGAGAGGTACCCCAGGAGTGTCACATCTGGATAAGGATGAAAAGGCCAGTAAGGTGGAGGGGGACGGATGATGCTATCTCCGCCAAAAGGGTGTGGTTAGCCCTCAAGGCCCTAAAGAAAGACAAATCTCCTGGGCCAGATGGCATTCATCTGAGAGTACTATGGAATTGGCGGACATACTGGCTGCACCCTGGGGAGCTCTTCAACAGGTCACTTGAGACAGGAGGTACCTAGGGATTGGCGAGAGCACATGTGGTGCCAATCCATAAAGGGGGTCGAGGGAAGTACCAGGTAACTATAGACCCATCAGTTTGACCTCGTGGTGGGAAAGTTAATGGAGTATACTAAAGGAACGATTGGGGTGTACTTGGAGGAGGTGGGAGGTCTGGATGTCGGCAACATGGGTTTGTGCCAGGTAGGTCATGTCAAACCAACCTTGTGGAGTTCTCTGAATGGGTAACATCAGAACTGGACAGGGAAAGCCTGTGGATGTATTATTCTTGGACTTCAGCAAGGCGTTTGACTCTGTCCCACAATGGTCTGGTGGAGAAACTGATGGGGTTAGGAGTAGGCCCTTTGATGGTCAGATGGATTGAAAACTGGCTAGCTAGATGCACCCAGAGGTAGTGGTCTGTGGGGAGCTCTCAAACCCTGGAGAGGTTGGTAGTGGGGTACACATGAGGCTCGGTCCTGGGTCTGATCCTGTTTAATGCATACATATCGGACATCAGGGAGGGTATAAAGTGTGAAATGAGTCTCTTCGTGGATGACTCCAAGATGGGAGCAGTAGTGGAGGGAGAAGAGGAGAGTTGGCCCTGCAAGGGGACCTGGACACCCTGGAAAGCTGGGCTCACACATGGAAATTAAATTCAATATCACCAAGTGCAAGGTGTTGCATCATGGTCGGGAAACCCTAAACACAGGTACACTCTGGGAGGGAGGCACTGGAGGCCTCAATAGGAGAAAAGACCTAGGGGTCACGGTGGATGCATGTATGAATAACTCTGAGCAGTGCAGGAGAGGGCTAGCAAGGCAAACAGGATGTTGGGATGCATCGTAAGGGGATCACCTCTAGGAACAAGGAAGTGATTCTGCCACTGTACAATGGACTGGTTAGACCACACCTTGAGTACTGTGTACAGTACTGGAGACCACACTTGAAGAGGGATATACTGCCCTGGAGAGGTACAGAGGAGGGCAACTAAGATGATATGAGGGCTAGGGATTTGACATATGAGGACAGACTTGAGGAGCTCTGCCTGTTTTCACTGGAGGAGAGGAGAGCGGGGGACATGATTGAGGTCATCAAATACCTCAAGGAATAAATAGGGTAAACATGGAGGGGATTATTAGACTAAAGCAGGAGGTATCACCAGAGAGCATGGTTTGAAGTTGGAAGGTGGAAGGGTGAGGGGGAAAGAGGAGGAGGTTTTCACTGAGAGGGTGGTGGACCCTTGGAATGCACTGCCTGGCAAGCTGGTTCAGAGATCCACAGTGGAGGGCTTCAAGAGATGGTGGGACAGACACAGAAAGTGGATGTATCAGATGATGGCCTGTCCCGGGTGGGAGGGATGGATGATAGGGGTTTCTGGAGCACAAGGGATGGGAGGGCCTCAGCACCCAACTAAGGATCTAAGGTTCGAGCAGACTCGATAGACCTAAGGCCTAATCTGCTGGCAAATAGTATGTTAGTATGATATTCCATTTTTTTTTCATTTATTTAGGCTGGGATTAATACGCTTGAGTCAGACTCATTTTCAAAGGTTCCAAATCATGGACAAAACAGAGCAAACAGAGCATTACAGATAATACAATGAATAAGAATAAATTAATATAACAGTGAAAGAAAGGAAAACATGGTAGGCAGCATGGACTCCATTACAATGGCACATGCAGTACAAGTCTTGATGGTTTTGGATACAACCTAGAAATAGAAATTAGTTACATTATAACATGTTGTTGCAGGGTAGGGATATTCTGGGAATAGTGAGATAAGTCAATAAATAGGTCCATGTAAAGCTGTGGTGGGAAGGGAAAGAGGTAAGCAGCCAAGTTGGTGTTGTCTAAGTAGCTGGTGATGGTGTGGGACATGGGTAAAAGGGAAGGGTGGTGTAGGATGGTTGTAAGTTGAAAAGGAGGGAGGGAGGGCAGGGAAGGGTGATAAGGCAGTGGATAATGCAGGAGGAAAATGGAAACAGTCAAATTATTTACTAGCACATTTAGAGGTATTTTATATTCTTAAGGTGGGACCGTAGCCCGTTTTGAATCGACTCAGCTTTGTGGTTTCTGTCAGCGTGTGGAGTAGCTCATTAAACCATTTAGGGCCCTTAAAAGTAATGGATTTTTGGGCCAGAGATGTGCACTTGAAAGGGACTTGTAGGCCTTCTTTGTCACATATCTTGTTTGTTTAGGTGCACAGCCTTCTTGAAAAGACTGCTTATGGATTCTGGCATGAGGTCTAGTTGCACTTTTTAACGCTCAGGCATGTTTGGTATTGGGCTCTTAGGTACAGTGGGAGCCAGCCTGTTTCAGAGTACAGTGCACAGGTGTGGGTCCAACAATCAGTCCCTTGTGCCAGTCAACAGGCCCTATTCATGAGTTTTGTATCCTGTTATAGGCAGTGTCAGATACGACTATGTAAATTAGTAAGCCATAATCAACAGATGATACTGCACTGCTTACAGCTAATTTGAGGGCCGTAGGTGTCACAGAGTGCTTGTTTCTGTAGAGGACACCCAATTTCATGTTGTTTGTTTTGACAACTTGATCAATGTGGTGGGAGAAATTGAGAGTGTCATCAAGGTAAACACCAGATATTTGAATGAGGAGACTTGCTCAAGTGTGTCACCTTTGGTTCAGAATTCAAGAGGGTCAAATTCCTTTTGTTTTGAGGGACCAAGAAGAGCATGCTTTTGTTTTTTATGGTTTAGTAGCAGTTTATGTTGGCAGAACCAGGTTTCAAGTTTGTGGAAGCTATTGAGTAGGCCTTCCTCGATGGTTAAGTGGTCCTTACCTGGGACTGATATGACAGCATCATCTGCATATAAAATGATGCTAGCAGGGTAGGCATCAGAGAGGTGGTTGACGAACAGGCTGAAGAGCAGAGGTCCAAGTATGGACCCTCATGGTACTCCAAGGGCCACTACCTAGGGTTAGGGAGTGAGTCGCTGATTCTAACCTGCTGGGTTCTTTGTGTCAGGTAGCTGCGAAACCAGGAGACTGTATCAGGGGCAAGTCCATGGAGAGCAGTGTGTTTAATAGTAGCTGGTGATGAACTGAGTCAAACGCTTGTAAGGTCAATGAAAAGTGACCCCAACTACCGCCCCTTGGTCAAAAGTGTTGTAGAGCTGGTGCTGTAGTCCACCAGTGCGGTGATGGTAGAGTGTTTTGTGGAAACCATGTTGATTGCTGCAGAGTAGTTGTTAACTGTCGAGGAAGTCAATAAGTTGTTCTGAGACTATTCTCTCAAGAGCTTTGGAGAGGGGTGGGAGGATGGATATTGGCCTATAATTGGCGGTGAGTATTTTATCCCCGGATTTGAAAACCGTGTAACCAGGGCAGATTTCCAGGCATCTGGGAACACACCCAATCTTAGGGGCATTAAAACTCTGGTAATTGGGTCTGCTAGTACATCAAGCGCTATGGCAACCAACTTCATGTCTCTCAGATCACTCCCCATTCTGGTCTTTCCGAGGACCTCTTTCTTGTATGATGGTTTCAGAGATTTAGACTTGCCTAAAACAGAAAATCTGGCATCCCTACCTCTCCGAAGTAGGTTTTGTGTTTCCATGTGGTTGGTTATTCATTGGGTTAAGGAACTCACTGGGAAGCACCGCTGCTAGATCAGTGAAGGAGGTATTAAACTCACTGGCAATCAGAAGGGTTCCTGGAGAGGTCCATGGTCAGTGGTTAGTAGGTCTGGTGGTGCCCTAGAGGTCCTGTCAGTAAGGGATTTAAGTGTGTTTCAGAACCCTTTGAAGACCCCGGTTTTTGTTGAGAGGTTTGAAAAGCTAGCTTTTGCCAAGCTGAATGAGCCTGGTACCGGAGTTCCTAGCTGCTTTGTATGCTGATACATCATGTGGCTTTCCTAAATCCTTAGCCTTGTGCCACAGGTTGTCTCTATGTCACATGTGTTCTAGCAGTGAGGTTTTAAGCCAGAAGGTGTGGTTTCTTGACTTTTTGTAATTTTGGGGCAAAATATTGCACGCCTGAGTAAACGATTTTGGAAGAACTCAAAGGTGATGTTGCCATCTGTTACATGGTCAAGTGGGGACCAGTCAATCAAAGATAAGTGAAGTTTTAAATCATTTAGTAGACCAGGTCTCAGCACCTGATTGGTAGTGAACTTCGCAGGCTCTTTGTGAACTTGTTTGCCCAGGTGCATGACTGGTGAGTGGTCACTGAGGCTATCAGGCAGAACCTTACATCTGATATGTGATCCAGGTTGGAACAGAGTAGCCAGTCAATAAGTGTGCTGGTGCCTGTTTTGAAGTTGTGCCTGGTGGGAAGGGTAACCATCTGCATAATATATAAGCCAGCTATTAGGTCCCTGGCTTCGTTTTCCTTGTTAGAGAGCCAGTTAATGTTGAAATCCCTCACAATTACCCGCCTCCCACTCTTTCCCATATGCTGCCTATTTTTTCTCAAAGAGCTTGAGCTGTAGTCTGCTTCCTGGGGTAAGTAAAGTTAGCAGCAGGACTTTGTTTTGTTGCCCATTGGTGAGTTTGAGAAGGAGGATTTGTGCTCACTAGTGTTTGGCTGCAGTCCATCAACAGCGCTTTAATGTCATTTCAGACATAGACTAGGCAGCCACCACCCCGCTTGGTGAGTCTGTCTTGGTGGAAGGAGTTGAAACCTTCTAGTGTTAGGGATGTGTCAGTGATTTTGGGTGATAGCCAGGCTTCTGTGAGGGCAATGATGTCTTGCTTTAGCAGTTCAGCCCTGCTTGGACCTGGGATAACTTAGGTAGGAGGCTGTTTACATTGAGTGATATAATTCTCAGCCTCCTTTTAACAAGGGCTGCAAGGAGGCAGTTTTGGCATTAGAGTGCATACTTCCTGTTGTAGATTGCATGTGGGTGGTCCTGGGTTTGGGTGGACATTCCCGATAGCAGCAGTAAGTATCAGTATGAGCTTGCATCTTTGGCACACCCATGGTTTACCACTGGCAGCAGAATGCCTAGCCCTTTGTTGTACTATATCAAAAGAGCTAATGTAGCCTGAATGGCCACACAGTAGGGCTGCTACAGGGTAGGAGTAGGTTTTGCAACTGGTGGCATTGTAATTCCTTGATGGTGAGGAGCATGTTCAGCACTAACCGGTGGTCATTCCCAAAACTAGGAGAGTTTCTGCTCATGTGTTGCAAATGTTAAGAAAGGTTCTCTTCAGGGTTTTAATAAAATAATTAAGAGTAGGAATTAAGAATAGGAAAGATAAACAAGGGGGTAGCTCTGTATATTACTGAGGACTATACATCACACTGTATTTCTCCCCAAACAGGAGATAATGAAATAATCTGGGTAGAGTGATATATCTACTGTTCTATCAATTAAAAAATTATTTATAGTCTTGGCCTATAGACCTCAAATCATAGCAAAGAACAGAATACTGAGGGCCAGATATTCAAAACTTTGCCCGGCTAAATTAACACTGCCAGTGGGCAAACTTAGCCAGGAGCACAAAGCAAGCTATATTCAAAGGAATACCCAGGAAAAACAGCTTCTGAATATAGCATGGGAATGAGGCCGGCAAACTGGGCTGGGAGTGCTGGGCAAACTTAGCCCTGGAATAAGACAGCTCTGAATATAGCAACCAGGAAGTGCAAACCACAACAGCAACACAGTGCACAGTGACGTGAAGGTAGGTAGAGGTGAACTATGTGGCCAATGTGTACCAGCAAATGTGTGGACCCAGTACAGCTGCAGGCAGCAGTGCATGTGAAAGTACAGTGTTCAAAACTGTATAATATTCCTGAACTGTTTGTAAACACTAACACATTTGCATGGGTTTAGCACAGACCCAAAACCATTAGCTTCAGGCACACGCTGCCTAGTGCTAAATCCTCTTGCCATATTCAAAAGTGAGATGCAAATGAGCCTACTTAGGTACTCTGGGCAAACATCCAGATTAGCATCTCATTATGCCCTGATTTGCATAAAGCAGAAGGAAGCAGGAAGGCAGTCAGAATAGCAAAGGCCAAAACTGAGGAAAAGATAGCCAACCCAGTTAAGAAGGGGATAAACCTTTTATAGGTACATTAGGGAGCAAAGAAAGACTAAGGCAGGGATACTGAGGCTGAATAAAGAGGAAGGTGGTTGGGCAGAGAGCAACAGTGAAAAGCAGGGATACGAACAAATGCTTCTGCTCAGTATTCATAATGGAAAAGCAGGGGGAGATACCTAATCCAGTCAATAGAAGCACTCTGGATAGGGAGATTGATATTAGTCCTTTCACAGAAGAAAGGGCTCTGAAAGAACTCTTAAAACTGAAGGTGGATAAAGCAATGAGGCCTGATGGGTTTCACCCCAGAATTCTAAAAGAACTAAGGGAAGAACTAGTAACACCACTGACTACCCTTTTAATAAATCATGGGAGGATGGTGTGGTATCTGAGGACTGGAGGAGGGTGGATGTGATTCCCTTCACAAAAGTGGGAGCAAGACAGAGGCAGGAAACTACAGACCTGTCAGTTTGACCTCAGTGGTAGAGAACATGATGAAATCACTGCTGAAGGAAACAATTGTTGAGTACCTAGAGGCCGGTGGGGCACAGGACCCAAGGCAGCATAGATTCACAACAGGAAGGTCATGTCAGACAAATATAATTGATTTCTTTGACTGGGTGATCAAAGTAGTAAACCAGAGAGGGGCTGTGGACATGGCCTACCTAGACTTTAGCAAGACATTTGACACAGTCCTGCACAAAATATTAATAAACAAATTAGCCAGTCTTGGAGTGGGTCCCAGGGTGGTAGCCTGGCTAAAACACTGGCTGAACAACAGGACACAGTGGGTAATAGTAAATGGAGTCCACAGTGAAGAAAGGAGTGTTACTAGTGGGGTACTGCAGGGTTTAGTACTGGGACCGGTCCTTTTAATGTTTTTGTAAGTGACATTACAGAGGGACTAGAAGGAAAGTATGTCTCTTTGCAGATGACATAAAGATCTGCAAACAGGGTTGATATGCAAGGTGGGGTGGAAAGGATGAAAAGGGACTTAGCAAGGTTTGAGGAATGGTCAAATGTATGGCAGCTTAGATTCAATGCAAAGAAGTACGAAGTAATGCACCTGGGAAACAAAAACCCAGGGAAGAGTACACAATGGAGAGTGAGATACTGACAATAACAAAATGGAAAGGGACCTGGGGGTAGTCATATCAGATGACCTAAGGTGGACCAGCAATGTGAGAAGGCAGTAAGGAGGGCTTGGGGGATACTGGGATGCATAGGAGAGGCATCACCAGTAGAAAACAGGAAGTTGTTGGCCCTCTGTACAGATAGTTGGTAAGACCACATCTGGAGTACTGTGTGCAGTTCTGGAGACCCCATCTCTGCAAAGACATAGACAGGGTGGAGGCTATCCAGAGGAAGGCAATCAAAATGGTGCAGGGTCTGCACCGGAAGACATATGAAGAAAGACTAAAGGAGCTTAAGATGTATAGCCTAGAGGAAAGGAGGGAGAGGGGACATGATAGAAACTTTCAAATACCTCAAGGAATCAACAAAGTCCAAGAGGGTAGCATCTTTCAGAAAAAGAGATGCAAGAACAAGGGGGCACCTTAAAGATAGAGGGGACGGCTCAGAGGTAATGTGGAGGAAGCATTTTTCACAGAGAGGGTTGTAGATGCATAGAACAGCCTTCCTGAGGAGGCCGAGAGTCAACAACAGTGGGGAATTCAAAATGCATGGGACAGACATAAAGCAATTCTAGTGGGGGGTAGGAGGAATTAGGCTGTTGGTTCACTAGGATCTGCAGCTTGTCCATTAGGTAGGGAATGGGCAGACTAGGTGGGCCATGTGGTCCTTATCTGCTGTCAGATTCAATGTTTATATGTTTCATGCAGTTTTCCCAGCGTTACTGCAGGGTCCCATCGCCCATCTGTAGGTCAGTCTGGAAGTACAGGGCTGGCCAGGTCTGACCGCAGCTCCACCTGTAGGTCGTCTGGCAGTGCATGATGATAGCTGTAGGCTACATGTAAACAGTACAGCATAGCATAGAATATTGTGCCCCAGAGGACAACTATAGCATAGGCACAGATGGTGGTGGTGGTGCTGCTGCTTGACTGTCACACTGTAGGTCATGCTACAGTACACAGCAGACACTACAGTAGCAAGGGGGCCAGTGGTGTGTGGACACAGCACTGTCTATGGTGTGTAGGGCAGTGCTGATGACTGCACTATACACAGTGCAGGTGTTTACTGACAGTGGACATTCCTGTTACACTGTTGTGTGAACCACAGATGCTGCACCTCTGGCATGGGATACTCACAGTGACATATACCTGTCTGGCTTTGTGTGCTGTGGCAGTTGTACAGCTGTGCAGTATGTGGCCGGGGGTATATATTATCAAAAAGGCACACTGGTGTTGGGGTATTCCCAATACTGGCCCATGTGCACTGCGTGATGTGTCCCAGCCTTCTGGCCACATCTGGTCTGTGGCAAGGCCTGGCTACCCTTACATTCTCCCCTCAACATCCTCCATGCCCACAGTGCTGTATGTGTGTGCTGGCATCTGTTGATGTCCACAGAAGAGTGGTCCGCAGGTGTGTGCAGTATGGCCCACACTGCCATGTTGTCCACTGGCGGCAGGGTCACCACTTTTTTGCCTGGCATGGCTGGGACTGGTGGAGATGATGGCATCATTGTGATGCCATCAGTGAGCAGCATGTTTCCTCTATGTCTGGCTTTGTCTATGTATCATATTTATTTGTTAGGTCACACAAAGCCAATGAAAAAGCCATGCAAACACCATGCAAAACCAAAATGTCATGCAAAGCTGATTGCCTAGGGTTAAGACTACCTTTCCTGGGCAGTAATGTGCACCATGCTAAGTGTCACGCTAAGTCACGCAAAACCACTTTGTGTGGCACTAGTCTCTGAATATAGCATTGTGCTTGTATTCATGTACACACACCTCAGTTTGCCCCTTGCATACATTATGATTTTGCCTGGTGCTAATGCAGTTTGCAGTAATGCAGATATTTGGTCTTTGAATATAGCAAACCCACGCTAATCCCAACTAAACCTGCACAAAGGTTTTTAACTCATGCAAATTTGGAATATTTGGCCCTGAGTTTCCTAGAATAATAAATCATTTTGAACCAACTAATAATTACATATTAATGGGAGATTTTAATTTCCCTAACATTGATTGGGTGAAGCACAGTTGTATTGGAGCTATAGAAAATGATTTCCTGGAATTACAATTAATCAGGATCTGGTCAAATAATACAAGAAGGAAGTAGAGATAACAATATTTTAGATTTTGTTCTACGTAACATGAGGTCAGCTGTACATGAACCTAAAATCTTAGAACCAGCAATCATAATGTGATTCAGTTTCATATACAGGCTAGATCAACCAAAACCAAGGGAATACTATAATTAAAGATTACAACAGAGCTAAATACCAAGAAATAAATCAATATCTGTCCACATGGGATTGGAATACAGAACTTGAGGTCTTGATGTTCATCAAGTTTGGACTCTTATACTGACCAAAATTAACTACTGCTTGGATACTTGGGTCCCAAACAGGAAGAAATATAAAAGGAGTTAGAAATCCAGTTTGGTGGAACAACAAAATTAAATGATTAATTAATAAAAACATAAATGTTATAAGAAATATAAGAAACAACCATCTCAAAATACATGGTATAATTGCAAAAATATTCTAATCAGGTGCAACAAAAATTAGGAAAGCTAAGATAGATATAGAAAATTAATTAGCAACAGATACACTTGATAATAAAAAATTCTATAATTATGTTGGTTCACTAACAGGTTCCAAGACTATAATAGGCCCTTTACAAACAAACACAGGCATTATTAATGATGAATCTCAAATGGCAGAGGAATTTAAAATTACTTCCTCACTACATTTACTGCTATAGAACAATTTAATAGTTCAATTATTGATTGTAATAATGTTAGCATCAATCCTATTACAGTAGAAGAAATCCTGGGGAATTACAAAAATTAATTCATCAGCAGGACCAGATGGTATCCACCCCAATTTCTTAAGGAAATCACAACACATTTCAGGCCCTTTGTGTAAATTATTAAACTTATCTCTGGATGTAGAAGAAAGTGTCTCAGCATGGAAGGAAGCAGTGGTTATTCCTATATTTAAAACTGGTAATAAAACCATACCATCAAATTATCGACCAGTAAGTTTAACCTCAGTCATTGGAAAAATCTTAGAAAGGTTAATCTTATGTGGATTTGAACATCATATGAATCAGAATAACTTACAAGATATAACACAGCATGGGATATAAAGGGAAGGTCCTGTTTAACAAATCAACTACATTTCTTTGAGAATGTTAGTGCAGCCCTGGATGCGGGTCTTCCAGTAGATATAGTATTCCTGGATTTAGCAAAAGCATTCAGTAGAGTCTCTCACAAAATATTATTAGAACATCTGACTAATTTAAAGTTTCAGTATACTTTAATAAAATGGACAGAATCATGGCTGCATAACCATCATCAATGTACAGTGATAAAGGAGCCAAGTCCCCATGGGCAGAGGTAACTAGTGGAGTCCTAGGGCTCTGTACTGAGCCCTGTACTATTTAATGTTTTGATCAAATCAATGAAGACAACTGATAACATCTGGATATCAAAATATGCAGACGGTTGTAAGATAGGCTGTATTGTTAACTCCAGTGAGGCAATTATAATTTTACAAAAGGAATTAGAGAGTTTAGAAGTATGGGCACAAAGAAATAAAATGATGTTTAATGAACTAGTGTGTTAAGTAATATATTTGGGTCACAATAACATGAAAAATAGTTATTTACTTAATAATGTAAAATCACAAGAAATTGAAAATGAAAAGTCCTAGGATTAATATAGATAATAAGCTTAACTTTGATAATGACACAATATTAAAAGTTAAGAAATGCTAAAGAATAATGGGATGCATATGGAAAAATATTAAAAGCAGACAATCTCGGTCATTTTACCCCTTTATACTAGCTTAGTAAGATCACACCTGGAATATTGCACCTTTTGTGCACCTTCTACAATTCGGGTAAGAAACAAATAGAAGGGGTTCAAAGAAAAATGACTAAAAGAATCCAGGGTATGGCAGATAAATCCTGTGGAGAAAGATTAAAATATTGGATCTATTTTCTATCCAATATGGACAACTTGAGGTGACCTTTGTTTAGTTACAAAGCCATAAGAGAACCAGGCCTTACTGAAACTTTAGGAACAGAAACACATTTTCACATTTCACAAACAAGATCTCATAACTTTAAACTTACAGGGGTTAACTGCAGAACTAAAAGAAAAAGTCAGTGGTTTTCTCAAAGAATAGTCAACATATGGAATACATTACTAGCCATACTTGTAGAGAGTAAGACCATTGATACGCTCAAATATCAGTTGGATCAATTTATGGGTAACTCAAAATTTGATTATATATAAAAATATCCCACCCTTGGGTGGCAAGCTCAATAACAGGCTTTGCCTCCTTAGCTTGTACTCAACTATGAACCTATGAACCTATAATTAGCAGGCATGAAATGTAAGGCATTACATTTCTGCACAGTATTTTTCTACCAAGGATGGAATGTTTTCCTTTTATATATATTTTACATTGCCTGAACTTTGTTTGAGCACAGACGCTGTCACTGCCTGTTGACAGCCAAAGCTGCAGTAGTTAACTACTGGCTACATGAGTTTAGCCTGGGGAAATGTGCATGCCTGTCTGTGGTTGATCAGGTCACTCATTCCGTCACTGTCCCAGTCATGCTGAGGGAGGTGTGGTCTTTATTATTTATTTGAAAATTCTTGACCATGAAAGGTGCACTAAACCAAGGCTCATGACCAGGTGTGAACTAGGGGATGGGTGACAAGCAGGAAAAAGGACAAATAAGAGCAATCAAAAGTGCCTGTTTATTGGTCTATTATGACTCTTATTTAACTGCTATCAGCTCTGTGTGCTCAGTGCCACACCAAATAACACTAAGCTTATTGGTGATAACAATGTGAAAGCTGCGGTGTCGTAAGGAGAAGGAGGTGCACCACTACTGCTGGGCATGGTGAGTTGGCCTGTGGTGCAAGTACAAGTGGGAGGAGTCCAGAGGTAGACTTACAACCAGGAGGTGAGGGGTAGGAACAGTCATAGATGTCCCTTGCTGGACATGTGAATAGTCAAATGAATAGTTAAAGCTGATCCTTGGTAAGTTGCATTTGAGAAAGGCTAAGAATTCAAGATTCTCAGGATCTAGCCTTGAGTAATGTGATTAGGCAATATCCCCAGTTGTATTAAAACATTTTTCTGAAATGATGGATGCTGGAGGGTATCCAAAAATATATAAAGATGCTTTAGCCAGTGCAGGCCAAATGACTTGCCAGTCTTGAAAGAATTTGATTGGATCAATATTTCTGCAAGTCATTGGCTCTGCTAGATAAGCCAGGCCTGCATCATGTTGTCAGTGTCAGTGGCTCAGTAGGTAGCACACTCGCCTCTAAGGCCGGAGATCAGAGGGCTGTGGGTTCAGTTCCACATCTGGCACTTGGGTTAATATCTCAGTACTGACACTGTAGTGCAGCATGACAGGGTGCTGCACTTCTGAGATGCCATCTTTTGGATGAGACATTAAACCAAGGTCCCATCTGCCTGGATTGGTGGTAGTTCAGGTGGATGTTAAAGATCCCATGGCACTTATTGAAAAGATTAGGGAATTTCCCGGTATCCTGGACAAATTTCCTCATTCACTAAATATACCACCAACAGCTTAATCTGGTTCAAGGTCAGTTGTCATTCATCTGTATCCCCTCCCCAGGTTGTGCCTGAAAATAGGCAGGATTTGTCTAGTGCACTTACCCGTCAACAAAACTAAATAAAAAATAAATAAATGTACTCTGGTAACAGGTCCAAGTCTTGTTCAAACTGTCTGAGTGGCATTGGTATCCAGAATCAAACATCTCCCAAATGTGTTTGGTTGCCTCAGGATTATAACTATCCAAGTCTTCTTCATTTCACACTGATGCCTAACACTGGTAAAACATGAAGTCAGCAAAAGAGGAGGAGAAGCAGGACTACAAACAGGAAGTTATGTATGTACATTCTTTTGGTTTCTTCAAGCTGTTTTGCTACTCCACCATAAGTGTACACAACAGTTTCTGATATAGCTTATGCATCCAGGGGACTAAATACATCTTTATAACTGAGATCCGGTAGTGATACCATGCTAAATTGTGTGAGTGATCCAGTGCTGTCAAACCTGTAGGCAAGTTGTGTCAGAAATGTCTCTGCCACTTCTTTAATGACTGTTCCATCCAGCCAGCTGATCAGATTGCTCATATGAACTAATGTCATCACCCATTCCTCACCACCATCATTGTTGTGATTTTTGCCTTCACCACCAATGCTGCCATGAATACCTCCACCACCAGCCTTGCTTTTGGGTTACTGTAGAATATTGTAAATAATGGCTCGTGTGTCATTCAAGTAGACTAAGCACTAAAATCTTTAGTGGTCTGCCCATGTAGGAAATGGATAGTAAGGATTAGAAGGTGAGGAGGGTGAGACTACAGAAGAGGACCAAGAAAAACTGCCATATTAAATAGGTACTCTACTCAGTCTTCACGGTGCAGGAAGAAGGGACAAATGACAAGGAGAAGTAGGAACAAGGAGGTGGGCACTAGTCCATTTTAGAAGAGAGAGTCCTGAAAGGACTTGCAGCCCTGAAGGTGAACAAAGCTATGGAACTGGACAGGATACACTAAATGGTTCTGAAATAACTTAGGAAGGTGCTGGCTGCCCACTGATGGCCTTGTTCAAAGGCTCTTTTGAACAGGCATGGTTCCAGAGGACTACAGAAGGACTGACATGGTCCCCACATAACAGCAGCAGCAGAGGGAGGTTACCTACTATAGGTTAGTCAGTCATACTTCAGTAGTGGGGAAACCAATGGAAACCCTACAGAAAGAAAGACTTTAGAGCATCTTGAATCCAATGGGCTGCAATACAGATTAAAGAGTGTAATATTATGCCAAACAAATCTGCCAGATTTCTTTGGCTGAGTGGCCAAGGAACTAGATCAGGACAGGATCAGTGGACATGGCTTAGCTGGACTTTAGCAAAGCCTTTGACAATGTGCCACATTGGAAGCTAATAAAGAAGTTGACCATCCTAGGAGTGGGATCCAATCTGATGAACTGGGTTAGGAACTGGTTGACAGATAGGAGATAGAGGGCAGTGGATAACAGCACTAACTCTAGGGATGGAGAGTGGCTAGTGAGGTACCACAGGGCTCAAAACTGGGACCAGTCTTCTTTAATGCTCATTTAGGGGCCAGTGGAGATTACTCAGCCCTCCACTACCGTGCTAGACACTGCAGAGAATTTGTACCTTTCAGGTAGCTTATTTTATCATTTGCCTTTTGAAAGAGGTTTAGGACCACTATATTAGGAAGCCTTGGCATTAATTATTTTTTTAAACTATTTCCCAACTCATGTTAGACCAGAAGTCCCACACTGTGGCACTTCCAGTTTTTGTGAATAAAGATCGCTGACTTGTGAAGGGAGACTGTTTACTACAGTAGGGTTCTTGATGGCTGAGCCTCTTGCTAGATGGTGTTTAAATATTTGTTTGTCTGTACCTTAAAATTTCTAAAAAAAATAGAAAAATGTTGTTTGTGTTGTATGTTTTGGGTTCATAGGACTATCTGGCAACTACTGATATCCTAAATGGACTTTGGGTCGGGTTGACGCTACCTTCAGTCTTCCACTATGCTGCTAGACACTGCAGAGCATTTTTATCTTCTGGGCAATTTTTTAACATTTGCCTCATTGAATGAGGTTTAGGACCACTATATGTGTGCTTAGCATTTAATTATTGTTTTAAACAATCTCGGATTCACACTAGATGGGAAGTTCCAGTCAAATAAAAGTTCCACCCTGCAGCAGTTCCAGTTTTTCATGTGTAAAGTTTGCTGACTCACAAGCATTGGCAAGCACGTGGTGGCACCCACTGCAGTAGACCAGGATGAGGCCACCGCCTCTTTAGTCTTATTGTACCGGTATAAGGAATGGAAAGTGTTTTCTTTTCTTGCCTTATTTGCTTTCTAAACTGGACAAAATGGACCCCATTGGTAATATTTTGAGCTCCTTGGGGTAAAAGCTCAGTTGTAAAATGTGAATTTTGCTCTATGTACACCCTAATCTTGCCAGACATAAATTAACAACATATTTTTTGTGTTACAAATGCACCAAATGTAGCCAGCTCATGAGACAATGTGAACTTTGAGGATGAATCCTTACAGAAATATAAGTGTGTGTGTACATGCAGAATGCTTGCCACATGCTTAATTGTGCAATGTTTGCATGCAATGTGCATACACAAAGTGAACCTATGTGAACCAGGTCTAAAAAGCACATCAGGTTTGCATGCTGCAAGCTTGATACTGTATGTGAGCAGCAGGTAAGCTGATGTGAAATATTTTCTAAAATTCACATCAGGTTCACATGTTGCACACTTGCCATGTGTACAGCAACCAAGTTGGTGCAAATCTCATCTAAAAACACATCAGTTTCTATTTCATACTACTGCTAGAAATTAGAACCATTAAAATATCATTTCATTGATTTCCTAATACAATTAGTTAAGCTAATTAATTCTGACCCTTTTGCAAGTTGTTTAATGGCTTTTGATTTTGTCATTAAATTGCCATTAATTTGTAAAAGTATTGTTTGCTAACCTCATTAAATGCCTAGCATGTAGTCGGAAAACATCTCCAATCTAGATGTGCAAAAGGGATCTCTGTATTGTGAAGCTTTGATCTTTTGTTTTGGGTCATGGAAATCCTTTGTGCATATTTAGTGCTACAAACATGTTTCTCCATGACTGTAATGGCTCACTTATTTTCCCTTTGTCATTCTGTATGCAGCATATATACTATGGCTATGCTCAGCACTCTTTGTGCTGAGTAGGGTCTTGAAGCTTCACCTACCTCACATTTTGTCACTGAAATGAAGGACATGAACACTCAGAATGAGGGACAATAAGGGACGTTAACCCTCATGATGATCAGGACACATCCTGAAACATGGAGATACAGTGCCTTAGAAAACAGTGGAAACCATTATATTTACTTCTACTGTTGTAAGTCCCTAAGAATGAATTTCTACCATAAAGCAGGGTGCCATTTAGATATGGCTGAGGGGCAGTTGCCTCCACATTTGTATCTAGGTTGTTCTTACAGTGTGGTAATAATGGCATTAAATTTTGATTTAATCTTTTGCACAATAAGTGCCCCCGGCCTGTGTTGCACTCATGCTGCAGGTGCACTCCTGACTCAACTGTGTCTGTATTGTGGTGTCCCTCTAGCCACCTATTAATGGTGGTGCTAGCACACGTGACATGGAGACACTCCAGTCAAGCAAAAGCACATGAGTTACTTGAGTGGGACACTGTCTTTCCTGCCACTGAGTAGACAGGCTACACACTACAGCTTGGAGGAGTCAGTGAGCACTGAACTCACCATAGTAGTGTTGTGGCAGCATGTTTTGTTGGTCTACCTTAATGAGTCTCTGTTTCCCTTGGTGGTTGAAGGGGCTGAGGTGAGGTAGAAGCTACCTTGAGACTAGGATACCTACTTACTCTACTAGGTTAGCCTCGCAAAAAAAAAAAAAACACGAGACCCACCACGACAGCAAGCTAGGCCTTGTAGCAGTAGTGACAGCAGTGTGGGTGGCCTTCATAGGCTTTGATCAATGCAGTATGTCAGCAGCCAAGCAAGAAGTAAGCAACACAGGTTAGGTGGGTTCAGTTGGTAAGGTGACTTGATTGTAGACCACGCTGGGGACCTGGGATGGTCTGTTCTAGCATCCAGCTTCTGGCAGAAGGATGGAGGAGGAGTAGACTGAAAACTGGGCTGGTGGCACACTGAGCTAGGCCACAGGTTCTGGCCAGATGGCTGGGTAAGTATAAATAAATAATTTTTTAACAGGGGATTGGAGAAGGAGGAAGGACTGAAATGTTGATTGTGTTTTCACATTTCTAGCCTTTGGGTGGCCTTACATACAGTACAAGATGGGTATTGAATGGAATGCAGCTGGGGAGAGAAATTGGGACTTTATTTTGGGTGGGGTTCAGAACTGCAGCCAGAATAAAATTGGTTAGTAACTGGGTGGGTTTAAGCTCACATCTGATGCACTGCTTTGGGGTATAGAGATGAATCTTGTATATTTGAATTTTCCTAATTTGCATATCACTTTTCAGTCACAACAAATAAGTTTTACCTTTAAAAATGTTCCAGACATTCCAGAGCTTGCTGCCCTAGGGGCTAACTAGCACCCGGCCTTCACTGGTTGTTGGCTCCCCACTACTGAAATCTAAAATGGTGCCCTTGTCATAAAGTCTAAATTTACAGGACATCTTCTGAGTGAGCAGCATGTTTTCCATGAGGGCTAGATGAGGGGCAGAGCAGTTTTCAAGGGTAAATGAGGGCTGTCCTTGCATTCAGGGACATCTGAGTGGTATGGTATGCACAAACTATAGGAGCCCCACTATAGTCAGGCTTATGCCCCCATCCCAGTGAAGCTGGCTTCCACATCCCACGCTCAGGCACATTATGACATAGGACAAAAGGAGATTGCAAGGGCTGCCCCCTTGGAAATGAATGAGTGTATTTTTTCATTACTATTTTATACATTATTCATTAAGAGCTGGAGATTAATGAAGGCCACTGCTTGACTAAGAAGGGTCTGCTTGTGAACAGTGGCCTTCATTATTCTCCAACTCACCATCATAATATATAAAATAGTAATAAAAATAACTCCATTCATTTCAAGGGGTATGCCCTAGCACTCTGACCCATGGACATCATCTCTGTGCTCCTACCTCTGGCTCCTGAGTACTCAGGTAAGAGACTCTCAACCTATATCTATACTTGCTGGATTGTCTGTAGTAGTGTGGTTGCACCTGCTACAGTGTGCATGCATGGGGTTGGACTGACGGTGGGTGGATGTTAAGTTATTACTACTTTTGTGTTTGCCCCTTAAAGTCAGTTTCGTGGGAGCATTCAAAACTATGGAGTAAAAATATTAGAAGTACAAGCCAGACAGAAGTTATTAAGTAATTTGTGGGTAAGTGTGTGTTGGGGTGGAAAGAACCACATGTGTTTACATTGGTATGTAGTACGAAGTTCAGCTGTGCAGCTGAGATGAGGGATACAAGAAAACTAAAAGTGTATCAGTGGATATAAGCATGCTGCATGCATACATATGTTTGTACATTTGGATTGAAGTACAAGTGAGCCATATGTATTCAGGCTGTACAGCTTAGTGATTAAAGGCATTGAACTGCAAACCAGGAGACCTGAAGACCTGGGTCTGAATCATCAACCCCGCTTGTATACTGTGTGATCCTGAGCAAGTCACTTAACTTTTATGTGTGCAGTTATTAGTGACCACTAGCTTTCTGCTCACATGCCAAATGCATGCAGTCTATTCCAATTTAAAATAGAAAGTATGCTTTCCACACTTGCTTGCTGCACACATGCCACATGCATGCAATGGGTTCCAATTTAACATTTAAATCATGCTTGCAGCATGCATATTACATGGGTAGTTTTATGTACAACATGAAAACGTTTCATTTAATTATTTCTGTAGCGGAACTAACTAATTTGAATGAAATTGAAAATATTGAAAATTAATTGGCACTGTTGCAGCAGAAAAAACCTACTTCTTTTTTTAATTCTTTGAGATAATACATCCAACACAACAGTAATCTTTTGAAAGCAAAAATGTATTTATGTCTATACAGTTAGTTCTTTTACCTCATAATTAACATAGGTATAAAAATCCTATAGTACATTCTTATTTCTGTTCTATATATAATTTTACAAAGGAGTACAGATTTTTTCCCCAAAGTTGTCTCTTTTTCCTAACACAACAGTAAACTTTCTGTATTTTGATAAAGTCAATCATGGTATTTATCCATTTCTGGCTATTTGGAAGGTCATTATTTTTCTAATTTAATAATATGACTTTATTCACTGTAATTAGAGTAAGACGTAACAAATGTTTGTTGATATGGGGTAAAAGCTATTCAGATACTTACCAATAATATAAATTCTGCATCTATTTATGTTCTTATACCAGTAATTTGAGATATAATTGCCAAAATATATTTCCAATATTTTTATTTATTCTTTGGTAACGGCAGGCCCACTAGGCACAAGTGCCTGTTTTCAGGGCAACCTGGGAGCACTGGGCAGTTATGTGACTTATTCAGAGTCACACAGTATGCAAGTGGAGGTTGTGAGAATCAGGTCTGGTCTGCTGGATGTACCAAGCTTGTTTACACCTCATTCCTCTAACCTCTAGGCTATACTACCAGCCCAAATTTTGTAAGCTCACTGCATTTTATAAACATACTGTATGTAGAAGTGTAGATGGGAATTGCTTACATCTGGAGCATTCATCTGATATGTCTATGTTCATTTTATTTAATTTAGTCGATGTATAGTATGTACGGTGTAAAAATTGTATATATTGAACTGGTCAGTAACATCGCAGGACAAAATATCACCAGACAGAACAAAGTGGAAAAACATTGCCACCCACAATGTTGGTGACACAACACATCCCAGGACAAAACAATGCATGCCAGGGAACATGCAGGCAGCAAACATTGTCCACTGCATACAGACTCCAACCGGCACAGCAGCAGGCACCAGTGCTTGTAACCAGCACAGGGGAGCATGGAGAGGGAACACAGCAGGAGGCAACCACCACTGGGATGAGCAGGACACAGGACACCCACCATGGTGCCTACAGGCACAGCCACCCAAACAGTGAGAAACCCACACATGGAACACAAGAGGTGGCCACAGTGCACCAAGGTCATGGAAGTGTACAGATGGACCAGGGCTATCAGTGAGAAAGTCAAGCAGCATGGCAGTGGCCCCATGGGGTGGGAGCCATAATGCAGCATGCCCCAGCACCACACAGGACAGGGAATGGGGCCAGTGTGGGATGTGCCAGGCACAGCCAATGGCTTGTGGCATGACAGGACAGGGAGGAACATCGAGGTGGCTAGACACAGATCTGGACAACACATCTCCTGCTTTGTATCAGTTGTCTGCCCCACCCCTTCAGTATCTCTCTGCCCTGTCCTTTGGGCTCCCAATACAGCCATTGTATTCTGCTGTTGTCCCTGCTTAGTGCGCGCTGTGCATCCTGCATCCTCAGTTCGGCAGGGCAGGTTTCCACCACCATGTTCCTTGTTCTGTAGTTGTTTGGGCTCCATTGTGTTTCTGCACTGCTTATCTTCTTCCTCTGCATTGTGGAGGGCATGCTCTGGGTGTGGTGTGGATGTTTGCACAGTCTGATGCAATGCTAGCGGGGTCCCAGTTACCAGCCCTGGTGGCACCTACTCACCGCCGGATATATCCACCCACACTACCATCTGCAGCTGCACTGTTGCAGTGCACGGCATTCCATGTACGAGCTTGTCTCTGGCTTCATTTTGTAAGTAAATAGAGCATGTATATAGTCCCATTCAACCCTGTTGAATGCCTTTTCAGCATCTAGTGTTAATATTATGGAATTGGAGTTTTGTATATAGGCAGTGTAATTGATAGCACATGTAATGTTATTAGTCATAAGTCTACCTTTAATGAAATCTGTCTGGTCCTGGTGTATAATTAATGGTAATATATTCTCCAGCCTTTTTGCTAAATTGTTTGATAGTATTTTGTAATTGCTATTGAGAGGAGATATTGGTGTATATGATGTGCACAATTGAGGATTTTTATCTTTTTAATAAACACTTACATATTAGCCTTATGGAATGTTTTTGTAGTTTCTGTAATTTAAATGCTTCTAGATATGTATTAAGCAATTAATGGGATATTAATTTTCTTTTTTATAGCAATCAATTGGTATTCTGTTTGGCCCAGGAGCTTTGCCAATGGCTAAACTTTTAATTGCTGAATGTATTTCCTCCAAGGTGATATCCTCTTATAATTCTTGAACAGATAAAGGAGATGGCAACAGAGTTGATGCACAAGGTGAGGTGGAAAGGATGAGAAGGGACTTGGCAAGGTTAGAGGAATGGTCAAATGTATGGCAGCTTAGAGTCAATGCTAAGAAGTGCAAGTAATGCACCTGGGAAACAAAACCCAGGGAAGAGTACACAATTGGGGGTGAGATACTAACAACAACAAAATGGAAAGGGACCTGGGGTAGTCATATCAGATGACCTAAAGGTGGAAAGCAATGTGAGAGGGCAGCAAGGAGGGCTGGGGGATACTGGGATGCATAGGGAGAGGCATCACCAGTAGAAAACAGGAAGTTATTATCCCTCTGTACAGACAGTTGGTGAGACCCCATCTGGAGTACTGCGTGCAGTTCTGGAGACCTAATCTCCGCAAAGACATAGACAGGATGGAGGCTGTCCAGAGGAGGGCAACTAAAATGGTGCAGGGTCTGCACCGGAAGACATATGAGAGAGACTTAAGGAGCTGAATATGTATAGCCTCGAGGAAAGGAGGGAGGGGGACATGATAGAAACTTTCAAGTACCTCAAGGGAATCAACAAAGTCCAAGAGGGTAGCATCTTTCAAAAAAGAGATGTGCAAGAACAAGGGGCACAATTTGAAGATAGAAGGGGCGCGCTCAGAGGTAATTTAAGGAAGTATTTTTCACAGAGGGTTGTGGATGCATGGAGCGGCCTTCCGGAGGAGGTTGTGGAGTCAAAAACAGTGGTGGAATTCAAGCATGCATGGGACAGTCATAAGGCAATTCTAGGGGGTGGGGTAGGAAGAAGTAGGCTGCTGGTTAACTAGGATCTGCAGCTTATCCATTAGGTAGGAAATGGGCAGACTGGGTGGGCCAAGCGGTCCTTATCTGCCATCAAAATCTATGTTTCTATGTTTCTATGGTTGCATAATCTTAATTACACTAAGGAATTCCTCCACCACTCTAGGGTATAATTTTTTCTGAGGTGTAAAGTTTTGAGTAGTATTGGAAAAATCTATTGTTTATATATTCAGGTTGTGTTAATGATCTGTTTATGTCTAAGATTGCAGTTATACAATTTGATGCAGCTTGTTTTAATTGTACGACAAGCAATTTATCTGGCTGGTCACATGATGCATAATAAGAGGCTTTTGTTTTAGTATGGCATTCTCCACCTTAATTGATACTAGATTGTTATATTCTGATCTGGTTTGAATAAGGGTAGCAATGTCGGATTCATTTGAGTTAATTTTAATCCTTAATTACAATTTTGTAATTACTTTTTCTAGATTATTCAGTTTTATGTTGATTTAATTGTATTCATTGGCTGAATATGCTATGTTAATTCCAGTATATGCTTTAAAACAATACCATATAATTTGAGTTGCAACTGCCTGTGTTTGATTGGTAGGAAATAGAACAGAATCTCTATCTCTAATTTTTTGCCCAAATTTATCATAATTTATTAATGCAGATTGTAAACACCAGGTTCTTATGGTCTTTTACTGGTTGACATTATATTAAATTCTTCAGCAGCATGATCAGATATCAAAATACTATTGTATTCCACCTCTGTTTTAGCATCTCTTATTATTTGTGATATTAAAGAGAAATCAATTCTTGAATGACTGTTATGAACCTGAGAATAATATGAGTATTGTATTGCCTCAGGGTTTAAGTATCTCCAAATATCAATCATTCCCATGTCTTGCATTGCACGTTTAAGGTTTTTGTGGCTTTTCTTTCTATTTTAGTAGTAGATAGATTTCTATCCATTATATTATTTAAAGTAATATTAAAATCCCTCCCAAAATATACAGTCAGGTAAATGTAGACATTTCTAGAAATAAATTAATGAAAAACTGAGGATTGTCCTCATTTGGTGTATAAACATTATTTAGCATAAACTTAAACCCGGTAGTAATATTTCTGCCATCAAAATACACCGGAGGCCAGATAGTCAAACTGCACCCAAAATGTGCGCATAGCAGGAGCAAGCACAAGTCAATTGTGCACATGCGCAATAGATGCGATATTCAAACATGGAGCAAGTCAAATTGCGAACCAGCCAACATCTGAATATCGCGACAACCTGCGCCTGTGAGCGCAACCAGGAAGGGAAGCTGAGCAGATATGATGCGCCATAGTGCAACAAGGCCAGCCCAGCTGAGCAGTCCAGAGGCACCATAATGCAAGCAGAGAGCCCCCAGCAGCAGAGCAATGGAACTGCACAACCAGGGAGGTAGGCAGGGCCCACCACCCATGCCACAGATGGACACAGGAACTCACTGCAGAACAAAAATACACCCCACACCCTAAGCACAGCATCACTGGGGAGGGATGGAATATCCACCGGCCCATGGGAACAAGCCAACAAAGCACAGCTGGGCCATGGTGCCCAGCACACCACTGGCAAGCTGAGACTGCCACACAAAGGGGCAGACAACCCAAGTGCACAACAGCACCCCCTGTGCACAGCACACCCTGCACTGGTACCCCAAGGCACCACCATGAGCAGTGACTGTCACCGCACTGCAGGAATCCCCATGCCCCCACCCCACTGCAACCTTGTGTACCACAGAACCATACAAGCCAGACCCACCAGAAGCACCCAGCAGTGTGGCAGCACACGGCCAGACCGGGCTGAAAGCCACTACCACACCAGGGACACCTTCCCATGCACACACACACACATTCCCAGGACAATACCACCCCAGATGCCATGCACACCACTGCAACTGAGCACCTATAGCCAGCTGCAAATCAGAGACCACCACAGTATTCATAACAAAATAGATTTATATAAAGAAAATATGAACAGGAACAACAGGAACACACAACTATGTACAGCTATTTACAAGAAAAGGGTGGGAGTATGGGTGCAAGGTAGGGGTGGGTAAGGGGCAGGGTGAAGAACTGGGTGAGGGAAGGCAGGTGTGAGGGATGGGTAAAGGGATAGGTGTGGGCAGCTACTGCCCGCCAGGCCGCACATCAGCCGGCTGCCGCTGGTCCCAGGTCCTCCTCCGATGCCTCACCCTCCGCTGATCTCCTCAGTATGTCCAGGGACCCAAAGACACTTCCAGCAGGCAGTGGACAGCCCACTCGATCCTCCTCAGGACCTGGACACCTAGGACAAGGGAACAGAATAAATGGCTGTGACTGTTCACAACCCAAAGCCACCCAACATGCATGGCATACAGCCAGTGCCCCGCCCCTGTGATGGACTGCACCCACCCACAGTGACCGTGCACAAGACAAGCCCAACCAGGCAGCAACAGCCATGTGCCACTGCACACCCCCATGACCAGCACAGCACAATCAAGGCTGTACAGTGACGTGGCTCTGCGTGGGAGGTTAGTGCCACAGCCATGTGCCCAGTGCATGCATGGACCACCAGTGATGCACTCCCAGACATGCAGTGCCACTGGACAGTGCTGACTGTCACGCGCCGCGCATGGCAGTGTTGTCCATGGATGGTGGCCATGCCCTGCCCCCACAGCATGCAATAGCATCCATGATGTCATGACACTCACCCTCATCAACTGCTGCTGCTGCAGCTGCTGCTGCTGCTGCTGTGGCCCAGCACCACCACCACCTCGGCCAGCCACCGCTGCCACCCCTCCATGCCTCATCCTGGGCCCGCCTCCGCCTCCTCCACACCTGTGGGAAACAAAAGGTGAGAAACACATCAGTGAAATCCCAAAGCAGACAGCCCCCTGCCCCAATGAGTGGGCCTGCCCACACAGCCAGACCCATACATCACACACCTGTAAACACCGCCACAGCCAACCATAGACCAACCCTCCCCATGTGCTGGTCACAACACAGTGTTACCCATGCGGACAATACAGGTGCATAGATGGCTCACCCACCTGGCCTAGGCACCACACCCCTCCTGGCACGTGACCGTAGGGCGTGCCAGCAGTTTCCTGCTCCTCATGCACAGGTCACCGCACTGGTGCCTGCACTGCTCGACTGAGCCCGCCACCCAGTGGCCTGCTCAAGTTCCGTGGCCACCTGCTGCCACACATGTGCGGGCCACATTCAGGGTTCATCCCCATACAGTGGCCCATGGTGAGGCTCCACCACAGCCACCAGGTTGGCCAGCTCCAAAGCACTCCACCATGGAACTCTCCTGCATGCCATCCTGCAGGTATATAGTAGGCAATATGGTGCTCCACAGCACGGCAACTCCACGTGGAAATGTTAGTAATACAACTCCGCCAGTCCCGTCGCGCTGTTCATAGAGCGCCATCAGTCCCTATCGCGCTGTCACCGAACAGCACGACAGAGCTGCAGACATGCCATACATACAGTGCCAAGGGGCAAAGGTCGGGCACAAGGTCATGGGTCTCGGCGCAAGGCCAGCGACAGCGCCATCAGACGCCTACACATCCAGCATGATTGGTCGCCTGCGTTACAGCCACAGTGGACTATTGTGCAGTTGTGCCACAGTGCCATGTGGTGACCGGCACTGTAGCACCACTGGCACAATGGTGGCCATGTCCTGAATTGCCAATTGTGCACAGCACGCCATCAGCGCCGCAGACGCCTGTGTAAGCTACCTGGGCATGTGCAGTGTGGTGTACTACGCAGTCACAGAACTGTGCCATTGGCTCAGCCGGCTCAACCGCATGGCGCAGTGCAACAGCGCCGATATTCAGTCGCCATATGCAAATCATCCGATCAGCCATTCAATGGTGCAGCTGCACGATTTGCATCTCATTAAAGTTGCTCCACTCCTAATTTGCATGCATTGCACTATAAATGTGTGACATTGTTCTGCAGTGGCCATATTCGGTTACTGCAGCTGATGGGTGAGTTGCATGCATTTTGCTATTCTGGACCATGGCCCCAGAGAAGCTGTGTACTACACAGTCACAGGTGACCACTCACCCATACAGGCCATGAAATGACCGAGCGAGGACTGGGTGAGGAGGATGATGGTGGGCGGAAGAGGAGGCCCAGCTTTACCAAGGTGGAGACAGAGGCACTGTTTGAGGCATACCTGGCTCAGGAGCCACTTCTCAGTGGACGGTGGGCACCCCTCAGGCCCGAGCAATGCATGGGGGGTGGCACGTGCAGTCAACCTGCATGGCAGCCACCAGCGCCCATGCAGGAGTGTAAAAGAAGATGGGGACCGACAGGAGGAGGGTGAAGGAGAAGGTTGCAGCCATCAGGGCGGCACGGCTGTTACAGGCGGTGGACAGCCAGAGATGGTGCAACTGACCCCATCGGAGGACATGCTCACTGCAAGCATGCAGCACAGTGCCATTGAGGGTGTGCCTGGAGGTGGCTTCCAGACAGGTGGTAGCCCATCACTGCATGGTATGTCATGTTGGGGGAAGGTAGTTCACATGCACTAACATGCCTTCCTTTCTGTTACAGATCCTGTGCGCCTGCAGGGTCAGCAGTGGAGGGCCTGTCCATGCGGACAGCCACCCGCATTGGAGGAGG
The DNA here is from genome assembly GCA_016271365.2 of Neoceratodus forsteri. Taxonomy (NCBI): domain Eukaryota; kingdom Metazoa; phylum Chordata; order Ceratodontiformes; family Ceratodontidae; genus Neoceratodus; species Neoceratodus forsteri. The sequence continues at coordinate 330,413,651 of CM057449.1, read as the reverse complement.
GCCCATCCACCTCTGCAGAGTGCCGGCGCACTACGGCAGTGTGCAAGGCCATCTGCCTTCACAGATGTTGAGACAGGTGGGGAGTGCCCTTCCTGTGTCCCAGCAGTCTGGCATGCAAGCATGCCGGCATGCTGCGGCTGTGGCTGTGGCACAGACCTGCACCATTGATGATGCACCGACCACTAGGGCATTGACATGTGTGTGTCACGGATGGACACACAGCAGGCCAGCACATGCCCATGGATCTAGCTGGTTCCGACTTGTGTGCCAGCATGACAGCACAGTCTCAGGCTGTGCCTGTCAGCACCAGTGGGGCAGCACCAGTGGCTGTGCATGTCACTGGCACTGTTGCAGCCACAGCAGGGGAACCACTGATCCCATGGGCACAGCAGGCGGAGGGGCAGAAGCAGCAGTCACCCACCGGACTGGGCAAGGGCTCAGCAGTGCTGGAGGTGCACTGCCTGTGGACATGCCCATATCTGGTCCTGGTGAGCAGTGCCCACCCTCAAGGGTGCTGTACATCAGGCCCTTCCAGACCCTGAGGGACATGTTGCTGATGTGGCAGATGACCTCTTTGATGAGCACACCCGCCGCTGCAGGCATCAGTACAGCAGCAGATGCGGGTTGCATCATCCGTGGAGGCACTGTGTGTGGCTCTGGAGAGGCACAGCAGGGACGAGGAGGATCCTTTCCCGGATTGACCATATGCGGGTGGATGTGACCGCCACCATCAACAGGCTGACACAGGCAGTGGTCAGTGCCATGGCCACATTGGGCACACAGTCAGGTGTCCCTGTGCCACTCACACCGCACAGTACACTGTCCACTCCCATTCCCGCATCTTGCGACACCCACCCTGTCGATGCCGGGTTCAGCTGTGGCATCCCAAGCACCCTGGTGCAGGTATGTTCGGTATGCTGCAGACCCCTGTGCTGACAAGGTTGCGCCGCGCAGTGGGACTCCTGGTGGTCCACCGGTGCCACCCCAAGTGGCCCATGCTCAGTCTGCCAGTGCTGCTGGGTCTCGGTGGGGCCGCCCACGCATCCAGGTGGCTATGGCACTGTGCCATGACTGGCCTGTCTCACAGTGTGGGCTCTGTCTGGTGCTGCCCTGTGTGCAATGTGGTTTTGGTGGCAGTGCACCAGTGGGTGCTCTGCCCCACACGCCGACACACACGGACCACCTGCACATCCTCCCGACTGCTGTCCACAGGTGCGTGTGCATGATGATGCCTGCATTGCACTGTACACCAAGGTGCAAGGGTGCCCAGCATCTGACACACGACATGGACAGTACAGGTGGTGGAGGTGGCCTGTGGATGTGTGTGTTCTCATGTCTGTTCCTGTTTGCTGTGCACCTGCCCCTGTGCACTTTGCCTGTGTGTGTGTGTGTGTGTGTGTGTGTGTCTGTCCATGTGGTGTGTGACTGTTCACCCTCCCTGGTTGTGTGTTTGTGCTCCTGTACCCTTCACTCCCTCACCATCATTCACCCCTGGTGTGTTACCCTTGTGTATGTGGGTTGCGCCTGGACAGTGTTGGTTGCACATGGCCCCATGACTTACCTATGTTGTGCAAAGTGCTCCTCTGTGATGGTGTCCCAGTGCAGCTGGGCCAGCCGGATCAGTCGGAGTCACGCCGTCCAGGGGCTGCTCATCCCCATCATCACCGCGCCACCAGCATCCCCATCACTGTCCCCTCCTCGACCTGTACTGGCTATCCCACAGTCTTTGGCCATGTTGTGCAGGATACAACAGACCAGGAATATCCCACAGGCCTTGAGAGGCTGTACTGTAGGGCACTGCCACAGGTGTCTAGGCATTGGAAGCATGCCTCAGCATCCCAAACACCCGCTCAATGATGTTGCTGTGGTGGCATGTGCTCATTGAAGCGTTGCTGCGATGGGGTCATGGGGCACTGGTAGGTGTGAGCAGCCAGGGCCGAGTGGGTATCCACTGTCACCTGTGTGGAGATAGTGGAGGTTAGTGTCATGTTCAGTCCCATATTGCCCTAGTCCTGTGTGCCACTACCATGGCACCTGTGGCTTATCCACCCTTGCCCCCACTTGCCAATCCTACATGCATACTCACCCACTAGATGTCCTGTGGGGATGTCCCCACTCGAATTGATGGCACAGTGCTGACTGGTACCATATGAATGAATCGTGGTCCCGCAGGGTGCGTGGCACAGACATTGATGATGCGCCCACTGGCATCACACACCACCTGGCAGTTGACACTGGAGAACCCCTTCCGATTGCAATATGTGGCCCCATCGGGGCCAGGTGGCATGCAAATGGCCACATATGTGCAGTCTATCGCCCTAGCATGCCAGGCATACGTATACCCTGTGGAACTCCTGTATGTTTGCTGTACGCCTGCCGCTGTGCTGGGGAAATGGATGTACTCCACAGCATGTGGCAGCAGTGTGCTGAGGAATTGGGTGAGGATGCGTGACGTGGCCGACTGGGTTATTCCTGTGGTGTCCCCTGTTGGCCTCTGGAAGGTACCCGTGGAGAGCAAGCACATGCAGGCTCCTTTGTCTCCACTGACAGACGTGACTCCATCGTGAGGGTGCCTGCATCACATCACTGCACAGCTCACAGAGCCGCTCAGTATTGCCTCTGTTCAGGCGGTACCGCCCACAATCTTATGTCTGAATACAGCTCAAAGCTGATGCGGCACGGTACTGCCTGTTGGGGTGTACCGCTGACGGGCCCTTCCACGACCACGTCCCCTGCAGCATGCCTTCTCACCCTCATTACAGCTTCCATGTGGAAGCTGGCACTGTCCATCTTCCTGGCTTGTGTCCCCACCCCGGCTGTTGTTGATCTGTTCCCTGCTGTCCTGACTGCTACCTCCACTGCACCGGTACACCTACTGGCCTCTGCACCTGTGGCCCCACACACCTTCAGCTGCCCCTATTCGTCATCAACACTCCTGGCCTGCACTGTCTGGCTGCCTCATGTGCATTCCTGTCACGTTCTTGTGCCTCTTCCTTGAGCCTTTTTATTTTGGCTCATTTCTCCATGGCGCAACTTCGCTTGATCCACTGTTGCGCATTGCACAAGCCTTTGAATATCGTATTGCGCACTTTATGCGTGGTTCCACCCTTTCAGTTGCGCATACCTTCATTTGCATTGCGCTGTTGCTCAGCATGTTTTCAGTGGTGCAACTGCCTCCTGCTGAATATCGCACTATGGCGCACTTCGACTTGCGCTGACAAGAACCCTATTGCGCATAGCGCAACCCTTTGAATATCTGGCCCCTGTTGATTCAGAATAGGTGTTACCAAATTTAATAAATGAATTTTTCTTAATAAATATCACCACACCCTAGAATTTTTCTCAAAGTAAGAACCAATTCTCTCTCCATTTTTACTAACAAATGTCAACTCCTTTAAGTTAACATGTGTTTCTTGTAATAACACAATTTCTGCATGTTTTCTATCTACAAAATCTAGCACCTTCCTAATTTAATCCGGTCTCCCAATCCTTTAACATTCCAATTTAATAACTTAACCTCCCCATAATTTGTATTATTGTATCATCATTTTACTGTACACATTGGCCCAGATATTCAAAGGGTTGCGCCATGCGCAATAGGTTGCTCCAACGCAAGGCCAAAATGTGCCATTCTGCGATATTCAGCGGGAGGCAGATGCCTCCAAATCACACTGCACAAGAGCGCAATGATAATGAATGCATGTGCAACTGAAGGGAGGAACCATGCATAAATGGTGCAGTGCGAATTCAACAACATGCACCATGCGCAAAGAGGAGAGCAAGCAGAAGTTGCGCCATAGTGGAAATGAGCCAAAATAAAAAGGAACAAGAGAGAGGTGCAAGAACACTACAGGGGAAGGCACATGTTGCTGAACCATAGCCAGCCACACAGGCAACACACACACACACAAGGCAGGAGAGAGAAAGGGCACCTGGAACCCACAGACACAGGGAAGGTGTGGGAGCCACAGTCACAGTGCAGAAAGCGGAAGTGCTACACAGCACTGAGGCCACCAGAGGAAGGTGTTCCTGGTGCAGGGGAAGTAGCAGCCAGGACAGCGGGGAACACAGAAACAGCTGCGGGGAACACAAGCTAGAAACTTGGCCAGTGCCACCATCCAGATGGAGGCAGTTATGAGAGGGGTGAGAAGGCAGGCAGCAGCACGGTCATGGAAGGGCCCATCAGTGGTATGCCCCAACAGGCAGTACTGAGCCCACACCAGCTTCGAGCTGTACACGGATATCGAGATCGTGGGCGGTACCGCCTGAACTGGGCAATTCTGAGGTGGCTCTGTGAGCTGTGCAGTGATGTGATGCAGGCACCCACACAACGGAGCCATGCTCTGTCAGTGGAGACAAAAGTGACAGCTTGCATGTGCCTGCTCGCCATGGGTACCTTCCAGAGACCAACAGGGGACACCACAGGCATAACCCAGTCGGCCACGCCACGCCACCTCACCCAATTCTTCAGTGCACTGCTGCCACATGCTGTGGAGCACATCCATTTCCCAGCACACCGCGGAGTGCACAGCAAACATACAGGAGTTCCACAGGGTAGCACATATGCCTGGCATGCTAGGTGCAATAGACTGCACCCTTGTGGCCAACTGCACACCACCTGGCCCCGAAGGGGCTGCATATATCAATTGGAAGGGCTATGCAAGCATCAACTGTCAGGTGGTGTGCGATGCCAGGGGTGCATAATCAATGTCTGTGCTACACATCCTGGGGAGCACATGATGCCTTCATCTGGCACCAGTCAGCACCGTGCCACAGATTTGAGAGTGGGGACATCCCCACTGGCCACTTAGTGGGTGAGTATGCAAACCACATGGAAAACCTAGAGCTTGGGGAGGCATAGTCAGAAGTGACATGGGTATTGGCCAGATGGTCCAAGGTAGGGCAACGCTGATCACCAAACCAACCTCCACCCTCTACACACAGGTGACAGTGGATACCCACCGTCCCTGGCTGCTCACACCATACCAGCGGCCACGACCCCATCACAGCAATGCTACAATGAGGCACATGCCACCACGTGCAATGTCAGTGAGCGGGTGTTCGGGATGCTGAAGGCACGCTCGCTGCCTAGACACGCCTGGCATGTGTCCTCAGTACAGCCCCCAAAGGCCTGCGGGCTACCTCCTGGCCTGTTGCATCCTGCACAACATGGCCAATGACTGTGGGATAGCTGTACAGGTCAAAGAGGAGGACAGTGATGAGGATGATGAGGACGCTGGTGAAGATAGTGATAGGCAGCCCCCTTGGGCGATGGAACCTCGACTGATCCGGCTGGCACAGCTGCACCGGACACCATCACAGAGGAGCACTTCAGCCAACCCAGGTAAGTCAGGGGCCATGTGCAACCACCAGTGGCAAAGCACAACCCACAAACACGCATGGACAAACACCAGGGGTGAATGCTGTCAAGTGAAGTGGCCGGGCATGGAACCGCACACACTGCCAGGGATGGGCAGGGTCTAACATGGCATGTGGTCATGCGCACACACACACACACACACACCTCACAAGACATGCACAAAGGGTAGGAGGCACGCAGACCCAGACTGCCACCCAGCACACACATGTCCACAGATCACCACACCCACTGCCTGTCATTGTGTGTGTGTCAGACGCTGGGCACCATTGCACAGTGGCAGACAGCGCAACGCAGGCATCATCTGCACACGCCACAGCGACAGCAGCCGGAGGGTGTGCAGATGGAACACGGTGTGTGCATGCAGGGCCGGTACCCACCCGCATTGCACACTGAACAACACAATGCACACAGGGCAGCATCAGACAGTAGCCATGCTGGGAGCCAGGTCAGCCATGCACCACAGTGCCACGGCCACCATGGATGAGTGGGTGGCCCCACCGAGACCCACCAGCAGTGACAGGCTGACCAATGGCCTCATGGGGTGGCACCAACGGTCCCCAGAGGTTCCACTGCATGAACGCAACCGTGCTCGCAGGCAGGGGTTCAGTAGCACCGAACATGCCTGTGCCAGGCATGCTCGGGATGTCCACAGCTGAACCCGGTGTTGATAAGGAGGGTGTCGCATGACACCGGAAATGGGGTGGACATTGCACTGCGCGGTGTTCGCGACGCATGGGCAAATAACTGTGCCTATTGTGGCCATGACAGCTGTGATTGCCTGTGTCTGTCTGTCAATGGCAGCGGTCACATCTTCCCCGAACCGTCCATCCCTGCCAGGAGCAGAGTGGTGTCTCTGCTGTCACTCTCTGCCTGGTGCAGAGCCGCACTGAGTGTATCCACCACTGTCACAAGCCACATCTGCTGATTGACTGATGCTTGGAGTATGCGGTGTGCTCATCTAAGAGGTCATCTGCCCGATCGGCATGCTGTCCCTCATGGTGTTCACAGCCCTGATGGTCATCACCCCTTGAGGGTGGGTGCTGCACACCAGGGCCAGGCCTGGGCATGTCTACAGGCAGTGCACTGATGCCGCCTGACACTGTACCCCATGGTCATTGGCTGACTGCTGATACTGCCCCTCTGGCTGCCGCTCTCCAGGGCTCAATGGTGCTGCCGCAGTGGCCACAACAGCCCCACTGTCCTGGACACACACCAGTGCTGCCCCACTGGTGCAAACAGCCACAGGCTGGGACTGTGCAGTCACGCAGGCCTCCATGGTGGCACCACCTACAGCCATGCCTGTGATGTCACCTGCTGTGTGTCCATCCTGTAGCCCACCGCCTCACTGCCCATGATGTTAGCTCCATCATCATCGGTGACAGATCCAGCACCAGTCCGAGTCTCAGCATGCTGGCATCCATGGACGCCAGCACGCTGGGACATGGGCAGGGCCCCTCCGCACCTGCTCCACCAACATCAGTCCAGATGTCCAGGCGGGCCCACTGTCACCCTGACCCCGTATGCCTGTGGAGGTGGATGGGTCCCCTCCATCTCCATGCTACCACCCTCAGTGGAGAAGCCCACCACTGCTGGCCCATGTAGATGCTCAGAGCTGTAAGGGAAAAACAGTAGTATTAATGTATGTGACCTCACCCTGTCCCCCCATTGACAGACCAGGACCTACTATGCAGTGACGGGTTACCACCCATCTGGAATCCACCACCCAGAAAACCCTCAATGGTGCAATGCTGCATGCTGCCAGCAACTCACTCTTCTTGTGGGGTCAGGCGTTGCACCTCCGTCGTCCCCACCCGTCGCGACCATGCTGCCCTGATGGCAGTCACCTTCTCCTTAATTCTCCACCTCTCCGTGCCCATCTTCTTTTGCACTCCTGCACAAGCGCCGTAGCTGCCATGCAGGTTGACAGCATGCGCCACCTCTTCCCATGCAGCAACACGGGCCTGTGGTGTTCTCCTGGCTTCTGCTGAGCAGTGGCTCCTGGTCGAAGTAGGCCTCAAACAGGGCATCTGTTTCTGCCTTGGTGAAGTTTGGCCTCCTCTTCCTCCCATGTCTCTGTTCCTCTTCCTCCACCTCACGATCGGTCATGATTCCTCCTGTCAGAATGACAGGTGTTACCTATGACTGTGCAGTCCCATGTATGTCCCAAACACCACAGTCCACACTCCCAAACAGCATGCAACTCACCAATAGACTGCAGTAACTCGACTATGGCCAGTGCAGCCCAATGTCGCATTTTTATAGCGCAACGCATGCAAATGAGGCTAATCACATTTTTGTGGATGCAAATGCAGTGACTGCACCACTTGAATGGCTGATTAGCTGATTTGCATATGCCAGCTGAATATCGGCTGTTGTGCTTGTGCGAATTGTGTTGAGCGTGCTGAGCCAGGGTGCAGTTCTGCGACATGTGCAGTACACGCTCCGCATGCCCGGTTGATGACGCAGGCGCCTGCCGCACCTGCTGATGTGCTGCGCGGAGGCAATGCAGGGCATGGCCACCATTGTGCCAGTGGTGCTACTGCGCTGTTCACATATATGGCGCTGTGGCACTGTAGGCACACTGGGGCAACAGCCTTGTAGGCCGCTACAGGAGGTGGCACAGGCATTGAATCACACTACACGATTGGGTTCCAATCGCACTGTGGCTGTCCATGCGCGAGACCCTTGACCCTGTACCCGACCTTTTCCCCCAGGCGCCAGCGCGCCGGGCATGGTGCACCACTATCACGCTTGTTCGGTGACAGTGCGATAGGAATGGCAGTGTTGTACCACACATCATCTGCACGTGGCAGGACCGTGCTGCTGAGCGCCATTTTGACTCCACCACTTTGTTGAAATGGCAAGGAGAAGGCCAGTGATGTGAAGCCAGGTGGAGCTTGCCAACCTGGTGGCAATTGTAGAGCCCATGCTGGGGCTCTATATGGTGATGTACCTGGACAGGGCCAGGAGTGCAGTGTGGCAAGAGGTGGCCGATGCCTGGAGGAGGCCACTGGTATGGGGCACACGGCAGAGCAGTGTCACCACCGTTACGGGACCTCAGGTGCAGTGATCCGGACCAGCTTGCCCACCTGCGGGCACACCAGGAAGGGCATGGTGCCACAGCCAGGTAGGTGCCCCATCCATACACTGTTATCGTCCATATGAGTATCATGGTTGCATGTGTCCAGCACATGGGGCCGTCCAGTGTTGGACATGGTGGTGGTATTGGGGTGTGGGTGGATGGGTATGGCTGTGTGGGATTGCACACACATGGGGGTGGGGGACTTTGCTACGGATTGTACTGATGTTCCTCTCCATGTTTGCACCTTAGGCCCAGAAGAATTCAGGCAGGTGAGGGAGCGGAGGCGCCGCCTGGAGGACCAGCAGGACAGGAGGGCTGAAGGTCTGCAGTGGTGCATGGACCAGCCTGATGATGGTGAGTGCCTTATATCCATGATTACTATTGCATGCTGCATAACTGGGCAGGTAACGGGCATGGCCACCATCCATTGACACCACTGCCATGCACGCAACTTGTTACAGTCAACACTGTCCAGTGGCACTGCATGTTTGGGAGTGCATCAATGGTGGTCCATGCATGCACTGGGCACATGGCTGTGCCACTGCCTTCACACTGCATAGCTGTTACTGTACGGCCATGGTGGTGCTGTGCAGGACATGGGCAGTGGGCATGTGCAGTGGTCCACATGGCTGTGGCTGCCTGGGTAGGCAGGTCTTGTGGACACGGTCACTGTGGGTGGTCGCACACCATCACAGGGGCGTGGCACATGGCTGTATGCCATGCACAATGGGTGGGCTGCAGGGGCTGGACAGTCACACTTATTGACTCTGCTCCCTGTCTTGGGTGGATGGTGACTCCAGGTGCTGGAGCAAGGTATGAAGGAGCTGCTGCAGGTGGCGGGGGGACCCTGGAGCTACTGCAGAGGATGGACTGCCATGGGGTGAGGAGGAGGAGGAGACGACATCGTGCCACGTGGAGGAAGACCGGGCAAATAATGATCACTCCATGCCCCTAATAACACCTTCCCCTGAACCCACCCTCACACCCCTTCTTCCCTCTCCCATATATTCACCCCTGCCCCTTACCCACCCCCACCTGGTATGTGGCCCTTCACCCCATTGTATATAGTTGTATGTAGTTTTGTATTTCTGGTTTTAAATACATTTGTTTTGTTATGACAACTGTGGTGGTCTCTGATTTTCAGCGGGATACAGGTGCTCAGCTGCAGTGGTGTGCATGGCATCGGGTGGTGCACGATGGGCGCTTTGTGTGTGTGCAGAGGTGAACCGCCTATGGTGTGGGGCAGGGATCAGTCACCGTCTGTGGTTTGTGTGTTGTACTCTGTGCACTGGATGCCTGTGTGCAGTGGTCCATGGTGCCTGCACTGTGTGCATGGCACCCTTGTTAGACCATCCATGGCCTGTGCAGCTGACACCCTTTCATGTCTGATATGCACGGTCTGCTGGCATGTCAGTGGTGGCTGTCCATGCTGGATAACAACTGTACCCGCACAATGCCAGGTTGCCTTCCATCATCAGTATGGTGCCTGTCTGCTCCAGTGGCACTGTGGCCTCCACTGTTGTTGTCCCCTCAATGTTGTCGCTTGTGTCTGTTGTAGGGATGTGCTCCAGTGTCTGTCACCTGTGCTCCGCAGCATGCTGGTGGCATACAGCTTCATGGTGCCTGCACAGGGTGGCTGGCACACCCGTGCCATGTAGGGGTGTTGGCTGTGTACACGCCAGCCGTGGCCACATGCCAGTGGCTTGTTGACCCGCTACTGTGTCCCTGTGTTGGTGTGCCATTGGGTATGGGTGGGTGTTTGTCCATTCACTGTGTTGCATCCTGTGTGGTGCATGCTTCTATGCAACACTGTGGGCTGTGCTGGCTTGTTGTGGCCAGTGCTGGGATGGGATGTGTCCTGGGAGAGTGTGCTGGTGCTGTACCACTGGTGGTGGGATCCAGAGCATGCTCCCGTCACATGTGGGTACCTCGTGGTGACGCATGGTCAGTCTCTCAGCTGTACCTCTGGGGGATGTGCAGGGTGGCACTGTGTATGCTGTTGTTGCATTGCTGTCTGCTGCCGCCCACAGCAGGGTGCACATGGTGGGGCTGCCTTGCGTGGCTCCATGGTGCACAGGGTTGCATTGTCACAGTGGGGATTGGCGGCATGCATAGGGTTGTCCTGCACTGTTGGGCACTACTTCTGGGAAGGTGTATGGTGATCGTGGTGCAGGTGTGCTCTGCGTGGTGGGATGGTGTGGCATGGGGTGGTTGGCCCTCCCTGTGTGCCAGTCACAGATTGCCAGGGGTGTGCTGGGGCACCATGGCCCTGCTGTGGGTTGGTTGCTGGTATCCATGGACCGGTGGTTATTCCACCTTCCTGGTTGTGTAGTAGAGGGTGTGGAGGATGATGTCTGTTCTGCTGTGTGCTCCTCTGCCCATCTGTGGCATGGGTGGTGGGCCCCTGCATCCCTGGTTGTGCTGTTGCATTGCTGCCCTGCTCCAGGGGTGTTCCTGGTTGCGCTATGGTGCATCTGGACTGCTCCACTGAGCATCCCTTGTTGTACTATGGCGCATCAGATATGCACAACTTCAATCCCTGGTTGCGTTATGGCACAGGTGGTGTGATATTCAGTCATCTGCCGAGGCGATCTTGGCCTGAGCAGTTTTTTAATATCATGCTTGTGCATGGGCGCAGTGGACTTGCGCTGTTCCTGCTGTTACGCACTTTTGAGTGCAGTTTGAATATCTGGGCCATTAATTATAATGCTTTTCATCTAGTGAACAAATAAGTACCCTTTTTTTCTATCTTTAACTCTTTGTATAATGTACACCACAGATTTTTCTATTTTCACCTATTCCCCAACCTTTCTTCCATTCCCTATTTCTATTACTATAATAGTTTATTACACAAAATATTAAACATTCAGAGCATCTGTCCCCTCCCACTGTCCTAACTCTAAACATCTGCCTGCAATTAACAAAGATAGCCCCAAGAAATTGAAATTCCTATTTACTCACCAGTGTGGAGAGTACAAATGCTGCCCGAGTGCAATTCAATAAATTATAATTAGACTATATGGTCAGTGCCATTATATCTATCCCAATCACCTAAAATAGGAAAACAGAAGGATCATATTGTTAATCCAAAAATATTCCTTTAAACACACTATAGAAGAAGGTATGTAAAACAACAATGGAGGAGAGAAATCTGAAAGATTTATAACTAAACAACCTTTAAACATGATAATCAATAATGTATGAAAACATGGTCAGTTAACCCTTTTCTTTTATTTATAAAGGAATTTCTCCAAAAGTGCGACTTTCACATTCACGAAAGTTCAGAAATCATTTTGGCAACTTCAACAGAAAATCCACCTAAAACAGTAGAATAAATATATGACTGTGAGTTACTGTATTAAATTGCAGCAAAACAAATCTGCAGAACTGATCACTGTCAGTGGTCAGTTCTGATGCGTTTTCCTGCAGTTTAATACATTAAACATTACCCCCCAGCAAATCACAGGTTACATTATGTTGAAAAACAAAACAACCCACTCCTGGTGGCTAGTGGTCCCACCCCAGGACCCCTACCTGCCAAACATGGGTCCCATTAAAAACACTCCTGGTGGCTAGTGGTCCCACCCCATCTGCTGATCGCAAGTCACATTAAGATAAAATAAAGAAACCTGCCCACTCCTGGTGGCTAGTGGTCCCACCCCACCCACTGATCATGGCCCCAATAAACGGTAAAATCCTTGGTGTCTAACAGACTCCTTCCTATGATCCCTCCCTTCATAAAACAAATGTAGTCCATCATCTTAATTTTAATTATTCCTGGTGTCTAGTGAACCCCCTCCCTATCCCGATCCCCATTAAAAAAGCAATCCCCATTCCCAGATGTCTACTGACCCCCAAGTCAACAGTTAGTTTACCACCACCCTGCTCCCTCCCCCATCCCAGCCCTGATGGGCCACTGGTAGCCTCTCTCTCCTCCATGGCTGGTGGTCCACTAAACTCAATCAATCAATCAATCAATCAATCAAAATCTTCATTTATCCAGGCAGGCACCATTGAGCAAGGCTCATTTGCAAGGTGGACCTGGTCATGAATACATTAAAGTACAGTACAGAAGCAGGTATACAAAAAGCAATAATATGCAAGGAAGAAAAAGTATATACAGTGTATACAGTACAGTACAAGGTTGAAATAAATAAAAAACAGCATTATTTCATAATTGAAGAAGTCAGCAGATGTACAATCAATCATAGGCATACAGGGTTATAAGCAGAGATCTTTTGAGTGAGGCAGCCAGCAACTACACATATAGAGGAAAGAGGCCATGCATGGGGTGGCAGGTTAGAGAGGTAAAGAAGAGGAGGGATATATTACCGAAGACTGGGGGAAAATGTAGCTAAAACTACAGTGACAATGGCTGTCATGTACTTATTATGATAATGACGGAGGAGGGGTAGATAATTGGGACACTACTATTGATGGGATGGGACTTAGCCAGGCTGGAGTGAACAGGGAAGGGTGAGTGCAGTAAGAGTTACTAGGGAAAGAGTGAGAGCCAGGGGTAGAAACATGGAGCTCGTCAGGATGGAAAGGGGAGTTATGGAATTAGTGGCCTCAGTGAATGAAAGTGTGCTTGTACAAGCATGTGCTCATTCACTTGCAGTTCAGTGGGCCACCAGCTGTGGAGGAGAGAGGAGGGCTGTGCCAGTGGCCTACTCTGGTTTGGGATGAGGGTGAGGCAGGGGATGGTGGTGAACTGTTGGGGTGGCAGGTTGAAGGGTCCACTAGACACTAGGGAATGAGGATTACTTTTTTTTTTTACTAGGGATCAGCAGTAGGGATGGGGTCCACTAGACACCAAGGAATAATTTAAATTAAGGCAATGGACTGCATTTATTTTATGAAGGAGGGATCAAAGGGATGTGGGTCTGCTAGACACCAGTGAATTTTACCTTTTATTGGGGGCCATGATCGGTGAGTGGTGGTGAGACCACTAGCCACCAAGGAGCAGGCAAGTTTCTTTATTTTATCTTAATTGGACCCATGATCAGCTGGTGGAGGTGGAGCCCTAGCCACCAGGAGTGTTTTTTTTTTTTACTTGATGGGACCCTCATCAGTTGGTGGGGGTTGGACCATGAGCCACCAGGGAGCGCCAGGTTTCTATTCTTTTTTATCTTAATAGGACCCACAATTGGCAGGTGGGGGTGGGACCACTAACCACTAGGGATTTTATTTTTACTTAGGGCCCCAATCGGCAGGAGGGGACACTAGACATTAGTTTTAATTAATTGAATTTACCATATCAATAATACATCTAAACTGCAGATGGAATACATTCCGCAGTTTAGATGTATTATTCCGCAGTTCAGTGAAAAGTCTGCAGAACTGGGTGAAAATCCACGGAAAATCCCAATTTCACCAATGGTGAAAGTTTGAAAAATTTTGCAAAATTTGCAAAGTTTTTGAAGTGGAATTTACAAATTTGCCCACCGCTAGAGAGAACACCCTGGACTGGGGTTATTCTTCCCCTTCCAGCTCTCCTTCCCCCAACCACATGTGTAACCCCCTCTGTTCACCTTCCATCTATATATTTATATATATATATTTATATTCTTCCCTCCCTAGTACTCTTTATTCCTTCATTCATCATTATTCGCCTCTTTCCAAAAGTAACTGTTTCCTTTTTTCTAGTTTAATATTATTTTATTGCTTTACTTATTTCATGTTTCTTCATTCATTAGTTCCAAACTTCTGTCTGAGGAATTTTCTTAACTGGTGGACATTTCAGATTTGTCTGAAAATGAAGCAGTCTCTTTTGTTGTTAGTCTCATTTGCCATAGTGCTGGGGTTGAGACCTCAGGATTTGGAAGGATATTTTTGTAACATTTAAGTGTCCTGCTGGCTGAGGAGTGAGTTCATTTTTATCCCTGGACTCAGTAGAGTGGCTTGTGTTGAGCCATGGTCTAGTAAATTGTGGTGTTAGTTGTATTACTATAAAGGACAGTACTCACCAGGGTGGTGGAGCAGTTGTGTATTTGATTGTTTCTAACAGTCACCAGTGGCTGTGCACTACCTACCCACCCTTCCCCACCCCATCCCCAGGCGTGGCATTTCCTTTATAGCCACAGTTCTGACATCACTTCCTCAACAGGTCTTGGGGCAGAACTGTCATATTCCTAATAACCCTGCAATGTGCATAAAGAGTAGGTACACAAACAAATAATAATACATATATATATATATATATTTACATATTGTATATAATAAGGAGTGGACATGTGGGGAGTGGTGCAATGCACTGGCTGTGGGGCAGCAGTTTCCAGGAAACATTCTGGAAACTGTGTTGCTGTCCTATTTGTAGGCAACTGTCAGCTCTGAGAGAGGAGGTTGCCCACCTCCAGGCTGAACTAGCATGGAATAAGGAGGCCTCCCTCCCAAAGAGCACCACTGCCACAACCACTGAGTCAGAGGTTTCGGAGTATGAAGAGCAGATGGACTACAGTGGGTTCTGGGAGGTGCGGGTGGTGGACCAGAGGTGAAGCCCCCAGTTGTACCTCTACACAAATCATATGCCATTCTGGTAGAACAAGGTTCCTCTATGATGGTACCCCAGTGGAGACCCAGAAGAATGCAGAGGACATCTACAAGGAGACCCACAAAAGGGTGGCAAGGGACACCACAGGGAAGGAAACAGCTACTAATAGGGGACCCAATTGTTAGGGGGTAGAACTGGGGAAGGGAGAGAAAGAAGTAAGCTGCCTGCCTGGTGCCATGGCTTGAGGGACAAGAAGCAAATCCTCACAATTGCAGAAGCAGCATCACAGGATAGAAAACTAGATATCATTGTCCACCTTGGGACAAATGACCTAGCTTAGGCATGGGATCAGTGCAGTGCAGAATGAATTTGTGGAGTTGGGGAGGGGCCTCAGATGGGTAGCAAGCACAGTAACCTTCTCAAGGGTGCTACCAGTCCATGGCACGAGTGAGGCTAGGGTACTGCACACCATGCAGTTTAATGAATGGTTGCAAACTGGTGCAGAGCACAGGGCTTTGGCTTCATTGGGGACTGGGGTCTACCTGGAGATAAAGGTCTATACTGGTATGACGGTCTGCATTTGTCCACAAAGGGGACCAAGCTCCTAGGTGACAGGTTTAAATGCTTCCTGGCAAGCTTTTTAAACTAGATAAGGGGGAGGTACTGATAAAAGGCAGGAAAAGTCAAGCCTCCCACAAAACATGGCAGGTAGTAGGGTAAACACTGAGGCACAGAGCTCAACACAGGCAGGACGGGGGTAAATGGTAAAATAGATAAGAGCAATAAGAGCAGGATGGGGAAAAAGGATAAAGCCAACATTAAATGGAGGGCAATGACTACCAATGCCCATTAGTCTGGGAAACAAGCTTCTGAGCTAGTAGCTTTGGATATTGTGGCAGTTACAGAAACATGGTACACCGAGAACCATGAATGGGATGTCAACATACCAGGGTACACAATCTACAGAAGGGACAGGGAAGGTAAAGAGGAGGTGGAGTAGCTCTATACATGAGGGAAGGATCAAAGCTACAGAACTAAAAAGTAAAGGGGAGGACAAGAGGCACTCGGTCACCTTGGAGAAGGGAATGGCATCACAATCCGCACAGGGGTTGTATACAGACCTGCCTCAAGGAGAGGAAATGGACAATAAAATGATAGAGGACATTCTCAAAATGGCTGAAAAAGGGAGATACTGTTATGGGGACCTGAATATGCCAGATGTTAATTGGAGGACATGTACTGCAGCCACATCCAAGAGCAGGGTCATTCTCGATGCCCTGCAGGGGAAGACCTTAGACAGCTAGTGCTGGAACCCACTCGAAGGGAGCAATACTAGACCTGGTACTCTCAAATGGAGAGAGGATCACAAATTTAGAAGTCAGTGAGACATCTGGGAACAAGCTACTACTGCACAGTGTGTCTACAAATGAACACAACCATGGAGATAAGCCATACAAAACAAGGATACTTGACTTTAGAAGGGCTGACTTTGGCAAAATGGTGAACACCTGATGAATGCACTAGCAAATGGCCAAATAGGAGGGGTGGAAGAACAATGGAGAAAATCAAAACTGCCATCATAGAGGCAACAAGTCTTTGTGTAAAACAAATAAAGAAAACAAAGCGGAGTAAAAACCACTATGGTTCTCAAAAGAGGTGGCAGGAAGGTTAAGGAGAAATGGCTGCATTCAAAAAGTATAAGAAATCACAGAGGAGCACGACAGGAACTGTATCAATTAAAGCAGAAAGAAGTAGGAAAGGCAGTCCTAATAGCAAAGGCACAAACCAAGAAAAATAGCCAACTCGGTCAAAAGGGGGATAAAACCTTTTATAGGTACATTAGGGAGCATAGAAAGGTTAAGGGAGGGATAGTGAAGATTAAAAAGGAGAGGGAGGTGGGAAGAGGGAGACAGTGAAAAGGCAGAGATCATTGAATGAATACTTTGCTCAGTATTCACAAAAGAAGATGAGGAGCAGTTACCCAAACCAGACAATAGAAGCACTCTGGGTAGGGGGTTGACACCAGTCCATTCACAGAAGAAAGAGTCCTGAAAGAACTCCTAAAACTCAAGGTGGACAAAGCAATGGGGCCTGACGGATTCACCCGAGAATCCTAAAAGAACTATGGGGACCTAGTGACACCACTGACTACACTTTTAACAAATCATGGCAGGATGGGGTGGTACCTGAGGATTGGAGGAGGGCAGATGTGATTCCCTTTACAAAAGTGGGAGCAAGGCAGAAGCAGGAAACTACAGACCTGTAAGTTTGACCTCAGTGGTAGGGAAAATGATGGAATCACTTGAAAGAAAGAATTGTTGAGTACCTAGAGGCCAGCGGGGCACAGGACCCAAAGCAGCATGGATTTACAGCAGGAAGGTCATGTCAGACTAATCTAATTGATTTCTTTGACTGGGTGACCAAAGTACAGACCAGGGAGGGGCTGTGGATATGGTCTACCTAGACTTTAGCAAGGCATTTGACACAGTCCCACACAAAAGATTAATAATCAAGTTAGCCAGCCTGGGAGTGGGTCCCAGGGTGGTAGCCTAAGTGCGAACTGGCTGCACAACAGGACACAGAAGGTACTAGTGAATGGAACACATTCAAGAAGGGGGTTACTAGTGGAGTACCTCAGGGCTCAGTACTGGGTCCAATCCTCTTTAACATCTTTATAAGTGACATTGCAGAGGGTCTGAGGAAAGGTATGCCTCTTTGCAGATGACACAAAGATCTGTAACAGAGTTGATACACAAGAGGGGTAGAAAAGATGAAGGACTGCCAAAGGTTGGAGGAATGATCAGACATATGGCAACTTAGATTCAATGCAAAGAAGTGCAAAGTAATGCACCTGGGAAACAAAACCCAGGAGAAGAGTACACAATAGCAGGGAGGTACTAACAACAACAAAATGGAAAGGGACCTGGGGTAGTCATATCAGATGACCTAAAGGTGGGTATGCAATGTGAAAAGTCGGTAAGGAGAGCCAGGGGATACTGGGATGCATAGGAAGGGGCATCACAAGTAGAAAAAGGAAGTGGTTATCCCTCTATACAGACAGTTGGTGAGACCTCATCTGGAGTACTGTGTGCAGTTTTGAGACCTCATCTATGCAAGGACATAGACAGGATGGAAGCAGTCCAGAGGAGGGCAACTAAATGGTGCAGGGTCTACATCAGAAACCATATGAAGAGAGACTGAGAGAGCTTAATATGTATACCCTTGATGAAAGGAGGGGCAGGAGGGACATGATAGAAACGTTCAAGTACCTCAAGGGAATCAACAAGTCCAGGAGGGTAGCATCTTTCAGAAAAGAGATGTAAGAACAAGGGGCACAGTTTAAAGATAGAGGGGCATGGCTCAGGGGTAATGTGAGGAAATTATTTTTCACGGAGAGAGTGGTGGATTCATGGAACAGCCTTCCTGAGGAGGTCTTGGGTCTAAAACAGTGGGGAATTCAAACATGCATGGGACAGACACAAAGCAATTATAGTGGGAGGTTGCAGGAAGCAGGCTGTTGGTTAACTAGAATCTGCAGCTTATCCAGTAGGTAGGGAAATGGGCAGACTGGGTGGGCCAAGTGGTCCTTATCTGCCGTCAAAGTCTATGTTTCTATGTTTCTATAGTGTCCTAATTTCCTGGATGCAAAAGTTGTCGATTAGGGCTCAAGATAGGATATCTGTTAATTACTGATATTTGATTTTGTTGCTGTGCCTGATGTAGCCCTTTCTGAAATGCTTGTTCTCTAATGTCTGATGAATGTATATCAGTCTGTTCTATAGCTTTCATTGTGTCTTGAGGAGAATGTAAAGTATTGAATTCTTCCTTCTAAATAGAAGCTGAATTTAGCTGGAGGTAAAAGAGCATATTTAATCCCTTTATTCCTGAGAACTTCCATCACTTGGCTAAAAGATCTTCACTGTGTCATGGTTGCTTAACTAAAATCTGAGGAAATGGAAAATGTATTTCCTCATAAGAAAGTCCTTTATCTATCTTTGCCTTGTATAGAATAGCTTCCTGTCTTGGAATCAATGTGGTTTTATGAATACTACTCTTGGGAAGTCAAATGTAGAGCTTTTGTGCATCCATCCATTTATTTGGAGCCATTCAGTGGGCACCGTCCAATCATATAACGCCTTGAGGGTAATTTCTGCCCATTGCCTTGGTGATCATTTTTTCAAAAATAATACAGTATCTCCTGTGCCTTCCAGTCCTTCAGGTATCCGTATCAATTTCAAATTATCTTGCCATGCTCAATCCTCTTGTTCCTAGACATTATTCATATGGCCTGTGTGTGTGATACTCGTCTTGCCAAGTGAGCTACTGTCTCTTCTAAGGTCTCCATTCTATTCTTCAACTCTGTTGTTCTCCTGTGAGTACCTCCAGTTTTAGTTTAGCTGTGCAAAAGCTTGTGTGAGTGAGTTTAAGGACTGGATAATACTGGTGAGCCCTGATTGCATATCTGTTCTAAAAATGTAAATGTCTTTCTTTAAATCTTGTGCCCATTCAGGAGCACTTACCATTTGTTTCATATTTTCTCTAACCTCAATTTTTGAAACTGTCTTATTACTTCCACTGAATTTTCCTGCTTATCCTGCTTTGCCTGCATATTCTCTTTAGTCAAATTTGACATATTTTTTCTGGTAGTGGGAAAGCATGTCAGGTAATGCTGTAATGCTTTCCAGTGCTTGCTCCACTAAACATAGTTTTTCTGTGTTACGTCCTGTAACCCTGTAGAGTCCATTCCATTTGTTTTCCTCTGGGAAATCATTAAGAAACAGTAAATAATCCCCACTTTCATTTTGCTACTGACTTTTTTCCCAATATTAACTCTTCTATTACCTCTTTCACCATGCCCCCCATCAGCCTGAGTGCAAATTACCACAGGAATTTTGTTTTCTAATTTTCTCATTAGTAGTAAAAACACTATTACCTGTGTTTTTCCCATTCTCCATCTGCTTGTCCACCATAGTTTGTGTTTCCAATCCATCCATCTCCATCATAGGGTTACTTCAGAATTATTTTCACATGATACTTTAGTTGCCGCTCATTCTCTCTGTTGATATCCTTGGTCGTTGGACAGCTCCCCAAAGATTCCCCACCCAGTTCCAACTCACTTGCCTCCACCTCCTTGCTCCATGCGCCTCTGGATTTTCCTTCATCTGAGTGCTCTGACTGCTGTGCCCTGTTTAGTTAAAAAAGAAGGGGTTTGGGTTACAGATCATTGGGACACAATTTTCAAAAATAGCTCTTATGCTACATGGATGGATTACATCTTAATAAATTAGAGCAAAAAGTGTGTGTTTTAAATTCAAAACTGCTTTGGATAATCAGTGTTTAAACTTGAGTGGCAGGGGAAAATCTTCACAGACAACATGTTCTAGATAGTCTCACAATTCTGGTAAAACTCTGAGTCGATGCAGAATTAGATATGTACTACAGAACAGTAGAAGCCTATGTAATAAATATGATAACTACTGGTATTTATTTCTGTATGTAAACCAGATTGAATCACTGTTATGGAGACCTGGTGGCCAACAAATGTGGAGTTGGGAAGAAACATACATGGTTATGACCTTTTCAATGCAGAAGGTCATGAAAGAAGGGTGGAGGCATTCCGCTTTATGTTAATTCAAATTTTAGGGTTATAGCAGAGACAAATAAAATAATCTACACAATAGTAGTCCTTATTGGTAAAACTCTTCACAAACTTATCTGAATCACTAATCATTGAATTTGATACCATCCCTTGATACCCCAACAGTCTTAACTGCAGATATTGAAACAGAAATTGAAGTGGCCTACAAATTGGGTGAGGTTATCCTTGAAGGTGATATGAATCTGCCTAATATAAACTGGCTTACACACTCTGCATCTTGTGCAACAGGTAGGCTGTTTACCACCACCTGTTAACAATTCAGTATGCTACCACATGTCTCAGAACCTACTAGGGGCTCAAACGTCTTAGGTACAGTACTAACATCTAAAAACATAAATATTAGTGAATGCAAGGTTGGCCTGCCTGTGAACAAGAATGATCATGGTATAGTTACTTTTGAAGTACAGTCATATAACTGTCCATACCAGGGTACTACAGAAATGTATGTAGTTTTCTTCTTTCAATAGCCAATGTTCCCACCTTTGTCAGACAGTTTGATGATAACACCTTCAATGTTTTTGAGTTCATTCATGGCAGTTCTCTTGTGCATTTAGACTGTGGTAATGTTTGTTGTTAGAGTCTGACTCTGTCAATTTTGTGAACACCTGTGTCACTAGTTCCTGTAAAGTGAGATGAAGTGCTCATTTGATAGTCCAGTGTGAATATTGACGTTGGGTTGAATTGAGGTTGTGTCACATAAGTTGTAACTATTGCATTTGTGTTGCTTTTACTCAGTAATGCATATAATTCATTTTATGTTGGTATGTCTATAAGATCTTGGCTTGCAAAATTTTGTTGGTCTGTGAAATTAGGTCCATCACTGCATGTTCCTCGATACTGAATTTCTCTTGGAATGGCAGCTGGTATTTCCCTTACCCAGATTAGATAATGCAAGTCATTCCACTTGCATTAAGACTCATTTGTTTAACTTGGCATGTCCCAGAGTTTCAATAGATCTGCTGCTCTTTTAATTATTTAATTTTATTCTGCTGCCAATTTTCATTCTTTTTATCATGATTGTACAAGAGCTTTGCTAATTTTGAATTACACTTTTCAGAAATAAATTTTGATTGCTTGAGTGATTGATTGATTGATTGATTGATTGCATGAGATGATGGCCAGAATCAGAAGTGAGTGGAGGTAAAATACCAGCTGCCATTTCAAGACAGGTTGGCAGGTAGGTCAGCAGGAGGTAGTGGTCAGGTTGTGTAAAATAAGGTTTATAGTCAAAGGCAGTTTCCATTGACTATCAGGAAATTAAAAATATATATATTAGAATGAAGAAAGCTTATGAATTCAGGATCCAGACCAACTGGGAAGCTGTGCTCGAGCATGTCACATTTAATTGCGATGCAATATACTATAAGACAATAGCTACTAGTTTGTTGCTTGTTATATGACTATTGACCATCGATAAGTGGCAACGTGATCAATAGTATGAAAATAATAATGTCATGTGACTAGCAAGTAACCAATCACAGGACTTAATGTTTAATCCAGATATTTTACAACATTTCTTGAGATACTTTCCTGTTGGCTTCACAGTGGTACTACAGTCAGGTGGAGAATTTCTGTAAGATAGCACAGAAATTTCATGAAATATCTGATCATGTCTTTGCTGCAACTGTAATGATTTTCTTAAACTGATTACATTGGGCTAGATATTCAAAGGGCTATGTGAAAGTTTTTAGTACAGCCACATTTTTGTGATTCCTTTTTAAAACAGTGGTGTTTTATTGCAACATTTTAGTCTCCCACAGGCCTTAGATGTGGTGCTTTTTGTTTTGTTTCTTTTTTACAATTGACTTACCCAGGATGGTCCAGCTGGGATGTGACATCTCCTTTTCAGTGGGATACTGCTTCTGCACATTTCACAGCTAGTTAACTGGAGCACTGAGAGGGTGATTAACTTGCTCAAGGCCACACTGTGAGTATTTGAGTCTGGCGGGTTTAAATCTATGAATCTCTGGTTCCCTGGCTGGTGTTCTAACCACTAGACCATACTCCCTCTGTGTTCAGTTACATCTTCCAGTTGCAAGAGTTTGGGGGCATTTGTGATGCATGTGATACACACTGTGGTGACAACTGTTATTCAACATTTTTATCTTTGAGTGGTATTCTACTGTTTGTATTATACTGGTTTGTCCATTGTATGGTAGATAGTCATGCCATGCCATTCAGGTAAGTTCTAAATGGGCCATACTCAGGAAAATCAGATATCTGTCAATAGACCAGACATAAGGGAAGAACAATGGATTGCAGGCATTCTAGCATACTAACATACTAAAATGCCAGCAGAATAGGCCCTAACAGGTCTTCGTGTCTGCTCGTTTGGTCAGCCTCCTTTGCTCTCTCTGGCTTTTCCTTCCCAGTCTCTGATATCCCTGCTGCATATGATTTTGCTTCCAGAACCCTTCCCTGTACCTGTCCCACCTCTCCAGGCCCCCAATCTGGTCACTGTCTGCCATCTGCCTACCTCCTGAGAATGTTCTCCCTTTGGCCCCCTCTGTGAGGGTCCCCAGATACCTCCTGCTTCCTTGGTAGTGTCCTCCCATTGGGCCCCTCTGTCAGGGTCCCTATGGGACCCAGAGTACTCTCCTGCACTCCTTTCCCTATGCCCCCACCCTAGTGCTTGGTGCAACTCTGCGGAGAGCCCCTGCCCTATTCCCCAACCATAGAAACATAGAAACATAGAATTTGACGGCAGATAAGGACCGCTAGGCCCACCCAGTCTGCCCATTTCCTCCCCATCTCCCCCTCCCTCCAGCTGTCTCCTAATCGCCTCAACCTCCTCCCTAAGCTGTGCCAGCTGGTAGCACACTGGGCAACCATCAAACTTCCAAGCCCAGTTCAGTATCATGGTTGCCCGCAGCCTGTGCACCCCACCACCTTCCCAAAGATGCCTGTCCTAATGAAATGTGGTCCCACCCTCCAAGTAGGATTCCTTGGATGAACCACCAGGTTCCCACTAGTCTAAGATACACCCTACCCTCTAATCAGGTCACCCACTAATCCCAGATACAGTCCAACAGTAAACAGGTACCCCATTACTAGGTGCAGTACTACACAGTAAACTTATAGGAAGTGTACAACTCCCTAAGCTCCTCTCTACCAGCCCTTAAACCCAACCCCAGTGGCAAGAACTACATGAGCTGCACCTGAAGCCTTTTCTTCCAATTGCAGAGGCAGGAGTTCCCCTATAAAGGAGCTGAGCTCAGGTGGAGGTAGGGGTGGGATTAGGGCCACACCTGACCCTCACGAGAGTGTATCAGCCCTGTGTCTACCCCTCACTGCACCCCAAGCACTACCAACTAAGAAAATCTTTCAAGTCTCCTTACTGTCCCAGCATCCAGTTAGAAGCTTCTTCCACCTCCCTCTAACTGAGGACTGACTGAGCTGGGAGTCCCACCTTACTTTCAAACAGCACTGATCCCCTGTAATATGATGCCTGCTCTTACAGGCCAGCTAGCAACTTGTAAACACACACAAAAGCACCAAATAGTCTGCTAGAAACACACAGAAACCAGCTAAGTGAATCTTTCAAGTCTACTTACTCTTCTAGCCTCCAGCTTTTAAACACATACAAACACCAAATTCTCTGCTGAAACACACAGAAAACCAGCTAAGAAAACCTTTCAAGTCTCCTTACTGTCTCAGCATCCAGCTAGAAGCTTCTTCCACCTCCCCTCTAACTGAAGACCAGTATTTCCACTCAGCAGATGTTTTATCAAAACAAAGGAAAAACAAACAAGAAATATTACACATTGTATGCCACATCAGTCACAACTGGTCCCTGCAACCCCTACATTATTTTTAAGCTAATCTACATCCCTTCTAACAATGTATGGCATTTGTGGAAAATATGTTATTTCATTGTCAAAGTGAGTAACAAAAAGTAACTGTAGCAAATGTAAACATTTTTTAATTTGATTTTTAGATTTAGGGCCCCTGCCCCTAAATGATTTCAGCCTTTGTTTAAAATGTTCTCTGAGTTTTAAGTTCCTATTTTGTGATGTACCAAAACATTTTCAAAACTATTTACTGGTTGGCATAAGTATAGTTTTAAATATATGGAGGTTTTATTAAAATAAAATGTATCTTGTTATGTCTTGTCCAGCTAAGAATGCCTCTCAATCGTTTGTCACTGAAATGAGGACACAGACACTCAAAATAAGAAACATGTGGGTCACTGGCTCTAAAATTGAGGACATCATCCAAATGTGAAGATGCAATCTCAGAGCACCATAGAAACCAGTAATTTTATTTGCTCAAGGTTCAGTCTTGCCTGAGCATCATAGAATGTTAAGAATTTCTGCTTTGATGTCTGGTTTACACATCTCCTGTATGTAGGCAGCACCTTTCAGTGTGGGACAGATCACTTTTAAGAGGTAAATGATGGTTGTCTCTCATAATGAGTGACATTTGAGAGTAGGGATAACATCCTCACTGGAGTATGCAACTAAGGATACAGGATGGCAGCAAGAAAATTAACTCTACAATTGCAGCCGTTGGCATTATTCAAGATGATTTATGTACATGTCAGTATGTCTTAGGTTACTCTATTTCTGCATCTGTAATAACTTTTTATAAAATGACATGTGATTGAAAAGGTTTTATGCATACAGATGTTTCCTTAATTTTGGGGAATGTTAGTTGAAGAGAGTGTCATAGTATTGATAAGTCACCCTTTTTTTGTATTTGTCAAACAAATGAAGCAAACATCATGGCAGATGATGTGTCCTTGTTTCACTTTTCATTCACACTCATGTTGACACCTAAAACATTGATATTATAAATACATGAAACAATCAGAAAGCCCTATGGACTTTGGAAAGAGAGCCTTGCCCATTAGGAGTTTGTGAGCCTGTCATAGAATCAGCAAGGTTAGTTTAACTTTCAGAGCCTGTGGGATGTACATTAGTATTCCTCCATCCCTCTTGCCCCTGTCCTGTCAATAGAGGGAGCATCCAAACCTCAGAACCTCCTCAGATTTGATTTTTGAGGCTTAACCAGGATTTCATTATGATCAGGACATCAGGATAATGCTGGTCAGCCCAGGACTGACCAGGTCAGTCTCTGGTAGAATACATCTGGCATTTAGATGAACAATAAGAAGTCCTTTGAGAAGAGATGTGTGGCTGGGTGCACCACCAACCATCCGGGTGGGGAGCAAATTTTCTCTCAATATATTCTACTATAAGGAGATGTGAGTGTAGAAAGGGGTAGCATGGCTGGGGTGCCTATAGTGAGCCATGGGATAAACTGATCTTAATGGTAGGAAGGGATATTATCAGCAAATTACACTCAGAGATAATGCCTAAAATCCAAGCTATTGTATATAGTAGACTACAGACAGCACAGGGCATGTCAGTTACAATAAAATAATTCAAAACACTATCAAAGTCATTTAGCATTTATGTTTTTTTTTATTTATTCAATCTTGGATTACAATACCTTTGAGCGGAGACCGCTCTTTTACAAAGGTTCCGTCATAAAGGGTGGGTATACATACATTGTGGGTCTAGGGTATCTAGCTAGGTGAGTAAACATAGACAAAAATACATTGTAAATAGGAAACAGAGATGGTTTAACACTAGGATAATTCAGGTAGCAGTAGCAGCCTAGGTGGCATTGTCAAGTAAAGACAGTAAGCAGCTAACCAGAAAGGAGAGTAGGGGCACTGAGTGGGTGGGGGCATGATGACTAGGGGAGGTGGGAGAAGAGAGTGCTGGGTATTGCATGGCAAAATGGGAACAATTCAGGGTAGAAGTTCAAAGTAGAGTAGCGAGGAGATGGTAATAACCTGAAAGGTGAATAAGACCGGGTCAGAAGTAAATGTGTATGGAGTAATTAGAAAGTACAGTCAAAGAAGCTTTTCTTCAGTAGGTGTTGTCTTAGCTTGGTCTTGAATAGCTCCAGTCTGCATGGTGTTATGTTCAGTGCGAGGTTATTGAGCCAAAGTGGTGCCCAGTAGGCATATGACCTCTGCCCTTGGGAGGTTCTGCAGCAAGGGATGGTGAGAACCTGATGGTCAGAGTTCCTGGTGTGGTGTGGGCCTGTGAATAAGCTTAATAGGCTTGTGACTCCAGGAGGCTGAAATCCGAGTAGTGATTTTTAGCTAAGAGGCAGGTTTGGTATTGTATCCTGTTTTCAAGTGTAGCCACCCAGCTTGCTCAGTAAGGTCACATGTGTGTGTTAGTTGGGGAGAATTGGTGAGCAGTCTGCAGGCTTTGTTTAGGGCTACTGCTATCCTATGTAGTGAGGTGGGAGTGGCTGAGCTGTATGACAATCCATAGTCGATGTACGGAGACAACTGTGCTATGGATTGCGGTTTGGAGTGCTTCAGGTGTTAGGCATTTCTTGTGCCTGTGCAGGAGCCCAATTTTATGTTGACTGTTTTGGCCACATTCTCAATGTGTTCTGCATAGAGAGGGAACAGTCAAGAGTAACCCCCAGGTATCTGAATTGCTCCACTTGTTCAAGTGAAACCCTGTGCAGTTAGTGATGTTAAGGGATGCTGCTTTGTGTTTGCTTCTAGCACCACTAAAAGCATTACTTTTGTCTTTTATAATTCAGAACCATCTTTTGGGCTCTGAACCCATCTTCAGTTTGTTTAAAAGCATGTTGTAGCTGACGGTTTAGGGTGTGAAGGTAATGTGGAGAAGTAAAATAACAGCATCATCTGCAAGAGAAGTATCCGTTGGTCATACGATCGAGGTAGGCTATTTAGAAAGTGACAATGTTTCTGGTTTCTGCATAAGCCACTTCAGATGCATATCTTTTCATTTCAAGGGTGAAACAGATTGACTGCACCTACTCAAAGCTACAGATCATTCTGCAGATCTGATGCACTCAAAAGGCAAGTGGGAGGCAATGGCTACACTTTGTATTGTCCATTCTGTCTAATCATGTTTAGACTCAGCCTATTAGGAGCTCTAAAGGGATGGGGCTAAAACTCTCTTCTTCCTAGGAGCATGAAATGCAACTCTGTGGTACCACATCCTTAGCTTGGGAGCTGCTACACTAGTAACTCAATAAAAATGTAAAATAATCCCACCCTATATCCCCTCTCATGTCTCCACCCCATCCCCATCCTCTGCATCCCAACCCTGCCTTGCTAGATTTAGTAGATGAATATAGGGCCCCTGAGGACCCCCATAGCCAGGTGTTGCCCATGCCACTGCCAGTCCTGGCAGGTGATTCCCAATGTTACATTATATAGGAGAACCTTGCAATGGCTCTTCCCCAGCATCTAGCAGTGTTGCTGCTACTGCCTGTCAAGGCAAGGCATCCCACATTTATAACACATTGGGAGTGTTCTGGTGGTTCCCTAGTACTGCTCTAATCAGCTACCGCCTGTTCTGGCTAATTTAATTGAAGCTCTGGTCCCAAGGGCACATTTTAGCTCCATTATCCCAAACACATCTGAGTTATTTTATGCACAAATCACAACTTTACAGTATCTAGAAACATTCACCAAACCCTAACTATGGCAGTGCTACTATTCTGGCAGAATATTATTGACATATGTAATTTAATATTGTTTGAATTATGTTGCATTATTATATAGGATAGTGTATGGGTAACTATATGCTACAAGGCTTTTCTTCCACTGAGTGGATATGATGCGACTGATGACCTCGTGAGCAAAGCTCAAGAGGTCTCCAAGTCAGCATTATATCCACAAGGTGGCAGAATAGCCGAGTAGTGTATATGTAACCATGCACTGTTCTAAATAGTGTATGGTGACCACAAAATAAAAAACAACTCACTTTTACATGTTTTATGTCAGCTCTGCCGACAGTCCTTGCTTTACAGCTGCCGCTGGTCAGACACACCCACATGCCACTTTCCCACAGCAAGGGACAAATCACAACTGCTGCTGGAGTCCTTGCATTAGGAAGTCCTCACTAACACAGAATGAAAGGTCATTCTATGCTAGTGAGGACGCCACTACTGCAGCAGAACAACTTTTGCAGTGTATGTCTTTCCATACACAACCGCATTCCACCACACACTATAATATTGCTTATTGTTGGCCTGTTAAAGGTTTCAAGAAAGGATTATAGAGTCTGCAGATTACACCAAGCTAATGAGTATGGTACAGTCCAGGGAAAAGGAAGCCAGCTTGTAAAGATAGTTACATATTCTAAGAGTATGCCAAGTGGCAGAAGAAATGCAATGTGGAAAAAGTGGACAGTCTTTCAGTAAAGTCTTCAAATCTAGTATTATTTACATACAATAAAAACAACTAGCAGCAGCTGACCATGACAAAGGCTTCAATGTCTACATTGATGAGAAGCTGAAGTTGTCATATCTATGGTCAGTATCAATGGGTATATATCATTTTCCTGCATGGCAAACTGGAGTAATTAGTATGAACTATATTGGTTCCTGCAGTATTCTGAAATATATCACTGACTGAAACTCTGATACCAAGCTTCATCTTGGCAGGCAGCACTGTATGCCCTTGTTTACCTTGTACTTCCACCAAGTCATGCATTTCCTATAATATTTTTGTTTTCTTATCTAGTTATTTGACTTTACTCTACATTAATCATTTAGAACAGGTTAGACCTGTTACTATATACTGTATCTAATACTGCTGTTATCCTAACCCTCATGGACCTGTTTGGAAACTATGTTTTCTACCTAAATAAGACCATCCAGTATGAAATTTCTAAAGTAATAAACTCCACAACCATGCTATTCACCAAATAAGTGAACAGTGTCCTGAATGATAATACAGACATTATGTTGTTTCTGAAAAGCTGTCTACTGGATTAAAATCTATTAACAATAACAATTGTACCAATTGGAGAAGGCATCACCACTGAGGATTATGACCTTGTCTACATCACTGAATAAAGCATTGATAATCAGTGCCCTACTACTAATAACATGTTGATAATTTATTATTGTTTAAATAAAAGTGATTGTCAATACTGAAATAGCTTGAGTCATTTTATTTTGCATCACTAGCTCCAGGAAGTCTATATTTTGGTCTTTAACCACAAAGATAGACTTCCTGCAACCAATGATGCTCATTAGCTCAGGAAACCTATCTTTTGTGGCATTTAACCACAGACTAGAACTCATCTGTAGTGCTAAGATACTCATTGCAGTTCAGTGGTGACATTATCACCTTTCTTCCATAGACGGTCATGGGTTCATTTTTGCACAATACAGTACATATTTATTTTAAAAAAAGTACTGATCAGGAGAGGTACATTGAGCCAAGTCTGGTTTCCTGGTACAACACAGGGAAGGGGGTAAAAGTACAAGCAAAAATGCAGTGAAATGTACAACCAAATAAAATAATGACAAATTAGTAAAGCTGTGAAATTAATTGTGGATTGCTGAAACATGTACAAGCAAATGCAAATATGCATAATAATGTGAAAAGGCAGGAAGGAGAATGATTGTGCAATACAAATTACAGATTCAGTTGGTTAATATGAGAAAACTGAAGCTGCAGTAATCCAACAGGAAATTAAGTGCATAAATATGGTATGATCAAACAGCAACACGTTGTTAACTGAAACTAATGACAATCTCCATTGTACAGAGGAAGGTTAGCAAAATGTGCAAGGTTTGAGCAGAGGGTCTGCACTGCAACAGTAGAGATGCAACAGTATGTTGTGGTACTGTGTGCTACGTGATGTGTTTTACACATAACTGTAGCTGAGTGGTTTAGGTTATCATGAAAAAGAGAAAGTGTAAAAACAAGTAACCACTGATCCCTTATTAGATCTGATATAATACCTAGCTTAAAATTGTCAATTCAGTACCCTTCTGCTAGTCTGCAGGATCACCAATAAGTCTGTAATCAAATTCACAGACCACAACAGGTTTAGAATCCTCAGCTGGATTGCAAATGGATTTGGTAATGAAATGTCACTGCCTATTTTGTAAGGGTGGGGGGGGGAGAGGAATAATTTAATGAAAATGGTGGCTGAAATGTATGAGGTTCTTTTCAAGCATTGCAGACATCCTGTTCTACTGGGTATGATATAAAACTGCACATTTAGGGAACGGAAGGCTTAGTGGATTAATAGTGGGTTAAGCAGCCTTTCACCTTTACTGTAAGTCACTGGTTCAAATCCATCCAAGGTGGGTAGTGGCTGATAGCCAATATGACCTGCAGGCTGCTCAGAGGTGTATGTAGAATGAGCTGTAGTAGCCTCAATCCAGTTCTCAGTTGACAAGTGCACATGTCCACAAAACCATCTATGCAACTGACACCTATGTTGGCAATCTCACAGGAGAGGTCAAGGATTGAATCAGCACATAGTCTAAAATATTCTCTTAGATACAGTATGTAGTGGCCCCACTATGACAGGGTTGAGGCACATTGGTGGGGCAGTGTCGGTAAGCCTGCTTTGTGACCACCCATTCTATACCTGTCATGTGGCTTAACAGTGGGCTTGTATTTCCAGTGCTGTCAATTGGGCACCTTTCCCAAGCATGGAAGTTGCTAAAATGGTGTTCTGCTGAAAACTTCATGTAATAGAATCTTTAGCATCATGTCATATACAGCATTAGAGCAAATTAAAACTTCTGAAAACTAATTAGAATCAAAGCTAACAATTTATTATATAATACAATGTAGTTCAACACCATTTTATTTAGAGCTTTCTAATTCAAATGTATCAAAAATACCCTACATTTGGAAATGTAGGGGTGAGGAAAGATATTCAGAGGCAACTCAAGCAGACTCAAGAGACCATTAGGCCTATTCTGCTGGCATTTTAGTATGTTAGTATGCAGCTGTGATTTGACTTGGATTTGCTCTTCAGTTCAACTTCATGAATGTTTCCCAGAACTTAAGCTTACAATGTTTTAATTGGCAGTGGGAAAATACAACCTACAAATAGGAGGCACAGTATAAATGCTTTGAGGTCAACAATGAACATTAATTGCTTTGGCTTCCTTTAAAAAATCAGTTTTATTAGAGACTACAGAGTCATAACAATTACTGTTTCTTCATCAGTACAATACATTAATTGCATCTTTAGGCAAGGAAAGGTACTGAAACCCAGGTCCGCTCGAAAATGAGCATTGCTCAAGGTGATCACCTGGTTAAATAAAGATTTTGATTGATTGATTGATTGAAATGACGATGATACTATGGTACATTGTTGCTACAGTGTCAAGAATTATACATCTAGACTATATTAAAGTACCACTCGCTATCTAGAAAATATAAACGCCATTTCATTATCTCTGCCCTCTCTCAGGTAACAGTAGCAACTTAGACAACTGTGGCTTTGAGTTTGAATAAGTAACTTATAAAAGAAAAATATTTTAAGATAAATTAGCACTGGTTAGTACAGGTTTCAGTATGGCCAATTGTCTTGTTTAGTTATACTCATCCGGGGGTCTAGTTATATGCGCTGTTGACCCATCTGGGCACTTCATTTAACAATGTCACAACTCAACTAATTGATCACTCCCCACCTCAAGATTTGTCTGGTTTTCCACCTAGCCCATAGGTCACTGTGTTTGTCCTCACAATTTAAGTTTGGCAGTTAAATGTTCCATACTCTCTAAGTGGTCAACTTTATGACTCAGGACTCATAGGGAGGGAGGTATAGCCCCAGTCAATTAGCCATGATCTCTTTGGGCTGCAAGACACATAATTCTTAGTAGCCTTTGCTGCTGAGATCTTCCCATGCCTGGGACCTCTAGACCCAGGACCAGGTGTTTAAAGTCTAGTGGATTGAATTTTCCATAGTGCAGAGAGTTCGATGAGCACCTTGGACCAAAAACTCTAGTTTCAGGCAGTCCCAGAATATTTGACATTGAGACCCCACCTGGCCACAGCCCTCCAACACAGAGCAGAATTCCCACTGCAAAGTGTCTGTTGATTGTAGGGGTATGGGCAAACCAGGATATACATTTCCATTTAAATTCACATCAGCCTGGGGAAGCTGTGACTCTTCACCCCTCTCCCAGGTCTTCATCCATTTTTCTCGGGGTAGAGATTTCTGCTTCCTCCTACTTGAGCCTGAGGGTATTGAGCACCTGATTGTCCGGTCCTAAGAGGTCTTTGTAAGCCTCTGAGATGAAGCACTTAGTGCCCTTCAGCATGGCTGACCAGTAAAAAATTTTTCTAGAGGGTCAAATCTGTGTCTATTTTTAAAACTAACTGGTTACTTGGCAGATAGTGCCTAATCTGGAGGTACCTGTGAAGGTCAGATCAAAGGAGGCTATACTTTGTTTGGAGGTCATCAAAGGGTACAATTATCTTATTGCAGATCAGGGAATGATATCTGGCCAGGGTCAACTGGTTCCATTTGCAGAATCCGGGGTCTGTTATAGAGGGTAAGTAATTTGGGTCTCCAGTTATAGAGGTTAAGTCCCACTTCAATTGGCATGTGTAAGTGCTCGAGCCTTAACATTATATTTTTAATGTGTGCCTGGCCAACAGATTTACCACTTCTTTCCATAGTTCTGGGATGAGGGTAACATGCTGGAGAGTAAAAGGATCATTTTCAGCTGCCCTGACTCTATCTCTCCATCCAAAATCTCCCCTTTGTTTTATCCATGTCACTACAGGTACTAATTGTGCAACCATGTAATATAGTTTCAGATCTGGCATGGCAAAGCCTCCTTTTTCCCTCGGATAGGACAGTACCCTTGCAGAGGTTCTGTGCCTTCCTTTCCTCTGACAAATCTCATTATAGATTCATTTATTAATTTCCAGAATTTGTCTGGGATATAGATGTCACAGGTGGTGCTGGAGCAGAAATACTGGGGATTGTTGTGTTTGTGCTGGTGTGACACAGCCCCAACCCACCAAGGCAATGGCCTGCTATGTCAGAGTAATACATATTATTGCTGACTTCAAGGCCTATACACCCTTGTATTCTGTTTTACTTGCATGCCAATATTTATAATCTTCATGGCTCCAGTGCTTTTAAATTACTGTATATCAAATATCCTCCAAGAAGTCAATGCAACAATAACCAAGGCAAATAAAACAAATTACATTTAGGGCATGTTTATTGCCATCCACTGCTACTCATTACATAAATTTATGTTTTGTTTGTTTATTTATTTGTGTTACTTTATTTATATTTGCTCTGTACTGGAAGGCAATTGAGCAAGATGCCTTTTTCACCTGCATCCAGTTTTAATAATAGACACCCTCTGTAAATATGTACACAGTAAGTACTAATACTATGAAGGCAGACAAATACAAGAGTACATAATTAGACAGTAACATCAACACACTTTTATTAGTAGTGTGCTTTCTGTATTATTGTAAATATCTAATTTTATTTTGACAACAAATCGAAGAGTTGTACAAGAGAAGAATGCAAAGTCAGTAGTGGGCTTATGAAGATCTGTCACCACGAGGGTATTTAATTTATTTTATTTATTGAAGAATTTCACCAAGAAAAGCACACTGAACAATTGAGTTGCTCATCTTCCAGTGCATCCTGGGGAGAGGGTAAGGAGTTACATAGACAAGATACAATAGATAATGACAATGATAAATCAACACAAATATAGTACATGACACAAGTGCAAGTCATATGAGTGCATTACAACAAGGTGAAGTGCATACAGTGAGTAGCATACATTAGTGCTTTGTAGACAGACGGTGACTACTTGCAATTAATAGTTACAGAGATAACGATTTATAAAGCATAAGAGGTGATAACTTCAACATCAAGGTAGTAGAGATGTGAGAAAGAGAAAACTAGGAGGTAAGCCCCTAAGTAAGAGAGTAATCACCCCTTTGGGAGAGGCATGTGGGCACACATAGGTGTCCCTGTGCCATGTAAAGGGAGAGGTAGTAGGGGAAAATTAATTTTGAGGGAAAACAAAAATTATTTAAGAGCATGTACCCTAGAGCAAAGGAGGGAGAGGTGATATGATCAAAACATTCAAAAGCCTTAAGGGCATTAACAAGGTGAACAAGTCTAACATGTTTCAACATAAGAAAATTAGCAGGACAAGAGGACACAGCATGAGATTAAAGGGAGGCCGATTAAGGGTAATGTGAGGAAGTTCTTTTCACAGAAAGAGTGGTGGATGCATGGAATGGAAGTGATAGATAGGAATACAGTGCAGGGCTTCAAACAGGCATGGGATAGGCATAGGGAGCAATACAGATGAGTATGACTAGATAGGCCATTGACAGAGCAAAGGCTGATGGCACATTCATAAGGTAGAAAAGAAATGGCAGACTGGATGGGCCTTGCAGTCCTTATCTGCAGTCAACTTCTATGTTTCTATGTACAATTAGGAGTGAAAAGGTTGTGCAGAGCTGAGGAGATAGAGTGAGAGGATGGGTAGTGTCTTATTTGCTGTGGTAGTGAGGTTCCAAAGATTAGGAAGTGGTACGAGAATGCTACCTGTTCTGCTGAGGTGGAATGGTGAGGGACTACCAAAGTGTAAGTTTGTTTGATCTGGGGAGTGAGAGGGAGGGGAGGGGAGGGAGGGGAGGGATAGATAGTGAGTTGGAGAAATAGGAGGATGGGACCCAAACCAGAACTTGGAGATGAATTTGCACTGTAGGAGAGCGTCTGTCAGTAAGTGAAGGGATAGCAAGAGAGTGATAAAGTTTGCAGTGATGAGTGAGTGGGGTGGGGGCGGAGTCCAGTGAGAAATGCAGGCTGAGTTAAAGAGGGTGTCCAACCTGATTAAGGAAGTCTTGGGAGCAGCACTGTAGACTACATCACAGTAGTCAAAAATAGGGAGGATCATCTTCTGGACTAGTTCATGCCTTGCCATTAGCATTAGCATCTACGGTTCTTGTATAAGGCACCTAGCTTAGGCACAGTTATTTTGGGATAGCATCAACATGCCCAGAGAAGTTGAGGTGTTGGTCAAGTTAAACCCCACAGTACCTGAAGGATGATGTATCATCAAGTATGGTCCTCCAAGGGTGTGAAAAGAGGGCATGGAGGGAAGGCTAGAGAGCCTCTGCCTAGTGCCAAAGGTCATGGAGACAGTCTTCTCGGTATTTGAAAGAGTTGATGAGAGCTAAGCCATTTCTGAACCTCACAGAAGTCATGTTGAGTCTAGCTGCACATCAGAGGGAACTGTCCTGAGGTGAACATGACAGTATTGTCCGATACATGTGGATGGAGGATGAAGTGCAGCCTGAAGGAGGTTATTTAAAAAATGGAGAACAGCAGAGGCCTAACACTGAGCCCTGTGGAACACCAGTGTTGAGTATACAGTGATGGTCTCAGAAGACCATAATAAGCTGCCATGGTTCACCAAGCTGCATCGACAACAAAGTTGTCAACATGCAGCATGGAGAACTCTCCGATACTGGTAGGTGTAATTCGCCAGTCAGTATCTGCGGGTGTTTTGGAGGCTGTGCCCCAGCACCTCCCGTTACTAATATAATCAACTCCAAGTCGAAGTTGATTTTGAAGGGAGGAAACACAGGCAAACCCAGTGTCGACAGCGGACCCCTTACAGCTACAACTTTGAATCTGTTCAAAAGTATTGCTGTAATGGGTTTCACTTTCTGGCTGTCGGTGTTCTAACATGATATGAGCTACTACCAGTGGTGGTGATAGTGATGATGACAGCAGTGACATTGGTGGCAGCAAAGCCTGCAGTACTACTGATAACTCTGTATGACTGCATGACAAACTGGTTGATGACAATATAGTATTATAGAGAATAGTGTATGGGAAACCATACACAACAAGACTGTGTTTCCATCGAGGGGTTGAGATGACAACTTAGGGACCTTGAGAGCTGAAGCTTGAAGGTCCTGATGTCCAGGCAGAGAACACCAAGAAGAAGGAGCTGCTGTTATAACTATACTTCTCTACTGGAATTAAAGAACTAGAACTCTACTACTGGGATCTTCAATATAGGGTAAAAAACAAAAAAGTTAGCGTGTTTGTCTGAGTTGGCTGAAGTGAATTGTTATCTGTGCAGTTATCTAGGTGTTTGTTTCGGTAGCTGAAGGAATTGTTATCTGTGCAATTTAACTAAGTGTAGAAAGAGCTGTGAGGTAGGGGGAAGCTAGCTAGAAGGAAGCCAGGTTAAAGCCAGATTTAAAACTGCTCTAGATAGCTTCTGCCAGAGACCAGGCAGAGAACACCAAGAAGAAGGAGCTTCTGTTATAACTATACTACTCTACTGGGACTATATTGACATCCTTCACCCCTCCACCCCCACCCAAAGACAGTTCTACTTTTATAGGCACAGGATTCGACTGACAACAGGAACTTCCTGTTTGGGAGCAGGAAGTGAGTGATCACAGAGCCAGAAAAGACTCAC
Organism: Neoceratodus forsteri; assembly: GCA_016271365.2. NCBI lineage: Eukaryota > Metazoa > Chordata > Ceratodontiformes > Ceratodontidae > Neoceratodus > Neoceratodus forsteri. The sequence goes on along the minus strand of CM057449.1, from coordinate 330,376,774 downwards.
TATCCTAGAAGAGGAAAAGAGTAGCTCTCCACTCCCCCTCCCCAAGCTGCTGGAGGTCTGACTCTGATCAAGTAAGGAGACTACTGAGAAATATAGGAACTTCTTGTCTCAGAACAGGAAGATCAGGAGCTTAAAGGGCACAAAGGCAGTAAGAAAGTAGGGAGAAAAATAAATAAATAAACAGAGGAAAGAGTAAGTATTCCAAACAACAGTTAAGGGCCATAAATAAGATATAATGGGAGTGGTACAGTGCAGTGGCTGTGGAGGACCAGTCTTCCGGGAGATGTTCTGGAGGATATGGTGTTGTCCCATCTGTAGGCATCTCTGGGCTGAGGGGAGGTTGCTCATCTCCAGGCTGAGTTGGCCAGGATTTGGGACCTCCTTTCCCACCCAGGGACCATCAGGGCCACTGCCATTGCCTCAGAGGTTGCCAAGAAAGAGGAGCGGTTGGACCACAGTGGGTTCAGGGAGGGTGAGGTGGTGGAACAGAGGAGCACCCCTCCAGTTGTACCTCTCCATAATCATATGCCATTCTGGCAACGTGTGGTTCATCTTAGAGGCAACTGCAGTGGAGACCAAGGAGGATGCTGGGAACCTCCACAAAGGAGACCCACAGGAGGGTGGCATGAGACCCCAAAGGGAAGAAACAACTCCTGGTGGGGACTCCAGTGTTAGGTGGGTAGAACTGGGATAGGAAGGGAGAGGAGGTGAGGTGCCTGTCTGGCCCCATGGCTTGGAGAGACAGGGAGCGAATACTCAGGATTTCTGGAGCAGCTGCATGGGGGAGGAGCCTCAATGTCATTGCCACCTAGGGACAAATGACATGGCTGAGAAAGGGATCAGAGCAATGCAGATAGAGTTTGTGGAGTTGGGGAGGGGCCTTAGACAAGTAGCACACATGGTAACCTTCTTGGAGGTGCTGCCTATCTATGGCATGGATGAGGCTAGGTGCTCCACACCATGGAATTCAATCAGTGGCTGAAAAACTGGTGCAGAGCTCAGGATTTGGCTTCATTGGGGACTGGGGCTCCACTTGGAGGACACAGGCCTATACTGGCATGATGGTCTGCATCTGTCCAGGAGGGACAAGGATCCTAGGTGAGAGGTTTAATGTTTCATTGGCTAGCATTTAAACTAGCCAAGGGGAGGCTCTGGAAAGAGCAGGAAATCCTAGCCCCAAAAAAATCAGGGTAGAAAGTGAGGTAAACACCAAGATAGAGATGTTGATAGAGAGAAGGGCAGGGAAAATGGAGAAAATGACAATGGCAATAAGGACAGGGATGGGGCAAAAGGTAAAGCCATCAAGATATGGAGGGTAATGAGTACCAAAGCCCATAGTCTGGGCAGCAAGATCCCTGAACTTGTGGCCTTGATGGAAGAGGGATGCCTGGATATCGTAGCAGTCACAGAAACATGGTACACAGAGAACCATGACTGGGATGTTAACATACCAGGGTACACAATCTACAGGAGAGACAGGGAGGGTAGAAGAGGGGAGGAGTAGCTCTCTATGTAAGGAATGGATAAAAGCAATGGAACAAAAGAGTAAACAGGGAGGAGGCGGCACTGTGGGTCACCTTAGAGACTGGAAATGGCACCACAATCCACACAGGCATGTTGTGGGCATAATACCTTTTTAATACTTATTCAATAAAGCCTTTTCTATGAGTCTGGAGTGGTGCTGGTTTTGCTGGTTGTTGTACACAGACCCCCATGTCAGGAAGAGGAATGGACAAGGATATGACAGAAGGCATCCTCAGGATGGCAAAGAAAGGGGAGATACTTTTGATGGGGACCTGAATATGCCAGATGTTAAATGGAGCACCTTTGCTGCAGCCACATCCAAGAGTAGGTCCATTCTCAATGCCCTACAGGTGGCATGCCTCAGACAGCTAGTTTTGGAACCCACTCATCAGGGAGCAATCTTAGACCTCGCACTCTCAAATGGGTACAGTGAGAGGATCTCAGATCTAGAATTGGTAGCTATCTGAGACAAGTGACCACCAAACAGTGTGGTTCACGATAAACTCAGCTACAGAGTCAAGCCATACAAAAGTGAGGTACAGGAAGGCTGACTTTGGCAAGATGGGAGAGTGCCTTAGAAAAGCACTAGCAAACAGACTAGAAGGAGGGTGGAGCAACAATGGAGAAACATCAGAATTGCCATCACAGAGGCAACAAGCATTTGTGTAAAGCAATTAAACAAATCAAAATGAAGAAAAAAAGCCACTATGGTTCTCAAAGAGGTGGCGGGAGGTTAGGGAGAAAAGATAGCATTTAGGAAGTTTAAGGAAACACAGAAGGAGCAGGACAGAGAACTGTACCAGTTAAGGCAGAAGGAAGCAGGGAGGAAGTCAGAATAGCAAAGGCCCAAACTGAGGAAAAGATAGCCAACTTGGTTAAGAAGGGATAAACCCTTTTATAGGTACATCAGGGGCGCAGAAAGACAAAGGGAGGGATAGTGAAGCTGAATAGAAAGGACGATGGGTGGGCAGAGAGGACAGTGAAAAAGCAGGGATACTGAATGAATACTTCTGCTGCGGTATTCACAAAAGAAGGAGGAGGAGGTGCCTGATCCAATTAACAGAAGCACTCTGGATAGGGGTCAATCCCAGTCCTTTCACAGAAGAAAGGGTTCTGAAAGAACTAAAACTGAAGGTGGATAAAGTAATGGGCCTGATGGAATTTACCTCAGAATTCTAAAAGAATTAAGGGAGAACTAGTGACACCACTGACTACCCTTTTTAACAAATCATGGAGGATGGTGTGGTACCTGGGGTCTGGAGGAAGGTGGATGTGATTCCCCTTCACAAAAGTGGGGCAAGACAGAGGCAGGAAACTACATACCTGTCAGTTTGACCTCTGTGGTAGGGAAAGTGATGGAATCATTTCTGAAGGAAAGAATTGTTGAGTACCTAGAGGCCAGTGGAGCACAGGACCCAAGACAGCATGGGTTCACAGTGGGAAGGTCATGTCAGATGAATATAATTGATTCCTTTGACTGGGTGACCAAAAGTAGTAGACAGGGAGGGACTGTGGACATGGCCTACCTAGACTTTAGCAAGGCATTTGACACAGTCCACACAAAAGATTAATAATCAAATTAACCAGCCTGGGAGTGGGTCCCATGTTGGTAGCCTAGGTAAAACATTGTCTGGACAACAGGACACAAAAGGTAATAGAAATGGAGTCTACTCTGAAGAAAGAGGAGTTACCAGTGGGATACTGCAGGGTTCAGTACTGGGTCCAGTCCTTTTAACGTCTTTATAAGTGACATTGCAGGGTTTAAATAATTGATTTGCAGTTTTTTCTTGGGACGATACTAACTGTACAGAAAGTATTTATATAGATTTTCTAGAAATGCTGTGTTTGTTAAACACAGTGAGGCCAAGAAGGTATGCGTTTACACAAAGATTTAGCACTTTTATGAACCAAAGCAGCTAATCAGTTTTAGAGTTAAATAAACCTGCATTGCAGAGGACTGGAAGGAAAAGTATGCCTCTTTGCAGATGATACAAAGATCTGCAACAGGGTTGATACACAAAAGAGGTGTGGAAAGGATGAGAAGGGACTCGGCAAGGTTGGAGGAATGGTCAGAAGTATGGCAGCTTGGATTCAATGCAAAGAAGTGCAAAATAATGCACTGGAAACAAAACCCAGGGAAGATTACACAATGGGGTAACAACAACAAAAATGGAAAGGAACCTGGGGTAACCATACCAGATGACCTTAGGTTAGCAAGCAATGTGAGAGAAGGTAGGGAGGCTGGGGATACTGGGATGTATAGGGAGAGGCATCACTAGCAGAAAACAGGAAGTTGTTATCCCTCTGTACAGACAGTTGGTGAGACCCCATCTGGAGTACCGTGTCCAGTTCTGGAGACCCCATCTTCACAAGGACATAGACAGGATGGATGCAGTCCAGAGGAAGGCAACTAAAATGGTGCAGGGTCTGCAAGAGAAGCCATACAAGGAGAGACTAAAGGAGCTTAACATGTATACCCTTGAGGAAAGGAGGAGAGGGGGACATGATAGAAACTTTAAGTACCTCAGTGGAATCAACAAAGTCCAAGAGGGTAACATCTTTCAGAAAAAGTTGTGCAAGAACAAGGGACACAATTTGAAGATAGAGGGAATGGCTCAGGGGCAATGTGAGGAAGTATTTTTCACAGAGAGGGAGGTGGGCGCATGGAACAGACTTCCTGAGGAGGTTGTGGGGTATAAAACTGTGGGAGAATTCAAGAATGCATGGGACAGACATAAGGCAATTCTTGTGGGGGGTAGGAAGAAATAGGTTGTTGGTTAACTGGGGTCTGCAGCTTATCCTGTAGGTAGGAAATGAGCAGACTAGGTGGGCCAGCGGTCCTTATCTGTTGTCAAAGCTATGTTTCTGTGTTTCTATCTGAATCCCAGGATGGAAACACAGCCTTGTTTTGTATCGTTGATCATATACTATTTTTATAGTACTGTATCATGCACTAGATTAGATAGTTTTAGCGGTAACTGAATATTTATGTAGTGTATTATTAATTGTATTTATATACTCCTTGTATAGTTCTCCTTTTGGTTTCATAGACTGAATATTATTTACAATTTTGAAATGCACTTTGTTGTATTTGTAAATATGGAACATTCTATTGTAACTGTGTGTAGGAATCAGGGGACTACAATTTGCTTAGCTCAATTGATTAATTCCTTTCTGTTTTCATAAATAAATATATTTATTACTACTACTACTTACTGATTTTTGGTTGATACAGATTATGTACAATGAAAGAAAGAAAGAAAGAAAGAAAGAAAGAAAGAAGAAAGAAAGAAAGAAAATAGTTTTATAAATTTAACTGTATGTAACTGTAGGAAGTTTTCCACATTAACATAGGCATACAATGGATATAACTAATTTCTTCTAACCCCTTAACCATTATACTACAACTATAAAGGCAAATGTAGCAGTATCAGTGGCTTGGCAGGTTGCACACTTACCTCTGCAGCTTGAAAATCAGAAAATTGTGGGTTTGATTCCCCATACCAGGCACTTGTGTTAAATTCTAATACTGACACTGTGCTACAGTATGAGAGGTATACTACACTCCTGAAGTGCCATCATTTAGATGAGACATTAAACTGAGGTCCCATCTGTCTGTTTAGGTGGATGTTAAAGATCCCATGGCATGGGCGGCTCAGTGTCACTGGAGATTGGGCGCTGGTTGCTCACGCCGGTGACCCGAGTTTGGGAATGAGCCTGGGCTGACGGGACAGCAGGAGAAGAGAGAGAGAGAGAGAGAGAGAGAGATTGAATATCTGGAGGACTGCTCTCCTCTCTCAGGAGGGAGGTTGCTGTTCGGCTCATCGATTGCCCTCTGGCATCAGCCAGGGAAGATGCAAGCTGGGAGGCATGTCACCAACACACGTCGTCAGTGGGGTGGGGGGCAGGAGAAAACTTAGAGGAAAGGAGCTGGCAGCCTCCGTGATGGCTGCACCAGCACACTAGCATCCCGCCTGGCCCCGATGTCTGAATTTCACTCCAGGATGGGGAAAGCTGGCATTCCTTCACCTCAGCCCTAGCGGGTGTCAAGCGGGGAATGGTCAGAGACTGAGTCCCTCCAAAGTAAGGTCCAGAGCTGCCTTCAGGCTCAGGAGCATAAATAAACAATAGGGAAAAATAAAGATCCTATGGCACTTCTCAAAAGAGTAGGGAAATGTTCCCTGTTTCCTGACCAAATTTCCCCATTCACTAAAATACCACTAACAACTTAGTCTGGTTTAGTGTCAGTTGGCATCCACCCTCGATGAGGCTGAAAAAATGCAGAATTGTCTAGTCCTCCTTTCCCGCTCAACAAAAAAATGCACAGACTAAAAGGGACACTCTTGTTATTCCATACTGTGTGTACAGAGATTTAGCTGGCTGGACTGAATGAGTCCAATAGTGTTAGTATCTTAAAGTGTCTTATAGAGCTGGAGGTACCCCATAATTCACATTATATAACAATAAACTGAATATGTGAGAAACAATCATGACAATGAACAATGAACCCCTGCTGGAGTATTGTAATTTCACATAGGGATGTACTGTGTACTGTACTTGTGGGTACAAATCTTTCTCAAGTTGGATTGACTGATTTGAAAGAATTCTCTCCTTCACATACTGTAATTGCAGTTATAGAGTACTATGCATCCAATATCCAAGACAGGGTAAATGACAGTGAACTGTGATGTTCTCTCTAGTTCAGCAAAAGCTGCCTCCTGGCTTCTGTAACCTAAACATAAATAATTTTCACATAACCATAAATTCTCTTTGGTACTTTAGACATGTCCCCAGGAGCCATATGACAGGCAAACTGGGTATGGGAGTTCCACTAGTTTGTTGCAAAACGGTATGGTTTTCTCACAGGAGGGCTGTATTGTAGGACAGACCCTCAAAATATGGGACAGGTGTCCTGGACTATGAGCACAGTTGCAGCATTTGTTGTGCTGTATAACCTTTATAGTTTTGAGCCTATGACATATCAGTGCCACCTTCCCAGTGTGTTTTTACTCTTCTGCTCTCCCATATGGTAAGTGGGTGTACCACCTTCTGATCTTACTGGCTGTCATGGTGCATGGGAAGAGGGCTTTACCAATTAGTTTCTGTCAATGTGTTCCCTTCCATGGGGCATCAGCACAAGGACTGCTGTCCAGGTAGAAATGCATTCATGCACATGCCCTGAAGCATGCTCCGCAATGTCCCCCCACACACTCACACACACTCACACACCATCAGCTACACTACCACCTGTTCTTCTACAAATGGGGGTCACAGACTGAGGCAATGCAGCCCTCCATTCCCAGAGCATGACAGCATCTACTGGGAAGCTCCATCCTCCTCCACCTCCTCCTCCCCAGCCAGCCCCAGCATCTTGGGCTCAATCCCAATCTCGGACCACCCTAGGGCCATCCTTAAGGATGTAAGTCTGTCATGGATGAGGTTTCAATAACTCATTGATTGTTCATGGAATCATTAGTAAACTTCCTGGCTCTGTCATCGTTGCTTCTTTTTGATGACAATAGTAAAGCTCATGGAAGTCCTGAATAAAAACAAACGCCATGGAATCCATTATGTATGTCGACTGCCATGACAAACTTACATCTCTAACCATCCTAATCTTCCACTTTACCACTTGAACAGCTTACCACATTAAGGTGTTTTACTACAAAATTTCCCTCTTGTGGCAGTATTACTCAAAGTACCACATTAGCTGAAGTGTTACCTTATTGTACTTACTAGTTTATATGATACATTGAATGATACTGCTGTAAGAGGAAAATGCTGTATGTGATACCTTAATGTGATAAAGTTTGTAGTGCTACTTCTCTGCAAATAGGCAGGCTTCAGTAACTTTTTTAAGAATTGGTATCTTAACATCATACAAAAATTGTGCAGTGTCCCAGAATTTATCCACGTTACTATTTAAGCTAATAACATAAGTCAACTCCTATTTGAGTCTGCAAGGTTCTAGTGATGGCTCAGTATTTTTGGGGAGGAATTTATAAATTGTACCCCATCCCTTATTTAGACCCACCAAGTATCAATTCTACCTCCATTTCTGAAAACCTTAGCATGTACAGTACTGTGGTTGTAGCAATTCTCTAACTACAGTGGTAGCTATCCTAATCTTCCACTTTACCACAGAAAACTTTATTACATTAAGGTACTTCAATACAAGCACTTCCCCTTACAGCAGTATCATTCAATGTGTCATATAAACTTAGTAAGTACAATAAGGTAACACTTCAGCTAATGCGGTACTTTTAGTAATGCTGCCATAGAGGGAAATTCTGTATTGCAAACCTTAGTGGTAAGTTTTTCAGTGGTAAAGTGGAAGTGATACCATTGTAAGTTTGTGAGATGGAGGTATTTCCATACAGTAGGTCCCATTTTTGGGTGGAAATTATGTTTGTAACTGCTGAAATAATTTTAGTAACCTGGAGCCTGGACTGAATATTTGTTTTAACAAGGTGATGTCCACTGACTGCAAGCATTTCCAAGAAGCGGTACGCTTATCAATTATAATTTTGGGTTTATTCCATAATGGTTCAAATGCTTCCAGTGAGTGATCTAGCCATCTCCCTAACCAGTCTGTACCATGTATACCTAGAGAATGACATAGGAAAGGGGTTTTGATGCCCTACATTAGGGTCTCTTGAGTGCTAAGTTCAGAGGAAATGCTCCTGCTGCTGTATATGTTGCTCCACTGAAACTCAGGTTGGCGCTTTGTCTGTTTCCATTCATACCATTGCAGTCTGGCATATGCCAATTGCAGTTTGGTAATCTCAGACTATGAAATACTTCAACCATCTCCATGGCACTGTGCCAACAGAGCAGCCTTGCTGAGGTGTGCTTGTTTACATTATCGCAGAAATAGTGAGATAATTCATTACACCTTGCATCATTGGGCAGTCTCTTCCTGAAGTAGGATACTACTCAAATGGTACAGGAGTTTGGGGATGGCCATAAATTTGAATGCTGCATTTTTTCTGCAGGGACTAGTTCAGCTTCTCTCACTGAGAGAAATCTAAAGAAATCTCAAGTAGTGGGAGAAGATATGGGGACAGTATATGTTTAGAGTTCGACATAAGCAATACTCCTAAATGTTTGCTACCTATGGCAGACCATTTAAGCCTGTGCTAAGGAGGAAGCAGGAGGTCATAGGGCTTCAGGCACCTTGAAAGACAGAGGACCTCAGTTTTGTTTCAGTTTGCTTAAAATCCAGACACTGTGCAAACTTCCTTCAAAATGTTTTATGCTGCCAGTAGTGAGTCCCATACTTGAGAGAGGTAGGACAGAGATAATTAGCCTACAGAAATATTTTCTGAGGGATGTTTCCAACCTTGATTCCTGCAACCCTTTCAGATTGCCTCATCTTTGTTTCCAGAGGTTCCATATGTTCCCACCCTGCCTTTTGCCAAAACAACAGGTGGCATGCTGTTGGCACTGGCAGCAATACCTGGTGGGGACCTGGGTTCAGGGAGGATGAGGTTACCTGGCACAAGGGACCTAGGTTTGGCTACTCTGCACAGGGGCACCAAGTAAATCTGAACACAGGAAGCAATAACCGCAATGTCCAGAACCAGGAATGGGATTTTCAGTGTGGCTTTTATTCATAACTAGCTGAACACAACAAAGCATAGATGGACCCCCATGGGGCTACATTTACTGATAATGCAGATTAGAGACTACAAGGTGGTCCACTTGAAGAATGAACCAAATCTACTGTTTTCAGGCTCTGGACCCACCAGGCACACAGCCCGGACTTGCAGCTTTTGGGTACACAGCCTGACTGGCCCGGCTCTACTGACCGCACTTGACTGGCGGTTCATTGGAAGAATGAACCCATTTTACTTGTTGTGGCTCCCCACACCACTTAGAGTTTGTGACTCCTAGAGATTTCCCATTTGACCCACGTCTGGGTACTTCCTCATCACTGGCCAAGCGCATGAGGTAAGTAGCAATCATAGCAGAACCGAGAGGTGGACCTGGTTACTAAAGATGGGGTGTTCCACCTCCAGCTCCCACAGCCCATACCCGCCATTTCTCTGGACAAACTGAAACTTCAAAATGTAGATTAAACGGTGGATGAACTGTCGCACCCCTCTACAACATTACTTGAATCCACACAGCACTTTCGCTTTTGACACTACTCCATTTGTTTGTCCTAGTACTATAGGCCTCCCAAATAATAGTTCAAATCCCAAATTTCTTCACATTTCCCAAGCTGAAGAAACACATTTTGCCCTCTCAAATTAGAGCAAACACTCACCCTTTTGTTGCAGGTGACCCACAGGCTGAGTACAACTTTTTCCACTTTTCAAGCACAAACCGAAACTATAATAGGCAGCTTTCTTTCTTTAGCAGAAGTTGGGGATTGCCCCTGGAATCTACATGGGATACTTTACTCCCCCAGAGGAGGGGGGCACTGAGACCTGGACAACGGTCTCCACCACTTGAAACTGGACACTGACCTTCTTGCTTCAAAACAAACAGGAGACTGACTTCCTTCCTTGCAGAAGGTAAACTTTGAAAACTCTGTACGTTCTATCACTCCCTCTGCTGCAGATTCCAATGTGGCTTATGCAGCTGCGACAGTTCTATTGGTGATGTCATCTCTCAGTCTAAGCTGAGACTGAGAACAGAGTGAGACAGTGTGAAACCCATTTAACTGGAGTTTCACAAGCTGCCTTCCCTGCCTACCACTAGGTCTTACTGGGTTTCTAGTAACCCCAGGTAACAAGGGGTTACACTCACCCTTGACCAGGAAAATGACTGTCCCCAGTCATTATGCACTGACCTTAGGCCATCCCACCCTATGTGCTACCTGAGGAGGGGTGATCAGGCCCCTCCTACCATGTGCAAGCACAGGCAGGCAACACTAAGGGCCTAGAGGCCTGTAGCTGACATATCAGCCTCTACACTATCCACTTACTATGGACACCCAGTGGCTCTGGTAGAACCATCCAAGGCATAGCCCTGATAGATCAGCACTGCGGTCCTTACTGCAGGTCAGGGCCACAGCCTGTCCATCCCCTAACCCTCTAAGGAAAACATATCTGCCTCTAACATAATATTCCCAAAACAAAAACAAAACCCGGGGACCTCCTGACCTTGGGCAACCTGCAACCACGCCATTAAAATACCACATTACTGCCTCCTCCCTACCCCCACGACACACCTGTGGAAGGAAAGGGTTAATACAGTAACCACCATAATAATAACACCACAGTACTTTAACTTTTACACAATAGCACTGACGAGGAACCCGATGAGCCCTCCTTCTCTTCTTGTCTTCTCTTCTGTCTTCCCAGGAACACCTGTAAGAAAAGACAAAACAAAACACACTCTAATCTGCATACACAGTCTACTAAAACCCTTACCATACAAAACACTGAACAATCCCAAAAGATTTTTTAGAAAAAGGTAGAAAAACAGTATTTACATTAGAATACAATAATGACGTTATTTACAATACATTTGAGGGAATGGAGTGCCTAAAAGTCCCAACTAGTGACAACAAGGCCGAGGCTAGTCCAATAAAGAGTCTCTCCTGGGCGGAGCCGGTGAAACACAATTTCTAACAGGCCAAAGTCCCGAAGGGAGAGTCTTGTGGACAGTTCACATTTTGAAGTCTGTAGTGTAGGGTGTGTACTGCAATGTCATAAAGATAGAGAAGTTTCAGACTTACCAGCCATTTGTAGTACAAGAATCTGCATGAACCTGCACCCTGCTGAAGACTCTCCTGGCAGCATTTCTTCTGATACAGCTGGGCGGACATCTTCCGGAAACCACAGGAGGCACATCTGGAAACAGCTGGGCTGATATCATCTCTGGAGCGGAACCTTAGAACAGGAACAAAAAGAAAAACAGCTGGTCCGCGTCTTCCGATTACCAGGCGATGAACAGGAAACAGCTGGGCTGGTGTCTCTCTGGATCTGAAGTCATCTGGTGGGCCAGTAGATGGTTGCTGGACAGGACAGTACACTGTAGACTGATGAATGTGGAGCACCTGAGTCCCGGTTATTCATATTGGTGGATCAATAAAGGCACTTCACAGTCTGGTGTGGCAGTATTGACTACTGCTTGGCTCTCCATTTTTAGGCACGGGCACATTTACTGGGAGGTCCTTGCACTGAGACCAATAGTACCAGGGTCAGGAGCTTGAATTATTACCCCATCTGGGCGCACATAACTCACACAGTGGGAGATTTCACGTCCCTCTCCGTCCACTATTCTCACTCTGTCCATAAACAGTGCCCTGCCTCTCTTCCACTGGGTATACTTTTCCTGGAACAGTCTATTCTTTCATGCTTATTAGCCCCAAGATGCACACTTTTCATTGCTTCATCCCAGATCCAGGATTTTCTGCAGTCCTCGATCTCCTCCCAGACTCTCGAGGAAAGGTAGGAAAGGTCATACCATAGATCTCATTTGCCTTTCTACAAACCAGTCTCTCCTGTTTACTTGCTTTGGTCAATCTGAGACCGCTGGCCTGGCTTGGGGGTGGCCAGTTCTGGTTCCGCCAGCCGCATTCTCAAGAAAATTAAAAACAGGTCCCTGACTTCTTCCTTTTGTAAAGCCAGGGCAGTGGCATCACCACCTTCTTCAACACATTCCTCCGAGGCAAGATCTTGAGGCTGTGTCCGTTCCTTTCTCACAAGGCCACATGGTTCCCCTCATCTTCCTCTTCACTGAGGATCTGAGCCCAGGAGTGAACAGTCATTCTCACCCCTGAGACTATCCATTCATCACTAGGCGCGGAGGTCGGGCCCTCCCATTCAAAGGCCTCCCAGCATCTCATCTTCCATCTAAGAGACTTCAGTCCCCCACCAGGGTCTATTGATGCTTTATCCGCAACTTTCTTTCTGAGATCCAGCATCCAAAACTTCAACTTCTGGTTCAGTCTCTAATTCTGCACCCTCTAGCTTTGTGCCACACTCCCCAAGGGACCTTCCTCCACAGGCTCCGCCTGGTGCTGTGCTGCCAACTGCAGATTCCTGAATTTTTGTCCATGTGGGGCCAAATGGATTGGAGGTGCTTTATACAAACCATATTTTGAAGGCATCCAGCACAGTGAGGAATCATGAGACATCTCTTCCAGCACTCAAGCATATTTGGCATACGCACTGGACAATTAGGAATTGCCACATCAGGAGGCAGTTGCCCTCCATAGCACCACTTTTCAATATCTCTCAGTCTATTTACTGCTGCTGTTACTGCAATCCGGCATGATCCGTAACCGAGCTGGTCCTGAGGCCATAACTGCAGAAAAATAAACAAAAGTTCACTGTAACTGAAAGTCCCACTTTAATGAACACACTCTGTAGTTTTAAAATGGCTCCTCTGCTGCTGTGTTTACTTTACTACCCCACCCCCGTATTGGCAGCGGCAGCACTCCTGTGCATCAACATTTAGAATCTGGGTCAAGCCACCGCGCACCCGATTTACACCAGCTACTGATAACTTTTACTCAGACTGCACAACTTGCTCTGTTCTGACTTACACACATTTACAGGATTTTCCTTGGACTTTTACAAGCTGGTAACATTCATTTAATTTATGGTCCCTTAAAGCTTCATGTTTCAGCACAGGATTGCCTGCTTCTACTAGTGTTGCATTTTGCTACAACCCACATCTCTCTCTGGTTGCAAACTTTAAACTGAGGCTAATTTTACTCGATGCACACATTCAATGGCTTTACAGACTTGCACTTGCTGGCAGGACTTCACACAGTCATTACTTGCAAGCGACTACACTACTGCACACACATTTTATATGGCATTACTGAAAATCACTGTTTGAGCAGTTTTTTGAAGGTTTACTCACTGTTATTGGTAGCAACTTGCTGCGATGGGGTAAAACGGCCTGCAGCCAGTTCTTGAAAGCCTTGGAACACAAACAGGCGGTCAGTCTTAGCGATCGTCGTTTTAACCACCAAACTCGCTATTTCCATGATCGATTTGGGGTTGAGCCCGATTTTAAACTCAAAAGTCAATTTTTGGATGTTTACAGTGCTTTGAATCCTCCAGCGACGCTCCTCCACTGCCAGTACACGCACTACACTCTGTCTCCTCTTGAATGCTGAGGCAGTCTCTGAAGAGCTGGCTGAGGGACGGGACCAATGGCAATCTGACCAACCTCAAGGCGCCATGCAAATGAGCCTCTTCTTCCTCGCGAGGGCTCCTCTCCTCACGCGATCATCGAGCAGGCAAATTTAAACTGTAAAATGCACTTTTTTTTCCAACTGACTCCACGCAGGAGCCCATTTCAACCATGTAACATTGCCATTAACTCTACTGTCTCCATTTACACAGAAAGCATTTCCAACATCCAGGGCATAATTTCTGTTGCTACCCTAGTTTTCCACACTTTCCTTCACAGAATTCATTTTAAAAGCATTTCCAATGTCCAGGGCACCATTTCTCTGTTGCTACCCCTAGTCTTCCCACCGTTTCCTCACAGAATTCATTTTAAAAGTATTTCTAATGTCCAGGGCATCATTTCTCTGTTGCTACCCTAGTCTTCCACACTTTTCTCACAGAATTCATTGTAAAAGCTGACAAAAACGCTGTAAACAATTTTGATGATGCAGGACAAGGCACACTCTTTGTTACAGCTCCTTGGTAAACAGTTGGCATTTTTAAACAGCAGCACAAGATTCACAGCACACAGCAACACACTAGGAAATTGCTTCAGCTTTTTGGGCTACCCACTGCCTGATAGCCAAACGCTAGCCCTTGTTCCTTCCCAACAAATCCAAAGCGGTGCCTCCATTTTTGTAACCCCACCCTGTCTTTTGCCAAAACAACAGGTGGCATGCTGTTAGCACTGGCAGCAGTACCTGGTGGGGACCTGGGTTCGGGAGGATGAGGGTTACCTGGCACAGGGAACCTAGGTTTGGCTACTCTGCACAGGGCACCCAAGAAATCCGAACACAGGAAGCAATAACCGCAATGTCAGAACCAGGAATGGGATTTTTCAGTGTGGCTTTTATTCATAACTAGCTGAACACAACAAAGCATAGATGGACCCCATGGGACTACGTTTACTGATAATGCAGATTAGAGACTACAAGGTGGTCCACTTGAAGAATGAACCAAATCTATTGTTTCAGGCTCTGGACCCACCAGGCACACAGCCGGACTTGCACGCTTTTGGGTACACAGCCCGACTGGCCCGGCTCCCTGCCGGCTTACTTGACTGGCGGTTCATTGGAAGAATGACCCACTTTACTTGTTATGGCTCCCTACACCACTTAGAGTCTGCGACCCCTAGAGATTTCCTTCTTACTTCTTCTGACTCCCATCTCACAAAGAGAATTCTTTACCTTTGTTGTGGCTCCCCACACCACTTAGAGTCTGTGACCCTAGAGATTTTCTCATTATTACACCACGTCTGGGTACTTCCCTCATCACTGGCCAAGCACATGAGGTAAGTAGCAATCACAGCAGAAACTATAGAGGTGGACCTGGTTACTAAAGATGGGGTGTTCCCACCTCCAGCTCCCACAGCCCATACCGCCTTTCTCTGACAAACTGAAACTTCAAAATGTAGATTAAATGGTGGATGAACTGTCGCACCCTCCTACAACATTACTTGAATCCACACAGCACTTTCGCTTTTGACACTACTCCATTTGTTTGTCCTAGTACTATAGGCCTCCCAAATAGTAGTTCAAATCCCAAATTTCTTCACATTTCCCAAGCTGAAGAAACACATTTTTGCCCTCTCAAATTAGAGCAAACACTCACCCTTTTGTTGCAGGTGCCCCACAGGCGAAGTACAACTTTTCCACTTTTCAAGCACAAACCAAACTGTAAAAAGGCAGCTTTCTTTCTTTAGCAAGTTAGGGATTGCCCCTGGAATCTACATGGGATACTTTACTCCCCCGAGGGAAGGGGCACTGAGACCTGGACAACGGTCTCCACCACTGAAACTGGACACTGACCTTCTTGCTTCAAAACAAACAGGAGACTGACTTCCTTCCTTTGCAGAAGGTAAACAGGAACTGACTTTGAAAACTCAACATTCTATCTCACTCCCTCTGCTGCAGATTCCAATGTGGTTTATGCAGCTCGACAGTTCTATTGGTGATGTCATCTCTCAGTCTCAGCTGAGACTGAGAACTGAGTGAGACAGTGTGAAACCCATTTAACTGGAGTTTCACAAGCTGCCTTCCCTGCCTACTACGTCTTACTGGGACTACAAGTAGCGGGTAACAAGGGGTTACACCTTCCAGCAGGAAAATAGTGAGAGAGAACAACCTTGATGGGCCCCCTGTGGAGACTCAACGGGAGGAGATTATCTCATTAGTATCCCGTCCAGTTCTACAGACCACATTTCAGGAAGGACATAGACAGGGTGGAGGCTGTCTAGAGGAGGCACTAAAATGGTGCGGGATGCATGAGAAGCCCTATGAGAAAGACTAAAGGACCTGAATATGTACATCCTAGAAGAGACAAGGAAGAGTGGGGACATGATAGGAAGTAATACCTTAACAGGGGTGGGTGGTATTCCTCATACCGCCACCCTGAGGGCATTACTGTGCTTAGAAAATGGGCTGTGTCTTTTTATAGGAGTAATAATAAAAATAAAGTAATTCTATACAAATGACTAGAAATTAATTGTTTGTCCCTTCTTGATAAAGTAGTCTCTCTACTACTGGCATTGGTAGTACGCACCCCAGCATTGTGCTTGCTTTCCCCACTGCTTTACTCATTGTTTGGATGACTTCAGGTCTTTGGATATGATAACCCCCGTCTCTCCCTGCCTTGTGGTGGCTAGAACCTGCCCCCATCCTGTATTCCTCTCTTGGGTTTCTGTGTCCCAGGTGCATTATCTTGCACTTCTTAGTGTTGAAGCCCAACTGCCAAACCCTTGACCATTCTTCAAGTAGTCTTAGGTCATTTCTCATTTTATCTAGTCCCTCCTGTGTGCAAACTCTGTTGCAAATCTTGGTGTCATCTACGAGCAGGCATACTTTTCCCTCCAGTCCCTCTGCAATGTTGCTTATGAAGACATTGAATAGGACTGGACCAACACCGATCCATGTGGCACCCACTGATCACCTCCCCTCTTTGGATTTTATGCCATTTACTACCACCCTCTGGGTCCTGCCTTTAGCCAGTTTCAAACCCATTTTACCACTTTAAAGCCCACATCCAGATTCCCCAATTTGTTAAGCAACCTTCTATGCAGAATGGTGTCGAAGACCTTGCTGAAATCCAGGTAGGCCACATCCACTGCCCCTCCTGATCCACCACCCTGGTCACTCCAGTCAAAGAAATCGATAAGATTAGTCTGACAGGTCCTTTCCTCAGTGAATCCATGCTGCCTTGGGTCTTTTAGGTAAACTTGACTCCAGGAACTTCTCTACCTCTCCTGTAGTAGGCTGTGTAATTGTTGCTCTGTAATTCTATACTCTGTATAGCATTGTTTTTAATCTACCTGCCCTAACCAGGACCTCCTTGGAAATGAGTTTTGCTCAATGAGGCTTTCTTCCAGGTTAAATGCATAAATACAAAGAGGGCAATATAAGTACCTGAGAGAATTGAGACAGGACAGGATTTATTTTTTTTTGATGGGCGATTAATTCCTGAACATTCCAGGTGTGCAGTTTTATTTCACACATGGCATCAAACAACAGTTATGAGAACCATGTCCTGATGGAACAATCCTAACTAAAGGGCAGCAGATGTAAGGTAACCACTATTCCAGCTGTGGCTGTGCAGATAGACAAGGTGGTATGAGAAAGGAGAGAATAAAAAGATGAGAACACCTCAATATTGCATGAAAAAACGTCATTAGTACTAAAAGCAATATCGGTGTGCCACATGTGTAAAATGGGTGGCTTAACCCTGCCATCTAGTGGATGAAAATTAGAATACAGTTTGGTCACAGTTTGTTTGGCTCCTTTAGATAAAATTCTATCATTTTCTAAGAAGGGAAGCCTAGTGGTAGTTGACCAGAGGCCTCCACCCTCCAAGGCCACGACTTTTCTCCCTTCACTACATCTCTCAAACCATAACAGTTATTTGACACAATCTTGCTGCCCAGCAAGCTTGATGGAAAAGTCTTATTAGTTTGAAACTGGAATATAAAATGTACCCATTTAGGGTATACAGCCCAGGATCAAGTAATTACCTGGTGCTCCAAAATTTGTGGATAGGCTGCCCCTCTCCCGTTGCAAGGGTCTTAGTGAGAAGGTCAAGGAGCCCATTTGCCTATTTTGTAACCCTCCTCCAGCACTCACAGGCCCCTATCTTGAGCTGCTGTAGGGTGGCTGTTAATGAGGATGTACCCTTGCCCACTGAACAGTATTTCACTAATAGAAAAATGGGAGGCAAAAGTCAGAACCATAGATCATTGTTTGCTATAGCAGGTCTGGGATATATAGGGGATGGGATGGGTGTCCCACAGAGAAAGGTGTATATCATTGCCCTTGTTTGAGGAAGTCTTGCCATGTAGCAGGGTTCCCTCAGTTGTATGCCCCACATGCTCAGACTCTTTGTCTTAGCCAAAGCGCAGTTACTGAAGGAACTCAAGTACAATTGCCTTGTAGTGCTCATAGGTATTGTGCTGTCTGCCTCACCAAATGTAAGTGCAGCAGATAATAGTACTAAATCATACCCTAAACTGTAACAGTGCTGGCTTTCAACTGAATGGCCCTCACCTTTTCAGGATCTGGCTTAATCTAAGCCATCTTTGCATAACACATGACTTATTTCAATCATTCTAATTTTCACTTTCTAAAGCTCAGTTTAAAATTTTTAGTTCCGTCTCTGCCCAGCAGTTGGACGAGCCAAGCTGCTGATCCTGTTGCTGTATGTGTTCATCCTGTAATAGAGTTTCATAAATAATGTTCTCAACTTCGTCTAGGCCTTCAAGCCTCTGTGCAATTATCTGTTGAAAGGCATCCAGTGCAGAAGCTATGCAAAGGGAAAACTTGAACCAGTACATACCAAGAGGTGTGTATTAAATGTTCACAGTGTTGCACTATTCTTTTTTTGTTTTACAGTTTATTTACCCAGGATAGTCCTGCTGAGATGTAACATTTAATTTCCAGTAAGGTCCTGCTTTTACCCATCTCCACAGCGGAGTGGACTGGAGCACTAAAAGGTTCAGTGACTTGCTCAAGGTCATACAAACAGCATTTAGATGGAATGGGGCGCTGGGAGAGAAGCAACTGAGAAAGCCTGTTTTTGTTTTACAAACATATGAACATATGAAAATGCCAGCTGATACACAGGCCATATCAGTCTATCAAGTCTACTCAGTGTGAGGCTCACAGTTTATTCTGCTGTAGCTGCTCCTCCACCCATTTAGACCCTATATTTATCATCCCCACCCTCCTCTCCCCTCCAGAACCATCTCACAGAACTGTACTGGCCTGTGTCACTAAAATCAAAGTTTGGGGTGTCATCTACAAAAGAAAATGGGTTTGGACTGAGGTCGGTTGGGAGCTCATTAAAAAGCATAGCCGGCTCCTGGGGCAGTACTAGGAGCTGCCATATTTCAAACTAGAAAAAATCTAGAAGAACCGGGGAGGTGGCAAGTGACTGAGATGGGAAAGGGTGGCCATTGAATTAGCCCTGGTCACCTAGAAATTGATAGACTGTTTGTAGCTATTTTCTTTGACAAGTCAAATGGCTGAAGGGTCGACCAGAAACTTCAGAACAGTTTCACTGGTGTTAAAAGTGACAAAAGTGTTTTGCACATTCCTGAATTCCTCTTCAGCATTGGATCATCCATAGTGCCAATTTAATGCACATCCCAACCCTGTAAACACATCTGTATATTTAATCACATTCTACATATTCAGTTATCAGTTCCGCTCACTATACTGCCTTACCTATGTTGTATGCTGTATTACCAATGCTTGTTGGAATCAAAATATTTCTACCTCTGCTGTTTAATGATGTTTTGTTATTGCCAATTTTTGTTGCTTGTTTATCACTTATTTTGGCTTTCCTTCCGTCTGTTTGTTACCTAATCCCACGCGTGGAACCTTTGTAAATGAGCTATGTTTAGCTCAAAGGTATTTGTAATCCGAGATGAAATAAATAATCAAAATGCCTCTTACAATTATCTTCCGAATAACACAGTACTAGTACTCCTTTTCAGCATACTGTATCTAACAGACCGGTGCACATGTTGAATGACCCAGTATTGCAGGTGAGTGTTATTCAACTGCCTGGAACAGAATGTCATATCTCTGCCCTTTGTAACATGGCACAAAAGAAAAACGAAATGAAGCACTCAGATAGGTGCAAACACACCATGTAGTACAATAGAAACCATGGTCTAATACCATAATAGATCATGGTTTGTATTATATCTTAACAATCCACTACAGGTAAGAAGCAGTATACAAGTGAAAAAACTATGCAAATAGCTTGCAGTGTGTAGTTGTCCCAAGTTGTATTTACTAAGAATTTTCCTGGCACAGGATTTTTGACTTATTCAAGACTGTTCTATATTGTAATTACAACAGAAATTCATGAGTTACTAAAGATTGTACATTTAAACTCCACATATACTGTTAATTATGCTGCAGCAATATTTCTGTAGAAGTGAACAGTTACATACTGTTACCATCCCTTCTGATCTACTGCTGTCTAAGCAACTGTGGGTGCAATGCATTGTGGATGACTGAATAACATTATCTGGCCTGGCCTTTAAAGATAAGCATGCAGCTTCTATAACCGAAAGCAAAATAACAAGACACTGAGATAAACAAAGCAAAATCAAAGAGAGGATACTTCTGTGGGTGAAAAGAAAAATAAATTGAGAGAAACAAAAGAAATCAAAGAAACAGACTAACAATAGTAGTCAAAACAAGTATTTGAAAGATGAAAGCAGTAAGCGTTATGTTGTTCTATGTCCTGCTGAGTTAGGTAGTTTGAGAGGAAAAAAGTGAAAGTAATATTCCTTAAAATAGTAGTTGTTCAATAAAATGTTTTCAGATTGGCTTAGTTCAGTACATTTGGAAAAAAGGTGCTTGTGCTATAGGATTGTGTGACAGCCACCTATTGGTCTGCAAAGGAACTGGAGAAAGAAAACTAAAATGTACCATAGCACACTCCCATCATGCAGTGCAGCCCATATCTTCTAATACATAGAGATGAAAATCAAAGCACCTAGAACAGAAAGTGAATTGCAAGGTTTTGAAAAGTTGTAAAATATGTTTTGATGTTAGAAAGCTTAAAGCTTGTAATGAAAGTTATTGTAACAAAAGTGAAGTAGTAGCCACGATATTTCCAGTAGGTGTGTTCAATTGTTTTCAAGTATATGTACATCATGTTTAATAACTCAATTTATAATATTTTGAAAGTAAATCAGTGTGATTGTACTCATTTATTCAAAAACTATTAGTCATACAGTCATTGCCATGTTGCAAGCGGATTAGAGGATGGGTCTACAGTGGAATTATTCCATGGTTGGTTGGTTGGACCCACTCGGACTTCAGCCTTGTGGTCCAACCTCCAACCATGGATTAATA
This sequence comes from Neoceratodus forsteri, assembly GCA_016271365.2. Lineage (NCBI taxonomy): Eukaryota > Metazoa > Chordata > Ceratodontiformes > Ceratodontidae > Neoceratodus > Neoceratodus forsteri. Next base: position 330,355,746 of record CM057449.1, on the reverse strand, counting down.
CCACAGTAGACCCATGCTTCTTCTTGTGGCTTAACTCTTTACATGTACGTACCTTTTAAACTCCTTCTGACCATGTGGTGTTATCTGGTACCCTTAATATGTAACTAGTTTATATCTAGACTTGTTCAATTTAACTTGTTTACATACTGTACATCTCAACTATCCCTAATTACGAGGACATCACTCTCTGTTGCTAATCTGTAATTCATAGAAAAGCGCTTCCACATCAAAACTGTATTTGAATTGTAGTTATATTTCAGCAAGATAGAGTACTAGGCACTAGCCTGTTTTCAGGTCTGTCCTGTGTACAAACAATTAAATGACAGTAGAAAAATGCACATATAGTACATACACAATACAATAATAAATACGACAAATATTCAAGTAGACTCAATCAGATTTGAGCCACTTTAAAACAGTTGTACGCTGAGTAATTGCATCTTGCAATCTTGATCTTTTGGGACTTCCAATCACCTCCCAATGTGAATACAGTAGTCTTTCATTATAATGAGCAACTCCCAGTCCATCTGATTTGTTAGTTATAGCGAAGATTCATTCACTGACCCATGCAGCCAGTATAGTGTTATGCTTGTGCAACTGTGTTAGTTTGGTTCTGGCCATTCGCACTCTCTTTTCCAGAGGAATTACCACCCAGTAGGTTACGAAGGCAAGGAACCTCGGAGAGGTTCCACTAGAGGTGCTATGGGATGATTCCCATGACTAAAGATACCTTAGGAACTTCTAAGAGAGAGTGCTGCTGGGAGGAGGAGGGGCGGATGGTGGGGCAAAGAAAAAATGCTTCACAAAGAGGCTGAGAGGAACTGCTTATATAGCTTAGGAAGTGGGGTGGCTGGCTGCTAGGCCACTGAACTCCAGGCAAAGCCTTTTTCAATTCACTGACCTATGCAGCCAGTATAGTGTTATGCTTGTGCAACTGTGTTAGTTTGGTTCTGGCGTTCGCACTCTCTATTCCAGAGGAATTACCACCCAGTAGAGGTTACTGAAGGCAAGGAACCCTCAGAGAGGGTTCCACCCTAGAGGTGCCACGGATCATTCCCGTAACTAAAGGCACCTTAGGAATCCCAAAAGAAATGTATAATCATCCCCAAAGAAGGAGGCAACATGAGCATGTGAGCAAGCAGTAACTGTGACATAGGAGCAGTAACTGTAACATAGTAGTAGTAATAGAGAAGCATAGGCAGTTTGATAATGCAATGAGATGTTCAGCTGGATAACATAATGACTGCCCAGGTTTGCATAGCATGATACTGATGTCTTGCTTTGAGATTAGGGATCCCTAAGGAGAGAGGAATGGCAGGACACCCTCCACCTCTATCCAACAGCAGAACCTACATAAAGAAACTAGGGAAACAACTATGCTAATTAAGTGTTATGACCATGCAATGGATGAGAGAAAAACCTATGAGTAGGAAGTTTCTGGGGATCCAAGGCCTAGGTCGCTGTCCCTCCAGGCTAGGGATAGTTTATTTAGCGACAGCTCTGCAGCTGCAATTTGGAAAACCCAATAAAGGAGGTGGAAAATATTCCAATTTGGAGGAAGGCTCTCCTCAAACCCTGTAGCGGGAACACCGTGGAAGGCTGAGAAAACTCTGCAACAATACATGCATCCAAGGTGCAGGAGGAGAGCAACAACTACTGAGGCACTCACCTGGCCTACCCACCTAAATCAAACCAGGTGAACCAGAGGCAGTCGTAGGAAGAATCACGGTGAAGGTGCCTTGCTAGGGAAACTACAAAGTCAATGGCTAACCATTATAGTGGAACACTAGAGCCAAAGGAGATTGTCATAACCCTTCACTGCTAGTCTTAATTCTACACCAGGAGCTGCTGTCACGTTGCAGGCAGCTAAAGCCAAGCCCTGGGGCAAGGACATTTCCAGCTATGGGCCAGTGAGGATCTCACCCCAAGTTGGACACGCTTGAGATGCGGACAAAATGCAGAGCGAGACCATTGGCTACAGGAACCCTGCGCCAGAATAGAATGGTTGGCATGCCCCAGAAATTGATTGAGAGCTGAAAAGCTTGTGAGCTGAATGAGCACGGCATGCTGAGATCGTAATGAGCATTGACTGCTGAGACCTTGCAAGGTCGAATGCAGATTGAGTGAAACAGAATCACAGAGGCTGGGGTCACGTGATGGAAGCCTAAGAGAGCAGTGGCAACCTCCAGTAGCTCCGTACCTAACTCAAGTTAAAACCAAATAAAATAACAACGTATCCAGACTGAGACGAAAGATTCAAGCTTAAGACCATCAGAGAAAAGCTCTGAGAAGCAGCAAAGTGTTTAAAATGGAAGTCTTTATCTGAGAAGCGCCTGCGACACTCACCACCGCCATCCCCGAGAAAGACAAGGCCCAAAAACGGCCTAAGGCTCAAGCTTGAATACCCGACAAGCTCATCGTCGTTAACAGAAAGCAAATTTCTAGAGATAATGAAACCGATGCCAGAATCGATTGATAGTATGATGGAAGAAATCCAGCAAATCAAAGCAGTTACCGACTCCTTAAACACCAGGGTCACAGACTCGAAGCCCACTTGACCTCGGCTGAGAAAAAACTAGATAAAATTACACTGGACCACACTCTAACATACTGGAAAATTAAGAAACTAGAGGACACGCTAACTGACCTTGAAGGAGGAGTCGTAGAAACAACCTGTTAGTAATGGGCATACTAGAACAAGAAGAAGGTGCAAATCCTATACTTTTGTCCAGAGATTGTGTGAAAAAATCACAGGGCCCTCTCCTAACGGCTCGACCTATGTTGTGGAGAGAGCACACAGGGCACTCTGGCCACTTCCACCCCTGGCTCAACACCCAGGCCCATCATTTTTAAGCTGCTCAATCTTCAAGATAAACAGCATATAATAGCAAAGGTTAAGGCACTGCAAGAAATCTTCTGGGAAGGAAAAAATTAGAATTGCCCAAGCTCTACCATATCGGTTCATGTCAAAAGGCAGGAGTTTCATTCACTCATTACAAAGCTAATAGCCGCCAGTAAGCCTTTCCGAGTTAAGTATCCAGCGACTTTACAAGTAAAACTCGGCGATCAATGACAGTCTTTCGAATCTCTGGAACAGGCTAAGAACGAACTTAAAGCAGCACTTCCAGACTTGTTTAAATAAAATAATGAGTTTAATATGCAATGCTTCAATTCATAAGTAGCGGCAGCTATATGTGCCTATGCTACTAAATCCATGTTTGATGCTCCAATGCCTTATAAATCAATGATGACTCAATTATTAATAATGGGGAAATTCAAACTCTAACTATAACTGTGGCCTCTTATACCAGCGTTTCTCGGACAAGGACACCGTATACATACAAACAACATATCTTTATATGTAGTGGCAGCTTTTCTGTGCCAAAACTACTGAGATTGCAACTCATGGAACCCGAGAATTGCTCCTGGCAGCTATCCTCTCTAACCAGCTGGTCCTTGAGGATGTATGACCTCACCTGCTTGCCCATCCTTCTTGTGATGCCAACAACTGAGATATGACTCCTGACATGATTGAACTGCTCGCGTCTCCTGATAGAGATGTTTTTTCTTTTTTCCTCATCTTTGCAGAAAAGGAATGATCGCCCTGAACCCAGTCTGAAGGACAGGTGAAATCTCTACCTCTGAGCTAGCAGGAAGGAAATGTATTTCAATGTTATAAAAAGAAAACCCGACCTAATCGTGTAAAATATACCTGACATGGAAGGGTGTGAACCGAGAGTCTAATCATATAATCAAGCTCCATGAGTTAAAAACTTGAATCTTATCTGGATTAAAGGGAAAGTATACAGATTACTGAAGAGACCTAAATTAGCACTTGCTATCAAGACATTTGTGGCACTAGTTCCTTAATTCTGGCATATATATAATCAAGCCTTGAGACTTTCTGGCTACCCTGAGGACTTTTAGACTGTTTTCCTTTCTATAATCCAATACCTTGTTAGCCAAACCTACATATTTTTCCTTCTCTGTAGATATTTCTAATGAGAATTGGCCAGATCTGATACCGTAATAAATATGCCAGAATAATTTGGCGAGTTGGAAGAGCGGAGGCTGAGGGGGTAATAGCCTCTGGGTTGTTTGATGGTTTAGCATCACCTGACATAGCAAATAGGTAGTTCGTTGGAACTGAGTGTAGCTTTGGGGTATGTGTAGGGATAATGGGGGTGGGAAGGTATACAAATAACTCATCTTCTCTCTACTTACATATATGGAGAACTAATAAAACATTAAGCACTCATCTCAACACCTGACACTCCCCAGGAAATTGGAGACCTGACCTTGTTGCTTAACAATGGCAGGCCCTTTCTACGATTATTAGCGGGAATATCAAGGCGCCAAAGACAGAACTAAGAGGCAAGTAATACTAAGGCACTTGAAATTCCTCAGAGCCGATATTATATGTTTACAAGAAACACATCTTAGGAGGGAGGATGCCGAGCTGTGGTGCAGAGGATGGGTGGGGCAATCCTATGGGGCTGGAACTTTTACAAATAGAGGTAGTGTTGCCATTCTCTTTCACAAAAATGTTCCCTTTAGGTTAGAACATGAGATATGGGATAGTCGAGGCGATATATAATACTGCATGGTATTCTAGGTTCACACCAGCTGACAGTAGGATTGGTCTATGGACCGAATAGAGATTTCCAGCCTTTTTCACTGAATTAATGGGAATTATTCCCACTACACCCCCAGAACTACAGTTCTGGGAGGCGACTGAACATTATGCCCGACTGCTACTTGACAAGTCGGACTCAAGAAAAGTTGGCTCTCCCCGGCTCAGAGAGCCTTGCAAGACCTAATGGACGGATTGGGCATCCTGGATATCTGGAGGATATTAAACCCTACAGAACAACAATACACCTTCTTTTCTCACCCCCATAACACATGCTCACATATAGATTACTATTGGCTAGCTGCCATATTTGCCCGACATTGTGAAGCCGTAATTCACCCACGAATAATATCAGACCACTCCCCTGTCTCCATAGTTGGAGTAGTTGGCGTGAGATTAAAAGAGACTTCATGTGGAGAATATACACAATTACTCCAACCCCTATATGCAAACCCACCTTAAAATTTTATTACCTCCTTTTGAACACCAATGAAGGACTGTCTCTAAAATTGAAACAGTCTGGTCAACCCTAAAATGTGCTTTACGCTGGGAATGCATACGAATAGCATCGACTCAAAGAAAAAGTGTGATAGCCAGACCAAATCCCTGCTTCAGGAAATTAAAATGCTAGAATCTAATATTAGCAAGCAATCCCAGAGTCTGAATGGATCAAACTTCATGCATTACATGCTCAGTTTTCAGGCCTAGTCTATCAAAAAGCAGAATTATCTTTAAACGGGTCCAGATAAAATACCTAGAAGCGGGTGAACGGGCTAGTAAGCTACTGGCATACAGGCTTAAACAAATGGAGACAACCAACTTTATACCCAGGCTCTACTTGAACAAAGAGGGTCCCCTTATCACGGAGCCGAAGGAAATTGTGTCAATCTTTGCAAAATATTATAAGGAACTTTATTACTGCAATAACGAGGAGGTCCCAAATGAACAGATACAGATGTATTTTGATCAGTTAGTGCTCCCAACACTGCCCAAGATAAGCATCAATCCTAAATTCCCCATTATGGAGTGGGAAGTACTACTAGCACTTAAACAGCTAGTGCCAGATAAATCGCCGCCCAGATGGCCTCCCTGCCAACCCATATATAAATTATATACTGCAGAACTAGTCTCGCTATAACCAGAGTCTTAATTCTTGGTATGAACTAGGCCTGTCAGAAAACATATCTTGAAGCTCTGATCACTCTTATCCCAAGCCAGGCCGAGATCCACACTATGTGAAACTACCGCCTATCTCCCTCCTTAACACTGACGTTAAGATACTAGCTAAAATACTCGCCAACCGCTTAGGACCTCTATGGATGCATTAATTCACAGTGAGCAAGTGAGATTCATGCGGAAAGGTCTTCAGGTGATCACATGTGGCGCTTACTGCATCTTATTTCTATAGCTAGTGAACTGCCCACACCTGCTGCCCTAGTAGCTCTGGATGCAGAAAAGGCCTTTGACTGGGTTTCTTGACAATTTTATTCACTGCACTCTCCTGGTATGGTATCCCACAAACATTTATCAAGTGGGTTAAACTGCTGTATTCGTCCCCATAGCCCGGATTTGGTGCAATGGCCATCTCGAGACCCTTCCCATTAAGTCAGGGCACGAGGCAAGGATGCCCTCTCGCCACTTCTTTTCAATTTTACTTAGATCCCTTTATCTGCAAGCTACTCACGACTCAAGGCTTGCAAGGTATTCTGGTAGGGAGTAGACAACACCTTATATCAGCCACGAGACGCACCTTTTAATACATATAATGAACCCAAACATAAGTGTTCTTATCCTGTTACAAGAAATTGAAATATTTTCTAAGGTATCCTACTATAAACTAAACCTGACTAAATCCACTATCTATCCCCTGAACCATAAATTATTTAAAAGGGATGTACAACAGTTTGGGCTACAATGGGAAAATAAAAGCTTAACATACTTGGGTATAAAATCTTCAAGTCTTTCCCACTATGGTCCAAGGAGAATCTTACTAAATTAATAAAATAATTAAGACAGACCTGGAAAAGTGGAACACTCTGAAAATATCGCTTTGGGGAAGAATTAACATTGTTAAAATGAATACCCTCCCAGAGTTCTTTACCCACTTAGTATGTTAGCCCCTACCTTCCCAAAAAGTGGTTTGCTGAATTAAGGAGTATAATTAATAAATTCATCTGGAAAGATAAACCAGTGAGGTGGCGTATCCACAAGTTGACAGCCCCAAAATCCTCGGAGGACTCTCCCTTCCATCCTTTTTAATTATTATGGAGCAATTCACATCACAAAGCTTGCCACCTGGAAGTATGACCTATGCAAGAGAAAACCAGAATCCTATTCCCAGCATGGTTAAATATAGAAGAAACCCTTGCATCCCCCACCTCATGTTCGATTACAATCGTACTATACTCGTCCCGAAAATATTCCTATCCACATTAAAAGTCCCCAATAGAGTGGTCTTTGAAAGCTCTAAACCAAATACAGAATCATCTAAAAATAAACTGGGATGTGGATGGAGAACAGCCACTTTTATGTAACCCTCATTTTATGATCCAACGGAAGCCTATCACACTAAGCTTTTGGCCTGCCCTAAGAGATGTTAGACTTAAGGATATCATTGATAATAATAATCTATTACCATATCCTCAGTTTTCTGAAAATTCCTGAACTCAATAGACATCCTTTTAAATACCAGCAAATTATGCATGCAGTTTTGTTTATGAATAAAATAAGGTTCTGGGCCCCTAGGATTGCCCTATCATCCTACTAAACACTGCTATGCAGCCACACTCAATATCTGCAGTTTATAAAGAAATGCAATCTCTTGATGTGAGATTACCATCGGGCATAAGCCAATATTGAGCAAAAACACTGTCTCTCCCACACACTCCTGACTTCTGGCAGCGACTTTGGAACAACCTGTATAAGTTTATCAAGCAGGACCGCCTACGACTCATACAGTTCAAAGTGATACAGGACATATACTACACCCTCAGAGACTCCACAAAATGGGCAGGATCTCCACCCCATGTTGCCCTCGCTGCCCTACAAGGGCGGGATCTTTACCATATGTTATGGGCATGCCCTAACATCCAATTATTCTGGATAAGTACACAAAACTCTCTGAGCCCAATTCTTGCTCTGAACCGCTGTTCTCCCCAGACACATGTTTACTAATCTTTTCCCAGTAGGAGTTTTGAAACAAGGAAGTATTACATGGCTCTTATCTCAGCAGTGGCCAAACTTATAATTATGAGACATTGGGCCTCGGACACCTTACCACTACATTGGAATGGCATAGAGAAATGTTACTTGCCCTACAACTAGAAAAACATATTGCTAATATGAATAATCGATTAAGAAATTATATTGATAAATGGGGCACTCTGGATGCATCCTAGTTGCAGGAACCCTAAAATAATTAACCACGTGAGAATCATTCCTGCCTAATGGCAGAATCTGACCTGGAAGGGCAAATGTCCTGAATGGAGTAGAAGAAAGTGATCAGTGCTTAATGGCGCTTTAATAGAGAGAAGGAGAGATCAAAGATAGAGATAAATTAGTTTAGAGAGGAGGGATTAGGAGGGTGGGAAGGGACGGGGGTTGTTTTTTCTTTTCCTCTTCTTTCTTTTTATATGCATTTCCTGACGTTACCACTCCTCCATTAACCGTGGGTCAAAAATGACACATTAGTAGGATTGTAGCACACTGCTATTTTTAAAAGAAAAAAAACACGACTGTCACCAGAATGTAAGCTAATGTGCTACAAACTAGGTATGCATAAGTTATTTGACCTAATGTATAATAACGAAGGTAACAGTACACCCTACAAATATCATGCAACTGGTTTTGATATCATTTTCTTTTTATTTTGTTTTAATGTCTTAATGTACTAAAAGCCAATAAAGCTATTGAATTATAAAAAAAGAATCCCAGAGGCTGAAGTTGAGGGGATGGCAGTAGGCATGAAGCAATGGTTTATGTATAAGGAGCAATAGTTATGAAGCAAGTGAAGACCTGCAACGTAGGTCAGCAAGGTAGTAGTGATAGGTGATCTACAACAATACTGTTTAGCAATTAAACAGCACTGAATTGGGGCAAGCCAGCCAGGCATGAATAGCCAAATCAAGGTGACAAATACTCTGAGGATTGTTCAGCGGCGAGGCAAGATTTAATAACAAAGCTATTTTAACAGTCTCAGCAGGAGCTTAGTTGGCTGACCTCAGAGTTGTAACTGCAATAAAACATGGAGACAAATGCTTTGAAAGCGTGTAGCAGGCAGTGCAAGCTGAAGCCAGAATGAGACCAGGAATGAGCAGCGCAGCTAGGGTCTGAGTAAAGTGTGTCAGGTGAAAGAATTGAGTATGCAACATGGAGCAGCTATGGTTGAGCTGAAACATGTGGTACATGTGGGGACAAATGATCTAGTGGGGAAAACAATGGAGGTAACAAAGAGAGGACTGAGAAAGTGGGAAGGTTGTGTGAGGGAGACTGGGGAGTCAGTGGCATTCTCAGTACTCCCAGTACCCTGCACAAGCACAGTGAGACAGGAGAGGATTAGGGAGTTGAACACATGGTTGGTAGAACGGTGTCAGATGAAGGGATATGGGGTTGTGGGTGGCTGGGACAGTACCTGGGATAATAACAATCTGTTTGCTAGGGTTAGGCTGCACCTGAATGGGAGGGGAAGGAGGTATTAAATCAAAGACTGTGGAGGTATATTATGACAAAGGTAGATTTAAACTAGATGGGGGGTAAGTAGACAGCAGGTAGGCAGGGATCTGATAAGTGGTGCCTACCCTCCAGGCTAGCAGGGAAGGACTTGGGGTGGCCAAAAGGGAGGAGTAGAAGGAAGGAAATGGAGGCCAATGAAGGGAAGGGGCAGGATTGTGGGTGGTCTCGCTGAATGAAAGAAGCTGAGCAACAAATCTGCTGAGCTACAGGCACTCTTAGCAGTGTGGAGGTGGGTATTGCAGCTGTCACAGAAATGTGCGCAACTGAGCACTGGGACTGGGATATGGCAATCCCAGATACAAAGTATAGGGAAGGACCATAAGGAAGGAGGGCTGGTAGGGTGGCAGTCTATGTGAGGACGGGATCAAATACACACAAGGGATGAGGGGAAGAAAGGAGAACAGAGGCAATCTGGCTGCAGCTTCTAGACTCAAGGGTAGGAAACTGAGGTTTGGAGTGGTATATAGGCCACCGTCCCAGTCTGAGGAGCTTGACAGGAAATTAGCAGAACAAATCAGAAAGGTGTGTAGAAAGGGAAGGTGGTCATCGTGGGGATTTCAACTTGCCGGGGGTTGACTGGAGCATTCCAGTCACCTCCAGTGCTAAGGGAGCAAGTGCTCTGGAGCAATCAGGAGGATCTCCTGATACAGTTTGTTAGTGTACCTACTAGGCTAAAGAACACTTCAGATCTGGTGTTGTAGAATGAGGAGGCAGTAAGGGAAATAAAGGTGGAGGACCCACTAGCCTACAGTGATCACCAAATGGTGTGGTTTAATATCATGATGTGTGGGAGCAGAGAAATCAGTTACTCAGGTAGGAAACTTTAGGGGCAGACTTTGGGAGGATGCAGGAAGTACTGAAAGGGAAACTAGAGGCATAAGGCAGGAGATGGATGCAGAGCAGAAATGGGATATTATTAAAAGGGGATTACAGAGCACAGAAGCCTGCACCAAGAAACAGAGTAAGAGGAGCAGAGCAAGAAAACAATGTTGGTTGAACAGAGAGTAGTGGAGGTGGTGAGAGCAAAATGAGAGGTGCACCAGAGGTACAGAAGGACAGGGAAGGAAGTGGACAGGAAGGAGTATGCAAGACGATCCAGGAGGTGACCAGAAAAGTGAGAGAAGCCAAGGCCCAGAGGGAGCTGAGATTAGCACAGGAATTAACAGGAGGGGAGAAAGACTTTTCAGATACATCAGGGAGAAAAGGAAGTGCAAGGAGACAATAGTGAGGATAAAAAGGTGTGGGAGTGGACGGAAAAGGATGAGGAGCAGACAGAAGCACTGAATGAATACTTTGCCCTGTGTTCATGGAAGAAAAAGGGGCCCGCTACTACCATGGGCTGGGAGGGTAGGGACAGGGGAGAGGAGGCAACAGCTGGAAGAATTGAGGCAAGTAGAGTCCTAGAGGGACTGATGGCACTGAAGGTAGACAAGGCACCAGGACCAGATGGTATCCAACCCAGGGTGCTGAAGGAGATTGTGGAGGTGTTGGTGGAGCCGCTGGTGGATCTGTACAGCACCTCACTAGAGTCGGGATGTGCTGGACTGGAGGATAGCACATGTAGTACCATTCCACAAGAGTGGACCAGGGATGAACCGGGTAATTATTGCCGGTAAGTTTCACCTCCATAGTGTGCAAACTCATGGAGACAATACTAAAGGAAAGACTGCTGTTGTACCTGGAGGACAATGGCCTCCAGGATGTGAGGCAGCATGGGTTTGTTTCAGGAAGTCTTGTCAAACTAACCTGATACAGTATTATGGCTGGGTGACAGGTGAGCTGGATAAGGGTCATCACGGTGGATGTTCTTTACTTGGACTTCAGAAAGGCCTTGATTCTGTGCCTCATGGGCGGCTTGGGGAAGCTAACTGGTGGAGAGGTAGTGGCAAAAATGATGAACTGGTTTACAAGCTGGCTGAGTATGAGGCTGTAATGGGTGGTGGTGAGAGGAGCTCTCAACTCCAAGGCAGTGATGAGTGGGGTGCCACAGAGCTCTGTGCTGGGGCTAGTATGTTCAGGCTCTTCATATCAGACATTGCACATGGGTGCGAGCAAAATAAGTCTGTTCACTGATGACACCAAAATTGGAGCAGTGATGAATGAAGAGAAGGGATGGAAGAACAGCTGCAGGGGACCTCAGCAAGCTAGAGGAGTGGTCAAAGAGGTGGCAGCTGGGGTTCAATGCAAAGAAGTGTAAGGTTATGCACTTTGGGGTGAAGAACCAAAGGAGAGAATACTGTCTGGGAGGGTTAAGCTGGGGATCACTGAGGAGGAGAAGGACATGAGGGTAATGATAACAGTGACCATGGACAACACTGCCCAGTGCAGGAGAGTGGCTGCAAAGCAAACAAAATGCTGGGGTGCAATGGTTTTTCATCCAGGAGAAGAGAGGTGATCTTGCCCTCTAAAGGTCACTGGTAAGACCGCACTTAGAGTATTGAGTGCCACTTTGAGGCCATACCTAAAGCATGATAGGCTACTGGAGGGTGCAGAGGAGGGTAACAAAGATGATGTGTGGAATGGAGGAGAGACTATGACAGAAGGCTGGGAGACCTGAATATGCCACCCTGGAGGATAGAAGGGACGGGGACATGATAGAGACATTCAAGTATCTGAGGGAATCAATAAGGATGGGGCAGATGGGGTCTTTAAGTTAAGGAGGGGAGGGTCACCAGGGCATGCACTAAGAATAGAGGGGAAGATTTAGGAGGAAATGAAGACACTATTTCACAGAGAGGGTGGTGGCAAAATGGGCAGCTCTACCAGAATGGGTGGTATCATGTAACTCTATGAACAGTTTCAAAAGGGCACAGGACAGGGAACAGGGGAGAGTGAGGGGAGGTGGGGGTGGCAGTGGGATGACAAATGGGAGGGGTGGGACAGCTGCAAACTAGGGGTGCTAGCTACACTCGAGAACAGACTTGAGCCGGGTGGTTTGTTTCTGCTGGCACATTCATATATTCATATGTAGATATGATTGCGAGTTGCATTGCAGTAGTTTGAGCATGGTGAGCACAGTGTAAAACACAAGCAGTGGGTACAGTAGTAATTAAGTAAACAGCAGCAGTGGCTGCAGTTGTAGGTAACTGAAAGCAGTAGCATGAGCTCTGAGTAGCAGTATGCTGGAGCTTAGAAACAAAGCCCCAAAAAGATAAAACCAAAACACAGCAAAACAGAAAACAGGAAAAGGCCCAAACAAGAGACACTAAACACGGGAAGCACACAGCCAGAGGAAGATACAAACCAGAAGCAGGAAAACAAACACCAAGTCCAGCAGAGACACACAGAAACAGCAGGGGGGAGTAGGCCCCAGCCAGCTCAGAAGACAAACCAACACAGCCTCCAGCTGCAAGAAAAAATAATTCACAAAGAGGCTGAGAGGAACTGCTTATATAGCTCAGGAATGGGAGTGGCTGGCTGCTTGGCCACTGAACTCCAGGCAAAGTCTTTTCAATTATAAGGAGGAATTGCCTTTCTTGATGACTGAGAGTGTCATTTTACTCCAAGCCTGTTCTCATCATACACCTCATGGAAATACCAGCTGGGTATAATAGTAACAATGGCTGAGTAGCCTAGACCCTCTGTGAATGTACAGTTATTTATTTTAATTAAAAGCGCTTTCAACTATCGCGGTCCTCACTTTCAAATTGAAACCAAACACTCTGTGATCAGTAAGACCAACTGATTGTCTAAGCAGGACCGAGGTGAATAAATGAATGAATGGTTCATCTTTTGGGCTGCTCTGCAAAGTGCTGAGATGAGATCCCCTCAAAAAAACCCCATACAGCAGAAGTACTGTACAAAGGGAGTGTTTGTCTTTTTGGTAATCTTGTAGTGAACGTGAGGAAAGGAAAAAGTAATCCACCTGAATCAGCACAGGCTTGGATTTGTGATGAAAGAAAAGAAAATGACATACCCACCGTAATTTTGATCTTTCTGTGTATCGTCACCATTCATCACTGGTGAGTTCTGGCTGGAGGAGCAGGATCCTCACGAGAGCATTTTTGTTTTCTTTTTTATAAAGGGGAGGAGCCAGAGCTGTGGGCAGCTCATGCTTGAGGCCGACGCACTGCATGGCACTCATGGGTTGGCCAGTAACTGGCCGACTCCTCCTCCATCCCAGTTCTGCACCCGAGAGTGGAATTACAAAGAGAAAAAGGAGGATGGGGCAAGGGAGCCTGAGAGACAGGAAAAGATAAGGAATAAACAGAAGAAGAAATAAAGCTGACTTAAGAGGACAGAAAGGGTAACCTAGGGTCTGGGATGGGGACCCAAACCTCTGAGCAGGCAAGGGAGGGACAGAGAAAGAGGGAGGGCAAGAGGATAGGAAAGATAAGGAAGAGAGGAAGGGAGACACTGTGCCACCCCTGCAGAGGTACAGAGGACTCTGGGGCTCTGGAGAAGGGGCCACTGTCTTCAGCCACATTTAAGCTTTTTCACATCTCCGCTGAAGAGAGCAGAATACAACACCCCAGGTTTGAGAAAAACCCTGGGTGGAGGGCTAGCTGGGCAACAGCCCAGAGGACAGACCAAGTTAGGGCACCAGACTTGAAAAGCCTTCTCCACCAGCCCAAAAGAGGTGGAAGGGGGGCAAGTGTCTCCACTACTGCATTAACAAACCCTAGGATGGGGAACAGGACCCAAACTGCTGCAGAGGCCCCAAGAAGAGGGAATCCTCTCAATATAATCTAGAGATGGAGCATCCCTGGGGCAGAAGGAAAGGATTTCAGGAGGAAAAAACCTTAAGACATGGTCTCACCACCCGAGGGGACCCTACATAGGGAAAAATACAGCTGTAACCAGCAGGGGAGAAGAGGAGCTACAGCCCTGAAGGAAGGATTTAGGGTCACCAGGGCCCTCATAACTGCTACAGACCTGAGAATCCCAAGGATTGAAAATTGTTGGTGAATCGAGCCCAAGAAAGGGCCTGATCTAGCAAGAGGGGTCCCTATCAGGATGCTCAAAAGCCTGTGTGGAGCCCTCACATGAAGGGACAGATGCCCCTGCTTGTTCTCCCCAACAGTGAACCTCTATCACTTCACTCAAAGGAACAGAGAGTTCAGAGGTACCAGCAGGACCCACCCTACAACTGGCCTCAGTTGGAGAAAGACAAGCAGGAAGGAGGCACTGCCCAGAGACTGAGACCCAAGAGGGAAGGAGGTGGAAAGCAGTGATGAATGGTGAACATACACAGATAGATCAAGAATTATGGTAGGTACATAATTTTCATGTCTTATCTGTCTTAATCTTCACCATTCATCACTGGTGCATGATTACTAATCCCCAAAGGGGACCTGGTACCTCCCTGAGGGAAGAATGTCCCTCAACCTCCTGTGGGGAAGACATGAGGGGGCCCTTACAGGCCTAACTAGGCTTGAGACCGGTCAGGATGAGGTGGGATCTCCTCTGACTGGGAGAAGAGTCACCCTGAAGTTCCCACCTCTCCCTGTGGGAAAAAGGTGGGTTCCCCAGAAGAAGGAGGCAATCACCCACGCCAGACCACGGGTGATAACCAGGATAGATGAAGCCATGCCATCTGCCTTACACAGATCACTGTCCCTCTAGCCTGGATGCCACCTCATTGGTGTCATACAATGCCCTTGCTTGGTGCCTCAAGTTCCAGGCCATGTGCAGAAAGGGTAATGGCTTATCTGGTTGCCTATGTATCAGGTATAGATGCTAGGATTTGTCCTTACAAAGACCATAAGTGCCTGTTGTAGCAGCATGATGGGCCTGATGCACTGCGATGGGTAAAGAAAGATGTGCCAGAGAAACACTCTCCTCCCCAGGAGACAAACTCCGTGAGAGTCAGCAATTGGGGCGGTCATGTCTTGGGCTTCTATGCCCAGAGAGAATGTCCAGGAGCATCAGGCACAAAGAGGGGTGAGGTAGGTCTCCTGAAGATCTCTGGGGTGTACAATACCTGTGCCAGCAGTCCATTGGGGCTGGGGAGGGAACTGATGGATGCTACCAAGCATGGTGCGATGCCACCTGAAGGGAGAGGGCCAGGTGGGTATCATCAGGTTGCCCGCACTGTTCTCACTTAAAAAGCACGTGCCGCCCACTCAGGATTGTGTCTTACTAGTCTAGATATGTGAGTTCGCTGACTAACCCTGAAAGGAAATGCTGATAGGTGGTCTGCTCAGAGTCCAAGGAAAGGTGGACAGAAGGATTCTCTCCTCATGTGAGGAAGACGAGAAGCTGACGAGTTTTGTAGTCAGAGTCCGGCCACCCAGTGAGAGATTGGTAAAACTCCTGCTGGTCCATGGATCTAATGTAGGCTGTGAACAGGACAGCCATAGCTCTAAATTGTCCCCAGGTTAGAGGCCCTGTAGGTCCAGCATGGCTCAGGAGAGGGAGGGGGTTTGCAGAGGTAAAGGGCCAAACACATCTGAGGAAAATGACCTCTGCCAGGGCTCAGGGCCGAACAGGTGAACCAACACCTTGGAAGGATCCATCAGTCAAGGCAGTCGCTGGCTGTCCAACCATTCTGAAATGAGCGGGACTGAGTCCTGAAGGGACTCCTCTGAGGCAACCAGGGCCATGTGAGTCCAGAATGGTGGCCCCTAGCCTCAAGAGATGAGTCTCCGGAAGACTCAGAGTAGAAGATAGGGCCGGCACTGCTGTTCCTACCTGACCCCTGTGGGCTACCAGGGAAGGGCACTGCTCCTAATGCTGTCCCCTCAACCTCTCAGACTCAGAGAAGGAAGCTCAACCTCATCCACCAACTCCTGAGAGGCAACAGATGAGGAACCTTCTCCCCTGTCCCAGACACCCCAGCAGGTTCAGAAGTGGGCACAGCTTGGACACCCAAAATAGGGGTTCACTCCTTTCTAGTCCAGGGGCTCACCAGCTCTGGTGGACCCTCTAGTGCCACCCCAGCACCAGACGATATGTCAGCACTGCAAGCTGCTCCGAAACGGTGCTGGTGGAAATCACTGGTCTCAAAGAAGGGGTTGGACAAAGGCTGAAGTGCTGGGTGGGGGAGCCGAGGACTCTGAAGAATCCTGGAGCCTTTCTGGATCTACCTCCAAATCATTGTTGTCCCCGGAGGAGGAGGTATGGATCCAGACAACTTCCTGAACCCCCCAGCTCCTGGCATAGCATGCGGCACCATGAGCTGGTCCAGCACTGCCCACAGCACCACTCCAATCAACGCGCCATGCACAGTGCGGGATCTGAGGTGGTGCCAGTAGCAGCTCCAAGGAAACCAGTGGCCTTGGCAGACGCAGAGTACGACACCAGGGGAGCCTTCACTCTGAAGAGGTGATTGCCAAAATGGTGCCTCTAGCCCAATCCCGGAGGAATTGGACTGGGCCTCTGGCACCGTGAGAGGGGTTTCTGCCAAGGCAAGGCTATAAAGGGCAGAACCCTCCTCCAATGCAGTCCATATAGAACTGTGAGGGGACCCAGAGGAAAGGTCAAGGGACCTACATCTGGCATCCCTAATGAGTGCCTGACTTCCAAAAGTTGGCGGTGTATGGACAACTTTAAATGTGGTGTTTCAGAACTCTCGATCCATAGAAAATCAGGTGTTGCAATGGTCCATATCATGGTTAGGGCCCAGGCAGGTCAGGCAACGATCATGCCGGTCTGAGACAGAATAAAGCTGCCACAGGAAATCGCCACATCAGGGCTGGCCTGTCTTTGAAATCTTCTTATTCTTGTCCCTGGATGAGACATGATCAGATGAAAAATCAACAGCAAACAGGAAAAAGGTCTTGGCGCCGAAGAAATAAAGGAAAGATTTTACCAGATCGATGGCTCCGAGACGGGTGACTTTCAACAGAACTAGGACAGATGAACAACTGGCAAATGAACTAGGCCGATGATGCAGCTAAAACATTCCACACACAAGGTTGTGCTTGCTTGATAGCAGGAGAAGCAGAACTGGGATGGAGAGCGAGATGACATTAGTTACTGACCAACCAGTGAGTGCCATGCAGTACATTGGCCTCGAGGGCAGCGCTGCCCAGGACTCTGTCTCCTCCCCTTCTACAAAAATAAATTATCCTGCAGGGTCCTGCTCCTCTGGCCAGAACCCAGCAGTGATGAATGGTGAAGACGACACAGATAAGATATAAGCTTTTCCTTCATCTTTTGGGCTGCCTTGCAAAGTGCTTAGATAAGAGACCACCAAAACCAAAGGTAGCAGGAGTACTGTACAAAGTGAGAGTTTGTCTTTTGTAATCTCTGTAGTGGAGCAGAAGTGTAGAAAAGTAAAGCTGTTCCACCGCACAGACTTGGTTTGCCAATAGCTTTCCAAACTGACCATTTGTACCCTTCTCCAGGATTTCTTTACTCATGTTTGTTCTTGTGCCCAATTAATTATTTCTTTCTCATTTTCCACTGTCTCATCTTTGTTCTCCTCGGATGGTTTACTGAGGTTTTATTCCAGAAAATTTGTGATGTTCACTCCCCAGTAGCTAACATTGTTAAGATGTATGGTAATAAGGAAAAAGCTTCATGTGAGTAATTTCTTTTTTGAATCAAGTCACTCTATACACAGCAGGCTAACAGTGGTTAAAAGACAGCGGGAGACTGTGGTAGGTAAACAGAGGCAGTAGGCAACACTACAGTGATGGAACCTATTGTTTTCATCACTCACCATTAATACAGTACCTACTTAATGGTTAGTTGCTGTGTTGAGGTGGAAGATTAAAGTTTGCTGACAAAGCACCAAGCTTTACCTGAGCTTATGTCTTCTAGGTTTGCTTGAAAGGACAGAGCAAGGAGAAAATCAAGGCTTCTTAAAGCTAAGCACAGTTACTGTTTTGTTACTATTTTGTTTTGTGCTTACAGGTTTTGGCAGTTTGATCTCTCTTTAGGCTAAGCAGAGTTACTGTTTTGTTTTACGCTACAAGTTTTGCAGTTTGATCTCTCTTTTCACACATTTGTTCCATAGGCAATGGCGTCAGAACTATCCATTGTTAGAACTGACGCAAAATGGCCACCGGGAGCAAATGAGTTAAGGAGCTGATTGTGTCTCTTCCACAGCTCTTCCAGGGATTAGATCCACCTACCTTCCCCATCCCACCCTTCCCAGGCTAGTCCACCTTTATAGGTGTACACCTGGGATACTGATTTTAACATCCTGCTTCAGGACAGGGCAGTAGAGCTTACTAGACACCTTTAGAACTGCAGTCTTGCAGTAAGGCAGAGTAAAAGGGGAGGAGAGAAAAAGGTGAAGTCAACAATAGTCATGTTGGGAAAGGTGTAATGCAGTGGCTGTGGGTGGCAGTCTTCAGGAGATGTTCTGGAAACTGTGGTGATGCTCCATCTGCAGGCACCTCTCTGGGTTGAGGGAGGAGGTTGCTTTTCTCCAGAGCCAAGTTGGCTAGGGATTTGGGAGGCCTCTTTCCCCACCCAGGGACCACCAAATCCGTACCCATTGCCTCAAAGGATGCCAGGAATGAGGGGCAGTTGAACAAAGGTGGGCTCAGGGAGGGTGAGGGAGGTGGGGAAGTACATCCAACCTGAGGTTCCAATCCACAACTCCTGTGCTGTTCTGCAGGGCAGGACTATCTCAGTGAGATACCTGCAGTGGTGGACAAGGTGGATGTAGGGATCCTCCACAGTGGAGACCCCTGAGGATGGCACAGGACCCCAGAGGACAAGGAAGCAACTCCTAGTGGGGACTCTTTATTAGGGGTAGCCTTTGGGGCAGGAAACAGGGAGGTCAGCTGCCTATCTGACACCATCTCTTAGAGGATCGGAAGCAAATCCAAAGGATTGTTGGGGCAGCAAGGTGGGGAGGGCGGTAGATGTCATTGTTCACCTGTGGTCAAATGACCTGGCTGGGGATGAGGTAAGGGCAGTGCAGAGGAGTTTGCAGAATTGGGGAGGGTCTTAGACAGGTGGCACACATAGTAACTTTCTGGCCAGTGCTACCTGTCTACGGCATGGTGAGGCCAGGGTACTCCATACCAGGGGATTCAATGAATGGCTGAAGAGCAGATGCAGGGCTCAGGGATTTGGCTTCACTGGGGACTGGGGACCACCTGGAGAGATGTAGGCTTGTATAGAAGGGATGGCCTACATTCATCTGCAGGAACTGAAATCCTTAGAGAGAGGTTTAAATGTGTCATTGGCAATCATTAAAACCAGCCAAGGAGAGTGGTGGAATCAAGCAAGAAAGAATCAACTGCCCCTCCTCCTACACTAGTTAAGGCAGGCAGACAGATACTAGAGCTGAGAAAGGAACATTTAAAATTAGCCAAGGGGATGGCAGAATAATGCAGGGAAAACTCAACTGACCCTGCCCCCCCACAGAGAAAAGTAGACAAGCAGGCAAACAGGGCTGATACTATTGCTGTGAAAGCAACAAAAAGCATGAAGGGAGGTAATAGCGGAGGAGGCATGGAGGAAGGCATAGGGATTGGGATGGAGGTCAGCTGGTACAGGCAGGGCATCAAAATATGGAAAGCCATGTGTACAAATGCCAGGAGCCTGGGAAACAAGGTCCCAGATGTAGTGACCTTGATTGTGGAGGAAGACCTTGACATGGTAGCAGTCACTGAAACATGGTACACAGGAAACCATGACTGGGATGCTACCATACCAGGGTACACAATCTTCAGGAGAGACAGGGAGGGCAATAATGGGGAGGGGTGGCTATGTACATCAGAGAGGATCAGGGCAACGGAGTTAGGGGAAGACAGGAAGGGAAGAGGCACTATGGGTCACATTGGAGATTGGAAATGGCACCACCATCCACACTGGAGTTGTCTACAGACCTCCCAGCAGGGGGAAGAAATAGACAGGGTATTAGTGGAAACCATACACAGAATGGCAGAGAAAGGTGCGGTGTTGCTGGTGGGTGACCTAAACATGCCAGATGTTAACTGGAACACATATGCAACAGCCACTACCAGGAGCAGAGACATGTTGGATACCCTGGAAGAAGCATGCCTCAGACAGATGGTGAAGGAGCCCACACATGAGTGAGCAATGCTAGACCTGGTTCTCACAAATGCTGACTGTGAAGGTGTGGGTATAAGGATGACACGGATTCCAGAACAAGTCCAGTAATAAGTCTTTATTTACAAAATAAGAACGAACTGAACAACCCAAAAGTAACAAGCAAAAAATAATTCCAAATAACAAAGAACAACACACTAGAAAACAGCTTGTGTAATTCCATCAATGGGATAGCAGAGAACTAGTCCTTTCAAGATCTGATTACAGAATGAGAAATGACCTTTTATACATACAGATCATGTGGTTTTAGGAAGCTTCGCCTTTTTCTAGAACTAACTTCTTAAACACAGCCAAATAAACATTATATTTGTTTTATAACCTAAATCCCCTTTTAAGCTTAGTTAAAATAACATATTGGTAATCACACAAAATAAAATCCTGCCTAGAGTTATAAAGTAACATTACATAACTATCTAGACCCGCCCCTTATTTACAAACTATAAATAAAGTAATAGAAAGGTCAGCTGGCTCTAAAGGAAAAAGCAAAACAAACATGGCTTCTCCTAGAGCTACACCCTGGATTTGGTAAGTCCTTTAAACTTAACTTTCTCCTTTTAATGCTATCAAGTATACCCTTTTAATGAAGAATCACCAAAAAGAAGAGAAAAAATACATAAGACATAACATAACAAACATAACTTTAAAATATACATGTCTATGTTTTTAAACCCTTTAGTTATATTAGCTTTAAGATTCAGAAATTATATGATTCCGCTTTATTATTAAGAGCTTCAACACTGTTATAAAGATTACAACATCCTTCTGTAATCCAGCATTAGTATTTATAGCTTTCAACACTTTACAAAAAAATGATTATAACCTACTTTTGTGATTCAGCTTTCATACTTAGGGCTTTCAACAGTTTAGAGCTTTAACACTTTTTAAAGTAATTACAGCTTCCTTCTGTGGAGATAGAGGAAAGGGGAGAAAGGGACATCGTTTTCTGGCATTTTATTCAGCAGGAATAGTGTCTTCTGCAGTATTTCTAGCTGCTCACTTCAGCAGCACAGCAAACCTGAGGTAATCCTTCTCACCGCGCCCTCTCAACGTGCAGCGCACTCCGAAGTATTTCCACCGATAGAAGTGCTTCTCAGCGCTTCTCATCGCAAAAACAACGGATTACTGCTGATAGCAGTCTTGAGGGTGAAAGCCTGAAAAGGCTTGATTTCAGCGACCTCGACGCCCTCCAAAACAGCAACACAGAGGAGCAGCCGTGGGGGTGGGGTTTACAAACAAAATGGGAACTGTTTCTATTCTTATTTTAAACAGTCCTCATGAAGAAGTAAGAGGACATAGAAGGTGAAAATGAATTAATTTTACTGGGGCAACACAAAAACTATGTATTGAAGTACAAATTACCCATATATGCATAGGTGGCCAGTCTACACGATATACCTTAAAGGGGCAGTGTACCTCAATATATTGTCTTAACAAAATATAATAAGAGACATGCTGTTGCAACAGACTGATCTACACATACAGAACAGAATAAAATAAAGCAAAAAGGAAATAAAAGGAGGTTATAAAAAAAGAAAAATGGCTGCCCCTATAAAATGGATATTATCACACTCCTCCTGCCTAGGAAGACAACTGTTTTCACAGAATTATTGTTTTCTGTATGCCTACACAGGTCCCTGTACTTTGAGGGATGGAGCTCAGCCCACCCTCTCCCAAAGCTCCACCCCGGGTCCCTTTACATAAACTAAAATGTTTCTTAACTCAAGTAGAGATCCTATCGATCTCTACTTCTATACATTCTTTATCCGGGTCTGTGTGGTTGATGAATCATGTCCAAAACGGGACATGAAATCTGCATTCAGATGTTTCTTACCAGAACGATGTTCTACAGAGAAACAATAAGGCTGAAGTGCAAGTACCACTGCATTATGCAGGGGTTCTTGTCCTTCATTACATTAATCCAACAAAGGGGTTATGATCCATTATAATTTTAAATTCTCTTCCTCATAAATAGAATTTTTAAGGTTCTATTGCCCAGCGAATAGCTAGACACTCTTTCTCTATAGTTGAATATTTGGATTCCTGTTCATGCAATTTGCGACTGATATATATAACAGGATGTTCTTCATCACCATCTATTTGAGAAAGGACAGCACCAATACCATTGTTGGAAGCGTCCGTTTATACAAAAAGGATGAGAAAGATTAGGACTGTGCAGTACGGATACAAACACAGTTTCGCTTTTAAGGTACAAAACTTCCTCTCATTGTGCTGTCCAATGTACTTTGTCGGATTTTACCTTATGGGTTAGTTCTGTTAGTGGACTAGCAATTTCTGAGAAATTTGGAACAAATCTCCTATAGTATCCTACAAGTCCTAAGAATGCCCTGATATGTAGAATAGCTGATATTTTAGATGATTCATGCTTTACCATCCCATTACCTATAATGAATCCTAAATATCTTGTTTCTTGCATAGCCAAAGAACACTTGACAGGATTTATGGTCAGACCTGCTTTAGTTATAGCAGTAAGCACTTGTTGTAAATGTGTTAGATGGGCACTCCAAGATGGATTGATTATAATAATGTCATCTAGGTAGGCTGCAGCATAGGAAGTATGGGGCCGTAAAATCTGATCCATGCATCGTTGGAATGTTGCCGGGCCCCATGAAGGGCAAAGGCATGGTAATAAATTAAAATAGTCCAAGAGGGTAGTGAATGCCATTTTTTCTTGTGATTCTTCATCTAAAGGTATTTGCCAATATCATTTTACAGAGCTAGGGTGCTTATATATTGTGCTTGTCCCAGTCTGTCAATGATATCACCGATGCGAGCATCGGATATCCATCAAAGACGGATATGGCATTTCACTTCGAAAATCAAGACAAACACGTACTCCTCCTTCTTTTTGTTACTACCACCATGGGGAAACTCCAAGGACTTTTAGATGGCTTTATAATCCCCATTTGTTCATTTTATTATTTCTTGTATCATCCTCTCTTACACTTTCAGGCAAACGATGCGTTTTTGTTGTATGGGAGTTACCTGTGCTACTTCAATATGGTGTTTTATCTCTTTTACCCTGCCAGGAGTGACTGTAAAGTAAGGCTGAAAAGCTTTGAGAACTGTATCTATCTCCTCTCTTTGATCTGGATGTAGTGTAGGATTTATGTTAATGTCCTTAAATGACCCTTTATCATCTAGTTTTTCATAGGCCAACTCCATTTCATTCTCCTCACTTTCAGGTAGGACATACATGTTAGGCTGACTTCTATCATACCATTTTTTCAATAAATTAACGTGATATGTTTTCTTTTGTGTCTTTTATCTGGTAATGCTACCTCATAATTAACATTTCCACAGGTTTTATTATGGTATATGGTCCCTGCTATTTCATTAATAACTTGTTGTCTGAACAGGGTAGTAGAGCAAAACCTTTCCCGAGTTGAAAGGATTTATTACCTACTCTCTGATCATACTTTCCTTTTGGTAGTGTTGGTGTTTTAATGCCTGTTGATGTGCTATATTCACATATCTAATTAATTTGCTTCTAAGGTTAGTGATGTACTGTACCGCTGTTAAGGTTTTGCCTCTGGATGTTCATCTTCCCATGCCTCTCTCACTATATCTAACATACCTCTGTTTTTTTTCCCATATAACATCTCGAATGGGAAAATCCAGTAGAGGCCATGTACCTCTCTATATGCAAACATTAGATATGGCAGATATTGATCCCAGTACTTTCCTTCCTCTTACGTAAACTTCTTTAACATGTGTTTTAAAGTCTGATTGAATCTTTCCACCAAACCATCGGTTTGTGGATGATATGGTGATGTGAGTATAGCATGAATCCCTAATGCTTGGTATAGGCATTTTAATACTAGAGAACAGAAATGACTTCCTGATCGGTAAGAATTTCCTTAGAATGCCTACCCTGGAAAACATTTTGCCAATTCATCTGATATCTTTTGTGCAGTTATGGTATGCATTGGTATAGCTTCTGGATATTTCGTCACTGTAATCACAGATTACCAGAACAAAATGATCCCCTTTGTTGTTTTGGTACGACCTACTATATCCATAGCTATGCTCTGAAAGGGTTTAGTAACTAAAGGCAGAGGTTGTAGGGTACCTTATCCTTTCTAGTAATAGGACACATTTTTGGCAGTATTCACAAGTTTTACAGTACTCCTTCACTTGCTTATGGATACCTGGCCAGAAAAACGATATAATAGTCTATTCAAAGTCTTTTCTGCCCTCTGATGTCCTGCTAATGGTATATCATGTGCCTTGTATAGTAAGTGCTGTCTATAGCTCTCTGGGGCCATTAACTGGGAAACTATCTCCCCAGTCTTAGGGTTAACACATTCCCTATATAGCAACCCTTTAGTAATACCATTTTGGTCCTTCCCCAGCGTCTTTTCCACCTGTAGAAAAAAAGGTTTCAAGGTTAGGTCATGCATTTGCTCAGTTCCAAACGATTTTAAAGAAATATCTTTTCCACTATCGCTATTCATCTTTTGATATCATCATTTTTAAGTCTCTTTGTATAAGTGTCCATCTATTCTTATCCAGTCTTCATTCTCTTCTGGACTTACGAGACTTTCCTGGTTCTGTACACAGTTCATCTTCGAATGGAAAGATATTATTTAACTCCACAGTCTGTTTAGTCTGTGACCTGGTGGTAAAGGCTCCCAGCTGTGTGGCCTCAGACAACAAGGTATCAAAACTAGGATGGACATGTCCAATAATGACTGGCACAGGCAAATGGGGTACTAGTCTGACTGGCATACGCTGGAGAGTGCCTTGTATTTCAAAAGTAAGATTTTCACTGGGTAATAATGGGCATCCCCATGAATACAAGTGGCTCCAGTTATGTTCTCAGGTTCTGTAGTGCAGGGTACTAAATTAGCATTTATCAAAGTTTGTCATCTGCCAGAGTCTAGGAGACCAGCTACTGTTTGGCGTTTACAGTGATTGATGTTAAATACTGTCCGCAGTTGGCCAAAGCTAAATGTATAGGTGCAGTCTTTTCTTAGGGCAAAATCTGGCAATATGTCCTTTCGCTTGACATATGTGACATATAATATCAGTATTATATGGTCTCTCAGGTCTTACTGCTCTTACACCCCAACTGTATTATTTGATGTAGAGAAAAAGTCCTTACAGTGGAGCTGGTGTGTTGGTGGAAAATGTCCTTTTTGTCCATGAGGTCTTGCTGCCAGGTAATCGTCTGCCAAACTTACAACCTTTGCAGCAGTCTCAGGTCAATGTTCTCTGACCCATACTTGCACATCTTGTGGTAGGATCCTCACAAATTGTTCCTGTATGATAGCCTCTAGCATCTGTTCCTTAGTATTAGTCCTAGGCACAGTCATTTGGTACACAAGTCCTTCAATCGTGTATATGCCTCCTGTGGAGTATCAGTAGTCTGGAATTTTAAAGCTCTGAATATCTGTCTGTAGGTTTCAGACATATGTCATAACGTTTCAATATGGCCTCCTTTACAGCATCGTAGTTGTTGCTCATGCCACTGTCTATATGCCCATAAGTCAATTGTGCTCTTCGGTCAAATATGGGCAAGTCTGATGATCCATTGTTCTCTGGGACAATTACATGCATGGCGATGCATTCAAAAGTCATCATAAATGTTTCTATGTCATCAGTTTCTGTTAGTTTTGTCAATTTAATAACTTTAGGGCTATCCACGGGTGCAGGAGGATGACCTATTCCTAAGGCTTGGATGGCTTTTAAGGTGTCCGCCCACCTAGCCTCATTGCGTTGCTTGTCCCTCTCTCTTTGTTTTTCTAAGGCTATCTGCTGCATACATAGCTGTTGTAACAGTTCAGAGTCACCCACAGGTGGACTCACCATTTCTCTTCTTCCTGTATGAGTTCTTCTGCCATCTCTCCTCCAATGGCACCTTCCTCCTCTGTCTCGGTCGGTTTTACACCACATCCCCAATCCGGGTAACAAGGTTGCTCCAGACTTTGCTGCCATGGTTCTGTGTAAACACCACTACTCAGCTCTCCTTCCAGCATCCAGTCCTTCACTGATACTTGTCAGTATCTCTCAGTCTGAAATATCAAACCTTATCCCACTGCTAACACCATATGTGAAGTGTGGGTATAAGGATGACACCGGATTCCAGAACAAGTCCAGTAATAAGTCTTTATTTACAAAATAATTAGCAAACTGAACGACCCAAAAAGTATCGAGAAAAAATTCCAAATAAAATAACAACACACTAGAAAACAACTAGTGAATTCTATCAATGGGATAGCAGAGAACTAGTCCTTCGAGATCTGATCACAGAATGAGAAATGACTCCTTTATACATACAGGTCATGTGGCTTTAGGAAGCTCCAGCCCTTTTCTAGAAGCTAACTCTTAAACACAGCCAAATAGACATTATATTTGTTTTTATAACCTAAATCCTCTTTAAGCTTAGTTAAAATAATATAGATACATAGATAGATAGACAGTGTCGGCAGATAAGGGCCTATGGCCCACCTAGTCTGCCCATTTGAGCTTGTAAGTTCAGTTTGTTTTCCTAGAAGTCTATTTCCCTTACCCCTGACCTCTAGAATTCCTTTATGTCTATCCCATGCATTCTTAAATCCCGTGATTGTTTCAGCTCCCACCACTTCCTCTGGCAGGGTGTTCCACTTGTCCACCACTCCGCTCTGTGAAGAAATTCTTTCTCATGCTTCCTCTGAATCGTCCTCCTCCAACTTCATCCCATGCCTCTAGTCCTGAAACATCTTTTTCGCTTAAAATAGTGTTTTCCTGCACCCTGTTCCTCCCTGTAAGATACTTGTATGTCTCTATCATATCCCTCTCCCTCCTCTCCCTCCAGGGAGTACATGTTCAGTTCCTTCAACCTGTCTTCATAGGACTTGTGATGCAACCCATGCACAATCTTTGTTGCCCTCCTCTGAACCTTCTCTACCCTGTCTATGTCCTTACATAGGTATGGTCTCCAGAACTGTACACTGTACTCCAGGTGGGGCCTCACTAGTGTCTTGTATAGGAATTATGACCTCCTTTTCCTGCTGGTGATGCCCTGCCTATACATCCCAGCATCCTATTTGCTTTACCTGATGCCTTGTCACACTGTTTCCCTACCTTGAGGTCATCAGAGATGACAACCCCAAGATCCCTTTCCTGCTTGGTGCATGCTATATCCTCACCCCAACTGATATATTGTGCCAGGGTTTTGTGCCCCATATGCATTATCTTGCACTTCTTTGCATTGAATTTCAACTGCCAAACCCTTGACCATTCTTCAAGTTTCTGCAGGTCCCTTCTCGTTCTGTCTACACCCTCTGGTGTGTCTACTCTGTTACAGAGCTTTGTGTCATCAGCGAACAGTGAAATTCTGCCTTCTAGATCCTGTGCAATGTCAACATATTGGTAATCACACAAAATAAAACCCTGCCTAGAGTTATAAAGTCATATTACATAACTATCTAGACCTGCCCCTTATTTACAAACAATAAATAATGTAATAGAAAGGTTGGCTGGCTCTAAAGGAAAAGGCAAAACAAACATGGCTTCCACTAGAGCTACACCCTGGATTTGGTAAGTCCTTTAAACTTAACTTTCTCCTTTTAATGCTATCAGGTATATCCTTTTAATGAAGAATCACCCAAAAGAAGAAAAAAAAACATAAGACATAACATAACAAATATAACTTTAGAATATACATGTCTATGTTTTAAACCCTTGAGTTATATTAGCTTTAAGATTCAGAAATTATAGGATTCAGCTTTATTATTTAGAGCTTCAACACTGTTATAAAGATTACAACATCCTTCTGTAATCCAGCTTTAGTATTTATAGCTTTCAACACTTTATAAAAAAATGATTATAACCTCCTTTTGTGATTCAGCTTTCATACTTAGGGCTTTCAACAGTTTAGAGCTTTTAACACTTTTTAAAGTAATTACAGCTTTCTACTGTGGAGATAGAGGAAAGGGAGAAAGGAACATCATTTTCTGGCATTTTATTCAGCAGGAATAGTGTCTTCTGCAGTATTTCTAGCTGCTCACTTCAACAGCACAGCAAACCTGAGGTAATCCTTCTCACTGCGCTCCTCAAGAAGGATTTCCACCCGATAAACGCTTCTCAGCGTTTCTCACCACAAAAACCAACGGATTACTGCTGATAGCAGTATTGAGAAAAGCCTGAAAAGGTTCGATTTCAGTGTCCTCGAGAGGTTACAAACAAAATGGGAACTGTTTCTATTCTCATTTTAAACAGTCCTCATGAAGAAGTAAGAGGACATAGAAGGTGGAAATAAATGAATTTTACTGGGCAACACAAAATTATGTATTGAAGTACAAATTACCCATATATGCATAGATGGCCAGCCTACATATACCTTAAAGGGGCAGTATACCTCAATACGTATTGTCTTAACAAAATATAAGAAAAGACATGCTGTTGCAACAGACTGATCTACACATACAAAACAGAATAGAATATAGCAAAAATAAAATAAATAGGGGTTATAAAAAGAAAAAATGGCTGCCCCTATAAAATGGATATATCACAGTGACAAAATAACAGATCTATCAGTGGGCAGCCATTAAGGGTCCATTGATCACCGTACAATGTAGTTTAAGTTGAAGACAGTAGTAGACTCAAGCCACTCAAAAGTAACGGTCCTGGACTTCAAGAGGGCAGACTATGAAAAATGGAAGAACACCTCTGGAGAATCCTGGTGAAGGGGTGGGGCAGAGTGTAGGAACAGTGGGAGAAACTTAAAGGAGCCATAGCAGAGACAACAGGCCTCTGTGTAAAGCTAGTAAACAAAAGAAAAAGGAAGCAAAGACCACTGTGGTTTTCAACAGAAGTGTCAGGGAAGGTTAGGAAAAACAAAAAGCAGGAGTTCTGAAAGTACAAGGAAACACAGAGGACAGGGAAATGTACCAGGCAAAGCAGAAGGAGGTGGGGAAGGCAGTCCCCGGTGCGCCCCTGAAAAAAGGACCATTATGGTCTCAGTGGGCCTACCCGTCACCAAAATTTAAATAAAAAAATAAATAATAACGTCGCAAAGGCACAAACTGAAGAAAGGATAGCAAAATCAGTAAAGACAGTGACAGAACCTTTTCATGTATATCAGAGAAAGAAAAAAAAAAACAATGGAGGGATTGTGAGGTTGATTGGTGGGGAGAGTGTGCAGAGGGACCTAGGAAAAGCAGAAATTCTAAATGAATACTTCTGCTCAGTATTTACAAAGGAAGGAGGGACCAAAATTGGGAGCATAAACACACCGCAGGAGGGGGGTGGAGGTGGACACCAGTCAATTCTCAGAGGAAAAAGCCCTATAGGAAATCTCGAAACTAAAAGTGGACAAGGCAATGGAACCGGATGGGATGCATCCCAGAATACTGAAATAACTCAGAGAGGTACTAGGGGCACCACTAACAGCCCTATTTAACAAATCACTAGAGGAGGAGTGGTACCAAAGGACTGGAGGAGGGCAAATGTGGTACCACTACACAAAAGTGGGAGCATGGTGGAGACTAGAATTTACAGGCTGGTTAGATTGACCTCAGTGGTGGGAAAAATCATGGAATACATTTTAAAGGAAAGGATTGTGGCATACCTGAGGCTAGTGAGGTGCAAGACCCAAGGCAACATGGGTTCACAGCATGGAGATCTTGTCAAACAAATCTGATAGATTTCTTTGACTGGGTAACCAGGGTGGTAGATCAGGGAGGGCGGTGGACATGGCCTACCTAAATTTTAGCAAGGCATTTGACACCGTCCCACACAGGAGGCAAGTAAACAAGTTGCGCAGTCTGGGAGAAGGTCCCAAGGTGGTACACTGGGTTGAAATTGGCTGAGCAACAGGACACAGAGGGTGGTGGTAAACGGAGTTCAGTCCCAGGGGTGACCAGTGGGGTGCCACAGGACTTGGTTCTGGGGCCGGTCCTCTTCAATGTTTTCATTAGTGACATTGTGGAGGGGCTGGAAGGAAAAGTAAGCCTCTTTGGATGACACCAAGATCTGTAATAAGGTAGACACTCCAGACTGGGTGGAAAACTGAGAAGAGACCTAGGCAAACTGGAAGAGTGGTAAAGAGTGTGACAGTTCAAATTCAATACAAAAAGTGTAAAGTCATGTACTTGGGCCACAGAAATCCTGGAGAGGAATACAAAATGAAGTACTAACAACAACAAAACTGGAAGGGAGCTGGGGTAAACATAACAGACGACATGAAGGTGGCCAAACAATATGAAAAGATGATGGGGAGGGCAGGAGGGATACTGGGGTGCATAGGGAGGAGCATCACCAGTAGAAAAAAAGGTGGTGATGCCACTGTACAGACAATTGCTCAGGCCACATCTGGAATACTATGTTCGGTTCTGAGACCGCATCTCCGGAAGGACATTGACAGAGTGGAGACGAGCCAGAGAAGGGCAACAAAATAGTGAAAGAATGCACAGAAAACATATGAGGAAAGACTAAAAGACCTCAATGTGCATACCCTGGAGGAAAGGAGGAAGAGGGGATATGATAGAGACATTCAAGTACCTCAGGGAATCAACAATGTCCAGGAGGGCAGCATCTTTCAAAAAGAGATTGGCAAAACAAAGGTCACATTATGAGGCCAGAGGGGGTAGACTAAGGAACGATGTGGGAAGTATTTTTCACAGAAAGGGTGGTGGATGCATAGAACAGCCTCCCAGCCAAGGTCATAGAGGCTAAAATGTTTGGTGAGTTCAAGAATGCATGGGATAGACAGAAGGCAACCCTAGTGACAGGAAAGAGAGGGTAAGCTCTGATCATTTAGGATCTGGAGTTTAAGTAGGTAGGGAAAGGAGCAGACTAGGTGGGCCAGGTGGTCCTTATCTACCATCAAAATATGTTTCTATGTTTCTAATGGACTAGGCTGAAAACAATGGAAGCCATCACAGCTGTTTCTATAACCAAGGCCCTAGAATTCTGTGACTGCAGGATTTTTGTGCAAGGCTGCAATCTACAAGAAGTTCTGCAATGCACATGAAATTCACACTTTCTTGGTGATTTTTTATTAATATTTCTGTTTATCCATAGAACCTGGTTCCCTTCCCTCTTTTATATCCAAAATCCTCTATGCTCAAAATGTGATGTTATCATTGCTATAACATAATAAATTAGCTAATGAAATGGCTGCATTCTGCAACAGAAATGAACAGTCACTTATCTACCACAGTTCCCCTGCCAGAGACAGTAGTACAGCATCAGGCATGGTGATATTTGCTCAACCTGCACTACAGCCTAATACAATTTTCAGTCTTATGTTATTGTACTTAGCCAACTTAAACAAAACCTTGACAATAGCAAGAACCTGTTAAGTCCATACCTCACCTTGTGCAAGCGTGTTTGTGCCTTTAAGGTATAGCGATGCCATCTGAAATGAATAACTGGTAAAATGAACTTATCTGTCATTTTAAGAAAAATAAATTAATTATGCCCAGAGAAGTGGAATATAATAATGTGAAAATCAAACAAAAGGCTCACAATAGGAAAAAATAGGAGGTGCTCTTGCAACGTTGAAACTTTTCACATTAGATGATCATCTAAACCACCAAAAATGCTTCAGCCTATTTTTGGTGGTTTGGTGAGTGCCTGGTTATGATCTTGAAAAGAATATAATAAAGTGTAGACCTGCTGAAAGAACAGACCTGTTAAATAAATAATTGCTCTGTACATATTTTTGCCAGGGTTATTGATTACATATTGTCACTGGTTGATAGTCACATAAAGTTATGGAGAAATGTGTTAAGAATGACTGTTGGGCGGTGGGTAGCATGTTTTGTTTCTGTGCTGGAAACTCAGGTTCAGAGATTAGCTCTGGGAGCTGGCTGGCAGCACAAGGATTGGAGAGCACATCACTGCTCTGAGCCTGGGAAGGTATGGTGCAGTGTTCTGTCACATGGGGACACATTGTGATGGGCTGGAGAGCTCTATCTCACAATCGGTTCACATGCATGACATGGCCTGATGGTGTTACGTAGTGTCAGGGAAGCAGGCTGGCATGAAAAATGAGTTTTACAATAACTCCTCTATTCTGTTTATTCCATATCCGAATCTGGATTTTAATTTGTCTTATGATGTTTTATGATTGTCATTTTATTGTAATGCTGTGATTTTACAAAGGCAAAGAAATAAAGCTTATTATTATTATATCAATGGGACTTGTATGAATGAGGATGCAATTTCATGGAAATAAAAAAAATATATATATACACACACACACACACATAGAGTATCTCTCTCACTACACACACACACACACACACACACACACATTTGCATGTATGTTACAGATTGTGTATAAATATATAAGTGATACACAGTGGAGACCTCATTAGTGGTATAGATACCATGCATATAGAAATACCTTATTTATCATATAAGGTCCCTCTACATATTTCATTTATGCAATAGGCTGATATATTTGTTTTGCTTTTTAGGCATACAATCATTTCTATAAGTCTGTTATTTTTGAACTAGTGCTACTGTGCTTCCCCATCCTGATTGCTATAACCACAGCCGTGAAAGTGAAGTCAGGATGATAAGCTGGCATACTGTGATATGGTAGTTTGTTAGTACCGCCAGAACTTCCATGAAATTACAAACCACCACCGCAGAAGTTCTGTGGCAAATGGTAGTCTTGCTGCAGAACTTGGTCCCACTAATGCCCATGAAAAGTAGGGCCTTGCCTATAACCAAGATTTGTTATAATAAGGTACGTTACTGCTAGGAAGCACTGTATTTGAAGAAACCTGGGTCAGTTTATCTAGTAAATAGGATGGGACCTGAACCTGGCATAGATTTATATAAAAAGTGTAACAAATGCCTTTCCCTCTGAAGTTTCAGAGGTGTCCAATTTGCTCCAAGAGCAATGTACAATAGTGCATTATTGCCAGTGGACCTGTGAAACCTAAAACATATTTTGCAATATGGTACAGCAATCTATCCAACTTCTGATGGCTTCCTTTCTAGCCATTCCATAGACTGCACTGCTATACTCCGATACTGGTAGTAT
Source organism: Neoceratodus forsteri (assembly GCA_016271365.2). Classification (NCBI taxonomy): domain Eukaryota; kingdom Metazoa; phylum Chordata; order Ceratodontiformes; family Ceratodontidae; genus Neoceratodus; species Neoceratodus forsteri. The sequence goes on along the minus strand of CM057449.1, from coordinate 330,322,396 downwards.
GACTGATGATGCAAGTTTTTCTCTAATTTCATTTGCCATATATAATTTGTGTCTCTTAAGGGCACCCAATTTTTGTAAAACTAATACAAAGTTGCGAACATATGAACATACTGAACTTGACAGCAAAAACAGGCCATAATGGTTTACAGCTCCATTTAGTTCTCTGAAGCTGCCCCCCAAACTCCCTGAGTCAACTATCTCCTCCAGTACCCTCCCTTCTTCATCCCAGGAACACCCACCATAATTTTCTTCTTCACCCTATCCCCTCCTTGAAACTAGTCACTGTATTTATCGAAACCACCTCCTCTGGCAACTCGTTTCACCCCGACACCACCCTTTCAGTGAAAAAGTGCCTCCTTATTTTCTTCTTAAATCTACCCCCCACTAGCTTCAGGCTGTGTCCCCTCATTGTACCATCCTTCCTTAAGTTAAAGATGCCTCAATCTTACCCTGTTTATTCCCTTAAGGTACTTGAAGGTCTCTATCATGTTCCCCGTCTCCTATCCTCCAGAGGTACATGTTTGGCTCTCTCAGCCTCACCTCATGTTTTGTCTCTCATACCCTGGATCATGCTGGTCCTCTTCCTCTGGATCTCCAACAGTAGCTTGATATACTTCTTCAGATACAGACACAGAACTGCACACAGTATTCCAGGTGCGGCCTCATCAGTGACCTGTACAGTGGCAAGATGACATCCTCCCTCCTACAGGTCATTCCCTGGCAATGCAGCCTAGCATTTTATTTGCTTTGGCTGCTGCCTTGTGACACTGTGCCGAGTGTTTCATGTCACCTCTGACCATCACTTCAAGATCCTTTTCCTCCTCTGAGACTGCCACCTGCACTCCTCCAGCTGGTGGCTGACCCTGTGTTCCTGGCACCCAGATGCATGACCTTGCATTTCTTGGCATTTGAAACCGAACTGCCAGATGCCCAACCATTTCTCCAGCCTAGCTAGATCCTCCCTTAACTCCCGTCTCTCCTCCACTGTGTCACCTCCCACAGAGCTTGGTATCATCTGCAAAAGGCAGGTATTACTTTTGACCCCTCTGCTATGTCACCAATAAAGATGTTGAACAGCACAGGTCCAAATACTGAGCCCTGTGGGACCCCACTGGTTATAGGATGAGGTCTGGCTGGTTCCTTCCTACCACCACTCTCTGATTCAGTTCCATATCATACTACTGAATGCAAAACATTGATTGCTATTATGGTGAGTGTAGATCGCTGAAAAGCAAATCGACGACATACACTTCAAGGTGACTCGACATCAGATTTTTAAAAAAGTGTTTTGTGAAATTTGGCTGTGCCCCCTCATGCATTGCTGCCCCCTGCACACCCCTTAATTAGGATTCTCAACTCCAGGGGTTGCATATCGATGGGGGAATGTGGATGTCAGCAAATTAAGTGCTGCAGCTTGCAGCTGCGGCAAAATGTACACTCCCGGTCCTGAACCCAGTACCTGCTGTGCTAGAGCTAACCACCCACACCACCATGCCACACAGCTAGCTCAGCAGCAGCAGCAGGTACACCAGTGCCTGAAAACCCTCTTCCCTGTTCCTTCCTTCCCGCTATTCTCTCCCTTCCGTTCGCCCTTCCCTATAGTCGCTGTCTCATACTAATTGCTATTTTGTAGGGTAACCACAATAATAGCACCCAAAATCAGTCTACATAATTCCTAGTCGCTCATTTTGGGTTGTTTTATGATGTGATACCTCTGATTCCTATCCTGCAGCTAGTTCTTGACCACCCAGCAGTTTGTCCCATTCGGCGGTCCCTCAGCTTGCTGATCAGCCTGCCATGTGGCACTGAGATCGAGCCTTGCTGAAGTTCAGGAACAGGGTGTCCACCACCTATCCTTGCCCAACAACCTAGTAACCCTGTTGAAGAAGTCAATCATGTTGGTTTGACAAGATCTCCCTCCAACAAACGCATGCTGCCTGTCATCCCTAGAGACCATTTTCCTCAGGAAGGACACAGTCTTTCCTTTAGATTAAAATGATCTCCATTATCTTCCTCCTATGGAGGTCAGGTTAACTCAGCCTGTAGTTACCCAGCTCACCCTGGGACCCTCTTGTGAAATGGAACCACAAAGCTGTTCTCCAGTCATGTGGAACACACCTCCTCCAGCAAGGTGTTAAATGGGTCCATCAGCGGGCTTTCGGTGTAAACCATCTGTTCTCAGTGCTTTGTCTACCCACAGTTCACTTAGCTCCCTTGCCCTTAAGACCCTGTCCACCCCACTCTCCCTTCATAATCCCTCCCAGGTCCCCCCCTCCGTTCTTCCCCTGTGATATAGGCCCTTCCACTTCCTAACTGAAGACAGAGCAAAAGTATTCATTTAAAGCCTCTCTTGATCTTCCTCCTTTTCTGCCCATCCTCCTTTCCCGCTTTATCCTTACAATCCCATCCCTTTGCTTCTTTTCTCCTAATGCATGCAGGAGGTTGTACTTTACTTCACTGGCTGAATGTAACTGTTTTAAAAGGCATTTTTATCTTGATGGATTTATTAGTCAATTTTATGGATTGTTAATTTATTGTATGTTACATGTATGTATGTAAGCTTTGTTTGATGTAGTCGCACATGTAAAAAGAACTTGTGTTTTCCAGTGTATTTACCTGTTAAGAAAATAAACAATCAAATGTATCAGAAGAAATCTTTCTCCCTTCCTTAATCTTCTACGCTAGTCTTAGCTCTTCCTCTGCCTTGGCTGCCGGATCTCTTTTCCTTCTCCGGGTCTTCTGTATGTAAGCCTCCTGTCCTCCTCCTTCTGGGTACACTTGTGCTTCAGGAAGATCTCCCTCTTTGCTTTCACCTTCTCAGCCACCCTTCTGCTATACCAGCTGGGTCTCTGATACCTGGGTTCTTTTTACAAATCTGTGTGTGGTGTCAGTGGCCTCTATTAACTCCTTCTTGATGATGGCCCATTTCTGCTCTGCATCTTATCTGTGGCCTGAGCTTTTGCCAGGTGCTGCTTCAGTATGATACCCATTCTTGCAAAGTCTGCCTTCCTTGAAATCCACCACTCTCATTTTGTCTTGGTTGCATCCTTCCCCATGTTAATGCAAAGCCACAATGCATGGTGGTCACTGCCTGCAAGGGTCCCTCACTCAACTCCCTGGACATGCTCCCCATCGACAGCACCAGGTCTAGTATGGCCCCTCTCTTGTTGGCTCAGTGATTCCCTGTATCAGAAACACTCCTGGATCCTATCCAGGAGGACCTGATCCTGCAACAGGAAGTAGCCAGGGTGCCCCAGTCAACAGCTGGCAGATTGAAGTTGCCTGGGATTATAGTGTTCCTTCTCCTCCAACCCTCCTAATCTCTTTCCCCAGTTTCCTATCCAACTCTATGCCTGTGATGGCAGTCCGTACACCACCCCACCTGAATCTTTTCCTCAGTTGTGTTATGTAGCACTACCATAGGGCTTCAATGCTCCCTCCTCCTCCTCCCTGGTGCACATTATCCCCTAGCTTATGTACAGCACCACTCTGTCCCCTCTCCCCTTTCTCTGTCCTTTCTATGCAATTGGTACCGTGGGATCTCAGGGTCCCACTCATGGTACTGGGTTGCACATGTCTCTGTGATGGCAGCTATGTCTACCTCTCCTTCTGCCATCAATGCCTGTAGTCTGCTGTCTTGTTTGCCAGACTCCTGGCATTCAAGGAACCACCTTCCATCTCGACCCCTGCCCACATTTCCCTCTTCCTTTTGACTCTCTTCCTCCCTTATCTCTATCCCTCCTCTTGCCCTCTCCCCTCCTGTAGGTTCCTTCTGGGTGCTGCCCTCTATTGCCCCCTTCATCCAATTTACATGTAGCTTATACTTCAAGTACCTTTTCAGGTTGTCTTTCAGGACACTTGTGCCCTCCTTACTCAGTTGCACCCTTTCCTGTGCATATAGGTCATTGCATTCCCATGTTCTACCCCAGTCTCCCACCAGCCCATACCTATTTGCCTCACACCAACCTCCGGCCATGTATTAGATTCCCGATCCTCAGCTTTCTTGCAGTACTGGCTCTTGGGACAGTTAGTACCTCTAAGAATGCTGCTGTTTTCCTACTCGACTGCAGAATTTCCCCAGTTCCCTGAACCTTTCTTGCACCACATCCACTTGCGCCCTGCCAGGTCATTGATTCCCAAATGAACGACTATGTGTGGCTTCCGTGCTCCTGTCCCACACATTTTGGTGTGATTGTTCTCACCTTCCCTGTGTCATGCCAGGCAGGCACTCCACCTTCCTCTTGTTCCTCCTTGTATGTTTGTTACCCCATCGTACTCCCTTAAGTATTGAGTCTCCAAGAATTACAACCCCTCGACCCTTCCTGTCCCTCTCTGCCATAACTCCCCATCTGTTTCCCTTCTCCTATATAGTCCCATTTACTGTGGTCACCCCAAGAACATCTGCTATACTCTGAAATGCAGTTCCCTTTTCCCATACTTATTCCAGCTTTGTCCCCCTCCCGCTCTGGCCTTTTTTCCCCTTGTACTCCTCCCTGGAGATTCCCTCACGTTGCCCATGCCTCCTCCTCCCTATCTCCCTTTCCTAAACTTATCTTGCTAGCCATGCCTCTCATCTCTCCTACCTCCTTCCCTGTTACCTTTCCCTACCTCTGTCCCACCTCACTCCCTGTCCTCCTTACTGGGCTCTGTCTCTGCCTCCCCCTGTTTCTCTCCCCTTCTCCCTGCTCATCCAAACCTGAATACTGTATACCTGCTAGAGATCTTATTTTCTGTGCTCTCAATGTCTTGTGCTATGCTACCCTTCCCTGCCCCTCCTTTTCCCTCTTTGCCTGTCCCTTTCCCTCCCTGCGTCCTCTCCTCACCACCTTCCATTTCCCTCCTTCTTCCCCACCCAGTTCCCCAACTCTGTTGAGCCTCCTAGTTTCTTGCTGTTTC